>OY720031.1:16661737-17379361 GCA_963082485.1 Eudonia mercurella | reverse complement strand
CATGGCCACAATGAACTCTTCATGTCTTGAACCGAGTGACCCCGCATTGAAGAGCCCAACTTTAAGGTTTTTGGAACTTACCTCTTTGCTCTAGATATATTCTTACTAACAAAGCGAACAACTGAGGTCAACACTAAGCGATACCGACATAACAAAGAGGCGCATCGGAGCGACAGACAGTTTGTAATTATATTGCTATAATGTAACAAAGCGAAATAATGTATAAAGTTTAATTTAGAGCAATGTTTAGTATTGACGCTACTATGGTATCTATGTATAATTTTGAGTTCAATAATTTTTATTTTGCCTAGGATATATGTAAGCTGACCTTATAAAAAATTTATTAGTTTTAATTTTATTAAATAAAGATAATGCAATGTTGCCAATAAAAAATGCCTATCATTCATTAGTCTCTCTTGTTGTATATAAAACAACTTAACAGAAATGCACACAACAAAACAAATACTAACAAATTTAGAATCATGTGATTTTAAACAAAGCAAACAATTATCAGTGACAGTTGGTAATATGCAGAAATGTTCATAGGATCGTATGAGTCACTTCTGGGATCCGAGGACTCGCTCTAAATTCGCTTTGGAGCGGAGCTGGTATGCAGGCGAGCCGTCCGCCTGACGAACGAATATGCGGCCCCGTTTCGTCCAGGAGTACCGCCATTGCAGCTTCTTACACTCCTCACGAACCTGATGGAAGAGCTGGCGATTGTGGCGTGTCAGCCGCTCGTTGATGTAGACGCGGCCGCCCGCGGCGCCGGTGACGGTGCGGCGCCCGCGCGCGGCCTGCAGCAGCCCGTCGGGTAGCTGGCGGCGCACCAGCTGCGCCACGGTGCGACGGGGGCGACCTCTGCCGGCGGCGCGCTAACGCGCTCCGCGAACACCACGTCACGCTGCACGACGCTCACCCTCTTTTCATCTTTCTCCTCGGGAAGCTGCCCGATCTCTAGATCAGACAGAAGGGCCTCCTGATCGCGGTCATTGAGCTCTTGCTTTAGCTCATCTATATTACGCTCCAGCTCCGCAGTCACCTCCGCACCGACATCCGGACGGCGCTGCTCGAGAACTTCGAGCCTCTGCTCGACGTTGTCCAGCCGCGCCGACAAGGAATCACGCAGCTCCAGCATCTCTTTACGATACTCCCGCATTTCCGCCATGAACACCGCTAGCTCCCGATCCCGACGGGCTTGCAGTCAACTGCAAGTACTCGCTAGAGAACAACGATTCATCCCTAGGATGATACGCGAGGCTATTGAAATTAAAAAACATCCTAATTTTAATAGAGAAGATGGTTGGAGTCTACCACCAGCCTGGGACCCCATCATACAAAATATTAAATCCCAGCCCCAACACCATACTGCCAGACCAAAAGATACTGTAAGCTCTTTCTGCGTAAAACGGAACGCACCCAATTAAATTAAATGAGGGTATACAAGCTACTAACTAATTATGAGATGACCAACACCTCAGTCTCCCTGTGACCACGGACCCTGCAAAGGATCCGAAACGTCAGGATAAACATTAAATAATGTAAAATAAAATAAACGCGAGTAGATCCGTAAAAGTTGTTTCATTTAAATGTGTAGTGTTCGCGTAAACTTTAGAAAACAATATGTGATCCAATACGGACTGGAAATAGCCAACAAAGTGCGTCGGTTGGAAGATCTGAAAACTAAGCGCGCAAGAAAAGTTACATCTTTAAATTTCTTGAAGAGATGTCGCGACCAAGGTCTCATCCCAGCGTGTGTCAAGATATCGCCCAAGAAAGATATACGCGGGAGCGCCAAGATCTTACAACAGGCCAGCCTAAAATTGCTTCGTCACCTCATCTACCAACATCGTTCTGAGCTAAGTATAATTAATAATAAGATCGAGAGTTTGTCCAGTGTGCTAAAGTTACAATTGTCCGTATCAGATTTTAATAATTGCATTAATACACTTAATAAACGCGAAACATCTAAATATAATGAATGCAAACATAGACAAATAGAGAAATTCCAAACGTTAGTATCGAATTTAAATAAAAAGTTTGTGAAATGGAACACGACTAACAGTAGACCAGCAACCATAGACAACCACAAACGTCAAAATCAAAAAGATGACCGCACAATTGTTAATTTATCTAAACAAACACTGGACGAACCCACCGTTGAGGTACTAAAAAAGGGGCTAAATTTCGCCGTAGCCCCTCGCAGGATACCGTATGAAAGCATCATTAGCAACGTCGAGGATTGCTTAGTTAAAAATAACGTTAGGAAGGCTGATGCAGAGGCAATACGTCAAGACATATCGTCTGTCTTGCGCCGGAGCAAATTGCCGAAATCCAACCTCCCTCGTGATCAGTATTTCGCTTTAAAGAACCTGCGAGCTAAGCCCGAATTAACTATCCTTCGTGCTGATAAAGGTAATGCTACGGTAGTAATGGATACGTCTGATTATAACGAAAAAATAACAACACTTTTATCGGATGACAAGACGTACAAACGCGTTAAATGCGACCAAACCAACAAAATACTTAAGAAAACTAGTGATCTTGTCAAACAACACTCCGAATGGTTAAATCTAGACGCTAACTATTTAATCCCTTCCTGCCCTAAACCACCTAAACTGTATGGGTTACCGAAAATTCACAAACCCGAGGCTCCACTACGCCCTATTGTAAGCCAGATCGATTCACCAACTTACCGACTGGCCCGGCATCTAGCTAAGATTCTTTCACCACTTAGAGGTAACACAACAGCTTATGTGAAGGATTCCTACCAATTTGTCAACAATATCAAAGACCTACATCTTGCTGACAATGAAACTATGGTTAGTTTTGATGTGCAGTCCTTATTTACATGCCTACCAGTACAGGATTGCATTAAAATTACCAAAAAACGACTAGCAGAACAGGATCTGCCTGATGAATATGCAGTACTATTAGAGCATTGTCTAACATCTGGCTACCTTTTGTGGAATGACATTTACTACCTGCAAGTAGAGGGTGTCGCCATGGGTTCCCCTGTTTCGCCCGTCGTCGCCGATATCTTTATGGAAGACTTCGAGGAGAGGGCCCTAAGCACAGCACCGGTAACCCCTAGATTCTACAAGCGGTACGTAGATGATACTTTCACTATCCTACCAACTGATAAAGTATCTGCTTTTCTAGATCATCTTAACTCCATACATCCAAAAATACAATTCACAATGGAGTTAGAGGCAGATAGTAAGCTAGCTTTCTTGGATACTTTAATCATCAGGAATCCGGACCATAGTTTAAGTCACACTGTGTATCGTAAAGTAACCCATACAGATAGGTACCTCAATGGTGATTCTCACCACCATCCTAGACAGTTGGCTACTGTAGGGAAATCTTTGTTTCAGAGAGCACGCGGCATCTGTGACACTCAACACCTGGCTGCTGAGCTTCAGCATGTCAAGCGCGTACTACAGAATAATAAGCTGAAAGTACCACGGCTTCGTCACAGAAAGCGCAATAAACTAACCACAGTCGAGCGCCAACCTGCAGTACTTCCATATATGAAAGGTGTCACTGACAAGATTGGACATATCTTAAAGCGAGCTTCAATCAACACTTACTTCAAGCCGCCAAAGAAGATCAACCAATTTTTACGACCTGTCAAGTGCAACATACCCCTTCAAAATGCAGGCGTGTACAAACTGGACTGCGACTGTGGGCTCTCTTACATCGGGCAAACAAAGAGAAGTATAGGAACCCGCGTTAAAGAACATATAGCCGACGTCAAGCATAGGCGCGAAAATAAGTCTGCAGTATGCGAACATTCCCAAGAGGGGCCCAACCATTACATCAGATTTGATAAACTGCAAGTACTCGCTAGAGAACAACGATTCATCCCTAGGATGATACGCGAGGCTATTGAAATTAAAAAACATCCTAATTTTAATAGAGAAGATGGTTGGAGTCTACCACCAGCCTGGGACCCCATCATACAAAATATTAAATCCCAGCCCCAACACCATACTGCCAGACCAAAAGATACTGTAAGCTCTTTCTGCGTAAAACGGAACGCACCCGATTAAATTAAATGAGGGTATACAAGCTACTAACTAATTATGAGATGACCAACACCTCAGTCTCCCTGTGACCACGGACCCTGCAAAGGATCCGAAACGTCAGGATAAACATTAAATAATGTAAAATAAAATAAACGCGAGTAGATCCGTAAAAGTTGTTTCATTTAAATGTGTAGTGTTCGCGTAAACTTTAGAAAACAATATATTTACAATTTATTTTAATATATAAAAACATTGTAAAGTTATTGTGAGCCTATAAGCTATAATATTTAACATATTCCATATTTTATCGTTACAACTGTCAAATAGCCAATTGCAGCGGACTTCGGAGATACTGATGCGCTCTCGTTAGAAGGAGGCGTACCACAAATACCCTTTACCGGCGTCCGAGTGTTGTCGCCTTTGCGAGTTAGTCTCTTGCAGTTTGGGCAAGCCCAATCCTTGCTTATGCTATGCTTTGTCTGAAACGGCCAGACAAGCTTTGCCTAAGACTGGTCAAATGCCTGCCCAAGACTGCCCAAGACTGGTGCCTGAGCTAAGCAAGAAATGCCTGTACATCAGGACACCAGGTTTCTACCTCTTAGACAAACAAGTTATACAAATCTAAGTATACAAGATGTTTTAAAATATTAGACAACATCAGATACACCGCTCTAATTCTGTGTTATGGAGCCGAGAAAATATAGAAAAAGTTTGTTTTTCATCATTGACCCGACCGGAAATCGAACCCGGGACCTCGGAGATGGCAACACCAGAAACCGGCGTGGAAGCCACTCGACTACGGAGGTCGTCAAAATTGGGGGTGACGTTTGTATTGGGGCTTCACGCTTAACCGTCACAAATTGAACCTTATTCAGTGATAATAGAATTGAAAACAAAAAATGCTGTTCTCAGAAAGTTTTACCGGTTTTTTATTGGGCTCAGTATGTAGTGACTTTGCATTACAACCTTATTTTTGCAAGTAATTAGGCCTACAATGCTTTTTTTGACTACGGCAAGAATCGGTATTATTTTAGGAACCTAATTGAAGCACATTTTACTTCCGTTCCGCACATATTTTTTATTTTAGTTCTTATAATTTTCCCTCTAAATTGGTTTGCATATTACTTCCGATTTATCGTGATAATACAATAAAAATTAAAAACAAACTTATTTTGTTAAACGTTACTTTAGCTAATAATCAATTACAAATACGTAGGTTTAATTAAAACAGCATTAGATAGCAATTTCTATAAGTGAGGGCAATTACCGTCCCGTGCTTGTAGATATTAGATATAGCGAAGCCAGTAATCAATTACGGCAGCAATATTCATCCACCAAAAAGGTTACATCATATTAAACTTATCATTGTACTCGGGTTTCATATTCGTAACAAATTGTGATAAAATGCTAATCGTTTTAATTTTGGCTATTTATTTTTTTCCTAATAGCTAGCCTCTAGCAACGAGTACATTTTAGTTTAAAGTTACAATGTAGGAGAACACATCATGGTCTGTGTAACAATGAGACAACAGATATAACTAATGAATATAAGTAACAAAAATACAGGTAATAAATAATAACTAGTGGTCGCCCAGTGGTCGAAATTCGACCGTAATTTTATTAAGGCTGCACGGATTGTATCCTAAGCATTGAAAAATTAAAAAAGATAGAATGTGAATTTGGATTGGCATTGACAGATGTCGACTGCATTAAAGACAAACAATACGTGTGTGTCAAATACATATGCGTGTGTGTCAAATTCATGGTAGTGTGTGTAGTGTTGTTTTTGTTGATTTAATGTATTTTTTATGCATAATTTAAAAAAAATATTTACATTCGGATAACCTTCTCTATTTAAACTATAAGTGTGCGAAATTTCATACTCTTCCGTCTCGCGCATGTTTCGTAAAAACGGGTACAAAGTTTTTGCTTCACGTATTAATATATAGATTATTAACGAGATTCTTACCATGTTTATTAGAAGTGAGTATTCGATATTTTGGCACAGTTGCATGCGCCATGATCACGGAATTCACTAATGCAAGTGACCATGTTTAAATAGTTATAATAAGTAATAATGTATGAATATGATTGATTGAAGTGTTTACCTGAAGGTACGTGCGGGTGGGGACAACCCACCACTTTGTGTTCCCGGAACCAGTCCTGAGAGAGTGGCCCGAGGAGGCCGAGAGGCGTCATCGACACCTTGCTGTAGAATATGTAGTCGATGATTCCTTTGAAGTCAAAGCTGCAAAGAGAGATATTCGATTAAATTTAGCGCACAATAAGACACATTTACTTAGAACATTTGATCTACTGTAGGGTTCTTTTAGAAGCTTCTTAAGAATTCTATTTAGTTCCGAACGTAACCATAGCAGTTAGTCACAAATGAATTGTATTTCACATGACAGCACTATATTTCCCTAAATAATATGGACAGGGAATTAATATTGAGTAGCTGCTGTAGCGCATTTCGGCGGGGACCTCTCACTGCCTGTTGGCCAACAAAAGATCTTAAAAAACCCTGACTAATTTCTTCGAGACAGTGATCTCACTCTAGGAGGCGGTAGACTCGCGAAGGGGGTGTCCTGCAGATTGTCCGAATGTTATACCCCAATTGCGGAAATGCACTCACTCTAGATCATACTCGGGGATCCCCAGATATCGTAGCATTTTTCCACACTGTTAGTAATGTGGTGTGGATGATAAATGATAATGACATTCCAACCCACTCCAGTAGCGAGAAGGGAAGAGAGTCCAGTTCGCAGTGACCAGACGTGGAGGATAGCGTGATGCTACCCTACCTACTTACTAAGAATGTTCTTGAGTGAGGAGAGCTTGATATTGCGTAAATTCGAGCTGATAGTAGGCACTGTACCATAGGAGAATTAAGTAAACTTACATGAATGCAATATGAAATGAAGTCGCTCACGCCATCTCATGGTGGAATGAAGTGGACTAACGCGAAGTAAACTAACGTGATTGCAATATGAAATGAAGTCTCCTCACGCTATCTCATGACGAAGTGAAGCCGACTCACGCCAACCGATTATGGAATGAAGTGGACTACAGCGAAATCATTATGAAACCAAGTAGACTAACGCGAAATAGTTATAGAATAAAGTGAACAATCGCAAAATTTTGTGGAATGAAGTGATGTCTCGTCAAGTAATTTTTTAAATATCTGACACGGCTAGTGACTCCACCTGATGTAAGTTATGTTAGTGGAAATGGAGTCCATACGCGTAGACAACTGGTGCAGCGTGAAAACGACACAGCAATACTCAGTGACCATGCCGGCCTACAAGGTGCCTCTTTACGCCTAGTTTGAAGGAACCCATGTCATATACAGGAAAACGTGTACTGGTAGACTATACCATCTTTTGGAGATTATGTCATAAGTGTACTCACGTGTAATTGGTGTAGGGCATGATGTCCGCGCTGTAGGCGGAGGCGAGCTTGAAGTTGTGCGTGAACTCGTGCTCGGAGCCGGGCATGCGGCGCAGCGACGTCGCGTACCCGAGCTCCTTGAAGTCCCTATGTTCTGATGAGACGCGCCCCGCTGATAGGAACTCGACTACACCTACAATACAATTTTAAGCTTGTCATTGTAATTCCAAATGGCAATTTTTTCTTGCGCCTATTCTTCTCCACAGGTAAAAAATAGACGTCTTGAATGGGTAGTAGATAAAAAAAAGTTTCGAGCGATTCAAAAGTACTAATTTTTAAGTTAATTTGAATTTAAAAAATTGACGTCGACTTTATATTGGTAGTTTTAAGTCCACCATCACCATCACAGTTGCACCATCTTATCTAAATATATCGCCATAACAACAATGTAGCGTTCACATCAACCAGGTCCAGGCGAAGAGCGCTTCCACCTTCGCCCTTATCATCATTTAGAAGAGAGATGGTGAGGGGAGATAAAGGTCAGGAGTAGCCTTGTATGAAATAAAAAACATAAAAGGCCTGCACCAACAATTAGCTAGTTAGTAGAAGTATTTAGCAGCTAGTAGATGATTGGCACAGAGCATTCATACGTACCACTGTCGGGAAGCGAGTTGAAATCGCCGCAGAGTAGCAACTGAACATTTTCGCGCTGCCCGGTCATGCGCAGCGTGCGCGCAGAGTCCTCCATTATAGATTTCAATTCGTTGCTCAGCATCATCGTCTGTATCAGCTTCACGTCACAGAACTCCGGGTCCCAGTGTATGTGGGCGGTGCACACTAATATGGGTTGGCTTAGTGTCGACAGATCTGTTGGTATGCCTGTAATATTTCAAAAAGGCCATTAGTTTTTCTCCGAGAGTGATTGTTGAAAAAGCATTTAATGCAATAATAAAAACATAAATTCAATACGGTATATTTTTTAAAGATTTGGAGATTTAAAAGAAGGCTAATAGCCTTCCCATCCCATCCCTTCCAATCCCATGGTTGAATTGTAAGATTAACATTGACAAAAATACTAGCAAAACTACAACCATTAACATAAATAATAATAATTTGACAATAATTGATTGAGATAATACAAAAAAATAAATAAAACAATCAACAACAGATATCATTATAGATATTTTTCTCATGCAAACTTATATAGCTAAATAATTCGTGTTATACCAAGAGCAATACAAAATAGTATTAGAGATTACTTACTCTGGCCTTCCTTGCCGCTCTCCCAGGCCGCTTCTTTTGTTTTCAATAGTGCTGCCAAACCAATATTATCTTTTGGCATGACACGGTTCAACATGTTGTCTGAACCTTCGCTATTGGCCATCGCCAGTTGATTGAACTCTATAAGGTGCTCTTTTACTAATGAAAACCTGAAACAAATCAAAGAAACATGTGTTACATCAAACCTACGTGCACTTACATTGTTATCTTCTGTTATACTGTAAGACTGTGCAGATAAAAAATAGTTTTTTGAATTTTACTAATTAAAATGAAACATACTTAGAAGTACGAAAGAAGATCGCGCATCCATCGACGTATTTCCTCTCTGATTCCTGCATAGTCTTGGCGCGAGACTTTGGCGAGAAAATGCCGTCATAGCCGTCGGCTTTGAGCTCCGGTAAAAAGAAATTGTAAAATTGATCTGTCTCCACTTCCTGAAAAAAATGAAGAAAAGAAATGGTGAAGGTGACTTTTTTTAAATAAACTTTGTCAGTTCATAAAAAGAAGTGACACTCTGACATTAATACAAAATAAAAACATGTCATATTTAATACTTGAAAATAAAATATGAAAAAAATTGTTTCTCTAAATTAAGATTAATTTTACCCGGGATTTTAGATTACCGATATATTTGTTTTGGTGAATGATAAATGCATCGAAAGACGATACCTGTAAGCTAATGATGTCTGCAGAGTAATGTCTAATTTCGTCCAAAATCCCCTTCTTTCGGTAGTCCCATTCTAGCGCCCAACTAGGGCAGTAGCCGTACATCTGCCTTGTGGCGTATTTGTCGCAGAGAACGTTATAGCACATTACTGTGAAGATACCTGTAAGAGAAAAAGCTCTCATGAATACGCCTTTGAATGACTAGTGATTTTACAATTATCGTTTTCATTTAACTCAGTCCCATTTCAAGCGTGCAGTAAACGCCAATTAGTTGACGAGAACGCTTTGTTACAATTGCCCGGGACAGTCGCGTGTCAGATAAAAAATGTTCCAATTAAAATGAGACTCGTATTACGCTCTACATGCGTCAGGCACGCGACACAATAGCTTTTGTTTTTCTAATCATATCAGTTCGGCATCCGCGTGGCTGTATCGCGTGTCTCCGAGTGCAATGACATCTGCTTTTCACCTCTACACTTTTGCAGAGTAGAAAATAAGCCGTTTAGTAACAGCGATGGAAACCCTCGAGCTAGTCGTGTATAGTGCATTAGGATCATTGTTGACCATTGTTGAAATGCGTAAAGCGTTTACGAACAATAAGGGGAACCTAAATAAAGTCATACAACAACTGGGTCGCAGCAACAATTGATATAATGGGTAAAGGCGAACTTGTTCTCATTTAACCTATTGAGCGAGGAAATTGGGCATTTTCAGGGTTCCGGGCTAGAATCGCGACGGAGTCACTTCCACGTAACCACTTATTACGTAAACTAACGTGGCACGACTGTGCTCTCTCACGCTCCATACTTATTTCGGACGTATGGGAACGCGCACCAGTCTCATTACGCCGATCAAAAGGCGCGCCCGAGGATGAGAGCCTACGTCTAAATGTCGACATCGTGGCAGACCTTGGTGATGCAATTATCTAGATTTAATCGCCCTGAATCTCAGCCTATCAACGGACAAAGAGGCACAGTTTGCAAGACAAAGTATACCTGACGGACCAATGACGTTTGGAAGGACAAGACAATGCCACGAGGTCGGGCGCGGAGCCGCACTCCGGACAAATTGATAACGATCGCGAGTGCGCCCACGCGGGCTAATCTTTCTTCGCAAGTCAAAGTCACCTGGCGACAGTCGGCGACAACGGTCGATCAATGCGGCCGCAGCACGTGCTTCAAATACCTCCATTGTATTCCCGATGCGACGCAACGATGCTGTGTACATGCTAAATGTAGCAAAACAATGCACGCGTCGATAATCGTCCGTTGTTAAAGGATCTACGGTCCAAGCTGTATAAAAGCCACGCTACAACGTAGAAAATCAAAGTGCAGGCCGAAAATGGACTCTGTCTGCATTATATACTACTAGACATTCGATACGATGACCGTACAGCTCATGCGGTTGAATACGGCCCGCAAACAATGAGACAAGGTGACCCTGTCAAAACCACAGATCACAATGTGTTGTCTTTTTTAATTTAATGAACTCGAAGGACACAAAGTACATATGAGTGTATCGTCATAAATGTATCTCAATAAATACTGATGCTGATGGTGTGTGACAGCAAAAAAGGGATCGGAAAAGGCGTGTCGACGGATGTCGGGCTAGCGAGGCATGTCACGATTCATGCAGATAGTGGACACACAGAGCCCTGTGATCGTACAGCACCGCAACACACCGGTTTTTATCTGGCACGTAGATACTGCGTCTCAAATTATTATTTTCCGCAGATGGTAGCATGTGGGACTCTTAAATGAGTATGGAACTTGTCCACAATTGAATCTTTAAAGTTTTAAATTGCTTTGTGTGAAATTTGAAACGACTGGGTTCTAAAGAATTATACTCGTAAATGTGTTTAATTTATCATTTGCATACTTATATCATCAACGCCATTCGTAGAAGCGAAAAGCTTTTTGCGTGCCTAAATTTGTTGATTTATGTATTTAAAATTTCTCAAGTGGATTGGGGTTCTTGAGAGCTCATTTATCAGGTTAAATCACGTTCGATCAAATGCCAGTTTGGCATAACCGATAATATGACGTAGGTACTCTCAATAGGTGTTGATAGCATCATATCTATACTAATATTATAAAGAGGAAACCTTTGTATTTTACAACGAATAAACTCAAAACTACTGGACCGATTTAAAAAATTCTTTCACCATTAGAATGCTACATTAGCGCTGAGTAACATAGGCTATATTAAAAATAAAAAAAATAAATAAAATACTAAAACGACAATTTAATTTTCCAATACAAAATGATTTGTTTGTTTTGTTGTCATGGAAACCATTGATATATATTTAACTCAATGATGGAAACTGTCAAAGCGGTACGAAGTCCGCCGGGTCAGCTAGTGAGTACCTACATAAAGATAAAAAGCTTTGACAGCTTGACGACTGTCTGCATCATAGATTTCACCTTCAATCAATGAAGGCACAATATACATTTTTGTTTCAATTGCCCGTTGCAATTTTGGACCATTACCAAGAACACGTCATTTCTGAATAACTAACATGGTGCTTGAATCGATATCTAAGGGTATTAGAAAGTAGACTTGAGCTTAGGACAATTTGCATAAGAAAGTTCATAATTGCAGCAAGTAGAGTCATTACGTACTACGTCGTGCATAAAGACCACGTCTGGCCGGCACATGGCGTCGGTTGTATGAGAACGAACATCTGCTCTATGACACTATAATGTTAGGGCAATACGATGCAATTCTCTGTAAACCTCTAACGGTGTATTTATGAGTTGGTATCTCGTGACATCAATCACCGAATACCTATGTTACTACGAAACAATTGAACCGGTAAACATAGTGAATCATTATTGTGATATTGTAATGTAATGTAATTAAACCGCAACCAACGACAACATCGTTACCCGCTACCGTAACGGACACAGATTTAATATTGTTTTATGCTCGTGTTTCAAAGGACTCGTAACAGTTCCTAGTAGACTGACAACAATATAAAAAGCAATTTCATTACCATATTGGGTACTTTGATTAACATTAACTCCCTTACAAATAAACAAAGAATAAGGTCCGAATAGTTATTCCGTGTTTTGTCTCTTTTAACCCTTTCCACGCCACGCGTTTTTCTGAAAATCGTGCCCCTGACGCCACGGCCTCTTTTAACATAAATTGTAGTTATTATTACTAGTGAAGAGACACTCAATTATCGAGATTCAATAAAAATATTTTTTATTGAGCATATTTTGCATCAAAATATGCTTTATTTCGAATTATAACATCCTTCCATACAAATATGAAAATAATAAATAACTTTCGAATGTAGTTTACAGTATTTTATTTTCCATAAAGCCAAGTAAATCCTCATATAGATATTCCTTTACCGCAGCACTATTTGTCTGATATATATGACTTTGGCGTATGGGTAGTAATTCTTTCAAGTTTTAGTGAAGTTACTGTTTTCGGTGAAATCTAAACATCGATAATTAGATATGAATATGTAATATTTAAATCCCATTCCAACTAAATATATATTAAAACACTTAAAATACAATTGAAAATACTTTATTCAAAATAGTTACAGTGAGAAAGATTTCCGAGCGAGTCAATTTACGATTCTTATTTAACAGTCAGGAATTTCTGGGATTTAAAAACAATAAATAATTATATAACAGTAGATTTCCACACAAGGTCATATGGCCCCGAACTAAGCAGAGCTTGTCATATGGCGGCCACAGACTGATATTCATACATACATATATATTTTAAATTAAATACTTAATGTACATACTACACTCAGACACCTGAAGAAACACAAATATTCATCATAATATAAAAGTTTGTTCGGGGTGGGGATCCAACCCACGACCTTAAGTAAGTACTAAAAATTAAGGATATAATTACATACCTGTGGAATGTTTAAATTTAATTCCTCACTTTCAAATTCAACTTCATCTTCTCCCTCTAATATTCGAATTAATTCCTCGGTAGTAGTCATTTTTGTTGCATGTATCTCACTAATCTCACTTGACTGATGTAATTCAATAATAACAAAGAATATGTCATTATTATATTATGTAGGGTAGGTTCCGAATATATATTTTTTTAATACCTTCAATTCACATCACTAAATAAATTGTTCTAGAAAGATCCATCGTCTCTGACGTCACTTCCTGTCCGATATATCAGACATTGGCGTTTAGCACTGAATATATTATTCAAGAAAATAGTGTTGGGGTCATACGACGATTATTAAGCAAAAAACAACATCTAAGTATAAAGTAAATGTAATAATTTTGCATGAAATTAATGTATTATAACATAATGATTTTATCGTATTGCATAAGAAAAGCGGATACCTTTATTTTGATTTTAAGTGAAGAAGGTTACTCCTTAATTAAAGGATTTTAGAAAAATACGACTTAAATAAAAATACGATAAATTAAGGGTTTGGTAACAGCACTACTCTCTCATATATCAGTCTTTGGCGCTGGACACTAAGGTAAAAATAGCTTTGATTTCGGCAAAAAAAGGGGTTGTGTTTATCAAAAATTAAAGAGAAACGACGTAAAACTATTATTCAAATGTAGCTTTATTTTATTCTTCAGATATTAAATATTTGGAAATACCGACATAAACTTGAATAAAGACTTTCAGGCAAGTAGAAATCAAAGACTTAGTTCCACTATTTTTTTGTCTGATATATCAGTCGCTGGCGTGGTGGGCACGGAAATGGTTTGTCCGATATATCTGTCATTGGCGTGGAAAGGGTTAATCTAATTTGAAATGACGTTTACAGGACAGGAACAAAACACGGAATAACTATTAGGACCTTTTTATTTGTTTATTTGTAAGGGGGTTAGTGTAAAAGGATCTGCATTTTAGGTAGACGTCTAAAAGTGTCTAGCAGTGCAAGCCGAAGTAAATTTAACCTGTTCTTTCAGTAGATGCCTATGGAAGCACAAAAATAAACGTGCAAAATGTTGATGCATCGAATAGAACGTCTCACTCCGACGGTGCAGGCGTTTGGCACGCCGATAAAAGAAATAAAGCGGTTGCTATCGTGTCACATCTGAATATAATGGGGGGAGGTGCGGGCATGTTTATCTGCGACGCCATTACGTGGGCTACGCCTGGTGCTTCGGTTTCGCCAAAGACGGACAAATCGCCAGTGTTAGTGTATGTATTCAACACAATATATCATGTGAGAACAATACAATGTCGGGCATAACAGTTGCATGAGATTATCTAGTATTAAATTTATTATTATTAAATTTTACTGATGCACATGATATCAGGAATTCAGGAATAATAGCCCGTTATGAAGAAGAAGCAGAAGTTAATTGATATTTTATCAGAAGAGAAACCTGAAAATAGGACCATTAGCAAGTAGGGATCGCGCCCTGACGGTTACAAACACACTGATACCATTTTTACGTAAACTAATTCATGTCATAACTCTAAATTGGTAATATTAATAAAATTATAAGTTTGTCCCGTAGCAATATTCTCTTTAGTAAATAGGTATAAAGTATTAACGATTTTCTAGGAACGCCTGCCGACTGCAAAACTAACGAGTTGGAATCCCCATATCTTTGTGTGCCAAAGAGAAACTTTTATTTTGCAAGCATTACACTATTTCTAATTAACCACAAATATAACAATTTGAATAGGTAATAAATCAAATTGTCTTTACAAAAAAATTACTCTAAACAAGCATTTTGATAAAATTGAATTGGCACCAAAATAATTTTACATTTTGTGAGTAAAATTATTTTGAATTGACTGCTGTGTTTCATTTCGACGATAAAAGATGACATGCACACTATGACTTGTCAACATTTAAATTTTGTGAAAATGTCATCTTGAGTGTAAATTATATGGATATAATTATACAGCAAGCGTTTCTTACAATTTTATTTTTTATGTATGTAGGTACTTATTATTTATTATGTATAATTTAAATTTTTATGTACGAATTTATTATGTACCGAATTTATTATGTACCATCATCTATCTACACTATTAATAAAGAGGTAAAATTTGTGACTTGGTTTGTTTGTTTGCGGGAGGGTAATCTCTGGAACTACTGGTCCAATTGCAAAAATTCTTTCACTGATAGAATTCTTTGCGGGTAATTAAGGTTCTCGAAACAGACTAAGCAAGAGCAAAAGACGACCTCCAGGGTTTCAATTCAACAAGTTAATTCAATCACGTCTCAATAGTATGTCAGTAGGCTGATTTTGTCATTTGTACTAAGGGAAAATTTACAAAATTACGCTACAAAGACAAGTGTCGTTTCAAAATAGCAGAATCGAGTCCCATCTTGGTGGATGGACGACATAGTCAGACTTGTAGGAACTAGAAAGGCAATGGATCTGGCACCCAACAGAAATAAATTGCGTGAAAAAGTAGTCTTATAGACAAGCAGAAGGCAGATTGTAGACTGATTAAATTATCGATTTTAAAATATATAAAATAAATCCTCAATTTTCTTACCAATTACCAAGGTGTTGACCTCAAATATGGTTGAAATTATCTTCTAAAATATAATTAATAACGGTATTGGAATAAAAGCATTTTTATCTTTTATCGAATCGCTCCCGTCCATCAGATTACGGTAGACAATGGTAGAGTGCTAAAATAGGCGGCATGTAAAACATGATCGTAGTACGAACGTGACAATGATGGAGCACTAATACTTCAGGGGAGCAGTCAACTTTTGCCTCGATGACATTTCATAATAGTTAAGGAAAAGTAGTCTTGGCCCGTTTCTCTAATTGGGGATCACGGATGAAGTGAGCTTCCACTTTCAGCGTTAACGCCACTTACTATCAAATGAGATAAAGGTATTCCTTTGTGAAATAAAAAAAGGAGAATATACATATACAATGCACATAATAAAAACAATCTAACCTAGCAGCCAAACATAGATCAGTAATGCAATGAAGTTTAAAAAATGTAGCATAATCGGAAACAGTATGTAAGAACATGTAAAAGAATGCAAGAGCTGTAATCAAACCAACTTTCAATGTAGTAGTAGTGATGACTGTACATTTTCTCGATATAATCGATCACCTGCTGATCTATGATTTCTTGCAGGTAACCATTCTGCTATGTCATCTGATAGTATGAGTCAAAAAATAAATGAATTAGAAAGCCTTATTGAGCTCGTTGAATCAAAAGACCTGATCGTTCACGATCGAAAGTTCACGGATGCAAAGAGGTCGCAGCCAATGTCTCACATTGTCCATTGTTCAACTGCTTATAGCGAGACGAAGGGCATTTCCTCTCTTCCTGTATCCCCGACCATGAGCAAGAATCGGCAGAAACGCTCCGGCAACCAAACAAGTGCTTCCTTATTAGTTAGACTGTCTTTATATGTGTCTAGCGTTCGTCAATCAAGCAACACCAAGGACGAAAGGTGGTCCAAGAAGTCGTACAAGTGTTCCGTATTGCGCTAATAGGCAATCGACCGGAACGATATGGTGTGAGAGTACTCGTATACTTGTTCCAGTGAATAAAGCATTACAGGCACAGAATTAATTATTATGCGATAGGTGCAAGGTTCTGAGCGAGCGTCTGGTTTGATTTATGTAAATTGGGCGCGTCGTGCGTTGGGCAACGGAATGAATTCTAGCCGGGAACGTGTGACGGGGAACGAGAAACCGAACGTCGAAACAAATAACAAATGGACGAACCACAATACTTTGATAAATGTAGTCACGCTTCTAATTCTATTTAATTAACTTACTGCAGAAGAAAGGCAAGCAATTACTTTGCAAGAAGTTGCAGACATTATAAAAACACCCTGACCGCAGGGACTGGACTTGCGGCAATAAGTTTGCGGCAGCGATAGATAATAAACTTGCGTCAGTGGTCTGCAATGAAGCTTCACCGTATCAAATTATTCAAATGTCAAAGTGTGTAACGGTACGGGATGAAACATGGCGTGTTGGGCTGAGTCAGGACTAGGCTCGCGTCCTGAAGGTCTCCCACGGGTGGAAACATTACCGTTGGATGGTGGGGCGGTATCTACATAATTATTTATGAGAGAGCCTGCGCGCCGCGCCCATACACGCCACTACGACACTATTAATGATGAGCAGTTTGTTAAAGTTTTTTGTTATAGAAATTAAATAACGTTAACTGTGGTGTTAATCGTGCGGATTCGAAGGCAAAAAGTACGAAACAAATGACCATCGTTCGATTTAATTTTGTCGATAAATAATACAACACTCAGGTAGGTGGGACCGGGTCAATACTTACATGTCGGACGAGTCCTGTTTGGTCGTGTCAAGGGTATCCAAGGCCTCTGTGGTGGTTGTGTGGCAGTAACTGTAAAGAAAAAACGAGCGACATTGTAGTTATTGGAATGTTATGTAAATTCTTAGTACAAAGAAGTGGGGTAACTGTTCACCTGTATATTAATAACATAGCCCACTCAACAAAGACTAAAAACTGCCAAATAGGGGAAATAAATCGTGTAAAAACGATTTTTGGCATAGTTGTAGGGGATAGTGTCTGAAGCAACATACTCAAAGTACTGATGGATGGGAGTGTAAAGGTCCCTTTTAAAAGGGGTGCGATGCGGCTGCCGGAAAGCAGGAATTGCCTGCTCCAGTGTCTGCGGTGTATGCTCCGGCTCATGCACTAACGGAGCCCCCATCGAAAACACCGTTGACGATGGTGTTGACTAATGATGATATTTTAGATTTAGAAGATAATTTGATTTTTTTTAGTACAAATTAAAGAAATGGAAGTTTATTTTATTATTGTCCATCTTCGTTCATATCTCATTAAATATTGTAGATAATTTAATGTAGATTGCTTAGTAGAAGTCTTTTTTTTTCTCTGAGCCACCGTTTACGAATTATTTAAGAAAAAACTTTAGACCTTTACGCTCCCCCCCCCCCCCCCCCCCCCCGTTAGCTTCACCCCCGTCCATCAGTACTTTGAGTATGCTGCTTCAGACACCATCCCCTACCCTACCATGACAAAAATCGCTTTTACACGATTTATTTCCCCTATTTTTACTTCGTTGAGTGGGTATAACACGTCGATGACAATTGATGTTGATATAGGCAAAAAAAATTATAATTTCATCCAACCGTTAAGGTACAATTCGTGCGCGTTTATTTCAATCTTTCGGTGATATTAATATACGCAAAAACCGGAAGAGAATCTTATGTTTGTAGTGAGAAGTTGCCACTTCATTTGTTTGCAAGTATCGGTTGCTAAACATCTCGGAGCTCTATTTACGCTGGTGTGCAAACAAAGCCGTGTAAAAAAGCTGAGTCTATTGTTGCGCTGAGCCGAGTACAGGTATACGCAACGAGACATGAATTCAAGCGGAGAATCAGCGGGCGCCCGGAGGTCTCCGTAGCAACCAGCTCGTCGCCAACGGTAATATTGGAGCCGCGTTTGCAAATACTGCCGCGGTAAAAACTTAATGACGCTACCGCTAAAAAAGAAAACGGTAGCACCCAACCAGACCTGAAGAAACAAGCGGGAGATATTGATGGTGCACAGAAATTAAATTTAAATTTTATGTTCGCATGATTTTCGTATAAGTCTCGACCTCAGTTTTTTGCAACTTAACTTCAATATTGAATATGAATAACATATTGTAAATCTACTCTACCATCTTTGACTGAGTATATTTTAAAAATGTCACCCTTTAAAACACTAACATTAATAGTGACAAGTTTCGATTTATCTCATTATTTTGCTTGAGTGTCATACACAAGTACTTAACATGAGCTTTATCATGCATGGCTAAGTTAGGTATGTGGCTTATCTGATAAATAATAGCTAAATTTACTGAATGTGATTTATAAATATATTCCAATGTTTCATGAATTGTATATATGAATATATATTCCTAAAACGATCCTTCGTATTACTTTGGTTCAGAAAAATTACGGTACCTATTTCAAAATAACAAATGCTTTGTAGATAAAAATTAGATCGCTTTATATGGTAATTTACAAGATCACAATAATAAGTAGGTACCTATACATAACTAACCTCTAATAGCAAAAAAAAATCGAATAGATCACTCGTAAACTAATGAGTTACAGCTAGTCACGATCAGATTTAGATATTATTATTTGGTCACAAAGTTCAATCACAGGACGGTGTACTTTTGCTATAAGAAGTATTTTTTTTTTGTTGTTGAACCATTCTTGAAATAACATTAAGTTTAAATAATCAAGCAACAATAAAAGGCATAGGAAAATAAAATAATAGTTAAAACTTTTAACGTGATTGCCTTTTTAATTAATCATGAACTGTTTTTATATACACTTTAAATGTATAATAGTTTTGATAAATGCAGTTTCCTAAATATTGTTTGTGTTTCTTCAAATAAGTTGTGACGTTTCAAAAAACCTTTGTAATAACAAGGTGTGTGTCAATGTACCCTTCCGAGGGTATGTCAAGGTTGTAAGCTTTAACGCTTGTCAACAACCATGTCACATTTTTGAAGCCCTAGGTTAATAACTTCAGCTTAAGGATTGGCCGTTAAGGCCATAAGGCGTGGCATAAGGTTGGCAGATGGCAGGTTAATAAACATAAGAACATAAACATATAGAACAAAGTTAGACCTGGTTTATTTAAATCTGGTTGTCTCTATCTGCTTTTAGTAACAATAATAAGACAGCATTCAGTTTTAAACTAAGTGTAACTTAAGTCTACGTTTATTTATAATATATATATAGTAGTTGTGCAGTGTGGCATCAGTTTTGAGTTATCGTTGCGGTGGGTGTTGCTATCAGTCCTTTCGATTTACGAGGGGAGGTCAATAAGTTCGCGGAATGGAGGGGTTGGTGGGGATAAATTTACTCGTCCAGGTAGGCACCAGTTAAGCACCTCATTAAGAGTATATATACCAAGTTTGAACCTAATCGGGTCATTAACTTTTGAGTTATCGACCTGCAAACAACTAAATCGGGAAGAAGTCAGCCAGTATGGAGAAAATTGAACACCGTGCCGTTATTAAGTTCCTTACCAAGCAAGGAAAATCCGCTCAGACGATTTTTCAAGAGCTGTTAGCGGTTTACGCCGACTCTGCCCCTGGTAAAACCATGGTTTACAAGTGGCATGGTCTTTTCAAACAAGGAAGGGAGTCCATTGAAGACGACCCCCGCTCCGGACGGCCAATTGAGGCCACCACACCGGAAATCGTCGAAAAAGTAGAAAAACTTGTATTGGAAGATGCCCGACTGAAGAAGAAGCAACTTGCAGCAATGGTTGGAGTATCCGAATCAAGTATTTTAAATATCCTACATCATCATCTTGGGATGACTAAAGTCAGTGCAAGATGGGTTCCGAGAATGCTCACGCCACTTCAAAAACGCGAGCGTGTCGAGTGCTCTCACCAGTTTCTGGAGCTCTGTGGAGAGAGAAAGGAAGAAGTTATGGCCCGGATTGTTACTGGAGATGAAACCTGGGTTCACCACTATGAACCTGAGTCGAAGCAAGAGTCGATGCAGTGGCATAAAAAAGGCACACCTCCTCCAAAGAAGTTCAAAGTGTCACAATCGGCCGGAAAGATCATGGCGACTATCTTTTGGGATACAGAAGGTATTTTACTGATCGATTATAAAGAACGTGGTGCGACTATAACGGGACAGTACTACGCTTCTTTACTGGAAAGATTGAAAGAAGCCATTAAGGAAAAAAGAAGAGGAAAACTGTCAAAAGGTGTGCTCCTTTTGCACGACAATGCACCCGTCCACACGTGCCATGTTGCGACGGCTGCTATTCACCGATGCGGCTTTGAACAATTAAACCACCCACCATACAGTCCAGACTTGGCCCCCAGTGACTATTATTTATTTCCAAAAATGAAGAAAGAGCTGCGTGGAAAGAAATTTGACGACGATGAAGAAGTCAAGTCGGCAATTTCGGCCTATTTTGACACCAAAGACAAATCATTTTTTTTCGATGGTATAAACAAGCTATTTGAGAGATCCGAAAAATGTATTAGGGTTAAAGGAGAATATACTGAAAAGGAAAAATAATTTGGTGTTTAATTTCAACCTCCTTCTCTCTCATTCCGCGAACTTATTGACCTCCCCTCGTATATGTTAAAGAAGTTGCCTTGCTGGCTGCCTAAAATGATCGATTTGGTATTGGTATAGTAGCTTTAAACGTATAAGTGATTGAGTCCTCATATATAGGTAAAATAATAATAATATGTAATGATTTACACAAATTAGCCAGAAGAATAAAACAAAAGTTTACATTTTCCTTATTGTTACATACAACATTAAATAAAATCTCAAAGTTAAAAAATTGTAAAGTCAGTACAGACAATCGGTAATCATCATAATTATCAATAAAGTATATATAATGATCATTTCAAACAAAGGTAGGTTTACAAACAAAGTAAGTAAAAGTGTGATAAATGTTGCATTGCAAGGCAGGCGTGATCTTAGGGCTCCTCGCAGCTCTGTAGCAGCAGAGGTGTCGGCGCGTGCAGCGAGCGGGGGCGCGGGCGGCGCGTCGTCGTCACCTCATTACACTTGGTAATTAGGGCCGTGGGCAGCGGCCGCGCCGGCGGCCCTGCACTAAATCACGGCGGTCTCAACATGCGCGACCGGCCCCCAGGACAGCCATAACCCGACACAATGCAACTCGATGTTATTGAATATTTAACGGGTAACCGTCCTCCTTGGAACAACGCCACATAATTTTATGTTAGATTAAAGAAGAACATAGACAATCTCAATACAAAGAGGATACTTATAACCGAAATAGACTAACACTTTCACGGAGAAATCTATTCGGCTGTCACAACTTCCGACAATGCTAACAAGACTAGACGAGCACAAACAAGTTGGTGTTAGAAACAACAGACTGGAGGCGAGTGAAAGTCGAATGGGCATTAGAAGCAGTGCACTTTGTATAGGCGACGGTGATAAGCATCGACACGCTCTTCACATTGTTCGCGCTCCGATACATGAGATAAGGCTTTCTCCGTTCATCTCGAGAGCTACCGTGAGAACGCCCCCTTGAATGTACGAGTTGACATTTGCAAACAGGAGCTTCTTTTATCTGAGTCACAATCTGCATAAAAATAAAATCTAGGGCTTATTTTTCTTACACGATTTATTGTTTTCTATTATTATTCAGAAGTATCTGCGAACAGAATTGTAAAACCTTACACACGGTGCATGTTTACATTACATTACTGACAATAATAAAATAAATATACCTTGAAACGATTTAGAAAATAAAGCTTTTTATATGTTAATAAACATTTTACATACGCTTCACTGTAGTGTAGGGTGGTGTACCACCTGTCAGTAGAACAGTCTATCATTTAACCTATGATATGTGCGAACGCTGATCAGCGCCGCAGTAGGTATGAACTTGTTGACGTGTTACAAAAAAGTAAATTTTTAAATGAATTGAATTAAAAATTTGTTAAAGTTTAACGAAGAGTAGCAGACAAGAAAAAACGTACAACATGAGCAGTTACAATAATGAGACTTAACATTAAATATGTCTTAATTTATACATAAAGCGAGTCCGTTGACTGAGTCGTCTTCTGCACAGCTCCAGACAACGGGGAGCCGTGCAAAACCGGTCCATAAGCCTGTTGCATCACATTTAAGTGCAAAAACGTTATTACTAAATCATCATTCTGTTTATATAAATAACAAGAATTGTGAACTTGTTTTCTCATAGGCACTCCGAACAAAATAATAATCGATTATTTCAAAAACAACATAAGTGACTTTTTTTCCTTTATTTTTTTTTGTGCCATCTCTGACTGTCAACTTACTCTCTTGTATTACAACGACAACGATCTGACATGTCCAGCTTCATGTCATAAAGATACGAGGTTCAAATTTCGACTTATTGCAGAAACAACTTTTGTCCAGGACATATGGGGTTTCTGAAATAATCCATCTGGCAACACAATGTCATTGTCTGATTGAAGTTGTCAAGTTGTTATTCCACATTTTATTAAAATTGTAATCTTTAATAAAGATGGAAGAATCAGGAAGCGAAGAAGAAGTCAATACTGGACGGAAGAGAAGTAAAAGAGGTTCTGTAACGAAATCACTCAACATCTGCAAGAACCACTATTAGTTCCGCTAACTGTCCATAGATGGCACCGTACTTGTTTGTACACTTTCTGCATGGCGCTATTAAGATTTACTTACTGTGTATATATACTGTGACTGATTTTGAACTTGTAAGCTACTTCGAGGATATAGTTGCTTGTGTGCATCTAGGAGTCGCGTCCTTTTGGGAACGGCTACTTGGAACTCACTACGCTCTTAACCAAGAACTAAGCCCTTTTTTGCCTCCGCCGGTCTGCATCCGCCGCCTCCGTCCTATCTGGGAAGTGGTTGTGTGGAACAGCACCCTAAAAAGCTGTACCCTGTTTTTGTACCCTAAAACTGTACCCGCTGCTCCAATAAAACCAGCAACAATCATCTGGCTGTTTCCCTGACCTTCGCGTCGTTCACCAACCCACGTTCAACCCCGCCACCAATCACCCCATCAACACTGGCGACCAACGGTGGGCCCGAACGGAAGCAAAAATTTGTAACCAAATTTGGCAGAGTTGCAACGTGCTGCGCGACGCAATCAAAAGGTACGGAAGCAAAGATGTCTGTGAACCTGTCTGATGAGCAGTTTCAACTGCTGCTGGCTAAGGTGACATCTGGTAAGAAGGGATCTTTCGCGGCCTGCACTTCATACTTTCACGGAGACAAAAACTCAGAAGCGGTTGAAGCATTCATCGCAACTGTTGGAATTTTTAAGAAGATTGAAGAGATTGCCGATGCGGATGCCTTAGCCGGAATCCCTTTACTGATGAAAGGTGAAGCTGCGATATGGTGGCAAGGTGTCAAAAGCCAAGTTGACACGTGGGAGCAGTTCTTGTGCAGGGGGAGGGAAGCGATGAACATCCAGTTGAATATGCGAGTCGTTTACTTAATGCAGCAGAGCGCAACTACACGACCCAGAAAGCAGCCTGCTGCTGACCCGCCACTGCCTTCCATACCTAAAACGGCGGACGCCCCAGGAAAACTGACTGACCAGTCTCTCTCGCCGGGATGTCTTCAAGGACTGAGGGGGAGAATGTAACGAAATCACTCAACATCTGCAAGAACCACTATTAGTTCCGCTAACTGTCCATAGATGGCACCGTACTTGTTTGTACACTTTCTGCATGGCGCTATTAAGATTTACTTACTGTGTATATATACTGTGACTGATTTTGAACTTGTAAGCTACTTCGAGGATATAGTTGCTTGTGTGCATCTAGGAGTCGCGTCCTTTTGGGAACGGCTACTTGGAACTCACTACGCTCTTAACCAAGAACTAAGCCCTTTTTTGCCTAACGGTCTGCATCCGCCGCCTCCGTCCTATCTGGGAAGTGGTTGTGTGGAACAGCACCCTAAAAAGCTGTACCCTGTTTTCGTACCCTGTACCTTGTACCCTAAAACTGTACCCGCTGCTCCAATAAAACCAGCAACAATCATCTGGCTGTTTCCCTGACCTTCGCGTCGTTCACCAACCCACGTTCAACCCCGCCACCAATCACCCCATCAACAGTTCTAGATTATCTCATGATTACCTACAAGCGAAATGTGATTAAGAAAGCTCGAATACAAGGAGAAGAATATGTGAAATACAAAAATAAACTTGTTAAAAAAGTGGAGATTGGTGATGATTGTGGGTGTAAAAAGCAATGTTACAACAAAGTGACCGAAGAAGACCGTTTATCTATATTTCAACAATTTCGACCGTATGCAATGTAAAAATGAGCAAGATATGTATCTATAGAGTCTAATGGAACGGCAGGAAGTCACTCGTAAAAGACAAAGTCAACAGTCTAATACTGAGAAGAAACATTCATACACTTTTAAATATTATTTAAGGACAGACTCACTTATAAACAAAGTTGAAGTATGCAAAAAATCTTATAGTAACATTCATGGAATAACATTTCAAAGAATAAAGAGATTAGGCAATCTTTTGAAGGAAAATTTAGTACCATTTGATAAGAGAGGCATGGGCCGATTAGAAAATTCTGTTTCAGGTGAATGTTGCCTTTTAATAAAAAATCACATTCGGTCATTCCTAACAAAACTCGCCCATTATAGTGCAAAAGAATACAAATACTTATCAGCAGACCTATGTGTAAAAAAAATGTGGGAGATGTATACAGAAATACATCCATACTCTACACTCCGTACCTACATACAAGTTTTATTTAAAAAAAATTCAAGGAACGATTTGATATTCATTTTGGTAGACCACAAGTTGATACTTGCACGACTTGTGAAAATCTTTCTATAAAATTAAAATCAAATGATCTGAATGAAAATGCTAAAAAAACTTATGCTTCTGAATTTATTGTACATAAAAGAAGAGCAAACAAATTCTACAAAAACATTAAAGAGATTGTGGCGCTCCACATCATCGCTATGCCAACAAGAAGATGATGTGATAGGATTATGTTTTGACTTTATGCGACAAAATTTACAATAATTACCAAATATTCCTGTTCAAGATGTCTTTTACCTCAGACAGTTGACAGTCTCTGTTTCTAACATTTACAAATTAAAGCCAAATTTTTGTCTACCATAAAGGCACTGCCAAGAAGAGTCCTTATGAAGTCCTTAAGAAGTATTTCTATGTTGTTTTTGAAATTGTCGATTCTGTCCCACGAGTTTTTGTTTGTTTTTATCGTTAGCCATAATTTTTTCCGTGCATTGAATAATGATCTGGTATGCAGTACGTGATCGCCTGCATTTTAAACTCATCGGCTTTATTGTTAAGTCTTTATAAGTGAATAAATATATAAAATGTCACGTTGATCTACGTGAGAAGACTGCTTTACTACATACATACTTAAATACTACACTGCAAATACTTGTACGTACATTTGTAGCAGAAGGTATTGAGTTCTGTTATTATGACATTAATACATTTTATTTCTTTTATAAGTTGCTCAGAGCCTTGTATTTAAACCGGTGTTGCAAAGATAAACATTCTCAATAAAAAAGGAAACCAAAAAGAGAATTCATTACTTCATAAGGTCTGTATTAGTTTTTGTAAAGTTGATGTTTGTAAAGATTGAGAAAATTTTATGAAAATATGTAAAACTATTTCGGAATAGCTTCAAAAACTTTGCACTTGTTCACTGGTAAGTCGTATTACATTACAAGCAGGATGTTTTATTCTTGGTAGCTCAAAGACCACTGGTTATGAAAGATAATGAGTTACTACCAGAAACACAGAGGCCACAATAAATCTTCCCAAGAATGTCATATCTTTCGGAGATCAGTGCATTGACCCAGCGGTGATCATAATCGTTATGTAGAACTACGTCGTTAGGTATATATTTTGCAGTCCATATTAAGCATTTAATTCATCGTGTCATGAGATAAAACGAGAAATTCATCTGATTAGGACATCAATGTGTTTAGTCTTCCATTTTGTTGGATAGTACACATGCTGTTTATAGAAGATAGTCGCTTTCTAGTCTTCATATTTCTTAGATTTGAGTAAATGTAGAAAACTTTAGCTTCAGCTGCAGTACAATGTAAACAAATTAAAAGAAAATCCTATTGTCATTCATTTCAATACCGTAAAACAATATTCACAACGTGTGACAGTAAGCAAGCTCTTGAAAAGGAGCTGCGTAATGAAAACATTCTGCCCGTGTTTTATGGTTGGAGCAGCTAATGTGTTTGTCGAAGTACAGAGCCGTTCGCCTGCGCGCAGTAGGCGGACCCAACGACCTGCCGATTGATGCAATTGACCCAAATGGACACCGGGATTAGACCGACCAATAAACGGGTAACAGCCAATCTAAACTTTTAATAGCTCACAAGAGCGCTTCGTGGAAGTGTTTACTACATCACGTGTCCACCTAATGGAAAATTTTAACGCACCATAGACTTTCTTGTTGTCTATAATGTAACACGTACGTTAATGTAACAGGTAAATTTACGGTAAAGCTGTATCTTTAATCAAGACTATCAGAACTATTATGGTCTTACGATTAAGAGCGATAATCACGAGCTCATCATAGATAGGTATGACATCATGGTTACATAGCATCTTTCTTTATATTGTGAATTTTGATGGTGACCATTCGCCTCGGTCTCTTGGTCGCAGCAGCAGGGTGCTTGCTGTTTTTGCATATTTTCGTACAGCAATTTTTCACGCACGTGCCGAAAGCTCTTGCGATTGGCATAAGTACTAGCATTTAATTTTCACAGTCGTGATCACGTTTTGATTTTAATATTATATGCTTGTGTAAATGTTCACTTTGAAATGAATCTCTATTCTACAAAGTTATTAAAACTGCTGAGAAATTCTCATCTACTAATTTCATGCTAGAATATTTGCAAATGTTACATATTTCCATCGACCGACGACGTCATCAAATTGACACAATGCCGTTTTTTATGGAGTCAATCCAAATTTTGTCATTGTCATGATTTGCAATGTCGAAGCGTTTGCCCACGCGCTACCATGTCCCCAGTGCGACCGTTCACGGCCAAGGCCACAGAGATAATAAACGCGCAATGATGAACGATGTGGTGTCGAGCAAAAAAACATGCGCGCGCGCTTGCCCACGTGGGGAGTCTTTAGAAGTCTCTGACAAGATTTAATGGCTCGGAAAATTACAACGCTACCGACAAATCTATCGCACAAATGAAAAGTACATAAGTATTGCGTTAAGCATTTTTTTGGAATATAACAAAAAAACATGCGGCATCATATTATTAAAGTATTAAAATAAAACACGCCATGTCATGTGGCTGTGAATTTAAATTGGTGTAACGACAAATGCTGGCTCTGACTCTTTTTAAAGCGCAAGGGTTTTATCTGAATGTTTCATTAAATGTTACAAGAAGTCATCAACCAAGGCAGTGCTCATTGTAAATCACCGCTGCGTAATGCCTCTTTGTCGCTAATGGACTGGCTAGTTCACTAGCAAGACAGGTTTCAAATTAAGAATAGCTCCTAGAAAAAATTGCTATTCATCTAACAACAAAAACGTTTTTTTAAATTCATTTTGTTATTATTTATTTAAGAGAAACCATTTATATTCTAATCGAGACACGATCTAATTTCCGAGAAATAAAATACTCTCGGTATTGTTAAATCAACTGAGCCAGCCCAAACTCATCTCTTTATTACAGTAATTCGGTCCTCAGTTAATACTTGCTACAAAAATGATTACACCCTGTTATGAGAGAATTCAATTTGTCCGCACGGCATCTCCAGGGATTGGTTGTAATTTATGAAGGCTTTTTACGTCCCGATATAATCTAAAGTCTGTGGATGGGCTTTCGCATTCGCATCACGCGCTCTGATTTCAACAGCCTAGTGCATCGTACTTGGCTTTATGCATCAAGATGGTGCATGTGTAAGTTACCTTGGACGAAGAAATAAAGCCGCAGAGCCTTGAAAGGTGAACGAACCGGCGATAGGCAGACACTAGACACTTCGCTGACAGATTACCCGATTCAAAGGCTAACGATCCTACCTCGCATAGTGAGAGGTGATTTTGCTAATAGCCAAATGTTCATCCATCTTGCGATTGAGCAAACCGCTGACGGGACTTTTTATGCGCTTCGGAACACTTCATTCGATCCTCG
Organism: Eudonia mercurella; assembly: GCA_963082485.1. Classification (NCBI taxonomy): domain Eukaryota; kingdom Metazoa; phylum Arthropoda; class Insecta; order Lepidoptera; family Crambidae; genus Eudonia; species Eudonia mercurella. Next base: position 17,350,365 of record OY720031.1, on the reverse strand, counting down.
TTTTGTAGAAACAACAACAGTGAATCGTGAAGCTAACCAGAAAGTACATATGATGTGCACACGGGATAAGCCGCATAAATACGCGCACGTTACGAGAGGGGCACTAAGAGCACGCGCGTAAACAGTACAATCTTCCATTAAATGTCACAAATGGCGATGTCAGAATATTCGCAGACGTAGGGCCAGTTCGAAAAGGGCTCAGTCATGTCATTCCAAAAGTAAAGTTGAATGGTACGCTCGCCCATGCATTAATATCCCAAGAATATTATCCACTAAAGATCTTTGTAAAGCATTTCTACGTAGTTATTGTGCTGCTACTCGAGACACAATTATCGAGTTATGAAGTATAAGTGTACTAACATCTGCTACTCGAGACACAATTATCGAGTTATGAAGTATAAGTGTACTAACATCACGTAAGACAATAATGTGTTAATTATAACAAAGTTCTATATATAACTGAGTTAACTTATTTTCTTCTGAGAAACTTCTCATCTATCATTTCAATGAATATAAATCTGACATTCGATTCAGATATTGCATTGAAGTCCCTTTGGTATGCATCGAAAAAAATAAAATGTTTTGTAAAAATGAACGCAACTTATTTTACGAGATTGTATTGGTAAAATTTAATAAATAGAAAAGTTCATAGGCAGTAAATAATCTTAAAACTATTTGAAGTAGTGCCACCTACTTTGTGTTTCTAGTGCGTTGTCACTGGGTAGTGGGTACGACAAACAAGGCAATTGCTCGCTGCAGATTGCTATCAAACAAACACATCACGGCCGGCAGAGCGGCCGAGCCCGCCCGCGTGCCTTACTTTGACATCCCAAGAAAAGACATAAGTGTAAAAAGGAACCAAGTAACAAAAAGAAAGCATACCTACTAAAAATGCAAGTCTTGTAAACCCTACTAAATTGCAGTTCGCAGTTTTCTACAAAGTAAACACTTTATTAATCAGGTTCAATGCGAACATTAATATTATGTTTTTTGGGGGTACCATAAGTTTCTAATAAGTTATTACATAACGCAACATAGTTATAGTATTATATTACAATATATTAGGTCCTATGAAATTAGTGTTTTGTATGAAGATTTTTTATAAAATTATATTTTTCATACTAACGTTTTTTCAATTTTCTTAGCATCTACTTAGGTTAATACTATAACAATTGTAGCGCAGTGTGTTTGTGTCACTAGCTAAATATAGCAGACCCTAAAAAGAAAAAAAAACAAGTACCTTCAAAGCTACAATGAAACAAAAGGTCAATTTCGCTTACAAAAAAAGAAGTCAATTTTAAAAAAATATTTGGGCAATAAAGACACAAAATGTCATTGCTATTACTGAAGCCTAACTAATATAGTCTTAGTTAAATGTGTATGATAATATTAACAACCGGTATTGAGTTTTAGAAGTAATACACCTATTAATGAGTGAGAAAAAACGCCATTTCATAGGTAAGGACCCAATATTTATCTATCTTATGAATTTAATATCTGTCACACGTTTCATTAGTGGTCGCGTAAAGCTGTTTGACCTAGGTGATGTGATTTTGGGATTTTTCCTATTTCCTTGTATAACAAAGATGAAATACCTCTAATTTGATAGTAACTTAGTGAGTCGACGATGGTGGTATGAATTTCACAGCGGTGGTATTGCCGATCTGTTTATGAGTTTCAAAAAACGATCTTATTATTTCCGTAAATGTCATGGGTCCTCGCCTTTTACATGGGTGACAGTGATTCTTGCCATCATGTAATCTACTGACTCGTTTGCCAAGTCTCACCCAAAAAAAGTTAGCATTAATTGTGCTAAATTTAAGCCAGCTATACCGGAATGATACCTGAGCTGTGGTGTTAAATAAACAGGGCTTCAATAAGTTATGTGTCAACAACACAAGCAGTTACTGCCCCTACACGCAATAGTGCATGACGCCGGGTTATTTTTTCGAACTTGGCCGACTCACTGTCGTGTGTCTTGATCAGACCAATATGCCCATGTCAAAATTCATGTATTCATGTGTCGCCTTCATTTAATTCTGGCTGATGGCTATACCGTAATATGAGCATGACCAAGGACATGGCAATTAATAATTACGTATTGCTTGCCATTTACGACAAAATGAGATCATGTATGAAAAAGAAATCTAAATAAAAAATAATTCACATAATTTCAATATTTATCTCATATTATCGGAGAACTATCTTTAGTTCTTCTACCTTGAAATATACTTGCGTTTGCGACAAAATTGGCAATGTTGAATATAAAGTTGAACTTGAGGAATGAGTTCTAGAATTCAGCAGAAAATCTTACTTTTGTTGTAGCTTTTGCCGATATTGAATAAGTGGCCGCGTAAGATAAGCCTAAAACGATAAAGGAAAAGGGTCAAACAAAAGCATACAATTCAAAGTAGGTAGCAACTTATGTTTTGTTGGTTCTGCTATTAGAGACGACTATTTTTTGTATATTCCTACTCCACACAGGTCAAAGGCATTTCACATGCACGTGTAAAGGACATGGTGTCAGTTTGCGATGAAGAAAGCGAAATAACAAACGTCAATAATACGGTGGTAAGGGACGGCACAACGAGAAAACCCCGTCTTGTTTTGGTAAGTATTATCTCATTTCTGGAAAAGGTTTTAATACGTATTCAGAGAAATCTTTCCGGACCTGTCATTATAGTTTGTTATTTGCATGAAATGCACTTTCTACTGTAACATATTTTAAAGCATCAGTTCATAGAAACATTGAAAGTAAACATCATAATTTTCTACTCACTGCATACGGCCTCCAATCATTTTTATGTCGACACTTTAGTCATTTCGCTTATAATAACAATGGAACATTAGCATGCATTTGCAACTTTTACTTTACCAAATCTTGTCTTGTCTCTATTGTCAGTGGATTTAGGATAAAAAGAGAATCTAGTGTAATGACATCGTGAATTATGGCGATGAATAGAAAGTGGAATGAGGGACCGTATACTCGTAGAGTCGTGAATTGTTCGTAATATCGAAATTACTGTCATTTACTAAAGTAACTTCACGGTGCGTAGTATGAAATGAAACAGAAAATAGGCTTCCTATGTTTATTCATCGAATCAAACTACGTTCGCATTGTCAGACTGATTGCTGGTAATATTGCTAATGAATGTCGCCTTAGGATTTCCTTTTCCGTGATTTTATGTCGAAATACCTGTTAGTAGATCATTAGGTAATGAATTATACCGCCTTAAATAATATTAACTTAATAGATAAAAACACTGCTCATCAAAGCAACGACTTTATAATTATATTGGGTGTTCACGTGCAAACAGAACTTAGTTTATATATTTTGATTACCTACAAGGCAGAAAACAAGAATGAGTCACGGGAATGCCCCAGTGGCATGATTTAAACGAAAGGGCCTAAATCAACACAAAAAGGAAAGTTCCTATTATTTTCTATACCTCTACGGATTAATACTTGGCCTTCATCTCTCCTGATGTTAAGTAATGATAAGGCCGAAGGTTGAACCGCACTTCACTCGGAATCCTCAACTACTGAGGAACAACTGGCTATCTTATCTCTAACTGTCGGAAAAAGCAATAATTTGTACAATGCGGCAAATTGTGAAACGTCCATAGTTCCAAAAAATATTCGTGTATACGCCAATCGCTTAATAACATTTGATTTCAAGGGTGTTCATCAGGCGACTACTTATAATATTAGTTTCCAATCAGGCACACAGTTCAGCGAACTCAACGTCAAAGAACGCCATTGGGCGCGTACGATCCGATACTTTTGAGATATTTGAAATAAATATACAAATAAGCTATACATAAGTGTGAATACACGTGCACTTAATAAGTTTAACAAACTTTACCTATAATTTTGCAGGAGACTGCTCACACGCAACATAAATACTGAAATTGTAATGGAAAATAGTTATAAAGCTCCAATCACCACTACACTAAAACAGTGCGGCGAAACAAGTCTGGTGGTAATATGCACCTTAAAACCCTGGTCGCATCGCATCACACGTTGACCTATGACTGTTCCGATTTAAAGGAAATACAGTTCCAGGAAACATTCTCCGTATGGAGGCATGATACTGATTGTATCATGTATGAAGGCTGGCAACGTGCAAGTTATGCCCATGGTATGACAAGCGTCAATAGGCAGCGGTGACCACTTTCCATCAAGTACTTACGTGATAACTAGCTGAGTCTACCTATTAGCATAAGCAACTACGGTTACGAAAGATGAGTGATTTTTCGTAAAGAGCACGCTAAAATAAGTATCGATAACATAGAATTACTTAGATAGTTGGTACAATATTACAGAATATCTATCAGACATCGAAAAAAGTTTTCAATTTATATTAAAAGTAAAAAAACAGGCACAATAGATTGCATTGTTGTATTCGCGTAGATATATATCTTACCCTACACAAGTATGCCTACGTAGAATTTAATTAACTTACGGCGAGATGGTGCTGATAATCCGATGTAATAGATGACATGCAAAGAACCTATTAATGCAGTCAATTAATCTATGATACAACACTGTAATTAAATACGAAATTGATAGCGCCGATATAAGGCTTGTGTGAAACATACGCCATGCACAAAGTGCTGTTTTAATTTTATCATACGCAATTCATTTAAGCAAAACAAAGGCAAAGGGCCTACCGGCTTATGAAATACCACTGAAGACAGTTTGATTTTACATCTTCAGAACACGAACAACAATACGTTAGGAAGGCTAATAGCGAATGATTTAATAAAGGCTACAACACAGGTTGGACTTTGTGTGAAAACAGCTACAAAGATTACGTAGGTACTGACTGACTAAGAAAATATGTCAATAGAAGTATAAAATACCATAATAAAGAAGTGAAGCATTGAAAGATTGATCGATGGCTAGTGAAAGTGAATAAAGCGGAGAATAGTGCCGATGCCGATGGAGGTCTACTAAAAATAGAGGTCAAAGTAGGCGGGTCAAGTTGACATTTGGATTTGAACATTATTGTCAGTTTTTTCTATAAGCATTTAACAATTTCAAGTCAGTTTGTGTCCAAGTTTTGGAATTGTTGGAAAAGGATTTCTGGGATAGCTGTTTGTTTGCATGTAAACACTACAATATCACTTAAACAGGTCTGTGACAACAAAATACTTTCTATTGTAGCGAATATAAGCTAATGTCAAATTGTATCTTAAATATTAAACTATACTTTCAAAACCTGTTAAACTGGTAATTGAATACTTGAGTAGTAGGTATCTCTATTTAAAGGCGGTAACATCGCATTCAGACATTTTGAAAAGAAGAAACATATACCTACAACTAGAAACGTGAAAACAGAAAATGCAATGAGTTGTGGCATAATTTCACCATGGGTTATTTGATTTATGTAAGGAGTGGGACGTTTGTAGGCTGATAATGAAAATAACTTAAAAGAAATCCTGAAAAGGTTTGACTTATTTGCAATACACTTGAAAAAAAGTACAATTGTTACAATCTTCACACAATTAGGCGCATCACACACCAAACATACAACTGTTCATCACCGCATAATACAGTTATCGCAAATCTAGATTTAAACATAAGCACTTATAGACAATATAAAAACTGTGTAATCCAATAAAAAAGTTTTTCAGCACGCGCAAGTCTTTGGTGTGTAATGTGCCTTACTTAACAAAAAACATCACACAGAGATATGCTACTGCCGCTCAAGTCAACCAAACACATGAGGTGTGATAGCTATCGCGTGTTGCGTTTACCCGTATATGAATTCGAGTTTCCGTACACATTCACGAAGTTAGTAATTCACGCCGTCAACAAGGTCATCATAATCGTACGTCGAAGAACTTGAAGTGTGAACTCAGCGACCTCGGCTCGTAAATTATAAATCATTAATTATTCTAACGCCGTCAGTCGATGTGAAATATTTAGAAAACAACCTCCTCTAGATTTGTGTGAGAAAGCTGCCATATAGCAGACGTCGTCGTCGCGTTCGACAAACATTTAACAAATTAAGTTCGGCGCTGATTAGTTAGTAGCAAATAAACGAATTACTTATTACAAACCATCACGCGTAGCCTTTACAGATGGCGCATAAGGCGATGATACTTTGTTTACATTAGTTGTAGTAGAGAGTAATGTGTTTCAAAGCTGAGTTGAGCGAAAGAAACGAGTATTTATTTAAAGTATTAAACCAACTAAACAGAATAGTTTGGAAACTGTGGAAACAAAATCTTATGATCACTGGCTTATATCATACAGCTGTATTAACACCCCTATTTTTAAACTACCAGAAAATCTTTAAGTGTACTCTGCCCATTATTTTGCTGAACTTTTACTATGTGAGTTTATGCAACTAAACCTGAGACAAGGCATATTTTGTACAGTGTGATATACAACATCCAGAAAAATTCAAGGTTAACAACAAGTTGTTTGAACAAAACGGGCATATGGTTATGCAGTATACAGTATATACCTCGACCTGTGAATTTGATTCTATTACATATAAGTGACAGAACGTCTTGATACTATAGCTTTTTGTAATCAAGCGAGGGAAAAAGTAAGCGACACTCACTCTACATTAATCAGATTCGACACGAACAGGTTTGTTGAATTTTGTTTTATTTTACCTAAGCATTTCGTCCTCTCAAATTGCTCCATATTAGTATTAAGGAACTGTTTGAAAGAAAATTCGTTTAAAGTTTTCAGAAAATATTTTAAAGTAGTAAGAACCTTCATACATATCAGGACCCCATACTTTAAAAATTCAATATTCTCTAAACCAATAAGTAAATTCTATTGTATTAAGCATAAGAAAGGATAGACGTACCTATTGGCTTAAAAAGTATAGAATTTTTAATTCATATGGGATACCGAAATGGATGAAGGATCTACCATTATCGTGTTCAAGAAAACAGCTCTTAAGCAAATTACTATTTGGCTCTGTAATAACCGCAGTCGGTTATGGTATAGACTCAAGAATCTATCAAAGGCTACACAAAAGAGAAGGTCACGAACTCTATGTATGTGCTTGTATACTTTAGGCTTTCAAAATAGGCGCACTCATTGTATTCTGTCATGCCATGTTCGATGTAGTACATATGCGACAGAGGTGAATAACCTGGTTGCGTGTTATCTTCGCGAGTAGAGACAGTATATTAGACGTGTGACATCATTATTGTGGCAGCATTATAAACGTGTGTACATCTGTCTGCTATCATGTTTTATAGCCTTTTATCGGCTTCATGGAACATTCCTCTCTTGAAGTAGGTAACAAGTCTGTTAGTATAACAGACTATTTCATTCAACATAATGAAGATGATATACGTTAACCAATTAAAAAACTATAATCGATTATCTACATAGTTGTAATTTATGACCACGTTACGAATCATTTAGAAGCAACACTCTACGCAAGCACACAACCTCTTTCGTTTTATTTTTCGTCAATCACAAACTGTTGGCATAAACGGCAACTCAGTCAGCATAATGGCCACAAAAAGGTCTGACAACTTCGTCTGGTAGTAAAGACGTCGGCATTGCCACCGTCGAGATTTGACGAGGGTTCGTTGGCAGCCGATGGCCACGTTGACACCGGGGCAAGAGTGGCGGTGCGTTGACTCCCCGCTCGAAAGCCCTTAATACATTTTAGTCTCACCTCTATTGTAGATTTATGGTCACCGTAAAACGTGTTTGATGTAAAATGCTTTCCTTATAGCGATTCTAATGGCTCTGTAAAATTCATTATATTCTGGTGGTATTATCGACTGATATACTACAGGATCAGATATATTGTGTAACCATTATGGACTTTTTACTAGCATCACCAACCCGCATTTGGCAAGCGTGGTGATTAAGATTAAGCCATTATCCATCAATTGTAGTGATGACTTGATTTCAATGATGGAGGCCTATACCCAGCAGTGGGACAGTTAAGTATAGGCTACTTTACGCTTTCGTTTCCCAACCCAACTCTACAGGTGATTGATATATCAAGAGTGAATCTAGGGCTTAATGAAAGCGGCAATGTCGATTATTTTTCTTATGCTCTCTTAAATGTAAAGCATACAATTTGAACAAAGCAGACAAGAGCAATCATTGTTTCAACATCTTTTTTTAAAGAGTCGCTGATGGTGATTTCTTATGAAGACGTGTTTTTATTGTGACTCTTAGGTATTTTCTCTTATTAGTACGCATGGCATGGCGATTGTTACAGAAAATATCTTGATCCATCACAAATCATTAACAAAAATAAGCCCGAGCAAACGTCAAAACTTTTTTAAATAATGTCAATGACAAGTGCCTACTAAAACAATGCTAATCTAACGATAGCTGATGATCTCAAGAAGTATTTTACAATCGTCAAGTGTAGGAGGAAAATATGAGATATTCATGCTCATTCATGGAGGAAGCATCCATTATTGTTTTTATCGCTGCTGAATTTTGACAGACACGCACGTCTAATTGGAAAGTGTCTTCAGTTAGCTATCGTAATAAATTTTACATGCGTTTCGTAAGCTCCCATTTATGAAATGCGATAGTAAATACGTCGGGAGGTGGGCACAGTACTTTGGTGTGAAAAAATAAATAAATAAAAATATTTAATTAGCATTTTTCAACTCAAGTTCAAAGTTCATAAGATTCTGAACTTGGTACCAATCATCTTGTAAATTGTAGTACAGTTAAAATAGTTTTAAAATTAGTTAGGAGTAAAGCAAATGAGGCCATTAAGACTTTTTATGGAGACATCAAAATACGTCAATTACTTTAAAAAAAAAGAAACGTCTAGGCGGCAATGATTCTTGGTCGTGACTGAGAGAAAATATAAGGTAAATAGTGCGAAAAAAATTAAATATTCAAACTGTTGGCGATTCACATTGAAAGACGATTTGAAAGCTTATCATTAAATAATTTCGAGGCAAGTGCCCGTGAACGGTGCGGTCGGTGTGTGTTTTTATTATTACGCGTAAAAAATATGACGGCATCGCTCGACAAAGATGGTAAAAAAATGTATGATAGTTCCACTGGCAGTTTAATACGGTTCCATATAAGTTGCATAAGTTAGATTAGAGCAACACTTTGCACAACATTTATTTTACTCAAATCATGAGGATGTAGGTAAAATTAATTAACTCATGCCATGGACCATGCTTGCCTAAATTAATGGTCATCAAGCACTTACAAATTGTCTAGCAAGTTTCAAAATAAACCTCTTAAAAGTTAAGAAGCAAAAAAAAGTATTAAGTACTTACTTTTATAGATAGTCCTAGTTCCAAGCGCCCATGGTCACGGCTACACACACCCTACATCCAAGCTTTGTACCCGGAGCGGGGATCGCATTACTTTTACAACAGCCGTCAGCTGATTTCTGGTACAAAACGTTTGTCCTCTACCTCCCAACAACCAGTGATTCCAACCGAGACGAGAACGAACATAAAGCTACTCTCCAGCATTGAGTATTAAGCTCGCTTTTGAACAGCAACAAGTTCGACAGCCGCTCCGTGCGATCGAAGGGCATTGCCGCGAAAGTACGGACGCAAGTAGAAATAGCGTCCTACAGCAGGCACATTACATTTCGCCAGGAAACTAACTCGAGCCCGTCAGTCCTTTTCAAGTATATACACGGCACAATGGCAAAAACAAACGTTCTTTGTTTATCGAGTTGACCGTCAGCCTCCACCTTGAAATTATCACCGAAGAAATAGTTTACTATACAATTTAAAACACGATGGAAACAAATTTAAAAGCAATAAAAGAAAATTGAAAAGTTGTTACATACATTTCTGGCTTCTGGCCACGGCCTTCGTATTGAGATTAGGATTTATTGTATTATGTTTTGACTGCCTGATTATAAAAGTTACATTGGAATAATAGTGCGTAGTTACTGGAAAAATCACACTGTTACGAAATGCAATGTTGCATGTAAACTGTTGCACGATAAACATAATATGAAAAGTGTTCGTTAAAAAAGTTAAATAACTCAAAAAAAAAACTGAATAAGAGACCGTAGCAATTTATAGGTTCTTTATTCCACAACTAGTCAGAAATATCAGTTTGTCGAGGCCGTTGTTAAAATTCAAATTTTATAACAATATTTATATGCCAACTTTTGTTATGAATATAATTTTAAATAAAAAACTAACATTTTCCTATCATAATCGGTCGTTAAATATTTGTAAACACGTTGTGATGCTCAAGGTGATGTAAGAGCTCTGGCTTAACGTCTTACGTTAACTTAACGTAAACAAGCGCATGAATAAACGGTTGGTTTTAATTTTTTTTTTTAGAAAAATGAAATATAATGAAGAAACATCAGTTTAGGTTAAATCAGGTTGAGTAAGATCAGTTTTGCTCGATATAGGCAAACAAAGTGATCAGAATGTGATAATTGTACTCACAGTATTTTATGAATACTCTTGCTAATAAAGATACTTAGGTAGGTACAACTATAATGAATGCGAAAATGATATAAATACAAAACTGATCTACACTAGTTAAACAACTTATATCGTTGCATAACGTAGATGTTGTTTATAATATTAATAATATTATTAATATTAACAAAAATTAAGATTTTTTATTAAGTATTAATATTAATAAAAATTAAGATTCGAAATATTATTATTATTATCCTCTTTATTTATTTTCTCTCATATATAAATTTACATTTTTAAATATTTTTTAAAAACAAAATAAAACACTTAAAAATATAAAAAATAGGGGTCCGCCGGCATCGGGTCCGGGGTCCAAGCTACCGCTGGTTAGGGCTCCAAGGACAGTAATCTCCTCACAATGCGTGCCGCATCGAGGAGAACTGCCTTCTGAATTATTATTAGCCCTCACTGTCCCACTGCTGGGCAAAGGCCTCCCTCCATTTCTTCCACCCATTGCGGTCCTTAGCTATTTGATTAAAATTATTAATTATATTATATTTTTATTAATTTTATTTATTCGAAATATAAACTAGTATATTTATTACCAATGAATTAAAGCAATAAAGGATAATCAAGTTACGACCAAAAAGTCGAAATTAGAAAATGAATAATAATTTATGAATGAAGAATAGAATAGAACCATAATATTATCTTTACTAAGTTTAAATTTATCATCTTTAATATAAATACTTAGGTATAGAGAGAACCCTAAACAAGGTCTTCACACGAGAGCACTGACGCCTAAGCAAAAACATTAAACATTAAATGAAGAGGTTACATGGTGTGGATTGATACGCACTATAACCTCTTCATTGTAAACCACACACCAAATTACTGTAATCATTTGTTGCCAGACTATCATCTCATAAATCTTAGACTAAATTACATGTTTCATGTCAAGATTGTCTAGTTATTAACAATGAGTCACTCACTAGGAAAAGAAAGATAGAATGTAGTGCGAGTTAAGCATAGCATCAAGGTGATTAGCGGATTATTTTGTATTAGTTATATAAAACATTATTTGAGTATAGGTTATCCAAAAACCGGTTTATATGTTTTGATCTCAACTGGTGTTAAATGATGATAAGGCCAATGATGGAAGCGCACTTCACTCGGGAACCTCAACTAGTGAGGCATTGGCTATCTTATCTCTAGCTGCTGGAACACAACAATGCTACAAACATTGATGTTATGGCGACTTAATTTAGATAAGATGGTGGTAGCTAGCCAGGCGGATAAACAAGTTCTACCACCAACCAAACCGAGTACACAAACATGTACCCCCGGCTGGGAATCGAACCCGGGACCTCTGGGGCTAAACCGGTGGCCTTGGCCACTACACCACAGAGGCTGTTAAAAAAATGTCGCAAGTTAATAAGCTTAATGCCAAGCAGTTATTTCGCGAGCGGTATTGTTGAATATACACTCGAGTGTTTCCAACCGCGTTACCATCTAGGTAAGCAAATAACGGGAGAGTCGTTGAATTTGCTAATACAAAGAATATCGCATAATTCGCTAAAATTAACTACCAAATTGTATGGCAAAGATTAGATGAATTTAAACGAAAAACTATTTTTAACATTAACCTCGATTTATTAAAAGCCGTCAAAGTCATTATACATGCACGTGTATCAAGTTCTACTTTCAACAGTTTGTAAGATCATTTTAGCATCACTGTAACCTCTGAATAAATAAGGAAGCGAATTGCATGAAAACAAGTCCATTACTGTGACCTCGCGAAGTTAATTAGTGGCTGTGTCAAATGCGATGGTACCCGGATTCGCTGCGCAAACAAATTCCAGGTGGACAAACGAGGTTAAAAGCAATCGTCGTCGATACGGTGAGTTTCGGCTGAAGCAAAAGTTAACTTTGTTTTTAAGGAAACTTTGCGATATTCATATTTTCTAAAGATTAAAAAAGATGAGTTCGTTTGTAAATAAGATATTGATATGAAACGATCAATATTGAAAAGCATAGTTCAGCCCCCAGCAGCTGTGCAATACCAATTCGTTGACAGCCATGTGCATCAGCTCAGACGGCACACGCATTGCCTACTTTCGAGGCAGCAGTTACCGGGCCAGACGTGCCGCGAGCAGCCAGCCAGCCGATGGAAGATAATTAACAACGAAATTGGTCGGAGACAGCTAGACGCCTTACTTCTGTGGCCCGCGTTGCATTACGCCCCGCAATAATAACATACCATACAACCGACACAACGCAATTAAAAAAGTCGGTACGCCCGTTTCCCACACATTACTGGGTGAACATTGCGACTGTATTGCAATATGAGTAGGTACTTAATATTGTAAAGATACAGCAGGACGCGATTCAGAGACGAGGGAAAATGTTGGAATCGAGGTGAAAGCGCCTGCGGCAGATGAGACAATTACTGGATAATGGTACTTGCAATAACATCAATAATTATTTACTCGTAGCTACAAAACTAGCATCGTACAGAAATTAGGCCTCGATGTTTCCACACAATTTTACCGTGAAGCCTTTAAATCGAGTATTGTTTTGCATAATACCAACCAAAGAGTAACTGTAATGTAGGGCGGGCGTTCTCTATATCGCATTACGTATATTGCACACAGCCAAACGTGGCACACGTCATAATAGCACGCAGAACTCCTAGCTTAATTAAAAAAAATGGTGTAAATGCGGTTGTTGAACCTAACGTGCAATTACTAGCAATTTATCGTGCAGTTGACCTGCATGATAAATTCGGAGTCAATAAACAATTGAAGCCAGTAAACTCTTTTATTACGTGCATAAACAACAGATTAGATTATTCGAAATTGGGTTCATCTTAATATGATTCGGTCTAATTCGCGCGTCTCGCTCCCGATTGTCGTGTGAAAACACCAGGCGAGCCCCAGAGCCGAATAGCCAACTCTCTACACGCTGATGCATTTCCAAGACGGCGTGAAAATCAACTTTTATGGTCAAAAGCGTTGATAATCGACTGTAAACAACCGATCGACGATTGGTAAATTTAACTGCTGGGTAAAGTGGGACAGAGAAAAAGTGAAGTTTCGTCAAATGCACCACTTACCCAATTCAAGAGAGCGGAACTGATGTTGGTGGAAGCATTGTGTCGGAGCGGGCGGCTTGCTGAACCTTTGTGGGAAGTATATTAGATAACGTGCTCGCGAGAGCGCACAGACAATGACAACGTTTCTGTATTCGGATCTAAGAGTGAGAGCGATCTAATTGAATAAAGCGTTAAAACTCCAATACGTTTAGTCAATAGTTCAATACTGATGAATGGAAATAGCTGCGGGATATATGTATGGATCGTAGCAAACAGAAATCTGCTGTCTCTGCTTATACCTTTGAAAAACAAGCTTGAGACTGTGTGCTGAGATGTATGTATGAACTTTCAATATTTATTTACACAGAAACTGCAACACTTCAAGAAGCACACGACGAGATTGAATGATTAAGGTCGGCAAGTGACCGATAGGATCTCGTGCGCGTAAGATCGATAGCGTAGCGTTGTTTCTGTCTTTCCATTTGTATCTGTAGCGCTTTAGTTCACACGCTCTTGGGAATAAGTTTTTATCACACCTACGCAGATGCGCGTGTCTCAACTACTAAACTAAGTCCCACCCAGCTAAATGTTATAATTACTCAACAGTCCTATGGTTTAAACAAATCTGACAATAGGTTTATTAATAACTAGCTGTGCCCTGCGGTTTCGCCCGCGTTAATTTGCGACTGCTCCACTCCTATTAGTCATAGCGTAAACCTCAATAAATTGACTATTCATACACAAAAATAATTTTTCAATTCGAACCAGTAGTTCCTAAGTTTAGCGCGTTCAAACAAACAAACAAACAAACAGACAAACAAACAAACAAACTCTTCAGCTTTATAATATAAGTATCGATGAATAAATAGGCTAGAATTGCCACTAAATTATACTCGCGAAGTATTTCGCAGTCCAGGTGTTAATAAGTAACTGGTTAATGTTGCGTTTCTATTATTGCAGTAGCACAAATTCAAAGGAAACGCGTGATCTGGCCGTTTATGGATAATCCTGTCAGGGCTCCATTAGTACTCCGGTAGACGCCGCGTGGGCGCTACAATGCCACTAACGAGGGCCCGATATCATCTGACAGACAGGGGACATTAGTTAATGCTCTAGAACCAACACAAAGCAGGACAGATAAGACGTGCTGCACAAAAAGTTCAGCCATGGTCTACAATGAAAGAATGATGAGTTCTGCGGTGGCACAAAAGATTGTGAAACGTCATACGGCGCACAATAGAGAGAGCGACACGAAGCGTGAGCATCATGCATTACTAATCATGGTAGCTTGCTTCTATGGTTATCCGAGAATAACATTTCCACATAAAATATGTAAACAATCACAAAATTATTGGTGAAAACTATTACGTTACTAATATAGGTTATCTTGGAATGCAACACTATACGGTTCTAGTCGCGATTATTTTACATATTACTCCCATCACAGACAATGAAGAGGACTAGAAACGTCATGATGAAATAACGTTGAAATAAACGTAGTTAGATCGGTATAGAGTTTAATTTCAATATGTGGTCGCTTAAACTAGTCACAAAATCTTGATTAACAAGTGATATACAAAAGTAGGTCACAGAAAAAAGTTTTATTTAGATACAAACATAAAAATAAGGCTAAAATTTATTTTCCTAAGGCTTATTGTATTATTATTATGTAAAATACTAAAGTGATGATGATAGACTACAGTGGTAAATTGTGAAACTGTATAAATGGATGTGTAGTAACAAGTACTAAGACTACCCTCAGAAGACTTTATGATGATCATTACGGTTTACGGACAAGCGCTAACGTCACTGTGTGGCATTACGTTAGCGTTTGCGGTTCATTGCACATATTCCATCCATATCCATGCATCACGCACGCCGCAAGGCTTGAAGTTTTTAAACGGTGTTAAGCAACTTTAGTATTCGGTCGACGTTATAGATGGCTGAGGAACATCATGTCATTGTTTGCCATGAGATGAAATATAGTTTAGCTGTTATAGAGGTCGCATCTCAATGCACCGACAACGATTGCGGTACAATTACATGACTCGACGAAGTGATAATTTACTGTCATTACTGTTGCTCATAGAAAATTATTTGTCGCATGAACACATTTTCTAACACATAAAAGATGTTGTGCGTTATGAGATTACAATAAGGATATTTTAAAAGTTGGCAACATCTTAATCAAGCTTAAACGAACGTTCCAGGGACGCGGACAATGTAACGCTTTTTCCATCATATCAAGCAGAAATGTTCACGATTCCATTAGGATAATTGCCGTCGCAGTCTGAAATGAGGCTTTCGTTGAACAGGCTCACTTTATCGCTGATGAAGACGGAGACAGTGGGCTCGTTGCGAGTAAAAAATGCAGCCCGCGTAGGAAGTATATTTCACGTCATCCCATCTAGTGCACGTTAGTTGGGTTAGCCGCACGCGGAAACAACGGCCGACTGTTAGCCACCACGCTCCAGATACATTATTTGCGAGGCTCGTTAATTTTTTACCATCTCTTGTTAGTGACGGACGTGACTGCTTTATTAGCTGAAGGAAGCCCCGACGGAATTGTGAATGCAACACGACAACGTTAGGAAACAAATAGTGTCCAATAAGGTATTTAAAACCTATTGCTGATTTTGTTACTGTAATATTAAAGATAACAAAAAAGCATTATATTGACTCTATGAACATGATATTTGTAGTTATTATCTTTATAATAGATATACAAAAGCGAAATATCCCTTAAGTAATGACTTTTGCTGACTGTCTAATTAAGAAATTCAAAATTATAAAGGCTACAAAGTAAACTAGAAGTAACTTAAAAAAATGACGATAGGGTAGGTAGGGACCACCCCTTCCTTGGTTATAAAGTAAGAAAAGATTTCGAAAAATTATCTTACTGCTCAGCTGACTGATGTGTTCACGTCTGACGCTGTCGTTAGTCAATTATAGTTTAAATTGCCAATTTTCATATTGGCAATAACGCTTTCACATATAATGAATGCAATAAACGAACATGAGAAGCATAAATCATCGGAGTGCATAATGCGCGTTATATCGATAGTGTTCCTAGTGTTGATGCGCAAGCGCGTTCGCCTCACTTTCTCACTTTCACTGGGGCGTCGCCCCCATGCGGCGCACGCGACGTGCGCTCGACGCTTAACTTTTGAAACGTTGCAAAACTGATTATTCAACGATTGTCACCGTTCGCATAAAAACACTTATTTCAATATAAATTTAGCATAATATAACAAGAAATCTAGAACCTGTTCAAGAAAGATTTTAAGTAACATCAATTACAGACATAACATCTTCATCAAGTAAACAGTTAACGGACTGATCAACACTATCAGACAATGTTTTGGTATTGATATATTTTAATACTAGTGTCAAATCGGTGAGAGAGTTCATTAGTATTAAAAGTTTCTTTGTGTACAGTTTAAATAATAAGTGGTTAATACAATATTTTTTTTGCGTTCGAAATGATATTATTACAAATAAAAAACGAATGAAACAAGCTGATGATTTAAATTTAAAAAAAATAGTGGTTTAACATTCAGCGGAGCTCAATTTCAAACTATTTTCCATTACCAACGGCTCTTTGCACGTGAACGTAATAATTATTCAATATGATGTTCATCACATTTTCTTTTAAAGATAATCTTAATGTGCGTGTAAGAAGGCAATCGAATTGTGAATTGTTACGAGTTGATGTTTTATAACAGTACACGCTCGTGATGACCTAGATATTTATCATTTAGCATTTCTCAAAAACAACGATGACGGTAAAAGTTGTAAGCGTCCGCGGCGACCAGACAATGCAATAACATTTTTGGTGAACGGTAACATCCAATCAGCGGTAAAATATTGAAAGTTATAAATGCAATTTAGTAGACGGAGATTGTAGGAGATAAGTTATTTATTTCATCATCCTTTGTCTTACGCTGTATAACAATACGGGTTAGCGGATTTGATTTTCAAATTCGAGCACCAACCGTAAAGCACGTCCTCACAGCCTAAAATCCTCCAACATCATTATGTAGGGATATAATTTCAAAAAAATAAACAATAAAAGTAGTTGATTGAATGCTCTAAGTATTTGCTTTCTAACATTTACGCGAATGCTACACATTGAAATGAAACCTTTGATCGAAGAATGAAATACTTTATACGAGAAAAAGCTGAGATGTAGGCAGAGGCCCTCTTTTCACAATTCTTATAAAAGTAATCATGAATGTTACTTTTATTTATATGAAGCCAACTAATTGACATAGAGAAATTTCTAAACGAAGCACTCCAACGAAAACGGAGGACTTCATGACAATGCAGGTGTAAGCACAAAAACGCAACTTGTCCACTTGGGCCTCGGTTTATCAAACAGCCTTGTTTAGTCCGAAGGCTGTACCCATATAGGTGTATTTGCCTCGCTGCGGTCGGTCGAGGTAGCGTCAGCTCAAGGTTCACTAGTCCCTTCGATTCTGAATACGGACCCGGTTTACCTTTAAAGATGCAAGTTTTACAATGCACAGCGGTGGCAACGACGAATTTCGATGAGATTAACGTTTTTTTTATTGACCTACTTAGCATTGAGTTTATAAAAAAAGTATTCAATCAAAACTATAAGTTCTGAAAAATACTGTGAGAAGTACATAGATGCGTCTTTTCTCTTTTTCGACTGACTTTTTTGGGACTTTGTCATCGTAAGCACATCTGAAATCTCTTTCTTTAGGGGAAGAGGAAAATTTCGAGTGCACCGTGGACAGGTATAGTCCATTACCTAATATCCAGATAGGTCACCGGAGCTGTAAGCTCGCTCACTTCTCGTTGCACTAAGAGCACAACTCGCAGTTTCCACTGCTTGGGTCGTCGACTTTAAAGTCGACTACCATGTCCTCTTTGGTG
This sequence comes from Eudonia mercurella, assembly GCA_963082485.1. Lineage (NCBI taxonomy): Eukaryota > Metazoa > Arthropoda > Insecta > Lepidoptera > Crambidae > Eudonia > Eudonia mercurella. Next base: position 17,331,993 of record OY720031.1, on the reverse strand, counting down.
GCGGAGTTATAAGCCCACTCACTTCTCAGTACCCACCCAGGCACCTCGTCAATTCCAAAATCCTACGCGGCTGGCTGAACCGGAGACTGCATCTAGCGAGCGCGTCTACTAGTTATCCAGACTAGACGTCTAGTTGTGTACCGTCTTGTTAATGAAAGGGCTCCAACGTTAATATTGGCGGCCGCCACAAAAAGGGGGTTAGGGTGGTGGGGGGCGTTATCGAATTAACGTATGGAAACGTCCTTCATTAAATGTTTGATAGTGGGAATATCGAGATCACGGTGGAGATCTACATAGCGACACGGACAACCCGTGGCACCACGCATGCATGAAACTGTTTTGGAGGGTTTGTAAGGGATACAGATAGGAGGGCGCGGTATGCGCGAAAACTACGCTAGCGTAAGTCATGACAGGACAGATGCAAGCTTTGTAAATTGTCGTCTTATGTCTAAGAGACATTTTACTCCGCCTCTATTTTACTCCTTAGGGTGGAATAGCCTACCTATGTTACGGACAATTTTTAGATGAGGCATACACGACAATCTTCTATCGAGGATGACACTGAAATATTTCACTTGCTTTTCCCAAGGGATAGCACGGTCAAATAAACGAATAGGAGGGCGTCGATCGGCGATACCCCGGGAAAAGAACACAACATTGAAAAGCCTGAGATGAATTTACCATAGGTTACTTTTCCTCCGTATCAATTCAGTGTTTTACGGGGACATATGCATGATGATAACTTTGTAATTGGCCAATATCAAGCGGATAAAGCCGTGACTGATGGAAGCTAAAACGCTATAAATGTTAGATCGGTCAAGATTCACAATATCAACTTGGATGACTAAATAAAAATCCGTACAAAGACTATATTATTATATAAGTATCCACTTAAGAAACGAAAATAAATCGACTAATTTGATCATAAAGCTTATCCGAAATTCCGTGCACAAAAGGGATTTTTCCTTTAAACCAAATTAGAAAGTGCTATGGCTACTTTAGTATCTTAACTCGCGTGTTACGCAGCGTAAACGCTTTCGTTGCAACCGAATTGAAATCTACTTTCAATTCTTAGGTAAATTGCCGTGGATATTGAAAAAACTTTCTCCACCGATGATTGTAGGACGCCGTAAAATTGCATTACAATTTTACATAATGTACCATCAGGCGCCAATCATAATATTATACATTGTCGTATTTTATTATAAACATAGCCACCGCCAAAATGAGAAAGCTAATCAAAACAATGTTACTATACAAATCAATTTTAATGTTAATGCCTAATGTAACATCCATATTTGTGATACTACACGTAGTCCTTTTCTCTTTTCCGGTACTTATTTTCAAATTCTATTGCAATGAGTATGACTATCAACATCCCGTTAAAACATGAACAACAAAAAGATTGTTTTGCAATAGACTAGATTCTTGTGGGAATCGTAGTTTACTAATAGTCATTGTTATTTAAAATATAGGTATGTAGATTACGGAATGATTAGGTCGTCGTGAAGGTATCTGGCACAATAACTTGTATATGTGATACAATCGATTATTCATTTGTTTGCGCGTGCTATTGTTTATTTCACGTTTACTAATTCCCCTGGAATGAATACTCGCACTCCCATCGCTTAGCCAGACAATGCTAATTGCGTAAGAGCAGTTCGTAACGAGGTCTTAATTGGAATGCGTCCTCAATTAATGGTGGACGTTCGCTCCGAACAGTTCCAATTCTGAAATGGGAGCGGGTGTTTACGCGCCGGTTCCCGGGTGAACGGCCTCCGGTGAAAGTCGGGACGTAGAGATATGGGTCAGGTGGTCATTTACCCTCAGGTAGCCGCCCGTGTCGCGGCTCTGTAGCCTCTATAAATACGAAACTCGACTCGTGGAATGGTGTCAACATTTTAAATTACACGCCAGTAAATAGAAGTATACAATCAACCATAATTCAGCATTAATTGTTGTTTCAAATAGGAGAAAGGACAGTAAAATGAATAGTATTATAGACGAACAATGTATGTCGGCAAGAGTAAAACATTTAATTAAACTAATAGGCTTTCCTAAGCCATAAAGTATAAAGGTTGTATAAAGCAAATGTCACGTCTACATCGCCGTTATTAAATACAATGACACACTTAGACAATGCGTTCTGAAAAGACTTTTAATAACAGAATACGACGTAAATAACAGTCTAAATCTTGGTTGAAATTATTTCTTGAGTAGGGCCCGATTAAGCTGTTTCGTCCTGATTTAACAAAATCTCTTGTTCTAGACGTCTCCAGCGTTATTTATACAGTCGATAACGGAGCGAGCAACTGTTTCTAAATTGATAACGTTGAAGGCAACGAACCTTAAATAAAATGCTTCAGAAACAATATCGACTGTTGATTGAATTTTAAAACACAATGAGGTTGGCCGTTGGTCCGATTGAAATTATTTACAAATAAGTTAGTTGTTATGATGCATGATAATCATAACACTATAATACTTATTGTAATTATTAATCGCTTCACTGTTCAAATAACGTAGCATATAATTACTATCATTATAAAAGTGCATTATCAACAAACCACAGTCACAGTTGCATCACTCCGCTTTCCAGATTACAATGAAATTCTTGGCGTGTTACTTCTTGTCTACAGTCAACCAACCGTGGCAGTTTCCGCCCATCTTTACTCACTTAAACAGGGACTCAAGGACAAATCTACTTTCACCTCCCACGATCCCATAAGAGAAAGCTCTTTTCGAGTCAGTTTTTTTCCATCCTTTGACCCCTTTCGTACAACTTGCGGGGCCGTCGCGTCGCTTCAAGGATCGTTAACGTGAAGATCGTTCTTGTACTCGAATGCGGACAAATAAAGGACCGTTTAAACGCTTAATTCACTGGTATAGAATCCAAAATCCAATCGGCAAGATACTTTCCAGGCATGCGATCAAAGGTTTCAGATAAACTTTATGTGTTGGATGTAAAGGATTTCAAAAGCATTCGTGCGTGCTCAGCTTGCTTAGATCTTGATTAGTGTAGGTTACGATCCACGATTTATCGATCTACAATCGACGGCAGGTTGATGTTAACGAGTCCATTATTTATGATAATAAAGAATCTGATCTCATTAATTATGTAAATGTTACGTAGAATTCAGTTAAAGCTCGTAAAAGTGAGGTCACGTCGCGAGTAATGGAGACACGGAAGTGAATAAGATCGGATGCTTCATTTGACCTATTAATTATATGTATGAGTAGGAGGATGTTGTTGTGCAGTACTGTATCTACAAACGTAGGCGGTGTTGGTAAAAACATAACGGGGTCGCGGATTGTTACAAAATAATTTGAGGTTAAGTCCTCCATTTTAAAAATTAATCAATGAACGATTATTTTCACTAAGATGCAATTGTTAGAAAGTTAAATATTGGCAGCGCGTCGCCAGAGTTAGAAAGCGTACTAGTCACAAACCACGATGATTTCTAAAATTTGTTATTTTTCGTTTCAGTGAATAGAGAATAAAATACAAGGTGGAAATAGCATAGTAATATGAGGAAGTATATTAACTTCGTCATTTCAGCTGTAAAATACCAAAAAGGAGAAATCCGTGACACACAATTACTATACTAATTAGACTGGTAATAGTAACATTAGCTTACTTTCTTTACATACAGTACAGAGATCAACATACTTACGGTATAACTCGAAATTAAGAACTTCGTACCTGCAACAAACGAGTAAGTATTTATTAATTGAAATATTCAATTCCGTCATTGGGCAAATGAATATATTTTAAAGTTATTTTGATTTATTGTTATCTAAAGTTACTCGAACACTACACATTTAACTGATACATTTTATACGAATATGACCGTGTTTAATTTTTATTTTACCGTGGATGATAAATGAGTCATAGCCACGGCAATAACAATAAAATATATTTATAATAATGACACATAGCTTTCAACATTGTTAGAGATATGAATTACATTTGAATTATTCAATCTTATTGTGTCATTAAAACTGTCCTGTGGTCAATTGTCAGAGTTAATGTCTTCATTGTTACGAACATTTAGCGCTAGTATACGGTTTGGTGTTATTATGGTTGTTAACGAATAATCAAACCGTATATACACGAAAGCACACTTATGGGTGTGCTTCGTGGAATACTTTAGGTGTGCTTCGTTTGGGTGTGCTTCGTGGAATACCTCGTCGGACTTTGGGCACCATCACTTTACGAGACTAACACCCGTTTGCACTAAACTTATGAATCGCCTAAGTCAGGCTTAACTATTACCGGGTAGTAGTTAGGCAAAGACTTATGCTATTTATAAGTTTAGTGCTAACGGGTGTAAGTGTACCACAATGCCACATCGGCGTATATTTTAGCGATGAGTAGCTCGTGAGTGAGTTGTTAAAAAGAGCTAGCTCACCTATTCTAGCTCAATCTCGTTCAATTCATATCAGTATTCATTTTAGCTCAGTGTTCCATCGGAATATCGAGCGGCTCGATAGACAAAGAGAGACATATTATGCGTTTCGAATGACACGTATGAGCGATATAGAAAGATGTACACACACAAACACTTTATTTTGGTTGACAGTCCCAAGCCTGTCAAAGTGTGAAGGAAAATCGTGGTTAATTCGATGAGTCAATATAATAATAAACATTATTCTACAAACAGTTAATATTCATTAATTAGTGTTGAAAATAAACAACGAATTGTGACTACTACACCATCAAAAAGCTAAATTAAACTAGGAATTAGGTATTAACTACCTATTAATAAGTCTGTAGTTCTGTACGAGTACAACTCAAAAGTGTCAGTCGAGCGAGTCCTGCTGTAGGTACACATCTAAACGACTCAAGAGCCTTCTATCTTCATGAACTACCTGAGCTAAATGAGCTAAGTACTGAGCTAGAAGAGATATATAGCTCTTAACCGGGTAAAGAGCTATATAGCTCTTATCTCTTTAAAGAGCTAAATTTTTAATAACTAGTAGGTATATTTCATTGTAATGAAACACTTTTACATTACTAGCTCGGACTCCGGACACGAAGTGTCAAGCTAAAATTATATGTACTCGACTGATTCGTATACATTGTTTCAATTACCACAATTTGGTGTTCCCGTGATAAAAAGCAATTAACTTTATATGATTTTCAAATGCTATTAGTTCTTGATTTTTCTTAGCTATAAATTAAAAGGACGTAAGTATATTAGTATTGCTAAACTAAACAAATCAATCAGGTTTTGAAGAAAAACTTGTCCCTAGACTCAAGTCTTTATGAGTACAATTTACTTGATTGTGTAGGTAGGTTAACACTAAGAAATATAATGATAAATAAAAATACGTTTATTTCAATTTGTTATAATATAACATATTATTATTTGAATACTAACTCTGTCTTGTTTTAGTTTTGAAGTTCCACAGGCAAATCAGAATTATTTAAAATAATACATATTCTACCCCTACTATATAATATTGTACAACAACAAGTGTCTCTTCGCTACACCAGTGTAACTGGTTTAAAACACGAGTGAAGTGCAACAACACCAAAAAATACTAATTAAGACAGGGTCGATGAATTTATTCATTAAAACCGAGAAAATTTGCATAGACAATTGCTTGAAGAGAAATGTCACAGTGATGGATTGCTTAATCTGGACGACATTATGTTATGGTAAAAATATTAGCGCTGTATGCGGAGGACTCAGTATTCCGGTTACTAAGTAACTATTGTACTAAGTAAATTTCAACGGAAAACAATTTTATATCGATGACTTAACATATTATTCCACTATAGGTAGTTACAAGATGTAATGTGCTGTTTCAAACATTGTAAGATTTTCCAAAAAAAAAATCGCTTTGTCTTGACTTTAAATAAATAAAATAAAAAGTTTTGCTAGTTAAATATACTTGTTCAGAGGTTTAATTTAACATGCCAAAACGACTTTGTAATCAAACACAATAAAAAGTATTTATTTGGAAAAACAAAAATGATCCAATTGACTAGTAGAAAATGCTTATTTACTATTGGTTGATTGCTAGAAAATGCCTCAGGCAATTAAGTTCACCATGTAATATTTTGTCGCTTGTTTAAAATAAATGATTTATACGAAATAGGTATTAGGTACCAGTCCACATCGCCGTCGGTCGTTATCACTGTTATACTTATAGCAAAATTTCAAGTTTTTTCAGTAACGTATTAGCACACGTATGTATACCTATATCTAATTGTTTACGATAGATGAACAGTAATACATTTCTCTGAGACAAACAACATAAACATAAGTACGTATAACAAACATGATAAAACTGCATCGCGCGTCGGAACGTCTATTGTGGTGGCTATTATCGGGCGCAGATCAGCGTTTGACGCGTGTGAACGGAGGCGTAGGAGTGCACTTCATGACTAATCTGCCCTCTTGGCATGCACGGAGCGAGCTGGACTTTTACACGAATCAGAAGGCACTGGTAGCAGGAGACAGCTCCCACAGTTGAATGGCTAAAAAGTTACGAGTGTTAATTTTCTGTAAATATTTTTATTTACCCGTTTACATTAATAAATCGGAATACTTCCTAAATAATTACTTACATTACATAGCAATACTTCCTAAAATATTTAAATATATCCTTATTTGACATATATACCTGTGTCTGTTTTACCTGTGTCCTGTATAATACCGAATATGGAAGGTAGGGTACCGTGCTTAGAAACCAGTAACATTTAGGTATGTTCATACAAACCTGAAAAACACCATATGGCAAAGATTTAAAGATTCAAAAGTCGAAGTAAATGTAAGTTTTTGTATGGAAAGTAAACTAAGTTACTACTATGTTATGATGGTGTTATTTATACACCTACTTAGTTGCATGGCTATGTTTCGAGATTAAGTATACACATATTATCAAAAACTCTGGACAATCCTATTCTATAAAATACATAAATACCAACGAGCGTACCACCAACACAGAAACATGCAATCACAGTGTAGTAAATCGTTATCTAATTTCACACATACCAATAAATAAATTACCTAATAAAATGAAACCAGTATTATTGCATACGATCTAATCACAATAAACGAAGAAGTAGTGTGCATCTTCTTCTTCTCTATCGATTCGCTCTTGGCAGAGCAGTCGTGGTCACGTTGAGTCGTCAAATTCAGTGGTTGAGGCGGACACAGCTCTCCGCACGACATCTCTCCCTGTTGGTAGACTGTTTGGCACAGTCAGATACGCGGTGCCCTATAGCGGATTTCACTTGATCAGTCCAGCGCATAGGTGACCTGCCACATGAGCTGGTTCCCTCTGTACGACCAGCCGCTCTATGAAGTCGTTATCTCGCCGCGAGACATGGCTAAAGTACTGCAGTATGCGCGACTGTACTACGGCCGACAGACGCTGCGTGATGCCGAGCTCCTTGAGTATGGACACGTTAGTGCGGAACTCCGTTCACGATATCCCAAGCATCTTCCTCCAGCACCACATCTCCAAAATGAATCCAATACTATTGAATACGATTTAATCACAATAAACGAAGAAGTAACGAGTGTGTATACATAGGTCTTTAATCGAACACTCAATGTTACTAAAGAGTGGTCGGATCCAATAAAATCTGCCTTCACGTATGAGCAAACAAATCTTGATTTTAAAGCTCAGAGTAATCTGGTTGTAGTGCACCCGCTTTAGGCTGTAATAAGATGGGGACTTTACGCCCTTGGCATGCGTCGCAGTAAATGGACAGTCGTCATGAGCTTATACAGAAACGAGGTTACTGTTTATTTTTGGTCCGAGCACTTGACTACTCGTGTCTAGAGTTGTCTTACAATCATTTGATTTTAAATTATCGCCATTATGCGACTTTTCTTCATTGACAAACTAGCAATCGATAAATTTAAAGTTTTTGTCAATAAAAATGGATAGTAAACTTGTTTCATAATATTTATGCTAGAGCGAAACGCCAGCGACTTCCTCCGCGTAAACAGTCAACACCCGTATCCCGTAATCACAAAGGAAATTTCAAGTCGGTGTAGGGTATTCAGTACTTGTAATTAGTCAGTAAGTGAGTAAGTACATGTTTCGCTTTGATTTTTCAAATAATGATAATGACTATATGATTATTTGCATATAATTTTACGCAAATATTGGTGCGAACAAATTACAACAACAACAACATTTGCGTAAAATTATAATGTAAATAATCATTAATATAGCTTGCCTAATTCTTTACTGATCTTTCAATATTTGTAAAAATATTAGATCGGATGTTGATGTCGTAGTTGTCGACATTGAATAGGGCTCCTTATGGCTTATAAAGTAAAAGTAGATAGTGTTAATTAATTTCGGCGAGTTGGATTGAGCCTGGATAGCATAGTTGGCAGTACACCTGACCCGACATGTCATAGGGTGCGGGTTCGAATCCCGCTCATGGATTTTTTCAACACTGTCTTTTTTCAAAATTATAATGACTATAATTAGATTTGCATTGGTTGCAGGACTTAGGACTAATTTGCGGGTTATTTAAATAAAAATTGCTTCCATTTTAAAGACGAGTAGGTAGTATAAATATCATCACAGCACGACCACCGGTATATGGAAACAACTTGCAAGCAAGTCAGCAAGGTGAGGCTATTGAGTCACAATTGTGTTCGTCAGCATCACTGGCTGTCTTCGAAGGTGGATTCTGACTCTGCTTAACATCAGATGTCACGTTAGTCATTTGTTTACTCGTTTTAAAAATGTTCATAATACCAAATCGTCACTTCGATCGCCAGCATTCCTGTTGTCAACAAAACACACCCAGTTTGGAATACGAGACGAAGCACGATCTTCATTACACGTTCCTCGTTATGATAGCTAGCACAAGTTAAATAGCTAACAAGCAATGTAACGAATGTCACGGTAAATGATTCTTATCGGCCGTAAGCTGTAAGTGTATCGTGACGACGCCCATGCGTGATAGCATCGTATCGCTCGGCGCTCTGTCAACAATGAGCGCATGAAATTGGGCCTACAATAACACGTTCTTTTTATATCTTTAGGACACAACACTGCCTCCTATCCAACAACATCGCATGCGAATGGAGCACAAAGCACAACAATGGCAGCATACATTTCGAAAAGACACATTCATTAATTTTTCATCAGTTTACGTAGCATAACGATATGTATTTTGGGTAATGTAAACATTAATCATCAAAAAAATATTGATTGACTTTTGAATAGAACCATCGTTCCGCGATGAACAATCAAGGGCGGCCTTTCAGTCGTTTGTCATAACATATGAGTCATCGAGAAATAGGCTAAGTAATCTACTCCATCATCTAATATCATCAGCCCATAAATGTGTCACTGCTGAGCTCCGGCATACAACGTATGGCTCGATTAGTTTTAAAGTTTAAAGGCTGCTTGCTATCTTACGACAACAAACATTGGAATTTGAAAAAAGACAGTGTTGAACAAATTCCACGAGCGGGATTCGAACCCGCACCCCATGACATGCCGGGTCAGGTGCACTGCCAACTATGCTATCGTGGCTCAATCCAACTCGCCGAAATTAATCAACACTATCTATCTTTACTTTATAAATCAAGGAAGCCCTATTCAATGTCGACAACTACGTCATCAACACTGTCTTTTTTTAAATTGTAATTTGTTCGGAACAATACTTGCGTAAAATTATATGTAAATAATAACAAACATTGGCTTTTGCGTGATTTAACGAACGAAGCACGGTGAAACTCGAAATCTTGTGTTTGGTCACCCATCTAATAACCCAGCTTTGCAAAGTTGCTTAAACTGCAAGATCGCAGCGTCACCGCACAAATCGTTGCGGTATCGATTATTACTAGTATTACTATATCCTATCGTACTATTGTATGAAAATACTAAATCTCATAATATGACGATGACATATTTTTTCTAGCGTAGGTATACTAGCCTTCTCATTGTCACTCAAAATTACTCAAAATTATCAATTAGGTTCACTGCATTATTTATCACTTAAGACTTTAATTTGGTAGGTTGGGAGAACTTTAACGGGTACTTTCATCAGGTAAATAACCAAATAATATAAGTACAAATTAGTGAAAACATTTCGGAAAACGTATTTCAGTTCAATGTGCAGAGTTGGAGTAAACTTTAGAAAAGAGAAAAACTAGAGGTTTACCTTATAATGTTAGCTTATAACGTTAATTAATTTATTTATTTTAATCTTTATTGAACAATAAAATAAAATAAACTACAAAAAGCAGACTTAATGCCAAGATGCATTCTCTACCAAGCTGAAGACGATAGGAAGATATATGGTCGTATTTGCGTAAACCAAAAATAAAGCGTATTGAGCTATTGAGAAGTCGATCCAATTTATTAAGGAGGTCCTTATTTAAATCGGGATAGCAAACATCAGCATAATATGCCAGTAATAAAAATGATTGGACTTCAAAATCAATCAATCTCGCATCGCCAGTGATTTCACAAAGCGTGGCGGCTATGAAGAATCTAGGTGCCAGCGGGATTACGTTAACGAACTAATAGGATTACGTATAATGTCGATGCGTCCCAGTTAGAGCGCTCACCGTTACCAACTGCCCACGCCCACTAGTGCCGCGACAATAACACTGTGATTGTTTTGTTTACTCACTCGTATAGTCACGAGTATAAATATGAATATATTACTATGGGCAATAATATCAAGACTAGAGTAGACTAAAAAGTATTTAACTAATTCTGGCTAACTGCTTGTACTTAGCTAGATTAATCAGTAATTCATGGGCTGCTGCTGCTTGTAATTCTAGCGCCCTAAGTTTAGTTAATTTTTATCGTTTAGGTAAAAAAGAACGAAGCAATAAGGAACACCATGGAATTTTAAAAAAACGTTTATTTTTCCCCCTGTTTTTGATAAATACCTACTTATATATATCAAAATATGTAAATTTTTCTTACCGACGGAAAAAACAGAACTTGTCCATATTATGGTAACACATATGCGCTCGGCAAGCAACAGCTATCTCCTATCGGAGAATCAGTCAACATAACGAGGCGCATATAAGGATTATCTGTTTCACGTATGATTACAGAACGAAAGTTGGAATATCGAGACATACGGCGGCGTACCAATGGAAGGTGAAAGCCGGCTGCTTCGCGGGCGATGACAAATTTCGTGTGGTAGGTAGGTAGGTACACAAAGATTTACATTCACATCACGCGGGGTAATTGAATGGACGGGCGCGTTCATGGACCGCGTGCCATTTCACTCGGCCGTGACTCACGAATTAGAGCTCGTCGAGATCGTAATTATACGAGAGATGTTTCGTGCGCACCCACCCGCCCGACAACACCCGCCGCCCGCCGATGGCTGACACTCGCCCGTTTTTATCGAAACTAATACAATTAAAACTACTACATAATACATAATTAAAAACTAATACATAATTGTTAATCTTCGACAATCTTCATCAGTCTAAACAACACGTCTCGCTGTGGGAAGGACCCACATGGGGAAATCGGACCATAACTCACCACGGTCGGTGCTGCTGGCTCAATGCGGGTTGGTGGGTTTTAACGACTGCAAGCTTACGACAACAATCGGGATGGAAAGCTTAACGTGCGTTTCGAAGCACAGAGGATCTTTAAATATATTTTAATTTAATATCATCAAGTGGCATTGCAAAAGATGCTTAAGTTGGAAGTCCGGACATCCGCGCGGGCGCGTTACTAGCCGCTGCGCTATCGAGCACCTCAACGTTCGTCAACTGTAATAAAGGAATATTGTTTTATTGTTTACTAGTAATAAACAATAAAACAATATTCCTCTCATTTACATACCTGATTCTGCTTTCTTAACCAGAAACACGAAATTCGACGAATAAACGAAATCTAATATAGACCGAATCGAATGAATATAAAATCTTAAATATAAAACCTTTGCTTCGCTTTAAATATTCTTGCAGAGCTAAAAGCAATTTTGAGTAAGTATACAAAATCAGCGTGCATACTTTCGATAACGCTTATAAGAACTAAAAAGAGAATTAATTCAAACAAATAGCCGTAATTAGTTCCCGTGGCCATTATCTTTTGGCGTTTTGCCCGGCAGTATGAACTGACACTTTTATCTTTTTACACAAAAGCTCGTTAAGCTTTTACTTTACTAAAAGGTAAATGTGTAAATAAGATACACACTTTTATGTTTTTACTTATTTTATATAAGAGAAACAATAAAATCAGAATTTAAAAACGTAACATAACGTAACATTTAACAAGGACAGCAAAAATTTCATATTTAATGCCTATGACCAAGTTCTTTGAAGCGTTAAACATGATACGACAGTTGTGCTGTACTGGAGGTGTGGTTACCTCTTCCTTACTGAATATTAAAACAGTTAAACTGATTATCGTTGCTTTACACTAGGGCAATAAAAAATACTATTTATATTCAGGTGTACTATATCGCTATCTATCAAATTATCAGGGGGAAAGAGAGTAATTTACTCAGACGCCGGAATACGAACGGAAATTAATCAATCTGCCGGTCGATCGATGGCCATAACGACAGACATGTCCAGCAGGCACAGCACATACGATCTATCTATAATCTATAGACATGTGGAAACACCACAGATAGAAAATGCTTATAACATAAAATTTAATCATAGAACCCTTTCACATTGAAACTGTATTCGTGTTAATTTTACGATCTACAGTCGCCTACGGACCTTGATAAGGGTTAGAAACATCAGCCCCCAATTCTGCAATTTATTTTGATCTGAAACGGATCTGAAACGCTATAGTTTCAACGTTTTCGCTATTCTGCTAGCTACGAAATCAACTCTATAGTTTAGTAGTTAGCAGAATACGAAAATGTTGAAACTATTAGCGTACTCATATTCTGCTAACTACGAAATTAACTCTATAGTTTCGTAGTTAGCAGAATAATAAACGTTGAAACTATAGCGTTCCAGATTCGTTTCAGATCAAAATAAATAGCAGAATTGGGGGGCAGGCTAAAATATTGTAAAACTAGATCCGCCCGTGCGTGACCGCGCGCCTTTTTTCTTTCACTAAAGTCATATCAAGCGGCACCGGAAACAAAATATTTGACTATGATAAAAGTTAGCGTCAAGCGGTTGATATGCAGTTCTTGAGAGTAAAATAAAATTTAGATATGACCTAGGAGTTTTATACTACTCCCTACATACAATTTAAACAAATTACCTGATTGCACATTAATCTTAAAGACGGATCGAATTAAAAATAGATCTGACGCGACGTTAACAATGTAATTTTAGTAATTAGTTTACTACCATATCTAACTAATGTGTTAAACAATTACATAGTGTTGATGAAGGCTAGTAGACCCGCATTAAGTATTTCAATAAATCATAGTCTAAATGTAATTTACAAAGAGAATATCCGCTTTGAACTTAATATGTAAAATAGGGGAGTGCAAATAACGTGAATGCACGTAGACAGAGCGTCGAGCGCAGGCCATGTCGCAGGAATCGCGGTTCGGTGGGTTCGGCACATCAGATGTCCCCTTTGAAAGTGCATCCAACCAAAGGTACAACCATTCCGCTGTAGTACACGAACACATACGTCGGAATCCCATGGCTGGTCCCATCCTAGCGTGATTCATTTCATTACTATCCTGGTGATGCTCTACTCTGTGACAGCCTCATGCATTCTGGAACGAATGAGACGATGTTTCGTAAGCGACATACCGCACTTTCACTACTTGGCTTTATAAATCTAGCAACCCGAACGCATAGGCAAAAACCTCATGCCGCATCGGGGGCTTAGGAAATCGACCGCGACTGAAACTGGTTGGGTAATCCCTTGTGAACAAGCACACGGCCTGCTCGGCACATCTAGTTGCACAATGTGAACGATGATACATACAGACAGACACAGAAGCGTTGTCACGAATCGCGACACAAACAATATGAAATATAATACAAGTGGGCTATTTAGAACGTGACCGTACCGTGGTGCATCACCTACATTGCATGATAATGAGCTTAATTTGGTCTAAATAAAAATAGATGATTTTTGTGTAACAAAAGAACAGAATTCGGTCACCCATAAAGCATCTGACTGAACATTGTAAAGTTGTGAGTTGTGAGTGTATAAGTCCGTTGATGAGACCAATGTCGGTTGGGTAGTGTCAACCTAAGTGTTTCATTTCTTTGCCATGTGAAAAGACCTAGGTCAAGCATTGGTTTGGTACGATAAAGACTAAAGATTATGAAACGCCGACTAACCCTTTTTAAAGGCTCTGTCTCATAATATAATTACCAACTCAATTTGTCTACCCTACACTTTGTTTCGAAAACAATAACAATATTTCATGAATGGGCGTCATTATTTACTGAACAATAACACGGTATTTGTTAACTAAACAATCGGTCTCTATCCAATGGAGCGTGCAAAGCCCACGAAAATAATAATGGCATTATGGTGTTGCTCAATACCGTCCCTTCTCCTTGCCATCCTTGGCCGCGCCGACCCGACAACGTGGCGTGCCCTACACGGAGATTAGCATATTACATATCTAAACAACCTTATACGCTCCTGTGGAATGCGTAACAGACACTCAGAACAACAATTCAGCGCTTTCAAGACTTTCTGTGCGGAAATAAATCCTTCCGTGATATCAAGTCAAGCTTGAATTTCATCGTTCGTTACTTTCTCAAATTTTGCTAGTTTTGTGGCATTCTACCTGATTTTGTCAAACTAGAGAATTGATAATAATAACTATCCTTATCCTTTTACGAACCTAGCATATCATCCGTTCAATTGACCGAAAATAGACAAAGATAGGCTTTTTAACATAGTTTTAAAAATATCTCAGGTTTTACATTCTATCAATTACACTTCGGTATAAGTTCGGAATAAGTCAACTTAAACATCTTTATTTTTTTGCGAGTTAACTAGATTACTTGACGTATCCTACGTTTCAAGTTCTTCTTCAGAATCAACCCGGATTTCAAACTTAACATAAATACAAGTTTTCTTCGAGGTATGATCCTCTGTATAAATACAGTTTGTGTTAACTTTTCATTACTAGATTACTTAAATTTTTCATAAAAGTTTTTTCTTAAAATCTGACGTCAGCTCAGTTTTGATAAAAGCTCTAGCTAGCGTGACGATATTATCAAGAACTAGGTAAGCATAGAAAAGATTTATTGTTGTGTATAAAGTGCAAAAACAAGATCGCCTGGCCTTGATATAAAACGATTCCCTTCAATAATATTGAAATTTATACGTGTTTCAAACATCGCACGGAACTCCGCAGAACGTTCGTCGCCGCCCGCCCGTCGTAATGGAAACTAGAGTTATAAAACTAAAGCTATTTCAAAATTCAATGCTTTCTAGTAACTTTAAACCAGGAAAAGCTGGAGTTTAACGCTCGTATAAGTAATAGCTAAATGTGACGCAATTCTTGTTGTTTAACTCGTAACTTTGGATAGAAATAGTTTTAACAGGGAAGATTTTTTTTTGTAGAATTAAAGGGATGCCTTTATGACATCGCTTGGTCACTACGAAAGAACACAATTATACTTGCAGGTTTATGTATTTTCTGTCCCTTTTTAAGTGCTTGATTTGAAACTTCAACCTGAGAAGTTTACAAACATCATAACAAAATGGGTCCCCTCTTTTTTGATGTCGTTTTCTAAAGTCACGATGGCCGGAGATGCTTTAAATTCTTTAATACATGTAATGTCATCGTGACTTTTTAGTGTACCGATCAGATGGTCACAGACCATTGATTTTAAGAATTCAATCTTAACGTACAGTTATAAGTGAAATAATAAATAAAGTTAATGTGAAATTGTTGTACGGTCACAAATTATATTCTGTCGATACATTGAAAACGGAGTTGTTGATTAGGTAATATTATAAGCTTGCACGCGTATGACTTCAGCTACTTCATCCATCACGCATAACAAGGTTGTCCAAAACTACAAAGTAGGTTAAGAATAGATGTACGTGACAGTATACATGTCTATGTATAGACATAGACATATACATAGGTATATATCATGTCTATGCTAACTATCTGTCTATAATAAAGATTTTCTATCTATGCCGCTTTAGGGTGATTGTGTTTCTACAACTGTACTAACGTAAGAGTCTCTCACTGTAGTTACCTCAGTTCTATTGAGCAATAATCCATTTCTCTCCATTTCTCAATAATGAATTGATGCTACCGCAAAACGAAATCTTGCAGGTTGTACAACAAAGCAAACAGTTGAGAAATGGGCACGAAGGGCCCAGAGTACGAAAGTGAACCGCAGCCCAAGGTTGACCGGTCTCTCCTCAGCCAAGTGACCTTTACCAATGATATCCTTGTTGCCGCGCCGGCATGCGATATTAAAATACCAAATTGTACTAAATACGTTGCACAAAGGATATTCAACTTAAACGAGCTACTCGTAAACTGTGTATCTTTATTTTTTGCGTCGAGCTTTAATTTTTGATACATTTATTTTCTTGACGAACTTCAAGGACAAATTGTAAACTTTTAAGCCAATTATATATTTAAATTCTATGTTGATATTATATAACAAGCAATAAAATCAGATAAATACATTACAAATTGCTTATCAGTCAGTTTTAGTTACCCAATATAAGATTTTGCAAAAACTTAAGCACTTTGCAAAAACTTAATATCTATGATACCAGTATCATTTTCAGTGGTACTACACTCACTTAGTCTAACAATGAAGCATTATTTAATACACGCGGCATCACGTAGATTGGCAAATGTCGCGGAACGGGACGTGAGGCCGTTTGAATAACGTGCGTTAGGTAACACATATCTTGATTGAACATTACGACCACCATACGAGGAAACAGTGTTATGGTGTTTCAACTTCAGTTTTCCTTAAGCGAGAACAACTATTATAAACGTGTACATGACAAAAGAGATATCCGGAACGACACAGCTGCAAAAAAGTGCAAGTACTACTTTACTCGAGCTATAGCAATAAGGTTTTCTTAAGTGATATTCTTCATTAGACCACGACAAATGTTTAACTGCGCGTGTAATGCACAACACTTAACATATGGCATAAAGGGGACAACAAAGTCCGACGTAACCGGCATCGTGCCTCTAACTATGCATCTTTCTATTAACTAAGTAGAATTGAAAAACTATAAACACATCGATAATACCCTTACTTAGCTTTAAACGCATAACAAAGCGGAATATACTGCATTGTAGAGTCAGTCTTCACAGCAATTAGATGAACATTTGAGTAGTCATCTATCTATGATACTATTTTACGATATATTATTATATACGTATACATACCACGTCGATTCATACTTATGTCAAAACCAAATGTCTTTGTGGTAAGTATTATAAAAACGTACAATTAGAGCCTACCTTTTATCGACTCACCCCACAACGAAAGTTGTTATTAAAGGGGGTGAACTTAGGGCTAACTTAGAGCTTAACATTTGCATAATAATAACTGAGGAACAAACCGCGTTGCACGTATTTTTTACACTGACAATTCAATTACGCCATAGGCTTTTAGTTAAGACGCGCGCGTGTAATCGGCATTCAATTTATTGACATCATTTCATTATTGGAGACCGTTAAGTAAAAGTGAAGTTGCACTAAATGAACATTCAATTTATTGTGCCTCATTTAAATGTAAGTAGTGCCACAGCCTTTAAGCAATTGTGCAAGATAGTTAACACAAGGTCTAATTAGTTCGTTAAATCAAGTGTATAACATCATAATAACAGAGTTGTATGTTTCTAGTTACCGACTCGCGTGATTCATATTAAAGTAGGTATGAATTATTCGAGATATCGTTAATAACATAATTTCCTACAATACTCCCACAATTATAGTACCTATGATACACAGCAGCCGAGTGATTTAAATCGCTCTAAACAAGAAAAAAACAAAGTTACCAAGGTATCTTTATCATTTTAGTCAAGCATTTGACAGCGATCTCATCTGATGGTAAATGATGATGCGGCCTTGGATGTAGCATACTAGCCTAGAAAATGCTTGTTCAGCATTGCCTTGAAAATGTCCAGGGGGTCGACCGCCTAACGCTCTCGCTTTCGATCGCATTGAAGGCGAGGCGAGGAGGAGGCGTCATCTTGTCATTTCGAAAGCAATATGAAAGCAATATCAAAAGCTATAGGCTATAGCTTTCGATATTATTCGATATTATATTTCGATATTATAATAGAAAGCGAGGCGAGGGCCTCGCTTTCAAGGCGATCGAAAGCGAGAGTGTTAGGCGGTTGGGGGGCAGGTTGTATGTATTAGGAAACTACAAAATATGATTTATAAAATGGAAGCTTATTATATTATCAATTTTTAGTTATACTAAATGCTAGAGTAATGTAGTGCAATTACTTAAATCAAATAAGTGTATCGTATATCTGAAAGTGGCGGGGACAATCGGACTGCGAGTTACAATCCTACAATGGTAAAACAATTGAAATCACCCACCGCAGGTTCCCAAGCGTCAGTTGGTTTTTGTCAGCGACATGTCTTGAGCAACAGCTAACAAGACAAGTGAAGGCACAAACAATGAGTAATGTCAACAAACGGTCCGAACGCCCTTGGCTGTTGCCTGCAATATGAGTTACGGCGTCCCAGACTATCCCACTGACTGGTATCTAGTTATCCCGGTTTACCCTGCCTCGTTACGATAGTTACATGCGACTGGCTGCAATTTTGTTCTTTTTTAGTTTAGACCCCTATAATTGACAGGAAACGCGACTGCGATGCGCGCACAATTGATTTTCAAAATACTCGTGAATATAATCGATCGTTGATTTAATAATGCTTCTAACCAGTTCACATACATTTTCTTTGAGATCCGAAGCAATTGTGAGTGAGGTCAAGTCTCTACGCACAGTTCATTTTCAAGGTGGGATATTTTGACAAAAATAATGAACAGACGGTCACCTGAATAAATATTAAGGCGTTCAAGGTTTAGCAGAAACATATAATAACCATTCGCGTCATTGCCAAAGTATACATTTTTCAAGTCCAATTCGGTACAAGTTAAACAAAAGCGTTGTTCTTTTTGATGTCGTTTTCAAAACAATAAGATGAGAAAAAAATAAAAAAATTTTTTCAACATTTGTGTTTTTGTAATTTGTTCGCAACAAAATTTGCGTTAAAAATTATTTAAACATTTACAATAAGATGAGGTTGAGAAATCTCAAAGAAATTTCAACAGCCAATAAACTATTTAAAACTTACCCGCTAGTAGCATAGCATACACGATGTATAAGTTAACATACCTGAAAAGAAAAAGAAAACTGTTTTACAATTTGTTATATATTTATAATATTTCGGTAGTTATCGCAGGATAAAACCAGGCACATTAATTCGCCACATTATGTCAGCCATCGCTAGTCTCAAAAAGGGCACAAATTTCGAATGCTTTAAGACGAGCCAACGTGTTAAGCAATTGTAAATCGTAATAATCGTTGCGAAATCATTACTGAAATGATACTCGTCGGTATTGCGGCACAGAATCGTGTTTGGCTTCGTGAGAGGTTAGATCGAACGAACCAACAGCTCCGTGGATTCAATTACATTTAATCGCCTCGAGATGACAAAACTGCTATAATAATTTAAGGCGCGTTTGTATACATTCATCTTGCTGTTAGATTTAAAGGTAACTTATTGCTGGTTGTGGAAATATTAATTTATCTGTTTCTGGAAATTTTAGAACATATGCTCATGAACGGGGAGTGTATTAACATAAATTAGCTTTCACACGGGCCGACTGCTTCAACATAAATCGACATAGAAATCGACAGGTGTCGAACGTACCACCGGTTGGTGGCTGATAAGAGAATATATGCCGGCCATTCACCTGCCAGTGACATTATTCAACCTTTTCTGTCTTGTACTTTTACGCCTACAGTAAGAGAGAGACAGATTGCATTTAAAGTAGATAATTTCTGGCTATAGACGCTTACGTTTATCTTAACTAACCGTTTCTTTACATTGGGAATAAATGAATGAGCATCTAACGAGGCTCTATTATTTTATATAATTGGGCGCGTTCCGACCAGTATAGCACGAACATCTATCACAAAAATTTTACGGTAAAGCAACTTGACATAAAATAAACAATCGATAGTGTTAAATTTAAAGTTTTTGACATTAAATAAAGCAAGAGAGGTCATTAACATTAAAGGAACGTAGGTTGGTAGACCCTGGCCTGGACCTGGAAGACCTCGGCACGATGCTCGGTGACCTCAACAGAGTCTCTCAACAAGTGGGTCTTCAAATGAACATGGAGAAGACGAAAGTTATGTCGAACTCGTGTCGTACTCACTCCTCTAAAGATTGGGGACTCTGCCCTTGAAGTTGTGGACGATTATGTTTACCTGGGACAAACGGTCCAGCTAGGTAGGTCTAACTTCAGCAAAGAGGTCAATCGTCGAATCCAATTAGGCTGGGCAGCATTCGGTAAGCTACAAAATATATTTTCGTCCGATATATCGCAGTGTCTCAAGACGAAAGTCTTTGACCAGTGTGTGTTGCCAGTGATGACATACGGGACTGAGACGTGGTCGCTCACTATGGGCCTTATCAGAAGGCCAGGTCATTATCAATCATCAAGGTCATTCAAAGAGCAATGGAGAGGGCTATGCTCGGGGTTTGTCTGCGACATCGAATCAGAAATGAGGAGATCCGCAGAAGAACAAAGGTAATCGACATAGCCCGAAGAGTTGCTAAGCTCAATTGGCAGTGGGCAGGGCACTTGTAAGGAAAGCCAAAGAAAGCCACCTCTTCGAAGCCAGAGAGAATAGGCTATTTCTAGGCAGGCATGTTCCATCCTCGACCGCACCGTCATTAAACATCAGATGAGCTGTGGTCAAATGCCTGCCTATAACCAATAAAATAAAAATAAAAAAGGAAATTTTAACCTTAGTAAATACAACCTCTTTAATGCTTAGTCTTTACCGTAAGTAATCATTACAATTTACAATATCTCCAACGTACGAATATATGAGTAAACATTCCAATAAAATTCATACAAAGATACATCCGCACACAATTTACATATACGGTACAAATGCAAGTGGTTGCAATAAATTATAATGTTCCATTTTCGTGTACATATTCGAAAGGTGTTTCGGTCCGTCTAAGGTCCAATTAGCGAAATGAATATTCGCAAAATACTCGAGCGTTATACTAACGGGTCGTCCGCCGTCGAAGCGTGACGACGTGCAACATTTTCGAAATTCCGGTTGACGGCAACGCCGGTGCCGGCGACCGCCGCCGCTGCGCCTGCGCCTGCGCCACCTGCTTGCGCAACCGCCTCGCTCAGGCTCACGGCGATTCCCACGCGGATTTCGTATAAACAGGTGGCGTTCAGAGGCAATTACACTAGGCAAATGTTAGCCAAGAACAGACAACTCCTTTGTAATGCACCGGGCCCGATTGCACCTGTGCCGTTGATTGTAACAACCACACTCGTGTACAGTTAAACATAAACGAGAGACACGGACACGTATCTAATAAGTAAGACATGATTTAGATTGGGAAGTACGTATTTGAGACGCAGTAATAGGCTCTAATGCAATAAATATCGACTTAGCTTTGGAACAAAACACCTAACAGGTCACCTGCTGCGCGTACAGATGTATTTACGATTTCGAAGTACCTACGTTGTACCACGCCTTTGCCCTTTAAGATTTACATTACATCTAAATAGCTTAGCGAACGGCACGAATGCGAGGCACCTTTTTATGTAGGTACCAAAGATAACTCCTCCCGTGAACAATGTTGCAATTGGCAGGTAACCACTTCTACAATTTGAAGTCAATGGAATACAGTTTGGCATTTTACTATTAATGGTCAACGCAAAATATGACAATAGTGTAGGCTGTACAGGCTTATAAATATCCCTACGACTCCTACATTTCGCTGTTAAAGCCATCCGAATTCCTATAGAATAAATGAATTCGATCTGCATATAAATTAATCGATTTGGCAGTGAGACAGCGCTATCGTAGTGAGTACAAATCTTGCCCAATTACGCCGTATAGTGCTGTAGTTAAGGGCTGGAATGCGAGTGCAAATTGCGCGTCAGAACGACCGACGCTCGACAGTAAGGTGTGCCGATAGACAACCTTCCATTCTCTGCGGTGTCTAGCACCAATGTCGATGGGGCTATTATGTATCCGAGAGTGACAATCGCTATTCAGTTAATGCTAGTTTATGCACAACCAAAAGTGACCCGTGCTGCCCGTGCACAATGATAGTAAAGCTTGCCAAAGACGAACATGAGTCATGCTCTCTTGATAAAGCTATTTAAAACCATCAACACAGCAATAAAGATAGCGTGCATATCTTTTAAAACGTTTTGAAAGGTAACTTTGATCCGTGTGTTCTAAAATTCTTCTAAAATTGATCATGCATACTTAGTATTCGAAAGATATTGGAGAGATCTCTCGTGAAATGAAATTCTATATTTACTGGCGATAAATATTTACGTATCGTAAATCGGATGACACTTGGAGCGATTATTCTGTATAATGCATTCGCTTTAAGTATTCTAAACTTACGATATTCTCGGTAGAGCTTTACGGTCCTCTCATAAAACGGTTTCCAAAATCAACAAGATGCGACAATCACGAACGAGTATTAGGAGGGATTGACGGAAATCGTAAACCTCGTGACCCGAATGAAGTTACGGCGGTGACAATCTTGTGTCACTGCCACTGCAGAGAAAATAACACGACACCAGTAAACGCATCGCCTATAAATATTGAAAAATCGATTCGCGCTACGTTATTTAGTCGCGAGAATCGATTCGTTAAGCGAATTGAGGACACCCTAGCACGACGGTGCCCGGTAGAACAAGTGGGAATACGACGACCTTGACGAGCGATGCCAGCGACAACGGTCGCACGTCAATCAAATTCTATTAGTTCAAAGCCACATCTATAAAGTTCATTACCTCAATAAAAGGAGTGATTTGCATTCGCCCAACGTGACCTTTTAATTTTTTCTGTGGTATAATTTAACAAAAGAATGAGGCCATGTGTTGATAATGATAACAATCAACACAGTTGAGGCAAAATTGTGCCATTATTAATTTGACAAATACATTAAGTAACAAACTTCCTCGAAATGAAGTGTATCAGTAAAAAATCTACACGTTAATACAATAAAAACTTTAAGGTTTCACAGAAAAAAACAAAAGACATGTGATGTGATGATGTGAGATGATTGTGGCATCGTCACAAACACGCCGGCCTGCCGCGGGCGATTCGAATTATATTTTTATAAAAAACGTTAACGCTTATCACTTGGATATCCCAATGAGGTAAAGTAACAATCACCTCGCTCTGGTCTCAACTGATAGAAAAACTAGTTCAATCTTGGACAAGACTGGTAAGAACCCCGTCGATGAAGTTCCATTGCCCATTAGGCCTGACCTACATAGACATTTCTTAGGCTTGCTTGTTGATCTCGCTATGGCGAACATTTGTATATATAAAAGTGATAATGTTGAATAGCTTCATTTAAATGCAGATCGCGCACTTTACTGGTCACGAACGAGCGATGTTACAAATTAGTTTGATTAATACTATTCATTGGGATAAAGCAAAAACGGAGTTCAGCATTGTAATGGCCAGACCAGTTGTATAATGAGAAAATGCATTGGTTCAATCAAATGTTATGAGTAGGTGAAATGCGAATAACTTCTAAAATGTACATGTACAATGCAAATGTACATATGTACCTACAATATTTGTACGCGCATACAAATATGTGCAAACAAGGTCATTGTCATTATAGTTACTATATTTTTTTTCTAATAACTGCACTCTGCAAATATAGGTGATATTATAGTAGATAACGGTACTGTTTGTGCGGATCATTGTGGAAAAACTCTAAAAAAGAACTATTGAGATGGTCAATAAATTGTTTTAAATCGTAAACGAGCGCTTTGCGTGACTAGACGTAGACGGTGACATTAGCATTTTAGTTCAACTAATTATAACTGACCATCATCGGTGGTTACGGTCATTAGGAATGACCTTTATAAAAGTATTAACGAATATTAGAATGGCTATTCTACATATTGATTAATACAGCATAAAAAGCAAGGTGTCTGAAAGGTTAGACACCGTCGAATTGTCGCTGTGATATCTATAAGGGATAACTTTTTGAGGTCAAATTTCAGTAGCGAATATATAAAAAAGAAAACCATGGTGATAATTAATGTTGAAGCAATTACAAAACAACTCAACGATAATAGAAGACGTCAAGGAGATAATAATAATGAAGGTATCAAGTCTATAGAACGTCGTCGGCCGTATCGTTTTATTGAAGCTTGTGTAACAACTACTCAGCAACTATTATAATAATAAAATGTATGCAGTAGGCGTTTAAAAGACAGTTCAATTTTATAATGAAGTGGTCCGTGGTCCGCGGTCCATGTTAATTATATTTTCAATTTCACAACGCGCCTGCTACGCCCCAGGCCACACGTATCACAGGTTCCGAACCAATTTTGCTTTGTAAATTGAGAATATTTGCAGTGCCTCTTAATTACAGCTCTTGTGTTTTATTTATATCAGTTTAAACTGTTTATAAACACATTGACTATAAAAAACAATTTTAATACTTGTACGCCATTATTTAGGGTCCCGGGTGATGTGCGCTTCCATCATTGGCTTTATCATCACTTAACATCAGGTGAGATCAAAGCACTGTGCTTACCCGTAAATATAAAAAAAAAAAAAATTTACAAAAATATTAATAATTCTGTTTTTAATTAAAGCTTTTACCAGCGTCTTCCTCGAATTTGACGATGAGTCTTTTATCCCATTTCATGATTTATCAATGCCCTGTAAACGTTACACTTTGATATTCAGTAACTCAATCCAAACGCAGTCATACTATAGCGGCCTTTCTCAAATTAATGAAAACCACGAGTAACTCTTGTTATCTGATTAAAATACTCATACTTTACATTCGTTGATACATTGTCAATATACATAAGCTCTGTTACAGTTATTGTCAAAATAAACTCTAGCAATAAAATAAACAGTGAGTAAAGATTTAAACAAATGTGTTTATAGAGAAAATGTGAGTTCATGAAATCTGTTTTTATTAATTTTAATTAATGATATTGTCTCTGATAATTTGTGAGGCACAGTTTTAAATGACTGGATTTAATGTCGACGTTCGTGTATTGTCCTTCATTACAATGTGACACACAACAACAACACATTAAAATAACACTATATCTATAGTGCTCTATTATATTGTACAGTGTTGATGTAGAAAGTGTGAGTGGATCAATAACTTGAAAGAAAACTTCCTTGAGTTTTCCTTTTTTCATTTTGAACGACACTTTTAACACGGTTCATACATTCAGGTTGTCTGTCTCTCATTAATTCAACCTCAATTATGATTTGTGTATGTGCTGGCTGACTTGGCAATGCAATAACAGGGTTCGGGGAGCGATGCCCTTAGCCCCAAGCCAGACAAAAACAAAATAGTAAAAAATAATTGGGTGGGTTAGGTTAGAACTGCGACCACAACCCAGGGGCCGACAAAGAGCGGCTGGCGGGTGCCAAATCCGAATTTGAGGCACACATTTTTTGTTTTTTCATTTTTATAACAAAAAAAGAACATTTTTTTCATGCAATTTGAGCATTATAAAATACTAATTGTCGCCCGCGACTAGTTCAACTTATTCGCGAAGGCTAAACTATCCCACAGGAAACTGTTACCTAAAAAGTATCCTATATCCTAGTCCGGGTCATGGTCTGTCTATGTGCAAAGTTTCATTCAAATCCGTTCAGCCATTTTCACGTGATGCGCGGTCAAATAAACAGACAAACAGATAAGCAAACAAACAGACAAAAATTCTAAAAACTGGAACATGTTCTGTTATCGATTCTAAGTATCCCCAGCCAACTATTTTTCGAATATATTCCATGTAGACTTTCGACCCTCTTTAGCTTTATTATATGTATAAAAGATAAAATAAATAAACAATACAATATAATTTGTGTAAAAATGGATCATATTGTACCCAATTAAAAAAAATACTGAACTGACGGTTGTCTATCCTGTGGTAAACAGCAACAATAGTTTCTGAATTTTCTGTAAAGAAAAATATGTCGTAATTTGACGACTGCTAAGAAGAATCTAGTTAGGTATTCAGGGTTTATTTATTAATATCGTTGCAGCTACCCATCCTTGTAAGTCACACAGTGAGGTCGTATCCATTATACCGTGAGGTCGTTCATAAAAAAGAGCAAAAAATAAATTGATAGATGCTCCGGCCGATATCTCCAATATATTGGTTAACGATGAGCATACATTTTTTTCGAGAGAATAGCTATTTTGCTCGTTGTAGTGGAAAAACGATGGAGGTTTTTCATTCATCATTCATCTATTAAGTTCGCGGTCGGTTGCTTGGGTGCCGCCCCGCCTATATGTATATATTTTGACTGTATACGTCAACATGGGATCAAGCTTAATTGCTTGGGTGGTTTAAAGATAAGTTATGTATTTTCTGTTATCTATTTAATAGGTAAGTATTGCAATTTGTAATTTGGTTGAAAAATAGATAAAAACAAAAAATGCCTCTTGAGTTCCTTGCCAGCTCTTCTTGGTTGGAAGCTCTACCATAATCCAAACTGGCGTCCGAACATCCAAATTCAGCACTAGCATAATCTTAATTTTAGTTTGTTATTATTTGGATTTTTTTATAGTTTAAAGCGTCAACTAGTAGGTACCTATGTTTTGGGTTTGGATGACAATCTTTAGATAACAGCACATCTATACTTACTAATATTATAAAGCTGAAGAGTTTGTTTGTTTGTTTGTTTGTTTGAACGCGCTAATCTCAGGAACTACTGGTTCGAATTGAAAAATTCTTTTTGTGTTGAATAGTCCATTTATTGAGGAAGGCTATAGGCTATATTACATCACGCTATGACTAATAGGTGTGGAACAGTCGCTAATTAACGCGGTTGAAACCGCAGGGCACATGACATAATATAACTATGCTGCGAAAACTCTCACAAAAGACACAAGAAGAAGACCGCAGCTCACCCTCAGTAACCACCTCGCCTCAGCCAGGAGGCATGACACGTGACTACTGCGGCGAGCCAATGAGGCACAAGGAGGTTTCGTAGGTATACCTTGTAGGGGAGGCTTCACCACAACTCAGTGGCACGGTCGAGTCACGTGAACAAAACGAAACAGCACTATAATCACGTTTCTTTCCTGATGTCGTTACGATTTTGTTTACTCAATATAAAAACAACTTTTAACATGAATTTTAACATGAAAACAGAGTTATAAAAACATAAAAGACACGTTAACTTTTATGGATTTTGTTATGCTCTTAACGATAATTTACTACAGCTTAAAGATTTCGTTAGGAGTTGTAGATATTTGGCGGCACATAAACAATAATTACTTACTACCGGATCTCTTCCAATTAGTAGACGTGACACTGGACAGTAGTTTCTATTTTTTATTCATCTTAGCTGATGGTAAGTTTCGATTAGGGTGCATTCACTCAGAATCCTCAACCACTCAGGAACCGACTTGTCTTACCTGTCATTGTCGGAACACCAATATGCTACTAAAATTATTGTTAACAACAGACTTAGATAAGATGCTGGCAGCTAGTCAGGCGAAATAAAGACAGTCATACTACTACCAACCAAACCAGTAAGACCAAGAAACTTCTGCTGAGGATCGAATCCAGGACTTCTGGGTCTAAAAACAGTGAGTATGATCACTCTAGCTAGATCACAGAAACAGTGTAAACTACTTTTGAAGTCGTGAGTGGTATGTAGAAGTTGGCTATATAGCACTGAACCTTTGCGAACTGTAACTAGTGTGGCACTCCGCAACTCAGTCGCGTCACGGCTCCGCGTGACTGGAGCAAATAGTTATTGGATGCTAAATATTCAAGAACCGTTCAGAACAGAGGAGTCCAACGTCGTTAAACTGAATTAACTCCTTGATGTGCCTTAAAAGAGCACTATAGAAACTGGTTGATTCTCAAAAATAAGAGCATACCATTGTTTGGATAAAAGTATTGTACCTACAAGATCCTTAATAAGAAATCTACAGAATGAGCGGAAAGGTGGCAAAGTTAAAAAGCAATAAAAAAAAATATCTTATCTACTCTACATTGAGTTTTAAGATTGATATTTATTCAATTTATTGCCGGCCCCTGCTGATGAGTGCTGAATGTAAATCATTTGATCTTAATAAGCGCTGCCTGCCATCTTCTTCAAGTCGTTCGGGAAGTGTTTAGTCCGTCGAATAACTTAGATGCGGATTTATTCTCCAGAGAAACCCAAGGAGTTACGTACTTTATCACGTACATAGGCAGGTCAAAAGAATAACGAGATAAAAAAAATATCCGTTCGTAACTCTACGGATTCAACGAGAAAAATATGGAATTCTACTGACTCTTCAACCTACGGATTACTTAAACACTGCGCCAACGTTTCAGATTCCATATTTACAAACCTGTGCAATGCACCGATCCGACAAAATACTATTTCAAAGCATTACGCAACCTTTGCAAATGATTTAAATGCTTGACCCAATAAGAGCCGCATTCTAGGAATCGGTCTGTGTGGTCGGCGAAACTGCATTTTGACATGCATTCTCAAAGTTCGATATATTTATCCAGCATGACCAGTATTAAAAAATAAACAATCTTAACATGTAAATAAATACAATTTGTATGTCTATGACATTGTCGTATTAATGACACTTTTAACATCATCTTTATTGATTCAGTTGTGGTGGCTATAATAATTTATTTATTTATTATTACTTACAACTATCTTTACAAGTTTTTTTTAAAAGTTTAATTTGTCAGACGTTTTTTCGAATAGTTGGCTTTCGAACTGGATCATCCTTCTCACTTCAATTTATAATTCGGACTCTTGTTTTACATTATTTAAATGAAGTGTTGTGTACACAAACATTAAATCCTTTTGGATTAAGATGCCAAAGAACGCCAAATTCGTAAGCAACATGTTTGGTAATGTCTTCAGAAACAACACATCCTTTGTCATCATCATCAACATCATCATCAGCATCTCATTTTATGTCCTCAACGCTGGGGCACGAGCCTTCTCTCTATCCCTATGGACACCACCACACGGAGAACAGCCCGTTAACCACCACGCGAGCCCATTGCGGGTTGGTGCTTGATCTTATATCAACAAAAACTTATTTTTATGAAAACTCACCGATAAACGTGTCTATTAATGGAAAGGATCATCAATCCATATGAACCTCGTGATCCAGAAACATACATATTGCCTTAAAACTTTGGCCCAGTGGAGACACTGATTTATTGTCTCACGTTAGACGCGTTCTCATTTATCATGAGGAGTAGGTACTAGCAGCGAAATAACACAAAGGATACTATATACAGTCGATTTAGTACAATCGTTTATCGAGATGACATTGACGAATTCGATGAGAGATAAAACGACACTAACATGGTCTCGGTTTCTTTGTGTGTTTTAGAAACCTTTGAAATGTTCGTCAATTAACAAATAGAAAAAGACAGTAATTGTTAAACGGGCTTATTGCGATATTCTTTACAAACATTAGTACCTTATTTGACAGTCGATTATTGGTGACCGCAGTGACCGTGGCTCGAACACAGACAAATGGAACACTATTTTTTGCGACTAAGGTCTTACAAATAAACAATGAGAAGCAATAAAGAAGAGAGCTTCGAATAGTTATTCCGTGTTTTGTCTCTTTTACTCTAACTTAAAATGACGTTTACATGATAGGAATAAAAAACGGAATAACTATTCGTAGCTTATTCTTAGTTTACTTGTAAGGGGGTAACTTATTTTTAAAATATTGTAGCAATCAGGACCAATTCTATCAGCTGTTCCAATCTGGTCTTGTGAGACCGTTACGTAATTCGGCACATCATATTTCTAATAGTGGTAAAAAAATATAATAGATATAATATTGCACAAATCTTAAATTATTAAAAAAGGTTACTCGTACCAATCAGTTAACCTTTTCACCGCCCAACTATCCTAAACGCGATGTCCCGCAGTACGCCAACGTTTAAATGTATAACAGATTCTATAGTACGAAAGCAAGGATGGCGGTAACGTCATTTCGATAATAGAAAAATAGATGTGAAAATTTAAGTTTGTATTTAAATTTACAAATATAAATAAACACTGCTACATTATAATGATAGTTTGTTTTATTTTATGAACATTTTTAGTAAGAAAAATGAGTATCCATTATCAGAGACAAAAATACATGCATATACTTGCTAGAGATAATTATAATAGGCACTTCACTATTCATTTCATAACGTAGCCCGTTGACTTCATATCAAGTCTTTGGCGCTCGTAGCACGATAAATTTCTTAAGGAAAAGGGTTGTCTATGCTTTTTTTACATTACAGAGTTTTGTTGGTCTATACTTAAAATAACCTATCGACGTATCAGTACACAATGATTTACGTTCAGATTTAATGTTGATAGGTATATAACTTATTTTGGTTAAGTGGCTGGCTTACCTACAGATTTTTAACTACCGCTGAGTTACCGAGTGTACGTTCTTTGTGTACGTTTGAGTACGTTTCGTTTTACAATAAACATTTGAATAGTGTTTTAGTAGCCCTTTAGTAGTTCTTGTTTATAAACGCACGAACGAGAATGGACAGTAAGTACCTTCCCTTTGTTCGTCATAAATAAATATATTTACCTAGTAAAATAGTATAATAAAGTAATCCAATTCTGAATCAGGTTCCACACCTAAAATCTGCAACAACTCATCAGAATAACATTCACTCATTTTGCACTGTTTGGGTATTACCCGAACCGGGAAAGAAATACACGTGCGCACATTTGTTTCGTTTGTAACGCCCGGTACTATGACACGATGACCTTGACACCTGTGCGCTTATGACGTCACGGGTAGACTTGAAATGAAGTCGGTGGCGCTGGTAGCACTGCCATCTTGCCATTACGTAGAGATGGGTGTTGCAATATCGAAAGTCCTCAGTAAACTTAATTAATTTTAATCAAATGATTTGATACATACATTAATTTTTAAGTTTATCATGTATACGTATTTACTGACCGGAATTCATTTTCAATCATAAAATTTATGAACATTTGGATGGAATAAAACAAACGAAATAAAGAGGATTGTAATGAATGTAACTTTCGCGTCACATCACTGGCCTACTTGATATGAAGTCTTTGGCGTGCGGGACATAAAAATATTTGAGGCGTTTTTGTTTTTATCCATTTTAAAATACAAAAAAACTTGTTTTGCCTGGGAAAATAAACAAATAGGGCTTCAGTTGTGTCCATCTTACAAAATTACAAAAAAAACAAATGTTTTATGTATCGTAAATGTATTTTATTAAAGTAGGTACAATGAAGAACTTCTATAGAAGTTCTGGCGTGGAGGGCACGAAAATCTCGAACTTCTATAGAAGTTGTTGGCGGTGAAAAGGTTAATAGGGCGGTCTATGTCTATAAACATGTTTTGTACTACAATTAAAATATCAAAATCAAATATGGGTGGAGACGATAAAGCTTCTAGTAAATCCAATTTAATTTACTGCTCATAAAATGTTGCAAGTGTTATATAAGAAATGCTAGAGCTTATACGACCAGTCCAGTCACAGCAGTCCCCGGAGAGAAGTCAAATAATAGCGAGAAAAGTGCAATGATTTGCTGAGGCTATAAATCCACAAGCAGACGGGGACAGCGCCGCCCGCGGCCGCCACGATATAAGTGTATCCAATTACTAGATACCGCGCGCTAGACAACACCGCGCCGTAATGCATCACACTATATGAAATATTACGATAAAAATATTCTATTAGACATAAAACGAAGCGTTGGCAAGATGATTGCTGTTGTAGTAGGTCACGTATGAAACCAGTCCTTAGTTTTAGTTGCAGTTGTGAAGACAAAAGTTTGATAAGGAACCATGGTCGTGTAAAGCCGGAGCTATGTCGCTTAGTGATCCAGTTTAGATCTCGATAGCAAAACTCTAAAATGCGCCATTTCAACCCAATCATATTTGTCATCTTAGAAGTTACATTTAGCTACGCAATTACCTACTTCCCATCAATGTCGATTTTCCACAAAGTGTCGCGTCAAACAAAATATGTACTTTGGACTTCGCTGTTACAGATGTTTCAATAACAATGAGAAATTGAAGTCGCCTTTGGACTTTATCTAAAGTATATGCCACTGATTAGTCAGCAGCACAGAAAGAAAGGTCACATTCAGTTTTATAAATTAATGATAATTTATGTTAAGTACCGAACAGCTATTTTTTCGCGATCGTCGCTTTCGAGTCGCAGAGTTTCACTGTGGCGCACACACACAACTGCGTTATTTTATGCGCAGTTAACCTTTTTCCCATCGTGCGTCTCGTCTCGTTTTACACGAGAAACCGTTGTACACTTCCACTCAGCACCACTGGTAATTAATTCAATCCTGGGTTACTTATGTTACCGATCTAGAGGAAACCGCAGCGCCCTGTAGTGGTTTTAAAGAACATGGTCTATCGTATCAGTCATTCAGCTTTGCTCCAATTTCAACGATTATTTCCTTAGAGGATCGTTTAACTTAATGGGTGTTACAAGCAACAGCAAGATTGAGGTCTAGCAATTATTTGAAATTATTTAGACGTATTAACAAAGTAAATCGGTGTAAAATTCAACATATTTTGCTGTTATTAAATATGCAAGTAGCGTTTAGCCGACATTTTAAAAGGGTTTCAGAAATCCATGCGGTTGCCGTCAGCGGACACCGCGGAAGAGCTTCGGTATCGAGCCCATAAATCAAGAAGTACGACGCCCCCGGCCTGCGTCCTGACCCTACCGCCTTTGTTTACCCACTATGATATTTTAGTGATCACCTTCAGATAATCGGCTACGAACGAAGCATTTAAATTATATCCCGTTGAATGATTGTTATCGACTCTATCGACATTTGCGATGGACAAAAAACCAAATTCCCTTTTAATACATGAATGTATTCAAACAGTTTTTTGTTAGATCTGACCTCGGAGCGGTTTCGATAATCGACGTCACAATCGATACAATCGCCACGTAAAAGGCCATAATGGGAACGCGGCGATGCAGCGCTGCGATCGTAATCGTCGGCGGCCGGTCGGACGGTCGGCTGCACCGGCTTGGACGGCGATGTTGTGCGTTTTTAACTTGGTCAGATTGCAGTGTTCCTCGAAACGCCGCGTGCTGATTCAGATCGAGGTCTGCCGGGTCGCTCGCCACTCGGCAGGCGAGCGAGTTGCGATGCTCGCGGATCGATTATCGCACGTCACGAACTGCAGGCGAATCAGGCTAAGTTACGCCGCACGCAATGTCGCCCACTGTTATTAATTCAATCATATTTCAATCATGCAGTAATACACCATATTTCAGATGCCGGCTGTAATGTAAGTCAGGTGTAATGTTTCGCACACCAGAAGGTATTATCTGTATAAGTCAATAAGTAGCATCGAATGAAACGCTCGAGGCTAAACAATAACAATAACTAGTGGGAGTTTTCATTAGCAATAACTTGAGAAATAACAATTGCTTTCGTCTGTTGATGCCTTCTTCGCTACTTTGCTGTACAGTCATGAAAAAATAAATATGCTTTAGTACCTAAAAGTCTATAGTAGTATTCTGAAGCATATACTATACTAACTCCTGTTATTAAGATACCTTAACTTGAAGATCGTTAACAGCCGTCGTTACATAAGACAGTACTTTGTAATAATCTTTTACACATTATAAAAACCTGAGTGAAAATATGGAGCAATCAATAGCTGATTTCAATACGAAATTGCTCCGTCTGCTTATGAATGATTATTACAGGTTTGCGTACAACCATAGCGGCGTGTGTGACCGGTATCATTGATACATTGTATCCCAGCGGCTGAATACATCCGTTTATTGTACGCAAATAGAAGGTTTGGTTTATCTATGAAACACTAAAATATGGAAGTAATGTTAGCCGTCATGTTCGGTGTCAGTTCGGCCTGCGCCGGCCCGGGGGATTGTGTAACAGCGTAACAATAGTCATTAGCAATCAATCAAGTGACTCCGGTGGGTGGCTCGGGAACGATGCCTTTTAAAATTGGCCCTTGCGGTCAACTTGAGAAATCCTGCGAGCGATAATGTTACGCTATTACTTTATTCGTCTAGCGGACGGTGGGGTACGCGGCATGTTTGGAGTGATTTATAACGAAATAAGTATAGGACAGGTCGAATATGACTTTTAGCCTATTTGGAATGATTGTGATTTCGTTCAAGAATAGAGTTTTGTCGGTAACGACACGTTGATGGCTGTGTTTGACGGCACGCGCTACGGGACACGTACGGGCGATTGAAATTGGAGCCGGCGTTATTGCGGAAAATGCAGGGGATCGTTCTCAAGCGGTGCTGCCGGGCGAGCCGCACAATGCGCTGGGGAGATAACGACGCGTCCCCGTGTCATGTCGCCTATCACCACGCCTCCGAGCCGCCTCCAGCCCAGGCACGACAATTCTATAAGCCTCATCGTCAATCCTCATTCACGCTTCAGGAAAAAAAATCGCTCAAGAGCCTTTATACATTTTTGTATATGATACACCTAGTTTAATTTTTTCAAACCAATAAGTTAATTTCATAATGAAACTTAGAGATAGAGAGAGAGAAATGTTCAACAATGTTTATAAATTTGAAATAGTTTTCGCGTTGTATAGTGGAACAAATACAAACATAGGAAGTTTCATTAAAATTGGCTTACCTATAGGTTTGAAAAAAAATACTGGGACTGAAACTTTGAAGATTGTATGGAATATGGAAACGTATAAAGGCTCTTTACAAGGACTATGACGTAAACATAAATTCCTACGTTGTACTAAAAATTCCTTTGACGGTTATTAACCCAAAAGCGTTCATTACACGCGTCCGTCCGGTGGTCACGCGTTGCGTACGGAGGGATTACGGGAAGTTGCGACATAAGATTACGTTTTTCAAGTGCTCAATGCTAGTGTACTGCATGCTGTAGAAAATACAAATCTATACTTACTACGTATAGGTACATCGTACGCATAAAAAGTAGTATTTTAACTCGACAAAAATGGACGATCGCGACGTGGAATTTTAATCGGTGTCATGGCTTGAATATTTTTGAAAAAGAAATAAATGTCTCTTGGCGGCCGCAACAATGAATTTGAAGGATAACCTGTCAAATTGGGATTGTCTTATTACGGAGTCAATTTGACGAGGCGAAAAATAAGACTTCTTTATTTGGTACGACAATGGGCGCTTTGATTTTAAATGGTTTAAGAAACAGTGTAGATCACTGGTTCCTATCAAACACTGCTGTCACTAGTTAGTAAAAACTACTAAGTCTTTTTTTTGCAGTCGAAATGGTTTGGTGGACAGATTTGTTTTAGTGATAGCGGGCTAAATTTGATTTACGGACCGCTGCCTCGCTCGCTCGTTATTAATAATCAAAACTTTTGTAACATGTAATGATGTGCGTTTAGAAGTTTCAACATTCTAGCTACATTTCAATGTGTCAAGGTAGGTATAACCTTTGGAAGGAAATTAGTTTTGTCTTCTTTATAATGTATTGTTTTCTAAAGTTTACGCGAACACTACACATTTACGGATCTACTCGCGTTTATTTCACACATTACTTTTTAATATTCATCCTGACGTTTCGTATAATGGTTCCAATACAAATGACAGTTGTAATAACAGCATCTGAGAGTCACAATGGCCTGACTGTTGCCTGTGGTGGGAAGATGGTCGCTATCGCCACACTGCACTTTCATCCTATTACGTATGATTTAAGTGCGACATGTACGACAATGCAAAGCGTCGATGGCCGAAACGGAAAGAAGCTCGAGTAAAATGCTGGTGCAATCCCCAAAGACCCGTTAGGGTACTGACGTGAGTTCTCTCCTAGCACTAACGTATTAGCTTTCTGGTAGGGTTAACAGGAATGCTAACGAGTACTGGTATACATTTTATGTTAAGTTGGAGCGATGTGCTTTGATTTGTTGCAGTGTTTAAAATTACCGCTACCTAGATTTAGTGAGAATAGTGTATTACAATGGAAGTATAAGCTAGATAGATACTTATTCAAAGTTGGATAAGTTTTGTTCAAACAAACAAAAATGCAAAGAGAATTTAATCGGAATACTTCCTTTGTTATAGTGGAATGCTTCTAAAAATAATATCGATTGTCAATTTCACAGAAAATTGTCTTGTTCTACGAGCCCCGATGCAAAAGAGTTCGACTACTAAGGAAAATTGAACGTACCTATGTTTTAAAGTAAAATATTGATTAAAATTTTATAGTAGGTACTAGGAGTATAACAAAAAAAAAGTAGATTATTAATTAATAAAACCAAATTATTAAAATAAAATAAAAAACCCCGACTGCTAAAACAACTAAAAACAATTATATACTTACTCGTAAAAACCGGACTAACATAAAAAATAACTGCAAAGAGAAACACTGAAAAGAAAAAAACAAGCTCTACGATCCCAGAATTCAATTTGAGCAATGTTGAATGCAACGTGAAATATATCCTTGTTCGATACCTATACTTAAATAATAAAATCTATAATAAATGAGTATTTATAAATACATTGAATATTGATAGTTGTCGCAGGCGGGGACAATCACCAACCAAAGAGAGTGCGGATTTAATTGAGCTAGCCTAGCCGCATATAATTGTTTTTTATATAGTTGTTTAAGTAGTCGGGTTTTTTGTTTTATTGTAATAATTTGGTTTATTTCAATAAAATAAGAAAAAATAAGAATAAGAAATAAGAAAATGAATAAGAAAAACAAATGAAAATCACACATTTTCCTAATTTGAATTTGGAATTATCTTCTTTAAAATTTAAACTTTTAATGATACCAAAACCAGCCAGATACAAATAGATATAGCCACAGAGATTTTATTACAAGTTCATACATATTATATGCGAAAATACTTTTTCCCCAACCTAATACGAGGGTCAAACTGAAAGTTTCGGAAATAGAAAAAAATATACAATTAAATTAAATAAAAGTATTTTTATTGTTTTTCAAAGTATTTTCCTTTATATTTTATGCACTTTTCCATGCGTTCACACCAGTCGTTAAAGCACTTATTGAAGTCTGAAATAGGGGTCGACAAAATGGCCATTTTAAAAGCCTCCACTGCTGTTTCCGGCGTCTCAAACCGCTGACCACGCAACTTATCCTTAATTTTGGGAAGTTTGAAAAAGTCATTGGGGCTTAAGTCGGGGCTGTATGGAGGATAGTCCAGTAATTCGACTTTTTCAGCGTCCAGATACTCAGTTGTTTTCCGAGCGGTATGAGGGCTGGCATTGTCGTGGTGAAGGATGATGCGGCCACTAGGGTTTTTTTTTTTCGGAGTTCAGCAAAGATACTCGGCAAACAAATAGTGGTGTACCAATCGGCATTGACCGTTATATATATCCAACACTCGTCACCTGATACAATGCTAAAAACTGCATTTGAGCTGCCTCCGTTGAATTTATTCAAAGTTCTGCGGCACCAATTGACACGAATCGTTTTCTGCTCATCAAACAATAAGTGAGGGATCCAACGGGAAAACAACTTTCGCACGCCTAATTGTTCCTGTAAAATAATTTGTATCTGACTCATTCTAATGCCCAAACACTTTTGAATCTCCCGATATGACACATGTCGGTCTTTCTCTATCGGCTGACGCACAACATCGATGTTTTCTTGCGTGACTGCCGATTTTGTTCGACCTTCACGCACGTCGTCCGTGAGGGATACACGGCCACGAAGAAATTCTAAATACCACCTGTATCTCATCATATAGTCATCTTTGAAGGTGCTTCATTGCTAAAAGCCGCAATCATCCGGTCTCCACATTGTTTTAATCCACTTTTAGTCGTAATAAATCATAGGTCTTAAATATTCACGGGACAATTTCATTTTCAGCAGCGAATCGACGACTTCAAACAACGATTGAAACCGAACCATCGCTTTTTTTCTTTCCATTGTGTTAAGATAATGAAACTTTAGAGATTATAAAAAGGTATAATATGTGTCAAAAATATGTTTGTAAATTCAAAATTCAAAATCATTTATTCAGTTTAGGCTACAAATAGCTCTTATGAATGTCATTATGCCATCGGTTCGTAAGTCTACTCTGGGCGGGAGAACTTGTACTGAGAAAAACTGTAAGTATTAGATTCCCGAAACTTCAGTGCAGCCTTCGTATAATAAGCAAATTATTATTTCTTTAAATGTGCAAAATTAATGTCAGTTTCATAGAGTATTAAAATGTATAAATTGTTTACTGCTGGTGCCTTTTTCGAAATGAATCAAGTTGAAAAGAAAAATATGTTCATCACAATGTATGACTAGACGAACTCTTTTGCATCGGGGCTCATAGTTCAGTTATCAGGTTTCCATCTTCTTGGTTATCAATTTCAGATTACGTTTCGTTATTCGACATGCAATAATTATCACTCAATTTAAAACAATTGACGTCTAAATCTAAATCTTGGAACTAACTATTCCAAACCCAAATCAGCACTCAAAGAATGCAACGGATATAGATCGACGACCTGTCACGGCTTGCGTCGTAATATTTTTTCCCTAATATGAGTTAACTTTATATACTTGAAAATTTTATACAGCTCTGTCAATATCGGATACCATCATTTCTGCACCGTTGAAACAATAGAAAATTTTTAACATGCTGTTCCCAATGGTTTCAAAGTTCGAAGTTACCAAAAAGTTGAGGAAGGGACAAAAAGTCGAGGGGTCTTGACCCCCCATACCTCGTGTTGATAAACACTAGCGAGCGG
Organism: Eudonia mercurella; assembly: GCA_963082485.1. Taxonomy (NCBI): domain Eukaryota; kingdom Metazoa; phylum Arthropoda; class Insecta; order Lepidoptera; family Crambidae; genus Eudonia; species Eudonia mercurella. The sequence continues at coordinate 17,293,108 of OY720031.1, read as the reverse complement.
GCCGTCATGGCATGGAGTGAGACAGTGGCGATATCTCCACCGCTCCCTACGCACGGAACTGACTCGAGTCACGCCATCGACTTCGGCTCAGCTTACACGACAAGTGTCTATAACGCTGAACATGTATCATGAACTTCTTACACTTATTATGTAACAGTTGACAGGTTAATAACTAACACAAAAAGTGTTGAAAAGATTTCGACGAGCAGGACTCAAAGTAACACTGTCTGGCAATCCGCACATGCGCTACCAATACATAATAGACGTATCCAAAAACCGTGTAAATTGTGTCAACACTGTGAACGTACTTTGTAAACCAAATTGAGCCATATTCAATGTCAACAACTACGTCATTGACATCCAATACTAAACGTTTCCGTTTTGTACAATATCAAGGACGAGTTAAGAATAGGCAAATTTTATTTTTATTTCATAAATATACATCAATTTAAATAATTTCATTATCAAAAATAAGCCTTGAATAAAAAGAAGGCAAAAGTCTCGAGTAAGCTCGTGCATATTTATAAGCTTTTTTTACAGATACTGTGTTATATTTAGTTGGTAGGTAAGTACGTTATAAACTTATAAGTTTGCAAAAAACAGTTAAAATCTATCAAATAAAATTAATGACGTATCATTAAGTATACTATACTTATTAAATACCTACGTAAATAACGACCGATATAGAAAGAGGAACTACCGTCCAAAGTTGTTACACCGCAATAAAATATAGCAACAAAATTTTAATCAAGTTGATCGCTGCAGGATGCCTTAGTTCTACAAATTTAATACTTCTATAACCCATTTCATTAATTAATAAATTGATTATAGCTGTACTTTATAGCTCTTGTTCGGAAGTATAATGACATTTTTAAGAATGTATGATTTTTTAGAATATTTTTAAGAAAAATATGAATCATTAATTTATTCAGTGACGACAGTATTGAAAATTCTACAGGACGACCAAGTGCCCATGTGTATAATTTAAGACCGTGCTCTTTTGGAATTATACTGAGCTATAGTAGATTTATTGAGAACGAAGAAGGATTAAGAGGGTCTCATAATGTCCTACCCAAACAAACTTCAAAGTACAATATCTTAAAATCAATATACCAATTTTGGAGGCGTTGTAGTTTGTTGAGTAGGTCCTCATTTAAATCAATAAGGCAGACATCAGCATAGTCTAAGATCGGTAAAAGGAGAGATTGCGCAAGTTCAACCTTGGTCTTCACAGGAAGCTAGGTTTTCCACCTCTTAAGCGACCCAGATACATGTGGAGCCCACGAGAGGGTGCAATTGAAAAGAACTCCTAGATTTTTGGCAACGTTACCAAAGCCAGTGTGACACCGTTGAGCATGAGCGGAGGGATAGACAACTTATTTAACTTAGCTATCTGTTTTGAGCCACCGATGATGATAGCCTGTGACTTGTTAGGGTTGACCGTTAAGCCATGGATTCGACTCCATTCAGCATGCAGGTCGTCAGCATACAGGTGGAATTGACAAGAAAAGAGTCGAGTGAGAAAATTGATAAATATCGAAAAAAGGAAAGGAGAAAGGACACCGCTCAGGACTTAATGACTTATCAAGTTATTAGTCAATACAGGGTGTCGTTCAATGAATTTTATCATCTGTAGGTACTTAAAATATTCGAACTTTATACCATGCCACCAAAATTATTTACAAAGCATGTATTCGACTGAATTCATGCAATTAGAAATCTAGTTAGTAGTCTAGCTAGTAGTTTTTGTAGCGTAAACCCCCTTGAGAGCAAAAACAAACAATAAAACCGAACGTATTTCGAGCATGCTTTAAACAAATTGATATTATTTGTCAAGCTACTGTGGTTCAATCTCCCGTGTATATGTAACAATTTTAGACAAATTGCGCATGCATTACGAGCGATAAATCTAGTTTCAGTGCGAGGTCGTTCGCGTCGAATCGCTACCGGGCCGCATTTTCGGACAAGAGGCGGCCTTCACGACGTTTATCACATCGCTCTTCCGCACTAGCGAAATTTACGACCCCACTTCGATATTTTTCCTCAGTTGAAGAGGATTTTAGGTCTACACGCGGCTTATCAGGTGAAATAAAGGCTTCTTCTGAAGCTTCAAATGAAATGGTAAAAGCTTTTTTATTGATTTAAGATAAGTCTAAACAAAATACAAAAAATATATATTAAATATTCTATAGCCGCCACCAAATAGCGATAAGATTGTGTACACATTTTATTGGTACTACGAAAAGCTTTCATTAAGCATGTTATCAAACACCGTGGTCGAGATTCGTCGCGCTGTTGTAATGCTGGGATGCATACGCCCAAAAGTGAGTTGAATTCCGTATGGTGTAGGGTCTGGATTTCCGCTATCTAACTGTAGACATTGAACTGTTACATAACACATTCGATATCATGTTACGGGGTAAACGATCCGACCTTCTACACGCTTCGTCGGTCTTTCCCGCAACTAAACTTGTATAACATAGCTAGCATGTTTGCTTGTGCCCACGGATAGTCTTACTACAACACGATATTAATAAAACGAACTCTTTACGGGTTCATTTCGCACAATAAGTAGCTTCTTAAACGTTGCATTTGCAATAGAAAACAGCTAAACCTATCCGACCATCAGATGCGATGTTTTTATTGAGCTAAAAGTTACTACAAATAAAACTTGGAAACTTTGACATAACAAAAGCTATTACAGAGCAGATACAGAAATAACTAAAAAAACGACGACTCAAAAACCCAAACCGTAAAAATTCTTGTTAGTCACGTTTCCGTACTAAAACCCTTTAAAATGAGTCCTAGCCTCATACATATTTATATATAACTAGATAAGTTAAATTACGAAACATAGATGCATATTAAGTACGGCCTCCGGATAAGTAACACACAGGTTATACCAATAATATTAATCATCAATAGGCTGAAGTAACCGTTTCCCATCACGGGAACCGTAAGCTCATATAAAGCTCATATGTGAATCGGCAAGAGTGCGTGTTACGACTCTAGCCGTGTGTGGACGTGCATTGTCTGTCATGCATTAGTCGAAACGAATCACCCAATCGGCCTCGCAAGGGGATGATCACATATGAAACAATCCTTTCTACGTAGATTTGAGCATTGATGTTGCCCCTGATCCAAATGAGATCAGTTCTTCCACCGATCCAAATACCGGCCCAAACTTCCCCCTCCATATGGATGAACTTCCTGACAAAATCTCAAGCGTTCTTGACGTCCAGAGGTCCTCCAAACTCGAGTGCGTCTTGTACCCGGCCTCACCAAAATGTGATTCATCAGAGAAGCAAACACAGCGCCAGTCTTCATCCTCCCAATTTCAGTGTTCGCGAACCCATTGTAAACGGGCCCTACGATTGTGGGGTGCTATGGGTGGAAGCCTCAGCGGCCTTCGAGAACGCAGACGCACTTCGCGTAAACGATTCCAGATGGTTTGGTCGCTTATCAGCAAGCTTGAAGCGCTGTGGAACCTTGTGGCCAACATCATAGCAGTCATGGTACCTACGATTCCGTCGAGTAGTATTTTGGATGTACCGGTCTTGTCCTTGAGTGGTGATACGAGATCTTCCTCCATGTCGCTCGGCCACGCTGCCCGTGATACGATAGCGTGTCTAGAGGCGGCCTATGACACTGTGTAGTGCCAATGGCGGCAGCCACAGTACGTTGCCTGGAACCAACTTTCAATATTCCAACGGCTCTCAACATCTCTTTCCTTGTCAAATGACGCCGTCGCTCCATATCGTTGCAATTTTTTTCACTTCCAGTGCAGAAATTGTACTGCTTTTGTAAAATTGTCATTACGCTCTTTTATAGGAATTTAGATTGACAGTTAGTTTTCCATATATAAACAATGTAAAAAAAATAATATCGTGAAATTCACTAAAAATAATCAATAACTATTCAAAAAGTTAAAATATTAATTCTATAACGCAACGATACTTTAAATAAAATGTACTTGATCCCTTGACATTTTTGATGTGTATATATAAATACCTAGTAAAGCCCATAAAACTAGCAGTAGTTAAATTGTTACGAAAAAAGAATTAGCCACGTGGCTCGGCGGGCCCTCACGCGACTAACGACTAGCACGCGGCGAAACGCTCCCGCCGAGTTTATTTCTGAATTGATTCATGTTCCCTCCAATTTGGCTATGCCTGCCTATCCAACTTTTTGTAAAATCATCTAGCTAGGCCGATATAGCCGATTGGACAAAAACCCGAGACGCGATTCGACTTTATAAAGTCGGTGCAATTGTTTGTCACGTTTCTCCGATTTCTTTTGATTTTTCTCGGCCCAGGCCTTTTCCCCTTGATCGCTAAATTGACTTAGCGGATTGGTAAAAAAACAACCATGATTAAATAGGTATGTAAACGTTTAAACTGCTTAAATAGTCATTGGTTTGCCACAATTCAGGCTCTTCCTACTGTGGAAACTAAGTGTGGTGTATTTATTTTTTGGCATGTATGTATACCCTTGTTTTCTTGTAAACCTATCATGTTATTTGAATAAATAATTGTCAAATAGTATGTGATTTTTTAATGGTTAATGAAGATTATTTCTATTTCTATTCTGGTCCAAAAATGAAGAATCTGTGCATCGAAGAATAAACTGAAGTATACTTTGACGATATGTAAGTAAGATGATAACATAAAGCTAATCAGAAACCTTTTCATTTGCAAGAAGATTTTTCCATGAGATATAGGCGTCTGAGTGCTTTCATTACTATCATCTGTTTTCATCTCAGTAAAACAGTCACACACTTCTGCGTAGATTTATCTTGAATCTTTACATCAATATAATGTTGGTATTGAACCATTTGTTATAATTACACGATATTTAACTACTTACATAAATATTTTTATGAACTAAGTTTTCTAATTCTTTCCGAGGTTATTTGCAAAATGTACCACCCAAAAAATCAAAGTAGAAATTATTAAATTATTATTAAATATAGTCTTAGATAATTATGGGAAGCAAAAGCAACTTCCTGAGACTGGTCAGGAAAATACTTCATGTAATAAATGTTATTTAGATAAGATTTTTTTTAAGTACACATTTCGTTGCCTAAGTTCTAACACCGCGGATGTCCAAAATTTGTCATTTTGACTTTTGCATGTCATTCGATAGAGAATAGATAGACGCACCTCTAGACCAATCAGAAACAGGTAACCAATGGACGCGTTTTATTTTGAAAACAAAAACATAATTATTATGATCGCGATATATAAAAAGGCACGATATTTTTGTTCTCCTGAAAAGTTGTCATTTTTGAGTTCCGCGGTATTAGAACTTAAGCGTCGATTAGCAAATTATACGTAGGTTTAAGCAGTGGATTTTACTATAAATGATAATATTGTTCATCGAATATAGATACCCTAATATGATAAAAAACAGACATTAGGTACCGCTTCATCACCAAACGCGATTATATAGAAAACCTTGTGATTAACATGATCCACACACATCAAAAATGTCTAGGGGTCAAGTACATTTTAATGTATAGTTGCGTTATAGAATTGATATTTTAACTTTTTTGGATCGTGATTGATTCTTTTTAGTGAATTTCACGATATAAATAAATTTTTTTTTTACTTTGTTCACAATTACAATTAACTGTCAATTTGAATTCCTATAAAAGAGCGTAATGGCAATTTTACAAAAGCAGTACAACTTCTGCACTGAAAGTGAAAAAATTTGCAACGATATGGAGCGACGGCATCATTTGACAAGGGAAGAGATGTTGAGAGCCGTTGGTATATTGGAAGTTGGTTCCAGGCAACGTACTGTGGCTGCCGCCATTGGCACTACACAGAGTGTCATAGGCCACCTCTGGACACGCTACCGTATCACAAGCAGCGTGGCCGAGCGATATGGAGGAAGATCTCGTATCACCACTCAAAGACAACACCGTTACATCAAAAATACTAATCGACGGAATCGTATCATGACCGCTAAGAGGTTGGCCACAAGGCTCCATCCACAGCGCTTCAGGCTTGTTGATAAGCGACCAAACCATCTGGAATCGTTTACGCGAAGTGCGTCTGCGTTCCCGAAGGCCGCTGAGGGTTCCACCCATTGCACACCACAATTTACAATGGATTCGCGAACATCGAAATTGGGAGGAAGAAGACTGGCGCTGTTTGCTTCTCTGATGAATCACGTTTCGGTATGAGGCCGGATACAAGACGCACTCGAGTTTGTAGGACCTATGGACGCCAAGAACGCTTGAGATTTTGTCAGGAAGTTCATCCATATGGAGGGGGAAGTTTGGGCCGGTATTTGGATCGGTGGAAGAACTGATCTCATTTGGATCAGGGGCAACCTCAATGCTCAAATCTACGCAGAGAGGATTGTTTCAGATGTGATCATCCCCTTGTGAGGCCGATTGGGTGATTCGTTTCGACTAATGCATGACAATGCACGTCCACACACGGCTAGAATCGTAACACGCACTTTTGCCGATTCTCATATCAACGTCCTCCCGTGGCCTGCACAATCACCAGACCTGAACCTAATTGAGCATGCATGGGACATGCGACAAGAGCTCTGCCGAGTATGGATGCCGTGCACACCCCACAACAACTTTTTGACTTGTTAGAAAGAACTTGGGCGGCTATTCATCAAAGTGATTTGGATGAACTGATTTTAAGCATGCCAAATCGCTGTGCTTGTGTGATTCGTGTGAATGGTAGAAATACAGGTTATTAATTTTTTTATTTTTATAATAAAACTTTAAAAAATCGACCTTGTTCTTGATTTTTTTGCCGATTGACCTTAACGTAAGCTAATTTTCCCCAATTTGTTAAAATTGCATTTTTTCTTAATTTTTTCAACATATTAGGGATAAAATTTTTTACTAAAACATAAAAAATAGAACAAGAAGCCAGTCTGGAAAACCAGATTAGGTAAATATTATTAGAAAAAAATTAATAGCTAAAAATGTACTTGACATTATTATGTATTACGATTCTACGCGAGGTTCGAAAACTCCTGTTTACTACTTTAAGTTTCTTTCTGTGTCAAATTGTTAGAAGAACATAACTTTTGACTTGTAACGGTCGCTGGGTACAAGACACTTAAACAACTACTGATAAAACTGAGTTGTTATTGTTCTCAATAACAACTCAGTTTTTAATATCATCACGGAAATAAAATTGAAAAAAAAGTAGAACAAATATTTAGGCACGTTATACGGGGCTTTTAGATAACCTTTGATCTCTTTATCATTTAGAGTAAAACATTGCCAGTGTTTTTTGTTTTGTTCATTACAAAACAAACAACAACAAAACAACACTTTTTTTAAAAGAACTTGTTTTTTAAATCTTGTACTGGTTAGATACTGTGCGGTACCTACTGGAATAATAAATTTAAAAGAATGAATAATTTATAACGTATATCCTATCTTTTGTTTGTCTCTCGACAGACGAATATTTCTTTTTTAATTCCCAATTTGATCGATGTTTGTACCATACGGCATACGGTCCATACGTGAACAATGAAGAAAACAAATAGACAATGCATGCACAGATGTCGAATTTGAATTTTGAGTTGCTTTATCAATGCCGACCTTGATATCAAGACACAGGCTACGACCACATTGCTTATACCTACATATAAATTATTAAAACTTGTGAATTTTGCAGCTTAAAGTATTATTATTTTATAATCAAGGTTTTTTTAAAGTTAAATATTTATATCAGAATTATCGTATTTGTTGAAATATGAGCTCAATTTTATTATGAACGGTATGATAAAAGTCACATGAACAAAAGCACAAATGTTGAAAAAATTTCCACGAGCAGGATTTGAACCTGCACCCTTCTGACATTTGAGCATTTAAAAGTCACATGATAAAGGTTTAGAAACTTATTTTTATTCTTAACAAGTCGATAACAAAACTAAAAAGAATGATGAATTCCTAATATAAATCGTCATTGTCGACACTGATAAATTGCCGTCATATTTGCACTACCTACCTACGGCGAAACACAGTTCAAGGTTTCCGCTACGGTTACCCGAGAAACTTACAAAAAGTAGTTTGAGATGGTAAAGTCACGTAATGTGTAGTTATGAAGTGGTAAAAACTAAACAGGCCGGGGATGTCCCCAATAGGCGTGATAGTTCCTAACTCCTTCCTTCAACATGAGGTCCTTTAAACGAGGTGTGAAGAAGCAACTTGCGGACGGCAAGGTGAACGAGAGGCACAATCCAGCTTCACTAGCTGTCTTCACGTCTGACTCCACTTCTGCTTAACATCAGATGGAGCGGAATCAATAATATGACTCAACCAAGGATAGACTCATGGTGGTACCAAATTAGGCAAGTCCTGCTAAAGTGAAGAACTGGAGATTTATTTATTTGGTGAACTTTATTCGCGGGAAGCCGCTGGATGAAGAAGCGACGAGCGAGAGACTCAAACTGCGAGCAGCACAAAACCGGTCGTTGTGGAGATCCTTAGGGGAGGCCTTTTTCCAGCAGGAGACGTCTTTTGGCTGAGATAATGATAATGATGATGATTTGGAGAACAGCAATCCATGCGCTTCAAGATTTTCTTTCTTTTACGCAGCAAAAGAAAACAAAGTGTTCACACTTCACTACTGATCAGTGACGTAGTGATCTGTCGACGTCTCGTCGTCCGTCGGTCGGTACACAGTCGCCGGACAGAATCAATGCGGCGAGAGAGCAGCGGAGCAACTTTCTCATCGCTCTGTATCAGCGACCGGTGTAGCAGCGTACGAGTATGGTTTTAAAACGGCGCAAACTATAAACTCTTAATTATATAAATGTATAAGAGTTAAATAAATCACTAATGCTAATCTTCACGTCTGCATTATAGTTAGCCAGTTATGTCGAAGACGCACTGCTGTACATCAAGTTCCAAACCTTCTTTCTATCAGTCTACCTTGTCGATCTCATGCGGTTCGGAGAACATATTTTTCATAAAAGAGTCAGTTCTTTTATCATCATGATTTCTCTTTTTGGGCTTGCAAAGTTATCTTTCGGTGGTGTTTAGGATGCATTTTGTGGTTGCTTTCACCCATAACACTATATGAACGAAGATCATCTTCTTACCTACACAGTCAGGTGTATATATAATATTAAGATATATATTTTAGAACATCTAATCTAACGAACACTGGCCGCGCAGAAGGTACCTGAAGTAAAGGTCGGCCACCTGTCCGATCAACTAACATAGTAACCGAAACAACCCTGCTCCACTTGTCGAGATCACGAAGGCATTTCAGAAAGCATAAGTAGTAGTAGTAAGTATTTATACAAATGAGGAAACAAGAACTCAATCCATTAATAACTTTACCGCGGTGATTAATTCAATAACTGCAGTTTCCTGTTTTAGGCCACGTTATCTTACGCGCATTAGCACTGTGAACGCCAATTAAAATTCTTAAACCGTTGATACTTTTTAGAAATAAACACTCAACAACAATATTACTTGCGGCAATATTATAATTAGAATAAAGGTTATCAGTTTTTATATAAAAGCACTAATTCAGAAACTTAGCTCAAGCTATATAGATTTATAAAATCTATGTGACAATAAAAAATAAATTAACGCTTCCGCTTCTAACTAGAACCTTTAGTGTAAGAACATCGGGAAACTCAACACTATCGGCTTTCTCTCGCGACTGGCTTTATCCGCCGGCGTCTATAGAAAATCAGTATGTGAAAATTATAAAATCGCCAAGCGACAGTTCATTCCTACCTTATAATTGCAGGAGATCATGTAAATGTAAGAAAAAATACTTTCTTTTTCCTTGTGGCGGTAGACACTGCTGATGAAGTCATTGATAACCAAATACCTACCTGATTTTTAGCTGACAACACTTGCCTAAAACACATAAAATGTAACGAATATTACACTAGATCAGTATTCAAAATCAATAACTATAGTTGGCATAGCTTTAAAGAATATCTAGATTATATAGCGCTTTAGTTACTATTTTCTTATAATATCGGTTGTCCCAAAATCGCTTGTCCAACTGTCTTATTATCATTTATAACCGGTGCTACACAGGCATATCTATCCTATTTCTAATAGTGTAATTAAGAGCCACGTAGTCGTAAAAATCCGAGGAGCTGCTAACTGCAGAAAGTCGAAACAGCGTAGAGACGAGAGACACCAAGGCAAGACGGGTACGCGTGACACTGACAAAATCTCGCAGCGCCCACGAACGGGAGCCGTAACAGAATCAAGAGTTTACGTACTTGCTCGCATCTTTTTAATATTTTACGGGTAAACACAGTGCCTTGATCTCACTTGATGTTAAGTGATGATAAGGTGGAAGCGCACTTCACCCGAAATCCTCAACTAGCTGCAGGAACAATAGCTTACTAACAATACTACAAACATTAATGTTATGGCGACATATTGAGATAAGATGGTGGTAGCTAGCCAGGCGGACACACAAGCACTACCACCAACCAAACCGAGTACACAAACATGTACTCTCCGCTGGGAATCAAACCCGGGACCTCTGGGTCTAAACTGGTGGTCCACAGAGGCGGATAAAATGCCTGCCTGCTTACATGCTTTTATGTTTATTTATTCTATTGATTAATATATGTAGTTAACGTATTAGTTATAGTTACGTTCGTTCAGTGCGCACGCCAGTTTACTAAGAAGATCGGTTAAGTTAACCATCTTCGGGCGCACCAGCGCCGTGCCGACTAGGAGTCGAATGGTCGCCATGACCGAAATCGGTCGGACCAATCATCATCATCATCATCATCATAGTTAAAAATCTATTTATTTTATTTGAAGTTTCGGTCGGCGTCTTCTGACTAAACTTGAAGCGTCTGTCGTCGGTACTAGAACGTATAGATGCTATTGAATGCGAGATATCGTTATTCAATCCCCATAGCTCCTAACACAAGCAAACTTAAATATTTTGACCGCTCTAGCATTTTGCAATGCAAACTAAATAATGATTATCACTTTTACGAAACAATATAGAATACCGAAGAGAACTATTGACAGATATAGTAGAAACTTTATGCAAAATTTTACTGTTTACGTCCAAGGATCGCTAACTCTACCACACATCACACATTATTTGTATACTATAGCATAATATTCATCTTCGAACGTGTGAACAAGCTGCTGCGTTGATCACGGTGTTAATAAAATAAACACGACATAAATTACAATAATAGGATAAGATTTACCCTGCATACTAACGGCGAGTAATTTCTTACAATCTTAGTACAAAAGGCCATGATTTGTCGCTTAAACCGGATTGTATATCGTGAGTTCGAGTTGTTGCGACGACCAGCACTGAATACTTCATTAGATGACTTCACAGTTCGTTTAATAATCGGTTAAGAGGTGCAATAATCTGTTTCAATGCATTTGCGAATCATCGGACAAACGCAGCAAACATAAGATCATTTCAAACAGGAGCTTTTCGAAGACGCATAAAATTTACCTTTGACTTTACGGGTCCCAGAGCGTGTTTCTCGCGAATGAAAAGCTATACAGTTTACAAATACTTTCATAATTCGACCTTATTTTGACGAGCTTCATGTTAGTTGCAAAAATTCTGTCTGCACATAAATCATCGAGACGTCAAACATTAATCGCTTTACGACATGCGATTCAACACTGGCCGCGGTACAAATACCAAGTAAGTATAAGTTTTTTCGACGTGTAACCCACCTACTTACTCAATGTTATGCATGTTCATCTCCCGTGCAACGACCTAACTGCTGCATTCAGAGGATAAACTGTTTTAAATTAGAATATTTAAGTGACCGCCATTTGTCTCCTGTGAAACGAAAATATACCTTTCAGCATGACAAATCGCCTGTTCGTATTCTTGTTTTCGAATAAGATGAGCGCTATGTTTTTCGCCGTATTGTAATATACGATGAAGAAGTATTTTGTAAAAACCAAAATTGCTTGAAATGTTGTAGCTATTTGAAATATTATTGAGAAGTTTAAGGAATTTGATTACCTTATAGCCAGACTGAAAGTTATAGTCTGAAAGTAATAAGATTGCATTGTTCAATTTAAAACCTTCATTACTCCAGGTTGTTGTTGCAGAACATTAATCAACGGCATCATTCTATCTCTGGTGCGAGCGATCTCTAGTGAAAGCCTGGTGAAACTTCCGAACGGAAACCAGCCGGCTTTCTACCCCGCCTCCCGGCGACGCCGAAGAAAACTAACCCTCGCTGCTTTTAGAAATACAACTGTTAAAGTGGTGATATACAACGGCCTATGTAAAACATTGCCGCCGTGCGCGCAGTAACGACTGGATCGCGAGACGTATGCGAATGGGCTTAAGACATTTTAGTGCCGTTGTTTTTGAATATCTTTGGAGTCTCCTTTTAAGAATTGTCTACTGTATACTTTCATTCTACGTGAATGATTTCATTAAGTTCACGAATGCTCAATTTTACTGAACACATGTTTGGTAAGAATCTTCTTATTTAGAGAAGTTTGGCCAAGCAGCATGACTTGCTTCCGGACGAGAGAAGCTAATTTTCCATTACGTAGAAGCATAGACTTTCAGCGAAACGCTATAGTGGTGGCTAGTGGGATTGGATAACCAGTCCAAGTAGCTGATCAAATATTATCAAAAGCTCCTAAAAGTTAACATGTTCGCATCGTAAAATGTCTATTAATTAAGCTTAAAAACATAAATATAAAATGTTAGAAGGTATGTGTTTAACGGTGGGATTACACATTCAATCCTAAAGTTGAATGTGTGTTGTTGATGATAAGAATGTAGTCATACTCCAGGCCTTCAGTCGAATCGATATGTTGCCAATAGTTTGCCGTGTAACATCGTAATAGAATTTCAAACTGACCGTCAAGTTTATGGTCTCTCAGAACAAAGGATTCTATATTGGTCCGTAGATCGTAAACACTAAACAGGAACAACTGCTCGACAATTTCACTATTTTATGCGAAGATAACGTTTAATACGATACAAAAGGAAATCCAAGATAACATTTTCATGTATTAACTAATGCCTTTTCCGCACTTTTCATATAACCTTTTTAGTAGTTACGAAATTACTGTGTAGGTAATATACAAATCCCAACTAACCAAATCACAGTATCAATTCGCAGGAGAGTTGAATACATAATAAAAACAGAAACGTGATACTCCTTCGATATCAAGTGTACAAAGTTAGGACGAGGACATAAAAAAATAGTAACTCGAATTTGTGTCACTTAAAAATCAACGCGACCCGACACGACCGACGTCGCAGCAGCGAGACGTTCCGCGCCAATGTTAGATTTACGGGCAGCTTAAACCAGTAATGGTGCTTATAAATTTACCCAAAGAGTTATCCTTTTAGTTCTTAAGCATGGATATGTTGTGAAGTAGTTTTACAACGTGCTCCTATTTCACGCCGGTTAGATAGTACATTGTTCGCCGCGTATGTTTACACTGGCGCATGGCGAGTCGAAACAAAATGCGATTTCTATGGGCGTGCGCAAGGTCACACCGCCACGTGCTACGCCCGCCGGCTGAGAAAACATTTGTAAATTATTTAACAGGTTGGCAAGCACAAATGAACATTACATTTTTCGCTCGATGGCTTAGAAGCTAGTGCGTTCGGGTTGCGATCTTGCAAGTAGATATACTTTCGCAATATCGGGTCTTTGGTGGGGTGACCAAATCAAAATACTTCCTAGTTCTTCTGAAGTCGATGTTGGTTTCGGTCGTTGTCGTTAAAACTCACCCAACATGCATTGTGTCAATGTGGTAGGGTGTGGTCTGATATCCTCATGCGATATTGTTTATGTGAGAAGACTCAAGCCAGCATTGGGACTAATGTAGGCTTATAATGATGTTGGAATCAGCTTTACACACAATTATAAGGTTAGAGCGCAGAAATTATTTGAGGTAGCTTACTTATATCCTGTGGCATTAACTAGTACAATAAACTGCACATCAGATAACTTAACCAATTTAGACTGCGCTCGGACAAGTATAAAGTTATCGTCTTTGGAGAGATCAGTTTAAATTGGCACTTTTACGACTGATGTGTAGTTGACGGTAAAATAGAGATACAAGATGTTATTACGGCGTTAGAGATTCAATTATTAAATCCATTGCATGATGGCGTCATTGCTACAATAATACTGAAACAAAGTAAACTAAACCTAAACACGAACAACTACGTGTTTTATTGACTTACACAATAAAAACTTAAATTCTATATTTTAATTAAAGCAGCTGATGGGTTTTAAGTCACACTGTACCGTGTCAACTGCATGTCGACTGTAGTTAATAAAATTGTTTTCTAAAGTTAACGCAAAACTAACACAATTAAATTTTAATTAAAACTTTCCGAATAATTTCATTTGTATTAATACCTTGCGGTTTCAATCTTTCACAGGGCTCTGCCCATATATAAAACTATGATGTTCAATACATCATAGTTTTATCGTCTTTCCCTTGGCATGAGATCAGAATGAATTAAATAATTTGAATGTCGTGGCCGTTAGTGTTAAAAAGCAATGAGCATTTCAACGTTATCGAAATATAAATAGTCGTAAGAACTGTTCAATTACAATAGTTAAGTAGAAATAGCTGATTTTATATGCTCGTTAACTATAATCTGCTAAACGGTAACGTCAACTGGAACATTTCATGCTTATAAAATCCGCATAGCATAAGAAAGAGCGTAGCTTCACGCGGTGTCCGTAAAAACAGGGAGGCAGACATTAGTCGTGAACTCGTGACATTACTTTAAGCGGCGTCCTTGCCAGTTCCTAAGCACTACATAGACTACATAGAGAACAGTATACAAGGCCACATTAAACAAGAATGATTCAATTTACGAGAAAGCGGCGATAAAACGGTGCGATGATATTACGTCACGTGTTCATTTAATAAATCCTTTGACGTGTTTATTGCGTCGAAGCATTTTGTGTAGCCTTTCTACAAGAGAAATAAGTATATTCGATATACTTGCACGACTTTGAGACCTACAACCATTTTTAAAGCTGATATTTCCATCCTCGGATAAAACTTATAGTATAGGTTTGATAAATTCCCAATCAAAGACAATATCGCGGGTAACACAAAAGAAAACATCTGTTTTCAGAATTTAAAAAAATATTAATTGTTGGAAAAAAGTTACTTGCTACAAAACGCATTAAAGAAGGTAAAATTTCTGAAGCTCCACTAAGATGAGATACCAACAAGAGTAAGTAACCATTAAAACACATTAGAAATATAATTTAAAAATGAAATAGTGACTTGACATTGTTGCACACAGTAGGAGCTAAAACGTAACGAAACTTTTATTATGTAAGTCCGGCGGCGCTGCGTTAGTTTTGCAAAAGAGGATTGATTTTTAGGGTTCCGTAGCCAAAGGGTATAACGGGACCCTATTGCTAAGACTCCGCCGTCCGTCTCTCACCAGGCTGTATCTCATGAATCGTGATGGATAAACAGTTGAAATTTTCACAGATGATGTATTTCTGTTGCCGCTATAACAACAAATATTAAAAATCAGAATAAAATAAGTATTTAAGGGGGCTCCCATACAACTAACGTGATTTTTTTTTGCTCGTTTTTGCTCGATATTGATAACGGCAACAAGTAAGTAGACGCTTGAAATATTCACAGAATATTGAGTTATATTATTCACTTTAAAAATAAATAATTAAATTAAAAAATTAAATTAATATTTAAGAGGGGCGCCCATACAACAAACGTGATTTTTTTTCCAATTTTTTTCTCTGTCTTAACAGGTAAAAACTTGAATTAGTTTTATAGATACGGAACACTTCGTGCGCGAGTCCAACTAGCACCTGGTTTTTTACTTTTTCGACCGCTCACCATCCGTAGCTTGCTACACAATGCCGATGTAAATAAGAGCACAATGGTACATGCTTAACTAACCAACAGCTGTTCGGTCACAATAGAAAGTCATATTTACCAGTTACGTAAACGCCTTACTGTGTTTACAAAACATTGTTTCCGAATTTTTAGCTTTTCGTCATAAAAACGGACGTTCTGTGGACCCAGCGAGTTACGCTTACGACATATTCTTGTAACTTTTTACTTAGATTTAATTTAGTAAGAACATGAATAACATAATAGAACCGTTAACTGGAATAAAAAAAAACTATTATTCATAAAAGGGAAAGCAAATAACTGAAAAAGTTTAAATCCGAGGACGGCCATTGTAGCTTATTAATTGTAGAACTAATATCTTAATATTATATTTCAATAAAACGACAACTTTATCAGGACATGGTATTTATTGTACAAAAATAGTGTGCGAGCGTGTAACTCATGCCTCACGACATACACAAACAAATATTAAACCTACATTTCTTTATGTATAAAATGCATTCACTCAGTATGTTAGACATAGCCTATTTTGTTTACATTATAGTGAGGAGTATCGTTGAGTTTTACAACAACGTCTGGCACCACGCCCTTTCCAATCCCAACACGACCACAGGCTCAGCGCCGTCGAGAATGTTAATTTTATAAACTACTCGTATAACTAACTATACAAAAAGGAAAATGTTCACTCATCGTGAGATCAAATAATATGTTGATGATAATGAGGGAGGAGGAGACAAAGTTACCTTTGCCCCTTGAACTTCACGCTAAAAGTCAACATTAAATAAAAAAGCTCACCAAAATTTGGAAAGCGAGATTATTTACTTAGACATCGAAAAAGTTAACAGGGTCCCATAATAATTACGCATTAAAATCTGAATTTAAAGTAGATTGGGCCCAGTAATAACTCCCCGTCTACGCTGAGCCTGTCGTAAAGAGAAAAAAGTGAAGCAAGAAACAATTTATCATGTCGTCCCACGCACGCGCCGAGCAATATAAGCAAACAACACAAAAATAAAAAAGGAAAATAACGAAACAGCCCGTAGAGTGTAAAACCCAACGATAGAGACGGCACAACTGTACAGTCTATGAATAACTTACTTTTATTCACATTATCTACATTATGGAGCTTTATCTGGTATTACTTAAGTTGTTGTACCCTCGCTTAAACAAAGTCTAAAATAAAGACTGAAGAAGGTCATGCATTCGCTGTTTATCATTAAGTTTGAAGTTCCTAGCGAAACTGATTCCAATTTCGTTAAATTATTTTTGAATGTAGCTTAGTGTAAAAAACTTTACAATGTGAATGTACGATATATCCACGAGAGATAAGATAACACTACAAACGAATAATCTTACACTGCTTAATTGTCTACTTTTCTTTGTTTATCTGTATCACTGCTTTTTCGAAATTACATTGCATTGCATATACTAAGTTAACTAGAGTACCTTTGAATAACTTGTGTACTTGTGAATGGTGATTGATTATGATTAATGATAAATATGAATAAATATAATAATGGAAAATGATATGTATATGAAAATATATGAAAGAAATGATATGATTTGAAAAATGAAAATGTAAATTATGATGAACACGATGCGATATCATAAAAATGGTTTTCATTACAGAAAGATTAACATTTTCCGTAACCATATTTTAAACCTAAAATATCACGCTGTGAATGTTTTTTTAAACATACAAGGCAATTGATAAGAGCAAGATTTAACATTGAAATACTTCACAAAATATTACCTCAAGATACTGCTCAAAATAATGCAATTTGATATTTTCAGAATTTAGAAAAGCTTTGTTTATAAAATTTTATTTTTTTAGTAGTGTGGATCTGTCTGTTGATGTTAATATTGGCATAAAGAGTTGCACGCTGCAATGAGATGCGTCACCCAGAACGGAGCACGCGGTGAAAACCGCGGGAAACCGCAATAGTGAGCGCTCCACCGCAGCCGCGAGAACCGTGTCAGTAGTGTGAAACGCTAATTGCCCACGCGGGCTTCTACGGCACATCTACACAAAACACTGTATGCTTGTGCTAGTTAAACTAAATATCGAAAACTTCTCAACGTCACAACTAAAAAAATCAGAAACTTTTTTATATTTGAACATTTTTCAAAAGTTTCGAAAGGATTTCATGAAGATCGATAAACAGCAAATTACTTTGTTTCCAGATAAAGCTCCCCATCAGTTTCCTAAGCTATTGTTAACAATAAATTAAATTTTATAGAATCTACAGGAAACCGATTCAGAGATCTTTCATTAATGAATTTTAATGGGCCAGGTCGACGCTCCATGAATGCCTCGCTGAGACAATTTGAGTCCAGCTCAAATGGCGAGCGTAGAAACCCTTACAAAGACAATGACTCAATGCTTCCACTTATAATGCGATTTGATCACAAAGATCTCAGGCAGTAACTAAGGCTAAATCACAAATGTTGCGTGAAGGCTTGCTAGCTACGAATGTCGATGAACATCCTGATTCCGACACTTCATCACTCCTTTTCTTGTTGGTTTTAGCTGCTATATCAGCTATAACACTGTTCACTACACTGTTCACTTTATTATTATAGCTTGTGTTTATACATTTGTTCACGGCACTTTCACTTTTATCTGCGAAGAAGGAGCGGCGGTCGGAGTTCGTAGCCGAAGGCGAGGTCGAAAACAATTTGATTTCCAGGTCACGATGGCCGTTTATGGACGTGACGATTTCAGAGGATATTTCTAAGGCAAGTGGGGATCGTGGCTCCGGAGAACTAGCCCTTCTTGCGGGTGGGAACAATGAATATAGATTAGGGGTCGAAAACGCGTCGCCGTTATTCATATCACGTCGTTCAGGTACGCGCGACGATGGATCACTCCAACTGCGGCGTAAAGTAGTGTCAGCCCCTCGTCGCCCCAATGGCCCAACTACTTTCATTGAGTCTTCCAACTTTGTAGGAGCGAAATCAACGCAGGAGTTCTCATCCAATAGATCTGCAATTGCATCGGCATCCCAGATTTGTCCCACAGGATCACAATAACGACACTGACATGAAGTAACGGCTGATTCCGCCGGAGAAACAGCTTCCGCAAGTCCAAAACGTGTAGCCTCCAGTGCTTCTCCTAACGCTGACACTCTGTAGGTTTCTGGTACAGAATCAGGATATTCCACTTTTACGTCCAAACGATACGGCAGCGGTATTTCGCGGCCGTACGATTCGTCATAAATATTATGTGTCGTCGTGGAAACCACACAATGATCAACTTCACCAAGATCCAAAGTAGCCGTTAAATCGAGTGCAAGGTTATTGGGTTTTCTGTCTTTTTTGCGTCGCTTTCGCGGTTTTATAATCCTGGGCAACATAGTTTCAGAATTTGTCGAGCCGGAGCTCTCGTCGCTTGCTACACTAACCGCATCCGTGTTGTTGTTACGTCCGCCTCGCGCAGAACGCGGCTGTTGCTGTTGGTTACGAGGCCTATTCCCTTCGGAGGCCTGTTCGCACCTTTCCCGAGCGCCGTGCTCATTGTGCCCGGTAGTTAGTGGACGTTGGTTGCGCTGCTCCGGTGCCGTGTTATACTTTCGCCGGTCATGACGATTTTGTATAATTAGTGGTGCGCCTTGCGCGTGCATGGCAAGCTTCGACGCCGGCGTATTCCTGACGTTTTGCGGTGCACGTCCTGCCATGGATATAAGTGGTGCGCCGAGCCAAGCATTGGGATGAGGCACTCCGTACGGTTGATAGTAGGACGGAGGGAATCTTGGTGTGGTGGTGGCATACTGGGGGCGAGCGGGTTCGCGGCGCCCGAAGGCGGCACGCTCGCCCGGACTCATCACGGTAAAAGGGGCGTTTAACCCATATTCGGAAAAGTTAAGTTCACTGTCACGGTATAAGTCTCGATTGCAGCGCGATGTCGTAATCGTACACTAACATCTGATTCGTCGCGAGGCGCGCGTGCGTTTGCCGAGGTAGCCGGCTGAGGACTGGCGTGAATGAGCGGGCCGACCACGACCGCGAGTGTCGGCGAGTGGGAGTGCCTTCGCCGCCACGCGACTATCGCCGGCGCGGCGCGCGGCTTCGATGCACCGGAAAGCTTCACAGCCCTAATTGCTTTACAATTAAACCGGTCGTTGTTTACTTTCCTAGCGGTGTTTTAGAGATATGCAAATATTAAAGCTGTTCTACTTTTGAATTATAATAACGTTTATACTTTTCTTTCTACGTTTTCCATAAAAAAATGTATCAAACCGTAACTAATAAATCTGTGTACTTGTTTGATTTACGCCACAATTAATATAACCCTATCAGAAGTAGTTAATTTAAACGAACTATTGGTGTCTACAGGTTATCTATAAAAAAATTAGGTAGGTACTTACCGGCATCGTTCTAGAAACGTTATGAGGTACTTCAAACTTACCTGAAACAATAAAATTGAGTTCATTAATGTGAAATATCGGGAATCTAAATGATTACGGAAACGTATAGGGGGTCTTAAACGACTCTTTAGATATACCTAGCGGCAATTTCTAGAGGCAGTGTACTTAAAACTTTTATAGTCATAAATTGTCATCAAAATAGGCATGGTTGCGAACTCTAGTAAAGTTATATAACATTCAAGCAGTTTTATATAAAATCACGAGCGACATTATACGTAACGCGGCGGCCGCCAAAGTGAGAGTTTTTGCCGGACGAACGTTTAAAACTAACCAATATATTTTATCAAAGCAATGGAATAATTATTAAATTAAAAGAAAAGTATCATAAATTATGACTACTATACTGTAAATGTACTTATGACTATTCAAGGCCTATTTTTAAATATTTAGATGGAATGGGATGGGTACATCCGGTAGAAAAACGGAGCCCATAGAAAATCACTCACGTTTCTGTCTTTCTCTGAGACTACTAGAAATATAGGTTTGAATATGGCACAGATACTTAATATGTATTGTTGAGGGACGAAAATATGGACTGTATGGACATTTCCGATCCATAAAAGAAAAACTATGCAAAAGTACACTTAAAAGTAAACGCATCGATATTTTTCACTCAAATGTCACTGTGGCTGTTTATGTCAAATCATTTGATTCAAATTGCACGTTCGCTTGAAATAGCACGTACTGACTGCTTTATCGTACTTTCCAAACCCAAAATTGTCATTCAAAGCGTTAAAAATGTGCACCGACGACGTAGATACGAAGACTTTATATTCAATATCTAACTAAATAGTTTTAACAACATGTTGTATAAAAAAAATCAATAATAAAACGCAGACACCACTTCTTTGTTTCGAAACTGAAAATAGCATTCGAGAAAAAGACTTGCTTCAAAAAGGATTTGAAGTTACGACCTTTCGCTACCCGGGCGACCGATAGTTTTTCCAATCAAGCTCACGTCACGTCTCTTTCGAGTGTTTATTCATTACGCTTTAAGCCAGCGTTGTTCAGTCGGTTCGTTTGTTTACATTAGGCAGCTTGACAATACGCACCAGCCAGTCAGCCAGTCTGGCAATACCTTATCGTTTTCCAAAACTCCGAAATTGCTATTCAACGTGCTAATATTCGCACCAGAGCCATAACAACCCCACGGAGCACGTACAAATGAACCGGTCGGTGGATAGTTGGATACGTTTTCGAATTGAGCCGCTCGCCTACGGGCGGGTGAAAGTGAAGCCGATGATTCACGGGCGCTCTCTCGGTAATCGAAGCCTTTGAGAGGTTTAACCCGCGCGCCGCGTCTTAACTTAATGCACAGTTGAGGTGACAATTTATATTGATAATAGTGTCACTTTAATAATCGCGTTATAATGCTTTTTTTACGTTAATAGTCGTTTTAGAAGTGTTACTTTCAGTTTTGTTTTATTCATTTTTGTGACTTTATATTTTTGATATTACGAACAATCTTTATTGACCCCGTAAACATAATATAAGCTTCGAATAGACATTCCATGTTTTTCTCTTTTACTTTAATTCGCAATGAAGTTTATATGACGGGCCAAAACACAGAATATCAATTTCAAGCTTATACCTAATCTTTTATTTATTAGTAAGGTCCATAATATGAATGATAACATTTACGTTATAAGGAAATTGATTATTTGATTGACGTATTTATTGCGTGAAATCATATCGCCCGGTTTTCAAAAATTTGGAACAGCAAAGAAATAACAAAAATAACGCACACTATGCCGGGGCGCAGCGGGTCGCATATTCCGCCGCGGATATGGTTGCGTGCGATACGGCCCACCCCGCGCGCACATTATGACAGGCCGCAGCGGGGCGGGTCGCATCGCAAAAATCCGCTCAAATCGCTTGTATGTAGTTTATATGAACTAACGCACACTATGCCGGGGCGCAGCGGGCCGCATATTCCGCCGCGGATATGGTTGCGTGCGATGCGGCCCGCCCCGCCCCGCCCCGCCCCGCTGCGGCCCGGCATAATGTGCGCGAACCTTTACGATACGCTTTTCCTTTTTTATACAGTCTGCTGCAAATACACGCAAGCAAGCACCCCTTTAGCTCATAATTTACCTATACCATAGTATAATGAGTCACAAATGGTCAAAGGCTTATAATTAAAGGAGATTGGCGACTTTTAAATGGACATAATAACAAGTTGTGATTTTAAGCAAGAGTTTTTAAATGTGTTTCGGAAATGACATCAGTAAAATCTGCGACAGTTCGTTGTGTTTTGTGACTCACAAATTGTGAGTAATTATGATCTTGCATATCGTCCTAAACGTTTACCGAAGTAATTTCGGACCAGCTATTTCATTTGCTTGGGTTGCCAATGTTTCCATGTTGGGCTATAGTTATAATTGTTTATATATTTTTGATATTAGCTTCATATCTAGCTTTAAATAGTTACAAGTTAGTTACAAATAAACAGGCAATTATAAACTTTACACCTATCTGTAAACAAAATACAGACCAAATGCTATTATAACAGCACTATTTATACAGAAAAACCTATGGAAAAATTATTTAAAAAAATAGTCGTCGTAAAAATGGTAGTAACTTTGAACGATATGATAGTAACACAGGCTATATTAGCATAAAAAGCTAATTGTTCGAGGCCAGTACAGCTGCAATGCACAGATGATGAGGTAACAAACGAACGCGCGATAGACACAGCGACCACGACCACAAGTGTGCACGCTGGCATCAGAGAAAGTGATCAGCCAATTCGTTGACCTCGGTCGCGCAGTCGCGTGCTAAGACTAAATCAATTTTCTATACACTCTCGCTCTCGAATGGATGCGTTATCCGTCTCTTGCTGTTACTACGACTTATGGCAGCTATTACGACAGCACGACTCATTACAGTTTCGAAATATGGAAAGTTATTAATGAGAGGTGGATAGTTTTTAGCAAGCATTTGCGCATCCACGTCATCGTTGATGTTACCGAATTGGGATACTTTTTAGAACATGTATTAGCCTTTAACAATAACGCACAATCTAATCATGTGGACAAGAAATAATTTGGTAAAGTAATTACTTAAAAAGGCGTACGTATCTACCTATGGGCGCGCAAATAAGCAGTGTGCAAACAAAGGTGAAAAATCATAAAGAAAACTGTTGTTATTCAATAAATCAATTCTTTCATTTAAGTAACAAGAATTGATTCAGTAAACGGAAGCAGTAGTTTTGTCTATATCGACAATAGAAAATTGTTGACATTCACAAGCATCAAGCAAGCTTGTCATTGCTACTCGTTTTCGTCGTTGCCTGTTTGCTTGTCACAGCGTAGTGTTAAAATCGTTACTGACCATTAAACACTTGAAACTCTGAAAGTTGACAATCGATGTATTTGCAAATTATCACATTTTTACCAACCAAAATAAAACAAAGTTTCACTTTCCATTTTGTTTCCTGTCGAAATTACTTCTTGAATTATATAACCGCATAAACAACGTTGATGATCGAGTCGAGTGTTTATTGAAATTTTACTTTCTAAAGCTTTATTATTTTGTTGGCAAAGTATGTCGCCATACTTTGCTTCACATAAAAATGTTGACAGATTGTCGACAACATAACCATTTTAAATGGTTATTTTCTGTTAAACACTAACAAATTTTGGAACACATTAGTTTTCCTCATCAGTGAAGATTCCGGTTAAAGTGAATCTACTCTTTAACCTTCGGCCTTATCGTCACTTAACATCAGATGATAGAAATGCCAAACACAATGTGACATTAAAAAAAATAGGAAGAAAAATAACGGTTTTCGCAGTAGTTTTAGCTTTTTTAGGATCTTCGCGAAAACACAATTAGAGTTTAGATGTCTGCTTTACAAAGAAAAGAAAACTACTTAATGGTCTTGTCTAAAACTGCTTACATATAAGTTTGAACAAAAGTTTTGGACATAACACGTGGCGCTAAACAAGAACTAACCATTTGGAGACACTATGTATTGAGTGTAAACAAGCATTGTGCGGCACACATTGGAAGGTCGTAGATGTTCGGTCAGTGGGTCGACAAGAAAAACTTGATGCAAACAATGCTCGTACATTTCGCAGAGCAAAGCCGGTAGGTCTGAATGCAGAAATTTAAATAAAAATGGCCTTATTTGCATTAACTGTTCGCCGTTGTTGCCGTGAGCGGGTTTCCGGTGAATGTGCACATAACTAAGTATCCGCTGCAGCGGCGCCTGCGCAAGCGTCAGGCCGTTAACTCGATAACGACCTATTGCCAGGGAACTATTGATTTGTTAATTGCCTCTTAAACGCATCATGAATATTAAAGGGCGTGTACAACTTATGCGTGATAGACATAATTACAATAATAACTGTTGCTGAAATTTTGTTAAAGAACATAATATTGCTGTATTTAATTTAAGTTAATAACCTGAAACTGAAAACTTGCATAAACCAAACATTGTTATGTTGTTTTCGCATGTGAATCTTACATAAGTTACTCCAATTTATCTCGTTTTATTGTAACAAATAAAGGCAGATATAGTTATCTTGTTCACATCTACGAACCCTCAAATAAAAAAACCTATAGCAATCATTTTCTATAAACTATAATCAGTAACAACAATATAAACGACGAACGTGAAAAAAAAATCCCAGCTCGCAATTGGTTCGTAGAAAATTGCATCGTGAGAACTCCGAACGAAGAATGATGTGATGAAGGCGTCAGGCGATGATGTAAGCAATCTACGCTTTTATTTCTACAAACACACTTATGCAAAGTGTCGATAACAAAACACGGTGCAAAAACATCACTATTGAGATGCACGAACGCGCCCGCTCGTGGGCTAATGCGGTTTTGATCGCTCAGGCCTACACTTTCTCTGCAGTGCTTGTTATGGTTTCTTTAGCTTGCAACGTTCACTAAACGACGGTTGTCACGCCTTCGACGTTTCGCTGATCCACGCCGATCTCTTATTTACTGGTGCGAGATTTATTTACTACGCCCATACAGGCTGCGTATTCACAACAACATTGGCAATAAGTTCTTGTATTACCTACCACATTTTATGCAATGAAAAGTTGAATTCGAAAACTCACTGCGAGTTAAAATTAAGTTGCAACTTGCAAAATATACCGCATAAGTGGAGGTCGTTTACAAGACATTAGCATACTTCGAAATTAGTTACTTGAGAACATTCTTGAGTAATTATGCAGTACAGGAACTGAACGAAACAGATTAATGCATGTTTTTAGGCATGCCATGAGTAATTATCCTCATTTGTTAAAACGGAGCAGAATAAATTTGTGATAAACCAAACGTGAGACACATAAGATATTCTGTTACTTTGTAATCGAATATAGCCGCATAAATATTATCGACGATCTCGAAAGAAATTGTAACTTAATACTAAGTTATGCGTTTTCGCGGCACGAGCTTACTTTACGAGGTAATAAACCATAGTGTGTCGAGCCTCTATGACTGGGCAATATTAAGAGCTATCCCACTTGTCTCGCGCTCATTTGTATTCTGCTCAGCAATAAATCGCTAGATTGTTGTAAAGCAAACCTTTAGAGTTGTCATTAAAAACAAATTCGAGCTAGAATTGGATGCGAGCGAGCAAAATCGTGGAATACTATCTGCATACGGCCGAACCACCCAGTGAATATTAATTATTACGTGCATAAATGCCACACCAATGTCATGCTAGTCAGAAAGCGACTGTACAATAATTATGTGCTGTAACAAGTGTGTGCTATAGGTATTTCTTCCGCTGAATGTGTTACAATAAACCGCCTCAGTGGTCTATTGGCAAGACCACCGATCTCACCGACTGAGAGGGTCCGGGTTCGTTTCCCAGAGATACAGCCCGTGATAAAGAGTAACTCATTAACACTCCCAGACATTTTAACTATCTTAATATTAAAAAATGACGTGAACCGTTGCTCCGTTTTAAAGAGCAAAAAGGACAAACAAACACGCTTTCGGATTTTTAAACATTTAGTGCTAGCACACAAGCTGCACAAGCTACTACTTAACTAAT
This sequence comes from Eudonia mercurella, assembly GCA_963082485.1. Classification (NCBI taxonomy): domain Eukaryota; kingdom Metazoa; phylum Arthropoda; class Insecta; order Lepidoptera; family Crambidae; genus Eudonia; species Eudonia mercurella. The sequence continues at coordinate 17,266,797 of OY720031.1, read as the reverse complement.
TATGAGACGTCCAACACCTCAGTCTCCCTGTGACCACGGACCCTGCAAAGGGTTCAAAACGTCAGGATTAACATTAAAAAGTAATGTGTAAAACAAACGCGAGTAGATCCATAAAAATTTCAACATTTAGTGATAAAAACATGATGTAGCAGAGATTTATAACAATTTTATTTTTAGAAAAATTACTTCTTCGAGTGTTTATAGGTACTCTAAAAAGAAAATCGCGACGGAGCGTAGCGTGGAAATGACGAGGCAGAAAATTCGCGACCTTCAGACACGTCGCGCCACAAGGGCATACCGCCCTTGCACACCCGAGTCCGCCCTTGGGAAACTTGGCAAGTTTCCGCGTTCGGTCCGAGAGGCGTGTTCTTAATTACGTGTTCATATCGGCCGGGACAAACCGAACTTATCTCAAGTTATCTTAAAGCTAGCATCAACGGCAGGAGATGAAAGGGACGGTGTAAGGGTACATCCGCGACCTCTAGACTTCGCCCCGTTCGAGACAAGGGCATGGCGCCCTTGCACCCGACGTCCGCCCTTTGGGTGCTCCGCGAGGGAACGGCGAGTGCACCGCACCGCACGGGTGAATTCTAAAAGTCTTTTTGTACCTATTCGCCGAGCGTAACGCAATCTACTTTGCATAGCTATTCACAAGTTTCCAATAAAGTACAAATACGGCTACTGGAATTTAGACTAGCTGAAATTGCTTAACGTAAGCATGCGACTGAAATTTATAAAGCTTATGCTAAGTTGGATCGTTGTACAAGAGCGTTAAAATTTAAATATAATATTAAAAGCATCGTCAAGCCAAATATTATGAGATCTTTATAAACAAACTCGTTTCGCGCAAGCATTATCTATGCTGGCTCGTCAAAATGTGGTAATGCCCAAATTACCCATCAAGCTCGCAAAACATACACGGCTAAATTCACCAGCAGCGCACCACCGAATTGGTATACGAGCAAAGTTCTATAAATAGCCGTAGCGAGTTATATCCTCAAGAGAGCGAGATAACATTTCGCAACGTGTCTGTGTATAGGAGTTGGTGTTGCGCAAATCGCGGTGACGTCATCCCCATTTGGTTCCGGCTTCACTTTCGCGAACACTTTCACCGGCTCGACCGGTGCGCCCGCGTCGGCGTCGCGGCGACGCCGACTACGCCGATACTACGCCCGTCCACACAAAAACAAACCACATGCACTCTATCGCCGCTTGGGACGATAGGAGCCGCTCAAAATAACCACGGATTGCCAACGCGCGAGAATCTATGGCTAGTTTAAAGCGAGTCGATAATTTTATTAGCGCAACACTAATTATTGTGAAACTGCTGCAAAGTGAATTTCTTCTACGTGTTACTATCGTTAATCCAACATGTACTATGTATTTAACAATTATATAATATAATAAGTAAATAAACAAAATTCGTCTGTTATTTAGCAGATGACTTGATATGCTCTTTAACATATATAAAATGAGGAGCTCGATGGCGCAGTGGTTAACGCGCCCGGTCTGCGAGTGCTGAGGTTAAGCAACTTTCGCAAAGGCCGGTTATCGGATGGGTGACCAAAAATTTATCATCTCGAGCTCCTCCGTGCTTCGGAAGGCACGTAAAGCCGTTGGTCCCGGCTGCATTAGCAGTCGTTAACAACCACCAATCCGCACTGAGCCTGCGTGGTGGTTTATGGCCCGTTCTCCTTATCCATCCATAGGGAAGGCTCGTGCCCCAGCAGTGGGGACATAAAAATGAGCTGATGATGATGATGATGATGATATATAAAATGAGGTGTGATTAATAGTCTCTCTTTCACGTCAAAATGGAGCAGAATATTTTTTTGATATAAAACGCCTTTATTGCCATATACGATTTCTTTTTGGTTTGAGGGTACCTAGAAGAGAAACATAAGTAAGTTATTCTGTCCCACGCGGCCGAGGTCGCAGGGGCATCAACTTAATTTTTGTGGACATCTATATCAGCTCACCGATACCCGGGCCCTCTAGGTCTAACTCAGATGCGGTTAACATAAGGATCACAGATCCAAAACAACCATTATATATCAAACTCGACTATCATTACGATAACAATTAGAAACGAAATCGCAAAAAGTGGAGCTTCCCGCGTACCTATTTCATTACGGATTCTAAACAATAGGCAGGCAAGAGCCAGAGATATCAGCGGCGCGTAGTATTCACGTCCACGACAGCGCGAAAGGCGAATTTCACCGGATGCGATCGCGTGCCCAATATCACCCGGCGGCGGGCGGCGGTTGTAAAAGGTCACTTACGTAATGAAAGCAACTAAACTGATGCGTAGCTTGGCGTGCACCGAAATGTTCCAATCACGCAATGTTTTCGTAACACGTGTTTTTATATCATTAAACTATATAACTCTAATTAATAACTTTACGCTTTTCCTTCGCTGTTATTATCAACTTGTGTGTGGGTGTCAGTGTCCAGTGCGACTTTTACTGGTCATTCGACCACGTTAATGAAAATGAGAATTTTTATGGCAAGATATTGGGTCCTTGAGACCTATGAAATTGACGTTTTTTTCTCACTTAATAATAGGTCTACTACTTTTAAAAGTCAATACCGGTTTTAATATTATTATACACCTTTAATTAGGACTATGTTTTACTTAGGCTTCAGTAATAACAATGATTGTTCATTTTGTCTTTATCGTCCAATTTTTTTTTTAATTGACTTCTTTTTTTGTTCGCGGGTTTGACCTTTGGTTTCATTGTAGCTTTGAAGGATGATTGATTGATTTTTTTCTTTTTAATGTCTGATATATTTAGCTAGTGAAACAAACACACAATTCTACAATTATTATAGTGTTAGCATAAATAGATGCTAAGAAAATTAAAAAAAAAACGTTAGTATGAAAAATATAATTTTATAAAAAATCTTCATAAAAACGTCAATTTCATAGGTAAGGACCTAATTAATATTAACAATCTTCGTTTGTCACGACCTGGAGGCGCTGCTTTGATACCGAAAAATATTTGTTTCGTTAACGTAATCGAATGTCAACAAAAAAACTCGCACTAATAGGCTAGGCAATAGCCTACTGTGCCCCTACTATGAGCTCTTACAGCAGTATTATTGCAGTTGTGGAAAAGAGACGCGAGTATATTCGCCGCTACATGCGTCTCGCTTTCACAACTGCAATAATACTGCTATAAGAGCTTGTGGTAAGCCTCCTGTAGCTAGCTTCATAATGAGAAGCGGGCGACAAGGGCAAATACAGAAAAAAAATTGAAACTTGATCTTAGATCTCACACAAAGACTCACAACATTAGAAGTAGGTACTTATACTTTAGTTTAGAACTCTGGACTCTGAATTGATCTGAATTCTGGACTCCTTTACTCGAATGTCGATTAAGAATTGGTCCATTAAGTCGTTTAATGACAAAGCAAAATGCTTGGTATGCCTTTGCCGATTCCGTACCATTTCGCAGCTACGGCAATCGATTATGTTTCGCATTCTGATATCATTGAACTTTGTCTTGAAAGCCAGCGAACGAAGTAGGTAATTATTGCAAGTAATCAAGTAACGTAGCGCAGTTAAGCAGACGCATTTTTGCGTGTTTAAAGCTTGTTTCTAGCGAATCGATAGCATCCATTATATAATATATTTTTTTAATATACATAAGTATTGTAACATTTTGAAAAAGGACAAGGTGTTAAAAAAATTCCACGAGCGGGATTCGAACCCGCACCCCATGACATGTCGGGTCAGGTGCACTGCCAACTATGCTATCGTGGCTCAATCCAACTCGCCGAAATTTTTTTTTTCAACACTTTGTCTTTTTCAAATTGTAATTTGTTCGCAACAATATTTGCGTAAAATTCTATGTAAATAATCATTGTTAACATACTAGAATTCAAATTGAGTCATAAAATAACCATAAGAGATTGGTAAAGGATTCATGTTATATTATTTAATATCGCATCAGCAAAACCTAAGATTCAATGAATGATGCATCTACAAAATGTAAAATTGTTAATTGAGATAACATCGAAAATGAAATATTTATTGTATTTGCCTGCTTGTCTGCACATCAATCTATCCAAAACTGTAAATTTCTTCAATAAATGTTTAACCATATGCCATATACATTTTAACCGCCTGTGGTCTAGTGGTTAAGACCACCGGTTTAGACCCAGAGGTCCCGGGTTCGATTCCCAGCGGGGGGTACATCTTTGTGTACTCGGTTTGGTTGGTGGTAGGACTTGTTTGTCCGCCTGGCTAGCTACCACCATCTTATGTAAATATGTCGTCATAACATCAATGTTTGTAACATTGTTGTGTTCCGGCAGCTAGAGATAAGATAGCCCAGTGCCTCACTAGTTGAGGATCCCGGGTGAAGTGTGCTTCCACCAAATAGCTTTATCATCACTTAACATCAGGTGAGATCAAGGCACTGTGCTTACCTGTTAATATAAAAAAAAATCTGACGTTTCAAACCCTTTCAAGGGTCCGTGGTCGGTACAAGGAGACCGAGGTGATGGTAATATTAAATGTAAATTTGTCATCACCAGTATTCTCAGTATTTCCAATAGGCCGAATGGTATGATAATTATAACAGACAGACACTATTTTTAGAATTTATGAATTGTATCATAGGAGGAATTTCTTGCAAGTGGCCTGAATCTCACGAAAATAAATTGTAATAAGAAACTGGTTACACAAAACAATGAAAATTCCACTGGCACGGGCAAGAAGTAACAATTTTAGTAGAACTCAATACTTTGTATGTAATTATTGTGAAAAATTAATAAAATCTTAATTTTAGGAAGAGATTGATGTTGGCTGCTTATGGTTTTAACAGCGAAACCTTTTAATGGGCGGCGAGAAACTTAAAATTGGCGAGGAACTTGTTTTCATGGCTGTGATCTTACGGCTTGAGTTTCTCAACCAGTGGAAAAGGAAGAAAATGAAAAGTAACCTTTTATGATACTCCAACGAGATGGCGGATGCACTTGCCAGGGCGGGCTCAGAGACCCAGCTCATTGGTCCTGAGCCGTTCGTAGACTTGCACCAAGTACCAAGGCCTTAAAAGATTACATCGAAAACAGGCACGGCGTCGAATGGAAAGAGCAGCCGGGTATGAAACACTCCAAATCCTTCCTAGGCGAAAACGCCTTAGGACGGAGTAAGTTCATATGCGGAGGCAGTAGAAGGCAGAGGGCACTATGCCACAAAACAAATGCTCCACAGAATGCACCATTCAACAAATAGTTTGTGTAGGCCATGTGGAGAGTAAACGAAGTCAATGCAGCACCCACTGTGTGACTGAGACTCTCTGGCTAGGAAAAGAATGGAACTTCTGGGGTCGGCCTATCCAAAACCGGAGGACTTAAAAAAATTATGGCATCGAGTGAAAGGATGGGGTTGCACAAAAGATCCCAATGGGTCGAAGTGTTACTGTGAGAGGGAAACCTCAGCAGGCACCACTAAGACAAGATACGAACCTTTTATGATAGGGACATATTCCAATATTTTGACACTAAGGAAGAAAAAAAATGCAGCAAGGGCTTGGTGCATTTCATACCGGTTCTTCTCAATACAAGATCTCCCGCTCTGTTTAGACTTACGAACCGATGGCATAGTGACATTCATATGAGCTATTTGTAGCCTAAACTGAATAAATGATTTTGAATTTTGAGTGTGATTGAAACATCCTCCGAGGGTTTCTAAAGGAGATGGCGTCAAGCGTGTCCCCTATTTGATTCTCCGATCCGAGGCGTTCAGATCGGAACGAAAACAATAAAGACCGTTTTTGAAACTTAGTTGTTGGACAACGCACCGGTCTACGACCCAGAAGTTCCGGGGCTGTGCACCTATTAAATTCACTTTGGTTGGTGATAAGGCTCGTTAATGGTACACTGTCCCATAAATTAGTATGATAATTATAAATAAGATTCTAATTATAAAACACAATGACAGTGTGACCGTATATAAATAGATTTCATAGTTTATTATGAAGAAGTATCTCTAAAAATACGATGACCTCCCCCTAATGTAGTATGATTAAATTATATGCTATACACGTCATCATAAATGCCGTTATTATCAACACCAGTATTATCATCGTTCTTTTTGGTGAATCACTATGCTCCGTCCTTGGAGAGAATTCATCTTTCTTTAAGGGGGTGCAGCGCGGACGCAAACTGCGAGTTTCAAGTGTTTTATGATAGCGAGCGAGCGGCGCGTGGCAGTGGTATGACAACGGCGCACGACTACGAATACGCACGCACACTAATATCTGTACAGCTGGCTGGTGATTTAATTAGAGCAATGTTTACTTTCGTAAAATCATAGGCGTTTGCGTAAAAAATAATAAAAGTCTTAATATTTTCATACTCATATTTTTTAATTGAAAAATAAGACAACAGTGGCCTGCGGAATATCAATACAAACATTTTAATGTCGGATCATTGTTTCATTTGTGCTATATTTACAAAGTTTCTGAAGAAATAAGTTTTTAGATATCATTACTTTGACGTATCGTTTATGCAGTTTCTGGGTATTTGTTTCAAATTCCAAGACAACCATGACCTTGTGAAAAGATCAAGCTAACCTACACTAGTCCTTTTAATGTATATGACCTATTCAGCGCCTAGCACCAGTGACTTAAAAACACGTAAATTTTCGAAATTCCGCGCTGCACCCCCTTAAGCTGAATTCACGTTTTTTATGATTGCCAGGTTTCTCAGTGCACGCCTGCACACAGACTAAGTTTCTGAAGAAATAAGTTTTTAGATATCATTACTTTGACGTATTGTTTATGCAGTATCTGGGTATTTGTTTCAAATTCCAAGACAACCATGACCTTGTGAAAGGATCAAGCTAACCTACACTAGTCTTTTTAATGTATATGACCTATTCAGTGCCTAGCACTAGTGACTTAAAAACATGTAAATTTTCGAAATTCCGCGCTGCACCCCCTTAAGCTGAATTCACGTTTTTTATGATTGCACGTTTTTTATGATCTCAGTGCACGCCTGCACACTGACTACCACAAACTATAAATTTTCCTCAATATACTTTGAACTTTATATTTATAGAATACTAGCTTTTGCTCGCGGCTTCGCTCTCGTAGGCTACACGACGTGTGATTGTTTGTAATAAAAGCCAAACTTATTAAAGGTACGTTCATGTTATCAGTCCGTGAGTTAAACTTTAAAAATGTCAGATTTCCATACAAACTTACTTTCCACCTCTATTCCACCTATTTAGGGGATGTTTTTCGAAAAATGCTAAAACACGTCATTCTTTATTTTTATCAAAAAATCTAAACATCGATTTAAATAAAAAAAAATTAATAGTTTTTACTTTGAAAATAGCGACTTCCCCAAAAATCTTTCTTCCCCTTTTTACTACTTTAAAAAAAAATAAACAAAATTCCTGAGACACGACATTCTTTATTTATTATCATAAAGCTAATAAATCAATTTTCATGTCTTTTACTTCAAAACTGACGGACTTTCATACAAACTTTCACTCCCTATTTGACCCCTTAGGGTGTGATTTTCGTAAAATCCTTTCCTAGTGGCTGGTTACGTCACTCAATTAACCTACAATCCAAATTTCATCTAAGTAGCTTTGGCGGTTTAAGCTCGGCGATGATGAATCAGTCAGGACAAGTCATTATATGTATATAGATAGTTGAACATTTATTGAAGAAATCTGACAGTTTTGGATAGGTTGAAGTGCAGGCGTCTGTACAATCAGAAGGACGGTGTTTTTCTTGTTGTTTTTTTAACATTTCTTATCAGAAATAACCAAGGCCGGGTACATTTTTTTTAATTTTATTTAGTTGATGGCTTTGTGCGATTAGCACATTTAGCCAGTGCCAAAGTAATTTTTCTTACAAGTAATAAACAATATTTCTTTCCTGTACGATGATGATGAATGATAATAGAAATGAGAAGTGAGAGATGATATACCCCCCAACCCCTCGAGTATCTCAGTAAAGATGTGGGGCTTTACTATAAGTTCTCGGGCGGACTTCTTAAGAGAATTTGAAAAGTGACGTTGCACTGTTTTGTTTCATTTGCCAACACTCAACACTCACGAACACTTAACGGTTAATGATCCACCATTATTTCACATTAATATTCGACATAAAACAAATTTTAGAAAATAAAACAAAACCGCAGACATGACTCTTTACTTTCCCGCCAAGAAGTCCTCGTGAACATTTAATAAAATAAAAAACGTTTCTAACGTTTGGCTCTAGTAATGTACTTGTCGCAGCTAAAACAATTAATTATCGAGGCGGGTCGTCTTCTCACACTTTCTAACGACATTGTATAGTGTGCAAGTTCGAAATATTAATTTAACTAAACTAAACAATATATTCCTCTGCTTTTACAGCGTCAATTTTTTTTAATTATTTTAGAAAAAAAAAGCAGCAGCCTGTAGGCGCGTTGCCGCAAATGTTGAAAGAAATGCAATTAAAAAACGTCTCAAGAAGCATTTTAGCCAAGTAAACTATTTCTATATAAAAAAAAATATCTAAAACTTTTTCTACAACATTTATTTTCTTTTTATTGTCAAGCTATGAAACTGAAAAAAAAATCATATCATTTAAACGGAAAATCTAACTCTATTAGCGATTATAGAGTTCTTTTTAACTATTTAGTAATGCTTTAATCTCTGATAGCCCTGTCACCAATCCATACAAAACCAGATGATAATTTAATCAGACATTTAACACTAAAAATTAATATATTCACTCTTCTTTTCTCTACACAGAACTAATAAGTCTTCAAACTTTTATGTTTCACTTTACAAGCAAAATTGTATATTTGAATTCAACATTTAAACGGTGATAAAACGCGATACCCATTGAATACAAAGAAAATACCTATGCAGCGCATCCCGAACAATGCGGCAATATTTATTTGCCTCCTTGTGTATTCCGCGTTGTTAGCAATGGCTTCCGCGATTTTGGACAAAGATTTTACGCATTTCGAAGACGTTTTACGCATTTTATAAGCTGAATGACCGTGCACGTGTAATAAATACGCCATCGGAATAAATTGCAGTCACATAAAACAATTGCTCATTATCATTCCAAAAAATGCCAAAAATATTAGGTAGATTTAAACTATAAAAATGTGGAGTCTCTAATAATTAGTATTTTAGAGTATTTTAGTTAATAATTAAATATTATTATAATGTTGCAAAAGTTCCCAGTTAAGCCGGGCCAGTGTCACCGATGTGTTTGACAACAAACACAATAACATTTTCAAATTTTTATTTTATTTTCAATTAATTGTTTTTTAAATTAAGTATATTTGCACACCCAATGAGGGTAAAATGTAAAAGTGCCTATATTACTTGTTTATCTTTTAATTGTACTCACATAATGCAAATAAAGAATCTGAATCTGAAACATTTGGCTACTAAAGTGTCTCATTACGTTTAAATGATTAAAGACGATGTATATCTAACAAACAACACAAAATGGTCCCATGATGCTTAGAACAAATAATAGTAGAATTAATTCAGTCATCAGCGCATACAAAAAGCTTCATGAATAAGGAAGGTATCAGAGTGAGATTTGACTATTCGATCACATTAACGAAAACGAGAAACTGTATGGCGAAATTGCAACTCACCTCGTTTGTCACCAAGACGGTTCAATGCTACACAAATTCTCGTTTCCATTTACGTAATCGAACGGTGTATAAAACTCTCACTCGACACCAACGGAATATTATTTGGATCGTTCAAAAGTCGCGTAAACCTAAACGTGCATTCTCGATACAAACAGACATAGAAGCTCCTTTTCGAAAGTAATTACGTAACATGGTACAATACAATCACACACTGACTTGCGTCATCACTTTTCGCAAGTCGAAAAGACCGCTCTTTCCAGGCCTGATTTGTTTAGTGTTAATGGCGGAAGCTACGCCATACACTATGACACTTACGTTTACGTAACAGTTTTTTTTTTTGTTGATGGCTTCGTGCGATTAGCTCATTTAGCCAGTGTCAAAGTAATTTTTCTAACAAGTAATACATAAATAAACAATATTTATTTCTATATGATGATGATGAATGAATAATAGAAATGAGAAGTGAGAAATAATATACCCCCAACCCCTCGAGTATCTCAGTAAAGATGTGGGGCTTTACTAAGAGACTTTTCTTCTTGAGAGAATTTGAAAAGTGACGTTGCACTGTTTTGTTTCATTTGCCAACACTCATGCACACTCACAAACACTTAACGGTTAATAATCCACCATTATTTCACATTAATGTTCGATATAACACAAATTTTCGAAATTAAAACAAAACCGCAGACATGACTCTTCACTTTCCCGCCAAGAAGTCCTACGTAACAGTTGCAATAATTCAATAGAATTTTAGTTTTTCTAATTGTTTTTTCTATTTCAATGATGGAGGTCAGCCCATCCAGCCTAGCAGCAGTGGGACAGTAACAGGCTATTTATTTACTTATTTATTTAATTTTAGTTATTATTTATTTATAGATAGACGGCAAACGAGGAGCTACCAGATGGATTATTCTTAGTAAAGAGTTTTCTTAAGGCCTTTGATTACCGTAACAGCGTAACCGAGCTTTTAGGGGCTGCTATAGAAAAAGGAGTAGAAATGAACTAGTGCTCAAACATTTTTAGGGGGTTTCTAGTGGGGATAGCATCACGCACGCGTGTCTAATCCCCTACTAGATTATCTGACGCGTTCGGATCCGAACCAAGGGCATGGGGACAGCCCGAGGGGCCGCATTCGGGGAGATGCCTATGCGTACGGATTTGTTTACACACTTCTTGAAGGACCTCATGTTATATTATGACAAATACTTTTTGGATGATTGAATTTGAATAAACGATGAAATCGCAACACAATGGAAAATCTATTTTATATTTATCCGGTTTGTCCGCATCAGCAATTAAGGCAATAAGTACGCAGATTGTATTCATCCACACATTTGTTACTGGTGAACAACTAAATAACTTAGTACTTTATATTACCATCAATTTTTTTTTAAATATTAGCACATCTCCGTACAACAAAGTGCAAATTAGTAGCAAAACACTAAAAGGCTCCACCAAAGTGAAGTTGGACGGATAGGAGATGAAAAGAAAATGTGTCATAATCAACCAATAAACGAAGAGAAGGTTCAAAACAACATCTTATTGGTTGTTCTTAGCTGTGCTAATAAATGGAAGTTTGTGAAGAAGAATATCAGTAAATTATGAACTAAAATTTAAGCTAACAGAAGTTTATAATAAAACAATTTCCTCCTATAAACAAATAATACTCGTGATGTCCAAACAATGCGTCTGTGCTGAGACAAAACAAGAGCGCTGCAGTCACGATGATGACGGGCCCGTATAATCCTACTGACCCGGTTACTTACATGAATTCGTGGTCTACCATGATACCACGGGACGATAACTCGAGATATTATTGTAAAACCATTTTCCTTGGCACGACTCGGGTTCGCGATACTAGTAGCGACATCTGTTGCGCGAGTTAACATAACTTGAGGTACGCTGTCAAGAGATGGCGCTAATAGTTCCCGGCCGACGATAGGGTAATTGTTATAAGTATTTTTTAAATTTTTATTATTTTGAATGTTGCATTCATAATGCTAAAATAGTTACAAGATAAAATTTTACTAGAAAAAATCAAACAGTCTCAAATAAATAAATAAATAAATAAATGTTTCCCACACTCACACCAATTATCTAGCCCCAAGAAAAGCTTCCTTAAGAAACTGGTTATATGGTTAACTAGACAACGGATAAACATACATAACATTCTTAAATACATACTTATTATTCATAGGAAACACCCAGACCCGAAACAATTTAGAAAAACAGATCAAATTGATCCGCCCGGGGATCGAACCCGGGACCTAAGAGATGGCGACACCATGAAAACCGGTGTGCAACCCACTCGACCAAGGAGGTCGTCAAGTCTCAGGAAGCTTCAAACTCGAGCTTCTTAAGACTAGTTGAATTTTTCAAATAAAATTTTATCTATGTTTTTTATGTGTGATCAGAACCAGGCTTCTGTAAAAACAACGCGCTCTTAACATTCGTTGCATCTGATCATTTTTTGCATTGCTTTTACTACATATCCTGCTATCTCTATACTAATATTATAAAGAGGAAACCTTTGTATTTTTGAATGTATGTATGTTTGCAACGAATAAACTCAGGTCCAGTAGACCGATTTAAAAAATTCTTTCACCATTAAAATGCTACATTAGCGCTGAGTAACATAGGCTATATTAAAAAAATATATATTAAATAAAATAATGAATACGACAATTCAATTTTTCAATACAAAATGATTTGTTTGTTTTGTTGTCATGGAAATCATTGATATAGGTATATTTAACTCAATGATGGAAACTGTCAAAGCGGTACGAAGTCCGCCGGATCAGCTAGTATGTGATAATTTGCTCACTAAAGTCTGTCATTTCAGGCAATGTCCTGCAAAAATCATTAAAATTAAGGGTACTACTCATATTAAGTTCAGTAGGTAGTATCTGCTTGATCATCGGCAAGAACAAATGACTTAAATTTGTCAATTTCTATATTAGATAAGATTTAATTTATGACCCTCTGGATCTGAGACCGGTCGGTGGTATAGCCACTAGAGCTAGAGCTAGTAAAAACTGAGCACATACCTTGTAAATTGTCGAGCATATACGTCAGCAGCTTCGCGGTGCCGTTGTTGTCGTTGTATATGGACAGCATCTCTTTGCTCAGCGGGTTTCCCTGCAAGCCCAGCATCTGCAGGTGGAACAGCTTGCCCAGCTCGTACGGAAGCACTCGCAGATAGTTGTTGTGTAGGTGCAATTCTCTGTAACAAAATGGACACTTTAAAATTTCTGAAAATAAAAAATGAACATTTTAAATAGGATGAGTTTGTTATGGTATGTTAATTAAGAGGGTTTTGCGCCACATAGGGCACAATATTTAACAAATCATTAAGCCAAATTGTATTGAATCTTAGTGGGATAGTCTACATTTCCAAATAGCATTTTGACATTTAAAAAAATTGTATTATGCTTTAAAACTGAAATCTAGTAACTTTCATCAGACACTATTTTAATTAAGTAGTTATTCACCCAAATAAACGCGATTCAAATTTGCTCTAAAAGGCTTAAAATCGGATAAATTCAGGTGAACAAAGTATATTTTAATACTGTCTCATAACATAAGGCACTAGACCTCTATTTTCCTTAAATATTGAAAGTTTCTGGCTTATTGATATGAGAAAATATTGCACCTTTGTATGGGACTTTGGTAGGCTTAAACTATCAATTTATACGTAAGACTTATAGTCGGTAATATAATGGTACCTCCCATAAATAAGCCAGCCTGTTACAATACAACATATCACCAACTATGTGAGTGATGTTATTACAATGGTGACATATTGTCTAGAGAGCAAAAATAACACGTTCTTACCATATTTATTTTTATAAATATAAAGAATTTACAGTTGTATACCCGCCTTACTCCGTTTGAAAAGTCATCACATTCGCGACGCATTTGTTACGCTTGGCGAGTCGTTCTTTGTATGTACTAGTAGCACAGCTGGATCTAGTAAAAAAAAATAACTCGAGTATTTAGTTAAATTAATCCGATGTCATTTTGTTAACCTAGGTAATGACCTATGACCATATGATGACTGAATGAATGAATGAATGAATGACCATAAATGTATTGTGGTTACGGTTATGTGGTGAGGTCCGCCTGTGGTGTATTGGTTAGAACATGGTTAGGTCACAGGTTTCATCACAGTGGGTGGATATTGTGTTCGACTGCTAGTACAGCCCAGCTACAACGTAAGTAAGTAATATCCTGTATAATGTACTTCTACTTGGCAAAAATCTCAATTGTTAAAGTCAAGTCTTCGCTACAAATAATGGGTTTATCACCACACTTGCCAAATGCAAGTTGGTAATCAGAACCCCTAGGCGCTTGTATAAACTAAAACTGTCTATTTACCACCCGCTTATCGACTGGCGTACTGTACTTATGTCGCTATAGCAACAATTTTAATAGCATTGTTTTCAAATGGTTAAAGATAAGACTCATCTTCAGTTGTTGAAGATTCCGTTTGATGTGCGTTACCATTTTCGGCCTTATCATCACATCAATCAAATGAATACGAGTACTAAAAAAACCTGAAGCCCTCCCTGGGTGCAAATATTATTCGTCATTCGATTCAAGTTAAACGCTAAACGAGAATTTATATATGGCTTTAGTTATTTATTTTTGTTATTCTTTTAAATGTGGTGTTTTCATCGCTGACTCTTATCTTTTTCTTTTGCTGAATGAACTTGTTTGAATTTTAAATGAATTTGAATATAATTTTAAATAAAAGACAATAAATCCAAAGCACACAAACCTATTTCGTTGGTAAAAACAAATGATCAATAATCCAAAACGGATTACAATCAGAATACGGATTCGACGCAAGTAGGTAGGTATATCGTTACCATAGCGAGCTAACATAAAAAGAGTTCACGACTTGTTTACAAATATACATTAATTTACATAGTTATCATAACACGTCGAGGGTTCAAAGACACTGGCTCGCATGCCAAACCATCTGGTTTATTGTTTTTCTATTAATTTATATATCAATTTATACTTTTGACTTTTAATAATATTATTCATAACTTCAGTTATGAACTGCACAAGTCAAGGGTTGTCAAAGGAGTGGGTTAGAAATATATATGAAGATTAAATGACATCGTTACCATATTCGTAATTAGTACATAGAACAAAGAAAAGATGATGCAATCATAGATGTCCTAGATAATTGTGACAAATACAATGGATTGGCACAAAGATATTTTTAAGTTTTATCTGTACGACACGTCAAGTTTCACTATTATTTTGATCAATGTTTACAGGGTATTATCTTATTAGATGTATTATAAACAATGAGAATGTGTATAAACTGATGATCTGCATCGATAACTGAAACAGAAGTTATCTAACTTCTTATTGTAAGAAAACAAGATAGGGCGATACAAACTTTCTCTTTTTACTTTCCTAAATTTACTCTCTATTCTTATGTCAACTGTTGCAGATAATTTGTTACTAGATTTTTATTTATAACCATTATTTTGATAATTACTAATTTGTAGGTAGATAGAACGTACAATTTATAACATATTTATTAGTCTATACTAATATTATAAAGAGGAAACCTTTGTATTTTTGTATGTATGTATGTTTGCAACGAATAAATTTAAAAACTACTGGACCGATTTAAAAAATTCTTTCACCATTAGAATGCTACATTAGCACTGAGTAACACAGGCTATATAAGAAAAAAAGAAATGCGGTACGAAGTCCACCGGGTAGTATAAAATAAAATCGGTATTATAAATCAAATCAAATCAAATCAAAATATTTATTTGCATAACTAAGTGTATCATACAGGTGAAATATATTTTATGTGGCTTTATAACTTAGTGACCTTTTGCAGGTATTACAAATATACAGTTTAAAAATATATATTTTTAAACTTATATTTAAATTATACTGGTTGTAATAACTGTGTTGTCTTTGTTCTAAGTAATAGTATCTGCTTAGAACCAACTTACCCACTAGCAACGCTAAACGAATGTTTTAATTTATTTATAAGGCTACACCCGTGATATTGGTAAAATTATGTTCGTTATTAGACATAAAACATGCCATAAACAAAAATAAATTTCTTGAGCAAGCTTGACATGGCAACACTAATGGCTGATTTACACATATTAAGTTGTTAAGTAGGTAATTAAATTTGAACTTAATTTTAAGTGACTTATATTTAAGTATATGTCCATACGTATTTAAGTATTTAAACTTTTTAGTTCACTCAAGATGGACGATCAAACACGTAATGAAGCTGTAAATTCGATTTCTGCGACTTGAGACTATAAGGAAAAATGACGATGTATAAAAATGTCTACTTTCTAAAAATAAATTCGTCTGAGTATTATAAAGCCAAGGTATACAAACGTCTTAGTCTAATAAAACCGATGTATAAAAATGTCTACTATCACAGTATAAAAATGTCTACAATTACAGGAAGTTTGGTCTAAAAATGAAAAATGTCAACGTACCTATACAAATGTCTACTTTACACTTCACAAAGGGCCGAAATTAATATAATTATAATTGTCGGTCGAGATGTCCACTGCTTAAACTGGGACCCAAAGGACGCCACCATGACCGGTCTAAAGCATAGGTACATATACGCCCTTGATAAGAATGTATTATGATATCATCATCATCATCAGCTCATTTTATGTCCCCACTGCTGGGGCACGAGCCTTCCCTATGGATAGATAGGGAGAACGGGCCATTAACCACCACGCGGGCCCAGCGCGGATTGGTGGTATTATGTATCGAGTGTAGAATCTCAACCTTTTTTGAAGTCGGTTAAAAAATCTTATTAATCACTAAAGTAGTCATTTTTATACTTCGACAATTTTACTCATTGTCAGTTATATTTTTCAACAATTATCAAAGCGACATTTTTATACATCGACATACATATACCATGTTAATATTATACTGGGACGAAATAAGACCAGTAGACATTTTTATGCATCGTCATTTTTCCTTATAGTCTCAAGTCGCATAAATCTGACAAAAGACTCCTTTAATTACTTGTTATCTAAAGTGGAAAACGAAATACAGAAAAAAGATACTGTAATGCGATGTGCATTAGATGCCAAATTAAAATTACATATTACAATATATTTTCTCAATACTGGCAATAGTTTTCGCAGTCTATCTCTAATATATGTATAATACAATAATCAATAATTTAATACGAACAATAAAATTGAACCCGAGCGCGTCACTCACTATTTGTGCCTGTCCAAACGTGTCAAGTGACAAGCCCGCCCACCAACATAACCGAAAAATAGACAAAATTCAAATTAACTTGTTTAGTTGTTAGCTAAATTTCAACTTGCAACTTGCTACTAAATTCTGTGTTTACATGCAATTAATCACTTAAAATTAAGTTAAAATTTAGTTACCTTTTTAACAACTTAATACGTGTAAATCAGCCATAAGAGTACGATATTTTTTTACTGGCAAGTAAAAAAACGAGAAAATTTTAATTGTCCTCGTTTGTCACCAGTCATTGCTGCTTCTATGCCAAATTCTCGTTTGTATGGCAAATTTCTCGAACGTCAAATTAAACTGGAACTAAGCACCCTGATGAAAAAACAGGACCCTTGTAAGATCATTCACGAGTCTGTCTGTCTGTTACAATCTTTATTCTCGAAAAGTACTTGATGGATTGACTTGCAACTTGGCAAAGTATGTAGTTCGACGACCTAAATACAGGCATTGTGTGTAAATGTTTGTATGTATGTTTTGTGTCGTGAATCTTTTTATGAGACAAAAATAAAAAGTATATTACTTATTAATACTTTTATAATGCGTATTTATATAGAGAGAAAGACGAGAAAAATATTCACCTGTACCAATCACCGTTAAGTCGGGAGTGCCGCAGGGCTCACATCTCGACCCATTACTGTTTGTTATGTTTAACAATGACCTAGCGGCTCATCTGACGTGCAAGTTACTCCTGTACGCTGACGACTTAAAACTGTTTTTAGAGATCAAAAATAGTGACGATTGCGTAAAAATGCAGCGTGACTTAAATATAATATCGACATGGTGACACAACAGGTGAGGAGCTCGATGGCGCAGCGGCTAGCGCGTTCGGCTTGCGATCTTGCCCGCTAAGCAACTTTCGCAATGCCGGGTCGCCTGATGGGTGACCAATTAAAAACATCTCGAGCTCCTCCGTGCTTCGGAAGGCACGTTAAGCCGTTGGTCCCGGTTGTTGTCGTAAGATGGCAGTCGTTAAAACCCACCAACCCGCATTGGGCCAGCGTGGTGGGTTATGGCCCAATACCCCCACGTGCTACTGATCATGTGGGAGGCCTGTGCCCAGCAGTGGGACGTTTATAGGCTGATGATGATGGTGACACAATAATACTTGTACGTACGTAAGTATAAATAAAATTTTGGTTTTTTATAATCTGATCTCCACATTATATAGTTCACTCACATCGTATAGAAGGCATACAGAGAAAATCTTTGAAGGCTATAGATGTGGTCTTAACAGGGTACTAACGTCTTATTCAGACAGGTTGCGACATTTTAAAATTGTTGCTCTATAATCGACGCCAGCATCAAGACCTTTTCAATTTGCACAAAATCGTTCATAGTTATATAACCATGATATTAGTATATTAATACATCGTTTTAACCCCATTGTAAGAATGTGCCGTCAATATAACGAAATAATGCCCTTATTCGAACAGCTCGATATCTACACTTTAAAACATAACATTTTTAGGGCCCAGGTTAGAAAAATAATTTCTTGATGAATGCTTTGCTATAATTTAAATAAGTGTATATTACTCATTGCAATTTATTAAATTAAGCATAAACATTTATTTCAATTCAATTTACTGCATAACATGTGTTAAAGTTCTATTTAATTTTAAATTTCAAATATGTATTATTTCCATTGTTTTCGCATCTGCATGATTAGCTGTGTGTACAAGTTTTCTTGATGTCAGTCTTGCACTGTTCTATTATAATTGCTATTTTATGCTAATGTTGACTATCATCTGTTGTGTACTCCATAAATAAATAAATAAATAAATAAATAAATAAAAGAAGAATGTTTCTTTCTTTTTGAAATATCAGAAAATAGCATTTTGAAAAACTGGTAATATGGGATATACCCCGTAAAGCTAAAACATTAAATAAACTAAATTAATTAGGTGAACGTAATCTGGACACTTAACCTTTAAGGACCTCCTTGGTCGAGTGGCTTGCACACCGGTTTTCATGGTGTCGCCATCTCTGAGGTCCCGGGTTCGATCCCCGGTCTGATCAATTTAGAAATACCTGTTTTCCTAAATTGTTTCGGGTCTGGGGTGGGGTTCCTTTGTATAATAAGTATGTATTTAAGTATATTAAGTACCTATGTTTATCCATTATCGATTTTCTTAAGGAAGCTTTTCTTGGGGCTACATAATTGGTGTGAGTGCGGGGAACATAATATGATACTACAGTGCCGATGTGTTGATGCGAGTTAATTAATATTAACAAGTTATAAATATATATTTTTGAACAAAACTTTACTTTTTAATATGAAAAAAATAAAAAGACATACTTAAATAAAATTAAAATTAAAAAAAATAACAAAAAACCCGCCTGCGTAAAAAATAATAAGTAACTAAATAGAAAATCAACTGAAAAGGCCGGAACAAGATAAAAATTCAATTTATGCAACATCATACATAACATGCAGTCGGAGGCATACAATTTAATGATAAGTCAAGTCATTCCCACTTTGTGGTAGAGGACTAAAAAATATATCGAAAAAAGTTAATAAAAAAATGTTTGTCAATATAATACCTAAACAAAAGGTACCATACACAAATGAGATTCTTCGTGATTTACGATATTTTTATTCAAAATAGTGATTACGTTAAATGTACCTACTATTAATATTATAATATTTTAAATGATAACAGTAAAGTTAATTATAACGTTAATTACCAAGATATAACGACTTCGTTTTAGTATTGTTGACAATTTTGTTTCAATTATAACATAATTAAGTCGTGACGTTATCCAAATAATGAACGGTTCTCGTTACTGATTATTACGTGTACCTATAAAATGTAAACAAATGCATAAACGCGGCCTTATGAGCTCAAGCGCGCGAATACCAGACACAATAGAATTTTAATTGGCCACCTGGTGGTCGATCAACGCTCAAGGGGTTATTTTGTTCGTACGAGAGCTTGGACTGCCTAAATAAAAAACCGTTAAATTAAATGAATTGAACGAACAAAAAACCGGTTTATATAACAAACTCTGATGAAAACTGTTCTTTTGAATTGATTGGTTCATCATCAGCTCACTTTTGTGTCCTCACTGCTGGGGCACGAGCCTTCCCTATGGACGGATAGGGAGAACGGGTCATATACCACCACGCGGGCCTAGCGCGGATTGGTGGTTTCTATTATTCTGTGTTCGTAAGTCAAGCCAAGTCGATATATCAGCGGCCGCCCAGATCGAACCCATAACAACTTCGACCACGCTTTTACGGCGCCTTTGAAGCTAACCGCCCGTATTTGCATTGAGCGCTATGGAAATTGCGCTTCGAAGGGAACTGCATATTACTTTGCCGTGTTGTTAGAGATGAAACGGATAGTATGTAGTTTGGTCGGATACCGGATACCGGATATTCGGCAAGCTACAAGGCCGGAGCGCCGGATATCCGGCTACCGGATATTCGGCCCTTTATCGCGTTACTACATGACGCGATAGTTTGATTTGAATGTAGGCTCGGTGAACGAGATCGGTAATATTCGGGCGCGTTCGGGTGTTGTCGTACGTTTTCAGAAGCTGCCCCCCAACCGCCTAACACTCTCGCTTTCGAAATGACAAGATGACGCCTCCTCCTCGCCTCGCCTTCAAAGCGATCGAAAGCGAGAGTTAGGCGGTCGACCCCCAGGTCTGGTATACGAAGTCAAGCGGAGTCGCCTCTTACCAACAAATGCGGAAGGTATTCATTTACCACAATTTTGAATACTAAACTAATTAGTAAAGCAAACATTTTTGACGTGCGATTATAAAAATAAACGGTGTCCATAATTTATTGTGGTATGATTTGCCTTGTGTAAAATATTGAGATTTTTTTTAAAATTTTACTATTCGGAATCGGGCCGGATACTGAATTACTATCCGGTATCCGGCCGGATAGTTAAAACCAAGCCGGATAGGCCGGATAGTTACCGGATATCCGTTTCATCTCTAGTTTTTATCGACTACTAATGCAGCTGGGACCAACCGCGCTTTAGGGGACTTCCGAAGCACGGAGGAAAAAGATTGTTTTTTTTATTATCTAGCAATTACGAGCCACCGAATATCGCAGGGCTCGGGTACGATTCCCAGCGGTGGTACATATTGTAATCGGTAAGATTTAAGCTGAATATAAAATATTGTTTTTTTATTCCTTACGGAATATACTTTCCTTACACTTGCCCTTCATCGCACCTAATGTTAAGTGATGATAAGGCGGAACAAAGCGCACTTCACCAGAAATCCAGTTTGCCCACCTCCTTCCACTGCAGTGAGGCTTACGTGACTACAGGGTAGGGAACTCCTTAATCGCATTGCACAGGGCTCACGGGAGCCTGGAGGGCGCCCAAACTATCTCGGGCGTCCTACGCATTGATGGGCCGTCGCAGGGTGGAATTTGGAGTTGCTGTCCATGGTCCCGAACCACCCTCGCGAGATGTGATGAGATGGTACAAGGAGTTTCAGTGGTTATACCCTCTTCTTCCGAATCCCTGTCGAGGCCTTCGGACCTGGACAGGGAGTCGGGAGCTGGGGGGGAAATCACCACATAACCAGCGGGATTTCCCAGGCCTGCTGGTGAATATCCCCTTGTATGAAAAACAGGGTCATGGGACTCGTGGGGATAATAAAATAATGTAAGTTTTACCCAAGTTTTATAAGGTCGCCGAGCTCCGCCGGCAACGATCTCTGCTTGTTGTTGGACACGTGCAAGGTGTGCTGGTTGGCCAGCTGGCGATGCCGGGCGGGATCCTTATATAAACTATAGCCGACAATGAACATGGAATATTCACCTAAACTGTATAAGATCGCTGAGCTCCGCCGGCAACGATCTCAGCTTGTTGTTGGACACGTCTAAGGTGTGCAGGTTGGCCAGCTGGCTGATGTCGGGCGGGATCCTTAAATAAACTGTAGCCGACAATAAACATGGAATATTCACCTAAGCTGTATAAGGTCGCCGAGCTCCGCCGGCAACGATCTCAGCTTGTTGTTGGACACGTCCAAGGTGTGCAGGTTGGCCAGCTGGCTGATGTCGGGCGGGATTCGCTGCAGCGAGTTGTCGTTCAGGTATAGCGCGGTGAGGTGTGTCAGCTGGAACAGTTGTGGCGCTAAGGCGCGCACACCTCCTGTTACCTGGAAAGGATGTGCCGTTTGTTGCTTATTTTCAAAGACATTAACCTCATTCTTAACACACATAACTACTATAACTAAAAAAAATTAAAGATTTTAATTTTATTTCTATTGTGTATGTGATGTTTATTAGAAGTACTTACAAATAAAGTATTTCTATTCTATTCTTTGTAACTGCTACATGGAACAAATATACACTATTCAATTGATAGTTACTAAATTAATCATAACTACAAACCCTTGGATGCTAAAATTTGATAATTTGTACAACATAAAACAATAATTATTTATAATTTAGTTTTACCCTACAAGGGTGATAAGAAACTTAAAACAGGACCAGATCGATAGGTGAGTTTGTAGGTCGCCAACATGGTCTCTTTATAGTAATAAAAACAAACAATAACAATTAATGGATTGGTGTTAATTGGGTAGGTTTACCTCAAGCGTGGTCCAGCCACCGCGCCGGCCGGACGCCCGTTCCGCCTCGGACATGATGTGGTACGTGCGCCCACTCGCGCCCTCATGCTTATCTTTGTTGCGAGACATTCTGTCACCTGAAATGTTTTGTCTTCATTTAATATTTGTTCTGGACGATAGTTGAAGCTGACAGAAATCAATGGAGACAGTTGGAAGGGCCCTTTGTCGAAAGACACTGAATTGAGAGTCACTCAAAAACTAAGGCTCTTTTTTGTCAACATATTTTGAATGAATATATAAGAAAGTGCTATTTAATTATTTTATTAGGTCAGTTTTGCACTTTTAGGGACATAGCTGATGTCTCTAAATGCTTGCTGCTGCTTTGTAATTCTATCAGGTCAGAAAAATCCTAAAAATATATTCTAATTTCATAAACCTATATAATAATCATCCATCACACTTATTTAATAACAATATACAGGTTGTTTGGGAAAGGGTAAAACATTGATACAAACCATTTTGACTGATTCAAAATCGCAATTCAAGACCAAAATGAATGGAGCAGCCGATTCAAATTTTTCTTATTTTTTGTTAAGTAATATACCTACACATTCCCAAACAATCCTTTAGTTATTTAATTCTGAGTTCTTGTAGCCTACTTTGTAAGTCTTATAATCAGCAATGGATGTAATAATAGTGTTTAATTATGGCTACATAGAACTTTTTCGACTCAACATTGACTATGATCTGTAACATAAGCAGATTGTATTCAAAATTAATGTGCAGTCAGTTTTATTTACTCATAATCTTATAAAGAAACACTTGTTCCACAAGACATAAAATGGTGGCCTTATCTCTAGAAGAGATCTCTTCCAGCTAACCTTAGTGGTGGTGTAGAAAGTCTGTGATATTAACACATGCAGGTATAGTGCTCTTTTAATTTATGTTTAAACAACGCTACCAGTGGACTCTTAAGAGTTTACTTCACTCTAGCTTCATAGTGTAAAATTATGGATGTTTTTATTTTTCAGATTTGTCAATATAGAAAATTCTTGTGTTATTGAACTGGAGCGGAAGATAGTCAAAATGGTAATATAGAACCTTATACTGTAGTTAAAAGTTTACTAGAATTCCATACTCACATACTTGTACATGCTTCTGCAATAATGAAAACAAACTAGTAATGCTGCGATTTTACTATCTAAACTAAGTTAAATAAGTATCTCATAATATCTCAAAAGTATAAGTGGGTAATATTTTCTTAGTGTGATTTAATAATGAGGATAACAATTTACTGTATGGCAAAGATTGCTCATTGACTTTATTTATTTAGGTACATTATTTGTTTTGAGGCGATATGATGGGTTTGTGTCATCGAACTAACAAATAATTTTCTTGATATAGGTATATACACTGACACAGATAATAAATAGTTTCTCAAAACAGATCTTTACATGAGTACACAAAAATAAACAAATCACAACAACAACTAAGGCGCTTAGGATTGCTACTTACATATTATTTTTATAACCTGCAGATTTTAATACTAATATTTTATTTTGTGAGAAGTAACAGCAACTATGAACCATCTGTTGTCAAAATTATAAGTGGGTTACCAATCAGGTTATATTTACAGCTTGTACTTTTAATGAAAATGACCACATTAATGCAATAAATAAAGACTGGATCACTAGTAACACAATCAGTATTTTTGTACTTACTTATCTAAATAAACAATGATAATACTTGTTTTCGTACGTAAAAACAATAAAAATCTATGTTTTCATATTGAAATGAAAACAGCTAGTGTACCTTTGCAGCACGGCGAGGGGTCATTAGGGGAGTTAAAAAGGCTTTGTTCGATAAACTATGATCTTCTTTCGAAAAATAAGAACAACAGGAGAGTTCCATAACCTCCGCCGTTGGCGAGGTAAACCTAGAGGAGAAGCATAATTAACAGTATTTCTAAGCTTCCAAGAACTATACAATACCTATTACATAGAAAAAATATATATTTAATTCATTATTTTCGCAATTAGAAGGTAAATGCGTAGCATCTTTGTGTACAGCTGACATCAGAAGATGGTTCGACTCAACGCACAGGTCCAAAGCGCCAAATCATAAAATTTCACTTGCAACAACGGTACACACTTAGTAAACATACTTTATAATAATGAATACCTTCATCTACTCCTTGAAAGCTTCTACTTCAATTAGGATTATAGTAACGGGGGAAAGATCACTGTAAACACACAAATAGCACAATCTTGACAAACACCAAATCAAACGTCCATTTACCGACTGCAGCGACAATCGACATTAGCGGTGGATTCTCGAACTTTTCTTTTGTGTTGTGGCGGCCATAGACAATATATATATAGACTATAACACATTCGTTTATTGTCTATGGCGGCGTACCAGTATAAAACTTTTATCTACAACTTCATGGTACGAATGGACTCCTACACATTCCTTGATTTAATAAAGTTCAGTGTCTTAACTCCAAGCAGTGTTTAAATGTACTCGCAAACCCTAAACAATATATTATACAGTCCACTAAAGTTTGAACAACAACGAAGACTGCTACAAGTGTCATAAACTTGAAATTACTATATATTTTTTAAATTTTTAATGTAATATTTCTAAATAAATAAACTTACATAAAGTATACATAATAAAAAAAATCACAAATTTCGCAGTCCCCGCAAGAATCGGAGCATTGAAAATGAATACAACAATTTACGAAAAAATAACATTTTAATTTAAATAACACAATTCCAACTTGAATGCACTTCTCGCCTGCATCCGCATCTTTTAACATTCATGTAAGAACCCTTTTGTTCATTTTTGCTTAAGTCAGGTTTTTTTTAATATTTACAATTTAGTATACAAACACCACATAAAAAACCCGATTTTCTTTTACATTTATCAAAATTCTAAAAAGGTTTCCAGCCAATTTTCATAATTCAAACGCTCACACGTGTCTCGATAAATTCCTCAACTCTTGGTACTACTTTCATCTCGATTCTCCCAAAATCTTCGGAGCTATGGCCAAAAATACGTCTCAGGCGATTTGCATCTGATAACCATTTTCAATGGTAAAAAAGATTACGTTATGCGGTGTGTGCCGCGTCGCGAACTGACCTCATGACCTTTTTTGTGGGTTAGGAGCCTTACCTGGGTGTTATGGCAGCAGATGTAGTAAGATCATGATAGCGAGGCAGGTAGAATTTATACAAGCCCTACTATTCTATCAATTACACCACGAGGGTATTCTAATATGTGAACCCCGCTGGGAAGCGAACGCGGGGTTTTTGTACTTAAAATCATTTTTAACAGCTTCATGATGATCGCGGCTACAGTCACCATTCCATAGACTTAATACTAAATAGAAGTCCATTATTTTTTTAAAGAGAGTTTGCTGTTTACCTCAGACTGCATTTTCAGCATCACCAGACTTTTTTGGAAGCGGACGCGGGCAGCGAGATACTGAGAAACTTAAAAGGTTCCTCAAGCCGTGTAATTGAAACACCGTCAGGTAGGCTACTCTTGACGCAAACTCAATCTCAATACAATTCCAATGCCATTAATATGTATCGATATTGGGATAAGTTTCGCAATTTCGGAACGCCCCATTTCGATAATAATTTGTTCACTCAAGTTCCTAGCAATTTAATTCCAATGTAGCGCTATTATCGCTTTTAAGAGTGCCATTTGAATTTTTTAGATTTGGGATCGGAAATTGATTATTGCAATTGTGTTTCAAGAGTAACCCACCAGAGGTGTTCAAGAAGGAATGGCATCACGCACAGTGCGTGTCCGCGTCCCCGTTCCCTACTAGATTCTCCGAGGGGTTTAGATCAGATCGGAGGACTGCAAAGTGCCTAGTGCTTTTTCACTAGGCACTTTGTAATAATAAGAGTGCACTGTAATTAATAAAAGTGACAATGTGTTTGCTTAGAAGCAGATCGACATTTTGTTCTGAGATTGTTGTAGGATCACGGACAGTCCGGGAATGCCATTAGCCACTTTTTATCCTTCAAACACAGTATTGTCGGAGCAAGCCATAAACCAATGACGGGTCGACGCTAGTTTTTAGTACTATAACTTTTGCAACATAAAGAGCTGTTAGATCTTTGACCTGTTAACTTCCTTTTTGCATGTTTGAGTCTGTTAACCCGCGAATGGTGACTACGCTTAATGGGATAAAAAGCCACGGGGTAAACCCATTGTTGGTGATATTAATAATAAATAATAATATAGATTCGTTTACTTGTAACACACTAAGTACATTATACGAATACATTTTTTATTTTCAGTATTTTTATTGCGATTTTAAATTTAATATAAAAGTGCAGCACTCTTTAAATTGCACACACAAAAGGAACAATTCTTAGTTGGTTTTTGCTGATGATGATGATGATGATGATAATGATGATGATGCAATACAGGCATTAATACGCGGATATACTGGATGTACTGCAAAAACGGAGGAGTCTTAAGCCTGAATGTATTACTGTAATTTATTCACTATTCCTAAAATCAATGATTCTAATTTCATTTGACCAAATATTAAAAGCCTAAACTTCTTACGTACAATTTTTGTTTCGCCTAACCAATGTTTTTGCACAATATATAAGGTCATATTTTAATAACCGCAAATATTTTGAGGATAAATTCAACAACATAAATAAACTATTTTTATGAAAAAACCATAAATTTTTATACGCTAGTTTTCAAAAACGCCAAAAGACATTTCGATTAAAAAACACCCCTTACGCACTGTCGGTAGTTTCAAGTCAAAGGAGCCGACAGTGAGGTCGCAATGGGTGCTCTTAAAAATATTACAATTTTGTGTTAGGAAAAGTGACATAATTTATTTGTTAGTTTATTTTGTCAAAATATTTGCGGTTGATAAAATGTGACCTTATTTAATTTGGCATTTTCGATTATCGAGCAGAATACGCATCCGAACCGTCTCGACCAAGTTGTTGCTAGTTTCTGTTCTAGTATCCAGAAGGTGTGTGGGGTTGATCACAGGATAGGATGTGAATGTGACCCATTAAACTGCTCGATACTCGTCAACGTCATGTCACGCCAGGCGGGACACCAAGCACTTCAAAAGTCTTTCACGGCCCGCCGCAGTTGTCCTTGAGGACACTACTCATTAAAGTACTAACTCCCGGATGTGGAAGAGCTCTACGCCTTGGTATCGTGGGGAATTTGAGCAAAGTGACCCTCACCCCCGCGTGTGCTAAGATGGCGCAACTGCTTAAACAGCCGTCTTCGTCGACCCGTCCGTCGACGCTTGCTGGCGTTTGCCGGGGGGTCGTTCTCCCTCTCTCTCTCTCCGTCTTCTCCTTGCGAGAGATGACTATATCGCAGAAGGAGGCGAAAGCGTCCCACGACCTCGTGTTGGAGACCATGGTGGCGTTGACTTTCAAACTCCCGGCACGCTATCATTGTGTCACTCTTAACTAGCACATTCCTGCGAATCGACAAATCACATTCCATACTGCAATACGTTTGCAATTGCTAACAGCCTCTCAATCAGCTGATTTGGCTTGATTTATAAGTTTTTAAATGCTATAAGTTACACGATCTAGCAGTGGTAATTAATTGAAATGTGCCCAAAACTCTTTGTCTCACAGGAAACAACAGAAATATTAATAATTTTCAAAGTTCTTGTTTTAATGACCCAACACCACTGGCGGGTTGAAGAACATTTACATTGACTAAGTCTATACATAAATATTCCAAGGCTTAACTCAGTGTTGACTGCTAAGTTAGTACTACAGTCTGAATAATTTTAATTTATGAGCAGTTTACTATTAATGAGAATAAGGTGTCGATTAAGTCTGAAAAATATTGTGTAGGTAGTAAGTAGTGCAAAAGTTGAAGTGTGTTTTTTAATTTTACGCATTATCTAGTTATGGTTGAAGTTAGCAAGTTCTTCCTGGATCGCTCCAAACTTAGTTTGGAACCGTGCTCACGACTTATCCACCCATGGACTGATAGTTGCTGGGCAGCTTTCGCTGACATGCTTATCAGCACTATTAAAGGAACTTATAAGTTCTTTGCTCCTATGTTTGTAGTAAGTATATAAGTTACATTATTTGATATATATTGGTTAATGACTGACTATATTTCGGACTGCATGGAACATTACGGCTGGCTCATGGCTGGGCATAGTGAGGTAAAGCTACGACTATGGCCGATCTGCCCACTATGCATTTAAGCTACTTACTTTACTTAATACAATTGACATTTAAAAACTTCAATTAAACTATTATAAATTTCTATTAGTGTGAATCTGTCATTGGTTTTCTGATGTATAACTGCATAGCTACTCTTTTTTTGATACTGTTGATTCACCTAAGAAAATAAAATAAAATAAAATAAAAAAATAAAATAAAAACAAACATAAATAAATAAACATTTATAAACTTCAAACCAAAATTCTAATAAAATTAATTATTTCTATTCTATCACTAAGATCATTTCGATCTTCTAGATACAAGAGAACCAGTGTTTTACGACCCTTTCGTTAAAAACTTCCTCAAGGATCGATCGATATTGAGTCCTATTTTATATAACATGAAACGTTAATCAAATTCATATCAATAAGAAAATAATAGATAACATTCACATCTTCTTATGATAATAATATTATGGAAATTATTTACTTTTAAACCTACATACCTAAGTACCATACTTCCGTCCCATTTCACGAAATCACTACCACAAATTGCTTATAGCGAGCGGAAGGAGAATAATACTTAATAATCCGCCCTTATTTAACATTAACATTCGACATAACACAAATTTATGATAATAAAAAATTAAAATTTATGATAATAAAATTTAAATAAAACAAAACTGCAAACATGATGTACCTACTCTTTCTTTTCCCTTCCCTTTTCCCTCCAAGGAGTCTTACTTTAACGCCTTTGCATCACTTTAAATACTTCGTTTCGATTCGTCGATTTTGAAAAGTGCAATAATTTTATTCACAAAGGAAGTAGGTTTCTTCTATACTCCTGTGAAACCTTAATAAAAGTTTTTCGTTATTAGGTACTAACGTAATAGTGATACTAATATTTCAGTACAACAAACATGGCGGAAACATCAATATTACTAGATCAAAATTACAGGACACTATCTGATTGGGTTAAGGATTGGGATTGGGAGATCATCCCTCTTCGTTCAGCCGTGTTTAAATACCTCTATTTCATCTCTACTTTCGTTAGCCAGACTCTACTACCCGACAATAGAAGATACACATAATTGCCATATAAAAAAGTCAGATCAACCAGCCTGCGTGGCCACATATACCATACATGTATGCATACATACCTAAATCATCATCATCATCATCATCAATACATACCTAAATACATACCACTTAATACATTCTCATTCTAATATATGATAATACATGATAAAATGCGGTTATAAACGGTTAATTATCCGACTGCGACAAAAAGAAAGGGTAAATAGTCTGTCTTTTTATTGTGTAGTCAACTCCTAGGTGAAGTAAAAAATCGATAAACAAAAGATAAAGATTCCATTTTAGATTTTATAAATCATATTTAAAGCGACAAATATACATAATCCAGCATAAAATATGAGAAATTTAACGTAAACGTAAATAATTTACGTACCTAAAATATATAAACTAGGTACTTATTAAACATACGCTTTGCGTGGAAGATAACGGGAGAGACCCAGCTAGCCGTTGGCATCATAAAGTGAGGCCACTGTGCTTAAAATGGACCGCTTTGTAACATGTGTTATGGGGGGCAGAGAGATACGATAAGTGAACTCGTCTGAGTGAGGGCTCCACTGTATACCTAAGACTTTGATAGACGTGGAGTCTGGGTTAATATCGAAGTCCTTGGGCATGTCTCATTGGTTGTTGGGGAATCTTTCGAGAAGTTTAGGCGAGTTAGTTGTCCATTTACTGAGCTGAAAGCCACCTAGGGCTAGTAACTCGGCCTGGAGTTTTTGGGCGGATTCTATTGTGTCATGACTACACAGAATGTCATCTACAAAAATAGATTTGCGTAGAACTTGAGCGGCTTTAGGGTAGCAATGACCTTCATCATCAGTTAGCTGAAGTAATGTGCGGATTGCTTGACATGGACTTGATCTTAAGCCGTAGGTTACGGTATTTAGAGAGTATGTGAGGAACGGTTGATCCGGTGAGGATCGCCACAGTATATAAGAGCTGATACCGTCTCTGATCTGGGGTTACCAGCACCTTTCTGAACATCTTCTGGATGTCAGTACTAAAAACTACTGGATGCGTTTTAAAGGACATGATGATGTCAATAATGTCCTGTTGAAGGGTGGGCTCTGTGTTTAGGCAATCGTTTATGCTGACACCATTGGAGCTTTTGCAGCTACTATCAAAAACAATGCGCAACTTGTCTGACCCTGACTTGAATACGCCACGGTGCGGAATATAAAAATGAGGTTTATGAGCGAATATATTTGGGTGACAGGGAGCCATGTACCCTAGGTTGATATACTCGGCCATAAAGTCGACGTATTGTGAGCGGAGGAGCGGGTTCGCTATCAGCTTCTTCTCAATATTAAGAAATCTGCGTAATGCGATGGCGTGAGTTTTACCCAGTTAAGAGGCGCCATGCAGAAATGGCAGAGCGACTGTATATCTGCCTTAGGGGTCGCGTGTGGTGGTAGAGCAGCCTGGCAGCCGATACACTACCTAGTACATAATTTGAACAAATGAGACGTTGTCGCTTCGATTGAACGAAGTAACAATGTGTCGTCGTCGTTTGGGTAGCGGGTAGAGGCGCGCGCGGCGAGCGAGCGCGAGCGCAGTGAATTATTCTAACGCACGCAAAGTAGACATATCGTCATCTCGTTTGCGCGTAAATGACACGAAGAGGGAGTTCCTTTGCTTTGAGGGAGTTAGGTATTCAGTCTCGCGGTTACAGTGAACAGGAACGTAGTTGTTCAGGAGCTCTTATTGGCGAACTAAACATGCCGCGTAGTAGTGGTTGTGTTTGGGAACAGCGCAACTCGTGATACTACGCATTTCAAGCCGCTAGCGGCATCTAGTGGTGGTATTTAACGTAACAAGCATAAAATGCGGTTAATTAACCGTTAATAACGAAAAATGCATTTTTACCGCTTGGCTTAGAATAATAACGCCTAATAATAATAAAAATAATAGCGTTATTATTCTAAGCCGCTTGGTTAAAATCGTTAATAACCGGCTTCGCATCTAGGTATATTTATGACTACGACACTCACGCAACAAACACAAAATACATACATAATTAAACACACACACACAACAGACAAAAGTAAGCAACACTCACGCCACGCACGTCACGTCACGTCAGTAAAGCGTCAGTAATGACGTCCCGTCCCGTCCGTCAGTCAGTAGTCACGAAATGAAAGTGACAAGCAAGACAATGCAAGGCATCTTTCAAATAAATGGGTTTATAGATTTAAATAAATGAAATAGGTGTATATTACACGTGCAAGCAAGACCAGATAAAATTATTCTTTATTTATCTGTATATTGAAAACTAAACATATAAATCCTTTATCGAAAACAATAAAAATAACTCTAATTTTATAAAGTTTATGTGTGTCAAGAGGTCAAACTCAATTTATGACCTTCGTTCGTAATGTTGATTGTTGCAAATACGTTATTATTTAGTTGATTACATTACATACACGAAACGTAATATTTCTATAGAAATATCCAGCTTACACGTATCGTAAACGTCAATATTGTGACTATTCTTGTTAGTTATTTAAATTGTTTTGTCTACTATGGTGGAAGCTAGCAAGTTTTGGTTTGAGAAAGCGTGTGGAAGCAGCGAGTGTAAATCCCTCATCCATCCATGGACTGATAGATGTTCGGACGCGACAGCATCCATGCTGCTGCATTGCGTTCGAGGCAGCTATAAATTCTATGCCATGGTTTATGTTGTAAGTTGTGAACAATAATAGTTGATACCTATGTATTTACTGCCATGTGATTGCTGTTTATTTGTGTTGACTGGATTAACTCTTCGTTTCTGCAATCAAATTATATTTCTTTGGATTTATAAAGGAGTAAACAACTGTTCTATAACCAATTACAAAATAAAAAAGACAAGACTTTTATCGATCAAGTTTCAGAATTGAGACAATCATTTAAATTGAAACTTCAATATGATTAGTTGGTTCTTCATTACTTGTACATTCTTTCATCATTTTATCTAAAGGTGTTTTGTACAAAAAGTAAGACTTCACATGCAACATTACTACTATCTTGAAAGGATTTTTAATAAGTAATATTTTCCTAATAAGTAAAAACTGCATGTGTATATTGTGTTCCTTAGGATTATAATCTTTCTTTATTATAATAATTCCTTGTACTAGTACAATCTTACAACTCCTTCAAAATGAGAGTTATTAAAAGGCATATGTTTTAGTAAGCTTGTCTCATCAAGCTGCGAGAGAGAAAGTGTGATTAAGATAAAATTTTATTAACTCTATTAGTTATCTATGTCTTTAAAAACATGTTTTATTCTAATCTAACTTTTTTGATTGATTATATTTGTAAGTGTCTTATCTGTAAAGTCAAATAATCAATATCATACTTTAAGTATACTGAATTGCCACTAGATGAGATTAAGATTGGCACCGTAATAATTAATACCTATTGTTTTTTACAGATCCAAATGTTAATGAGAGGCAAGAAGTTGAGTAAGAAAGAGATGATTGAGCAGTTAAAATTATATCTCAAGTCAGGAATATTTGGCCTCACAGTTGGCAGTTCCTTTGTAACTTTGAACTGTATATTCCGGTCAGTACTTGGTCTAAAATAATATGAAACTTAAACTAAACTTTATAACGGGGATTAACGCAAACTAATTACTATTGGTATCATAGCCATAACTTTATACCCAACAACGTTTCGAGTTTGAAATGGAATGTGGAAACTTAAAAGTGTAAATGAAAATGAAAATTACTGTCAATCAAAAGGTTCTCTTATAATATGTGTATATCTTTTGTATGCAGAAAGCTGTTCTTTAGTCAATTTTCATACTACACAACCGTGTTGCTGCCTTGTACTATCAGTGGGTTAGCCGTGAACTTTGAACCTCCGCATAGAAGAGTGTTAGTTGTCAATCTGTTTGTAAATTTGGTAAGTTAACCTTATATTCTTTTTGGTTTATACACTCTAATGTGCTTTTGCCCATTTCTGCATGTATGAGGAAAAGTAATTTTTGTTGAAAACTTTTATCACTATTTACCTAATACAAGGTGACCCAAATTTACTAATCCCAAAACACGCATTAACTACAATGTGTGTGTTTTGTTGGGATTATCAAATAGCAATATATCCTGAAATTACTAATATACTAATATTTCAGGATGATGCTTGAGTTAATTTACCAATAATAATCAAATACATTACTGCTACATACTTCGAGGTTTCTATCAAAGTAACTTAACTATAAGCAGTAATTGGGACCATCTTAGTAGGCATTCTAGAATGCCTGTTTCAGGAGGCCCCGCTCTTCCAAAACACTCATTCATAACATTAGATAGACAATAATATAAGTCTAATGCATCAAGTAATTTAACAATTCCATTTACTTAACCTCAAGAACTGCAGACTGTCCAAAGACTGATCTTACGATCACTCCAGCAAAATGTGCTCTATGTCTTGGTGCTCATCCAGCTAACTATAAAGGATGTGAGGTGTACAGAGTAATATTAGCCAGGAAGGGAAACAAACATCCGTTGACAAATAGAGAAGGCCCCAAACCAGCTGCTGACATTAATACGCAATTTCCACAAAATGTATCTGGAGAAGAGACCAGTTCGGATTCATACACCAACAACTAAGCGAAATACAGTGAGGCTCTGAAAAAGACCAAAAACACTAATGCTATAGATATCACGTCAACAAATAAAACGATTGAAAATATGCTCTTAACCCGTCCCGCGCCGTAGGTATAATTAGAGGGCCATCGACAAGCAGAAAAGTTCGATCTGATCCTACAACAAATGGGTAGATACTTTAATCAGTCTCTTAACAACCCTTGTGTCCAAAATGTCAAAATGACCTCTCTCAAGATAGCAACGTAGAACCTAGACGGGCTATCTTCAAATAAAGATGAGTTCGAAATTTTGTTACACATACACAACATAGGCATATTACTAGTTTCTGAGTCCTATCAATCAAATCAATAAGACTGAAAATTCTAGAAAAAAGGAGACTTCGTTGAGTATGGCACACTAGTAGGCATCCAAGCGACAAAACTACACTGAATAGAGCGTCCCGAGAATTGAAAGAGTTAATAACAGAAGCGAATGATGTCGCTCTTGAGACCTACTTCGAAGGCCTATCAGCAACAAAAGCAATTAATTACTCGTTACGGAAAGCATGCAAAAATGTAAATCGACCTTGACAACACAAGCCGCCGCGCCGCTGCGGACAGAAGAGGGGTGGATTAGAACAGAAAAAGAAAAAGCAGAGGCTTTTGCAGTCCACCTCTACCTTGTCTTTAAACCAAATGATGCAAAACCGAACACAGATGATATAGATGCGAACTTTGATCATGATTTCCAACATCACCTGCCCCTAAAAGTGGTGACGCCCGGGGAGGTACGTGGCTATATTAAATTAATGAACAATATAAGGCTTCAGGTTATGACCTTATCGATAAAAAGGTCGTTGAAGAACTACCACGTAAAGGAATTGTGTACATGACCACGTTGTTCAACGCCATTCTAAGAATGGGATATTTCCCGGACTTGTGGAAAATATCGTAAGTCATAATGATTCACAAACCTGGTAAACCTGTCCACGATGTTACCTCATACAGGCCAATAAGCCTCTTGCCCATTATTTCGAAGTTATTGGAGAAG
The DNA here is from genome assembly GCA_963082485.1 of Eudonia mercurella. Taxonomy (NCBI): domain Eukaryota; kingdom Metazoa; phylum Arthropoda; class Insecta; order Lepidoptera; family Crambidae; genus Eudonia; species Eudonia mercurella. The sequence goes on along the minus strand of OY720031.1, from coordinate 17,231,421 downwards.
TGCATATTGCACAGAATGTCTCAATTTATTAGAGAAAATTCTGTAGTCCCAGACCATCAATTCGGATTTCGGAAAGAACACGCTACTACAGAACAAGTTCACAGAGTGTGCAGAACAATAAGAAAAACTTATGAGAAAAAGAACGACACGACTGTAGAGCAATTACGCGACGTCGCGAGCGTGCCGATCATTGAGAACTCATTGCACCGAAATGCACGCCGCACGTCCTTGGAGCTGAGTGAAGTTCGCGCGGTCCAATCAGCACACTAGCTCCGCCGTCGGCTTGTGCGGCGTATCTTTTAGTTGAATGATCCTGTCGCGTTTCTGGTGCGAACATGGAGGAAGCATCTCCAAACAAAAAGAGAAAAGATAAAACCTCAAACACAAAGGTCTTTACTGAATGATGGGCAGAAACTCAACCTTGTCTATAGATAACAAACTACTCATTTATAAGACCATGCTTAAGCCTGTTTGGACATATGGCATTCAGCTCTGGGGCTCTGCCTGCGCCTCTAATTTAATGATAATGCAAAGGGTGAAAAAGTATATCCTTAAACATATATCTAACACACCGTGGTTTGTCAGAACTCCATAGTTGCTCCATAGAGCTCCATAGCTCCATAACTTCCTTTACATGCCATCAGTCAAGGAAGAAATACAAACATATGGTGCTGACTACAAACAACGTCTGAAAAAGCACCCAAACCAGCTTGCGGGGCAACTTACCATCTCAGAAACCGTCCGTCCGTCGGTTAAAGAAGCGGCGGGATATCTTTGACGAAGATAGTCAGCAGAATAACTGACTGAAAACGAAAGGGCTGGCTTAGCTGGGAGTAGCGCCCTACATATTTAAGAGGAGACATTTTATCAGCTTAAAGAAAAAATCTCCCTATCCATCCATAGGAAAGGCTCGTGCCCCAGCAGTGGGGACATAAATGAGCTGATGATGATGAAAGAAAAAAAAAATATTTAACATTACGTCGTTAAAACCCTACCGATATTTGTGTATGAACAATATCCTCATATGCTAAGATGACGTTACACCTAAAGTATGTTTTTTTTTTCCAGGTATTTGAATATTGGTTACGCACACTAGAAATGAAAGGCTGGCTAAGGCGGTCGCCAGGTCGAGAAACGATTATTTTCATGTTGGGAAGCGCCATTTTCTTCTATTTAATGCGACTTGACAGAGAGAATGATAAAAGAACGCCATTATTCTGGCAAGTATTTCAGTTTTCCTTTTTTATTAATCAGAATACAATAATCATCATCATCATCATCATCATCAGCCTATATTAGAACAATAATATGACTTTTCATTTAGGGATGGGATAGCTGTTTCCTTCCATAATACGGCAATGTAAATGTAATAAAATAAATAAATTAATAAAAAAACTTTCCTACACTCACACCAAATATCTTGTCACTCTGCTTTAGTAACACTGTTGTGTTGTATCAAGCCATAACACTGTAATTAAGGCTACACTATTGTAACTTTTGTGTATGCATAATAAAAGTTTTAAAGCACTAGTACCAATTACATTGTATGATTTGTATGAACATCTACTGTACAATTATCACAGTGAGGACGAGCGGTTTAAGTCACTGGCTTAAAGCTAATGCTGTTAATTTACCAGAGCAATTTTGAAGTTGATTTTTTCTTAAATTAAAAGTTTTCTTATCTATTACAGAAACTATGCATTTATAAGAATTGTTACAAGCCTATAAAATAACTTATATGTTTTATTGTTTTCGATAGTTTACGCAAACACTATACACATTGAATGAAACTACTGGTCTACAAGTCTAAGCGTCAAACTACTAGTCTCCCTTTGACCACAGGCCCTGCAAATGGTTCGAAACGTCACAATAAACATTAAATCAAATTAATGTGTAATACATTTTAGTGCACTCGAATCATCCGACCTAAACATACTGCATACATGTAAAAATAATTTGTGCAAATTTTATTTGTAGGTTTTTCACACCACCAAAGGTTTCGAAGAATGTAGGAGAACCTGTTACGGGGATCAAAGGAAGGAGCCCCGCTTGCCCTCATAAAGGACCGTGCCTTAACTATGTTCTAAAAGTAAGTTGGTAATTACAGACAGTGAAACATATATTCCCAACAAATTTTGAACTTGTTACATTATGATAAGATTAATAATCGATGACATATTAAAACATTCTTTTCCTTATAAAAGGTTAAATATTTAGTATGTTACCTGGTGGTAGAATTCAGCCCAGACTCCGACTGGATGTCGACCCTCCTATTCTAACACATTAATTCGTGCACGTATAATTTTCAATAAAAAATATTTGTTTACTATCTCGATTTTGTATCTATATGTATACATATAATGACTTATCCTGACTGACTGATTCATCAACGCCGAGCTGAAACCGCTGAAGCTAAATAGATGAAATTTGGACAGTAGGTTAATTGTGTGGCGTAAAGAAGTCATATAGGGGGTGAAATTCTGTATGAAAGTCCGTCAGTTTTGAAGAAAAATACATGAAAATTGGTATTTGGCTTGTTCAGGGTGCCTAATACGAGTTTCATTCGTCATTCGATCACGTTAACGTAAACGATAATTTTTATGGCAAAATGTTAACTCTTCTAGTATGCCGCCAGGAGGCGCTGCTTCAATGCCATACTAATTTTCGTTTTCGTAAACGTAATCGAATGAATACGGATAGTAAACAAAACTCACACTAAACATAAGCCGATCGCGCATTCTCATGGTCATCCGAGTATCAGGTAATTTACGTTTCTGTCAGTATGCGTCGAAATGTTCGCAGAACGTCAATCTGTATGCTAATATTAACAGTGTTGACGTGGGACCATAAATTCAAGTCACGTGACAACATATTTTTACAATAAGAAAAAAGGCAAAATTTCAACATCTTTTGTTTTAGTATGTATCGAATTTACATCACGCTTAATATTCACAAAGTTTGTGTTACCCCGAAGGCCCCGGGTTCAATTCCCAGGTCGGGCAAAGTGTGTTTCACATTTTTGGTGATCACAAACCCGCATTTGGCAAGCGTGGTGATTAAGCCATTACCTATGGGTAATGGCTTAATCACCACGCTTGCAATTTATGAATTGTAGCGATGACTTGATTTCAATGATGGAGGCCTTTGCCCAGCAGTGGGACAGTTATAGGCTATTTACTTAATTTACTCTACTTATTGTTAACTGCTTATGCCCTTTACAACGTAATCTGATTTATGTTTTTTATGGCAATGGAAAAATTAAAATGGAGAAAAGAAAAGAAGGAATGAAGGATGGCAATGCTGTTATTTATTTATTTTTTATTAATTAATTAATTAATTTATCATGCCTTAGTGGTGGGATGAGGTTGAGAATTGCTCCTCTTCATAAGTAAATAGCCCCATATTCTGTTCGCACGATGTTGATAGATGGAGGAAAGAGGAAACCAAGGAAAAGATGGAGGGATTATGTGAGGAATCTTATGAATGAAGAGGGAGTGACTGTACAGGTGACGGCTGATAGAGAAGAGTGGAAAAACGGTAATTTTTTGGAGTGAATTTGCTGATCACCTCAGGCGGTGTCAACGGACTTTTCGAGGGTGGTGAGAAACTTGAAGGGTTCCTCAAACCGTGTGATCGAAACCCCGTCAGAGGTTTTCTAGAAGGAATGGCATCACGCACAAATGCGTGTCCCCGTCCCCTGCTAGATTCTCCGAGGGGGTTCGGATTCGATCGGTATTTTGTGCCGATCCCAAGTAATATGGCTAGGCTATTAATTAAATTGGTCCTTTGAGCCGGATCTACAGGGTGGGAAAGAGTATACCGACAGATTTTAACCATGGATTCCTGGTGGTGTTACGAGTAAATAATGTTATATCAACATGGGCCCAAAACTGCCTTATTAACTTACTTAATTTCTGGAACAAAAAAAATAATTATCGATAGTACTTCATTGTGAACGAAGCCTACCTACATTAGACTACATTTTTTTAAATTCCATTTATCTCAATACGTAATGAAAACTTTTTGCTGTTTAAACTCAACTTTTAATAAAAACTTATTCGTAGTTAAAATGTACTTGTGTATGATTACGTCATATTTAAAGGCGCGTTACCCTTGAGATTTTTCAACTTGTTAATTACTTAAGGGGGTGCAGCGCGGAATTTGAAAATTTACGTGTTTTTAAGTCACTGGTGCTAGGCGCTGATTAGGTCTTATACATTAAAAGGACTAGTATAGGTTAGCTTGATCCTTTCACAAGGTCATGGTTGTTTTGGAATTTGAAACAAATACCCAGAAACTGCATAAACAATACGTAAAATAATGATACCTAAAAACTTATTTCTTCAGAAACTTTGTAGATATAGCACAAAGGAAACAATGATCCGACATCAAAATGTTTGTATTGATATTCCGCAGGTCACTGTTATCTTATTTTTCAATAAAAAAAAACATGAATATGAAAATATTAAGACTTTTCTTATTTTTTACCCAAACGCCTATGATTTTACGAAAGTAAACATTGCTCTAATTAAATCACCAGCCTACTCTGTACAGATATTAGTGTGCGTGCGTATTCGTAGTCATGCGCCGTTGTCACACCACTGCCGCGCGCCGCTCGCTCGCTATCATAAAGAAACTTGAAACTCGCAGTTTTGCGTCCGCGCTGCACCCCCTTAAATAAAATAATATCTCGAAAATTAGGCTTTACCGAGCCAAATTTGTATTACTTTTTTTTGTCCAAATAGGCACTAGAATCGTTGGTTTTAATTTGTCGGTACACTCCTTCCCACCCTGTATACGTACGATACAGACTTACAGTCGAAAATAATAACCTATCCTCAGCAAGAGATAGGCCTACTAGAGATTTGTTGCTTAGTTATTTCTGTTATTTATCGGAAAATAACAGCGGTTGCTAGGTAACTAAACTAAGATAGGCCTATCTCTTACCAGATATAGGTTACTAGCTGACCCGGCAAACGTCGTTTTGCCATAAAAAATAAAAAAAAAATTTAGGGGTGGACTACCCCTAACATTTAGGGGGATGAAAAATAGATGTTGGCCGATTCTCATAGATACCGGATGACCCGGCAAACGTTGTTTTGCCATAAAAAATAAAAAAAAAATTTAGGGGTGGACTACCCCTAACATTTAGGGGGATGAAAAATAGATGTTGGCCGATTCTCATAGATACCGGATGACCCGGCAAACGTTGTTTTGCCATAAAAAATAAAAAAAAAATTTAGGGGTGGACTACCCCTAACATTTATAAATAAATATAATATAATATATGGCCCTGGCAACATTTAACACGCGCACATTGCGGACTGACGAGAAGATTTACGAACTGGAGGAAGAATTGAGCAAGATACGGTGGGACATAGTTGGATTATCTGAAGTCCGAAGAGAGGGTGAGGACTCGATAATCCTCAAGTCTGGTAACTTGCTCTATTTCCGGGAGGGCGAACAACTGTCTCAAGGTGGTGTCGGGTTCATCGTCCACAAGTCCCTCGTGAACAACGTTGTCGAGACCGGTGTGTCGCCTAGGGTAGCGTACCTTATACTCAGAATAACCAAACGGTATTCGTTGAAGGTCATACAGGTTTATGCTCCTACTACGACACACCCTGACGATGAGGTGGAGGCTACATATGAGGATATCTCTAGAGCCATACAAGCCTCCAAAACTCATTACACCGTTGTCATGGGAGATTTTAACGCAAAGCTGGGCAAACGAAGCGGCGATGAGATGAGAGTGGGACGATTTGGGGTTGGTAATCGGAACTCCCGGGGCCAACTGCTGGCGGACTTTCTGGAAAAGGAGGGACTCTTTATGATGAATTCCTTTTTCAGGAAGGCTGAACACCGCAAGTGGACCTGGATGAGTCCCGATGGTGCAACAAAAAACTAGATTGACTTTATTATGTCGACGAGGAAGCAAATATTCAATGATGTCACTGTGATCAATGCGTTTAAAACTGGCAGCGATCACCGGTTGGTAAGAGGCACATTGAATATCAACGTTAAGCTGGAAAGACGTCGATTAATAAGGTCTACGCTCCGTCCTGCACCCATCCAAATCCAAAACCCCGAAAGCTTTCAGCTCGAATTGCAGAATCGCTTCGAGTGCCTAAGTGATTGCGAAAATGTGGACGAATACAGCAACAGGTTCGTGAAGACTGTCCAAACGGTTGGGTCCAAGTTCTTTAAAACCCACCGTGCAAAAGGAACCAAAAAGTTCTCAGACCATACCCAAAAACTAATGGAAGAGCGGCGCGCAATGGTTCTACTTTCCTCGGGTGATGCGTCTCAGTTTCGGCGGCTAAATAGGCAGATCTCGAAGTCTATGACTCGCGACACGCGCCGATTTAATACTGACCGTATTAAAGAGGCCATTGAGCGGAACAAAGGCTCAAAAGTGTTCGCAAGAGATCTGGGTATTGGGCAGTGCCAACTGACGACGTTGAAAACTGATGACGGCAGAACTGTCACGACCAGGTCCGATGTTATGGGAGAGGTCGAGAAGTTCTATGGACAGCTTTACACATCCACACGGCCACCTGTACAAAGCTTAGCTAAAGACCCTAGAGCTATGTTAACCCGGCACTATACCGAAGACATCCCGGACATCAGCCTGTACGAGATTAGTATGGCTCTTAAACAGCTCAAGAACGGCAGGGCACCAGGTGCTGACGGAATTACGGCCGAGCTTCTGAAAGCAGGCGGAAGACCGGTACTCGTAGCTCTTCAGAAGTTATTTAATTCTGTCGTACTAGGGGGCAGAACGCCAGAAACGTGGCACGAAGGTATGGTGGTACTGTTCTTCAAAAAGGGCGACAAAACCCTGCTGAAGAACTACAGGCCCATCTCACTTCTAAGCCACGTCTACAAGCTGTTTTCGAGAGTCATAACGAATCGTCTCGCACGTAGGTTTGATGACTTCCAGCCTATCGAACAAGCCGGTTTCAGAAAAGGCTTTAGCACCATAGACCACATACATACGCTGCGGCAGGTTATACAGAAGACCGAAGAGTATAACCAGCCTCTTTGCTTAGCGTTTGTGGACTATGAAAAAGCCTTCGATTCGATTGAAACATGGGCCGTGCTACAGTCTCTCCAGCGGTGCCAAATTGACTACCGGTACATCGAAGTGTTGAAGTGTTTGTATGAAAACGCCACAATGTCAGTCCGTCTTCAGGACCAGAGCTCGAAACCTATCCAGTTGCAGCGAGGAGTGAGACAGGGAGATGTGATATCTCCGAAACTGTTCACTGCTGCACTGGAAGATGCTTTCAAGCTTCTGGACTGGAAAGGACTCGGCATCAACGTCAACGGCGTGTACATCACTCACCTTCGATTTGCTGACGATATAGTGGTCATGGCTGAGACCCTGGAAGACCTCGGCACAATGCTCGGTGACCTCAACAGAGTCTCTCAACAAGTGGGTCTTAAAATGAACATGGAGAAGACGAAAGTTATGTCAAACTCACGTGTCGTACCCACTCCTCTGAAGGTTGGGGACTCTGCCCTTGAAGTTGTGGACGATTATGTTTACCTGGGACAAACGGTCCAGCTAGGTAGGTCCAACTTCAGCAAAGAGGTCAATCGTCGAATCCAATTAGGCTGGGCAGCGTTCGGTAAGCTACGAAATAGCTTCTCGTCCGATATACCGCAGTGTCTCAAGACGAAAGTCTTTGACCAGTGTGTGTTGCCAGTGATGACATACGGGACTGAGACGTGGTCGCTCACTATGGGCCTTATCAGAAGGCTCAAGGTCACTCAAAGAGCAATGGAGAGGGCTATGCTCGGGGTTTCTCTGCGAGATCGAATCAAAAATGAGGAGATCCGCAGAAGAACAAAGGTAACCGACATAGCCCGAAGAGTTGCTAAGCTCAAGTGGCAGTGGGCAGGGCACATTGCTCGCAGGACTGATGGCCGCTGGGGCGGAACAGTCCTCGAGTGGCGACCGCGTACCGGAAAGCGCAGTGTGGGCAGGCCTCCAACAAGGTGGACCGACGATCTGGTGAAGGTCGCGGGAAGCCGCTGGATGCGAGCAGCACAAAACCGGTCGTTGTGGAGATCCTTGGGGGAGGCCTTTGTCCAGCAGTGGACGTCTTTTGGCTGAGATGGTGATGATATAAATATAAATGCGTCCCACACTCACACCAATTATCTAGCCCCAAGAAAAGCTTCCTTAAGAAACTCGTTATATGGTTAACTAGACAACGGATAAACATACATAATATACTTTAATACATACTTATTATACATAGGAAACACCCAGACCCGAAACAATTGAGAAAAACAGGTATTACTAAATTGATCCGACCGGGGATCGAACCCGGGACCTCAGAGATGGCGACACCATGAAAACCGGTGTGCAAGCCACTCGACCAAGGAGGTCGTCAAATTTAGGGGGATGAAAAATAGATGTTGGCCGATTCTCATAGATACCGGATGACCCGGCAAACGTTGTTTTGCCATAAAAAATAAAAAAAAATTTTAGGGGTGGACTACCCCTAACATTTAGGGGGATGAAAAATAGATGTTGGCCGATTCTCATAGATACCGGATGACCCGGCAAACGTTGTTTTGCCATAAAAAATAAAAATAAAATTTAGGGGTGGACTACCCCTAACATTTAGGGGGATGAAAAATAGATGTTGGCCGATTCTCATAGATACCGGATAAGCACAAAAAATTTCATCAAAATCGGTCAAGCCGTTTCGGAGGAGTATGGCAACGAAAACTGTGACGCGAGAATTTTATATATTAGATTAATCCCCAGCGTTACTCAGGCAGCACGCATGCTAAGCAGTGCTGGTGTATATGAGCGCCACAGCATAAATGCGTCGCCGTATCCTGTACGCCAAGCATTCAATTCAGAATAATAACTTGCAACAGGAATAAGGATTCCAAAGTTTTCAAATATTGTTTGTGTTTTTGTAAACTATAGGCATTTTTGATCATTGCCGTCGTTGGTGTGCATGGCATCGCTTGTCGATTATAGCCGACGCGACGGTTGCGGTCGGCTTATGACTATTTCATTTTTCAGGGAACGGCGCAACTGTTCGGCGTGGGGTGTGCAATGTCGATGGTGCGAACTATACTACCCAGGATACTGACTCCCACCAAAGCGCTGAAATCACTTAAGTTTTCCCACTTGAAACTTGGGATATTCTTCGGAGGCTACATCGGCATTTATAGGGTAGATATTACATGTTCTTGTTAAAAATTCCGGTCGTTTTTCAATATGTGATGCTGGAAAAGAAATGCTCTTGCCGAGTTTCTTGCCGGTTAAGGTCTCCCGCCCAGTAGGGTTACTCTTGAAACACAATTGCAATAATCAATTTCCAATCACAAATGTAAAAAATTCAAATGGCACTCATAAAAGCGATAATAGCGCCACATTGGAATTAAATTGCGTGGAAATTGAGTGAACAAATTATTATCGAGATGGGCCGTTCCGAAATTGCGAAACTTATCCCAATATCGATACATATTAATCGCATTGGAATTGTATTAAGATTGAGTTTGCGTCAAGAGTAGCCTACCAGAGTAGACTTACGGAGCAAGTGCATAGTGGCATTCATAAGCTTTTTTTCTGTAGCCTAAACTATAGTCATACGAGTATTGTCTGGTATGGCGCAGAAATGATTTGCTGTTAATAATTAGATTAATATTAAAATACATGTAACTAACATAGAATAAGTAATACTAACACATTGACTCTTGGCCACTTGAATAAATGAATATTCTGTTCTAAAATGAATTTGAATTTTGTTAAAATGATGACGATGATGTGTGGTTTCAGTTAGTGAATTGCCTGCTGTGCCGCGCCCACGGCAAGGACAGCGCGCTATACGCTCTGCCCGCGGGTTTGCTTGCGGGCGCTGCGTTCAGAGCGTCCCCTTCGACGCCGATAGCGCTTGCCCCCCTCACCTCTACGTTGCAGGTTGGTTATCACATCAACTATTTTATCATCATTAGTTACACCGATCGTCATCATCATCAGCTCATTTTATGTCCCCACTGCTGGAGCACGAGCCTTCCCTATGGATGGGTAGGGAGAACGGGCCATAAACCACTACGCGGGCCTAGTTCGGATTGGTGATTGTTAGACTGCTAATGCAGCCGGACCAACAGCTTTACGTGCCTTCCGAAGCACGAATTCGCGATGATAAATGTTTTGGTCACCCATCCGATGACCGGCCTTTGCGAAAGTTGCTTAACCTTAGCACTCGCAGACCGGGCGCGTTAACCACTGCGCCAAAGAGCTCCGATACACCGATATTGTATTTTAATTTTAATAAATGACAGTTTTTGAGACGTACTTAAGTATTTAACTCCAGTATTAGCGCAAGGTTGTCTCGCGTCTGGACTCCGTTTTCACTAAACATCTGAGTGGAGTAGTTTACCGAGCTAAGTATTAAGAAAAAGTCTTGTATTGAAGGGCTTAATAATTTTTCGTATAAAATTGATATTTCTTGGGAAAGTTACATATACACAATATACTAGCTGACCGGCGGACTTCGTACCGCTTTGACAGTTTCCATGACAACAAAACAAACAAATCATTCGTGCGCTTAAGAACACCCGTATCCCATGATGGACCCCTATAGCAGCGCCACCTGCCGGGTCCAATTGTAAATCTAAACCATTCTCGAATCCACTTGGACACACACAGAGAATTTCATCCAAATCGGTCCAGCCGTTTAGAAGGAGTTATATTGAAAGCAAAGCAAATATAAATTATCTTTTATTATTTAAATTTTATTAAAAAATAATCAATACTTAGCACACTTTATGTGTAGTGATTGAACGAATTGTTAAATGGAAACGCTACCTAGATTCTTGCAGCGCATATGCCGTCAGGTCGTTCAATAAAAAGAAAGACCAGCGGTTGATTTTTGAACCGGTGACCAACTCTCACGCTATAATATCAATTACGAACGAGTGCTCCTTTTTCTCTTATTCAAGGTCACTGGTAGTAACTTATCTTTGACACCGAAAATTCTTAAACGGTATATTTCTTAGTAATCAAATTGTATATAAAGTGAAAAATTATGATATTTCATAATGTATTTCATTAACTTATAATTCGAAATCACCAATGAAATTAAAAATCGCCCCCCAGTACCCAATCACAGACATTTCGGTGTAGACAACGTGTTCAACGAAAATATATACGGCATTAGGACATAATCACAAAATCGCCATTAAGCCAACGACCGACAAATTATAATGACGATGCCAAAATAAGTTTCCGATTTTTATTGCTGAAATAAAACAGTTTTGATACGTAACATGTTTTTAATTTACCTTATTTTTATTTCGATTTTTTTTACCTAAATAATGAAACTGCATTGGTGTGTAAAAAAGTCGCTAGAATATTTGTATATAATTTTGTGGAGGTAATAGGTTTAAAAAAGCCCTCTCTTAGAGATGAATTACTTTCAAATATTTTTTTTTCAAACATTATAATTTCGTAAGCGATTAGAATCCAATAGACGTTTTACAGAGTAAACGGCACTAATTAGAAAATTTTACAAAAAATCACAAAAGCGACTGATTGTGCCTCGAAACTGACGAGAAGTACGTATGAAACGATATTTGATGTTCATTGCCCGTTTACATAATACACTACCCACATGTGTAAAGCTAAATAAAGCCGCAATGTATGACGAACCATGCGACATACTCTAGATTTTCTCAAAACTGTCATAAAATCAAAATAAATCATTTTAAAACTAATTACGAATATTTGTATCATGAAATTACTTTCCGGCGGAAGGCATCGTGTTCTACTTATTGGCTACTTACAGATGAAGTGTTTTTACAATTTATAACAGAACATCGAGGTATTTTTTTTTCGTGTTTTTGACAGATGTCTCCCTAGGTAAATGTCGATCGCGGACTGAATATAAGCAGCGATCAATGGTCAGTGGTCAACTGACCACAGATGGGTTCATTCGAAACGTTTGAAGTAGGTGTACTTGCGTGATCTATGTTAATATAGGTCTGTAAATAAAAAAATAGTATGTTTAATTTGTTTTTCTCAATATGGCGTTTCTCTTTGCTCCATGTTCAACCATGACATGAATACATCGTTATTTACGAACTTCGTAGATCCTCGGTTCGTGGGGCTACCAGAGAGGTATGATCCCGGAGAGCTGGCCGCTGGTGGAGATCCTGTACTGCCTGTGCCAGGGGCTGCTGTTCCACGCGCGCGTCATGCACGAGGACGTCTGCCCGAAGTACATCATCAACCTGATGCACACCGTCACGAATAACAAGTGAGCGGAATACTTTTTTTTCACCATCATATTGGCCCTTATTCAAGGGCACTCCTTTGCTCTCCCTCCTCACTCCTTTTCACTCCATCACTCCAAATCTATACTCATATAATATTATAAAGCTGAAGTTTGTTTGTTTGGTTGAACGCGCTAATCTCAGGAACTACTGGTTCGAATTAATAAATTATTTTTGTGTTGAATAGTCCATTTATTGAGGAAGGCTATAGGTTATATTACATCACGCTATGACTAATAGGAGTGGAGCAGCAATGAAAAATGTTGCAGAAACGGGAAAATGTTTACGTGGGTGAAACCGCGGGGCACAGCTAGTTTAATCATATAACTATTTGAACGCCTCGGTGGCTGAGTGGCGAAGCTCTCTGAAGGTCCCGGGTTCAATTCCAAGGTCGGGCAGTTTCGGATTTTTCTTTACTTGGATTGCGTGCCGTCGCTCCGAGCGTTGGATTTCCAAACGTTCCATAATCCTTTATTTTGGAGTGAATCCATTAATTTGGAGTGGATGGAGTGGCGCGAAAAAGTGCAGGGTCCAGTGATGTGGGCCAATATGATTAAATTCGGAGTGAGAGTGAGTGTACACTCACTTGGTCACTTGTTAACTCGTTTTGCTAACGACGTGAGTCATTCAAGGTCACTCACTGTTCAACAAACGCCGAAAATTTTAAATAAGTAATAATCAAATTTAAAAAAAAAAAATTTTTTTTGATAATGTATTTTATGCTCCTTATGTTATTTAATATCAGCAGCCTATGAACAAGCTAAAAACAGCAGTTTGGACCTTCCGTGTTAAGCAACTTTTGCAATGCCACGTTAAGGCATGTCCTGACTAATTTATAAGGCTGGGTTTCCACTGACGCGGAGCTGGACGGAGAGGAGCGGTGAAGAGCGGTGAAAAGTGGCGAGTGTTTCCACTGAAGCGGAGCGGAGCGTAGTAGTGAAGCGGAGCGGAGCGGAGTAGTGAAGCGAAGCGGATGATAACTACTATGATGCACTGAGCGCGAGTCAAGCGGCGTGGCGTCATGCACTCACCCCCGCACCCCGGTCCGCACCTCGCCGCTCCGCTCTCCCATTCGTTCACTACACAACCTCGCTGCTCTCCGCACCGCACCGCCCCGCTGTCCTCCGCACCGCACCGCCCCGCTGTATTTTTATTATGAATATCCGTTCAGCTCTGCTCCACTCCGCTCGCGCTGTTTCCATTGAAGCGGAGTGGAGATTTTGAGCATAGTGATTGGTCAATTCATGTACCGCTAAGCACTTCTCCGCCCAGCTCCGCGTCAGTGGAAACCCGGCCTAATACCTGTAGTTCCTGCGTAATTCGGAAGGTATAAGTCGTTAGTTCCATGTTTCATAGAATGGGAAGTTCGAGCCATATTCTGTTCGTACGATGTCGATAGATGGAGAAGGAGAGGAAAAACAAGGAAAAGATGGAGGGATTATGTGAGGAATCATATGAATGAAGAGGGAGTGACTGTACAGGTGACGGCTGATAGAGAAGAGTGGAAAAACGATAATTTTTTGGAGTGAATTTGCTGATCACTTTAGGCGGCGTCAACGGACTTTTTTGAAGGTGGCGAGAAACTTGAAGGGTTCCTCAAACCGTGTGATCGAAACACCTTCAGTTGTTTTCTAGAAGGAATGGCATCACGCACAAATGCGTGTCCCCGTCCCCTTCTAGATTCTCCGAGGGGGTTCGGATTGGATCGGTATTTTGTGCCGATTCCAAGTAACATGGCTGGGCAGGAAGAAGAAGTACTGTTTTCCACACCTCGCCATCACTGGTAATGATTTACTTTTAAAACGTATTCTTTCTATTTTTCAGAGCCGACGAAATCCAAGGAGCCTTCATACAGAAGATACTTAGAACAATGCCGTGATATGCGAATTTATAATTTAATATGGTGCATGGTGATGATATTTTATAAAGAAATAATTTATTTACAATTATTAATTGTCCGGTCTGTGATTATTATGTTAATTGACGTATTCTATTTGGTTCACGGTTAATTTAACGGTGGGTTGTTATTTTAAGTTTTCTTTCTAAGCGCTTTTTGTGTTTTTTATGTAATTTAATATTCCAGTAAGTATATAGAGGTTTTGTTGACTTGGAACAAGTTTTTTTGCTTTGAAACGATATGTCACGTCACGGTGTTGTTTATGCATTTAAAAATATTTATGTTGATGATGTAATAATGACAAACGTTCCTACAACGAAAATATGATGACATTTAAAATGTGTAGTAAAATCGTAAAATTGTTAAATAGCGTCATAATTTGCACTACTATTAAAATACTGTTAACTCAAAAAAAAAACTGAAATTTGATATTCAATCGTACTGTTATTATAAAACGGTAATATCTCAAATATAAGTATATTATAAGTTACCACAGTATTGTAATATCGGTTGGAATGTAAATCAATAACCATTTTATACATCACTCACTGTAATTCTATACAATGACTCTAGTGCGAATATTGTCACTTTTTAATAGAGTAAGTTTCATCCATATACATAATTTTATTCATTTCATTACAATTAATATGAACTCGAGGCAGCGCCATTTAGTAACGATCTTTTGACACGAACTTGCCACTAGGTGGCGTTGCTCTCATTTACGTATAACAAACAGTAAATACTGACATCGAATACTTAATAATGTACAAATTTTGGATAATCGTTAGTCAATTATTGATATTATTACTTTTATCTTTAGAGAGCAAAGCCTTCAATCGAAGTATATAATTTTAAAAAGTGTTTAACAAAATTTCAACTATGAACCCACACTTCCAACAAACCAGGTCAGGTGCACATAATTTTGTTAATGATGCAATTGTGACAACTTAGTTTATCAACACTTTTTAAATCGAAATATATATTTTAATTAATGACATTAGATGTAAGCAAACAACAAACTAAGTACAGGCTGGATTATTATTATAAAAGATAACGCGTGGTCGGAAAACCAGGCAAACGATGTCGTCGGCACTGCTAGTAGTGAAAGCTAGTAGTAACCAAATCATCACATTCTTAGGAACATTTAAAATAAATAAGCACAAATATCTAGTTGCTTCCAATATAGCAAATTTAGTCAGTAGATAGGTATAGGTAGAAATTTTATGAAATATTTATATTATGCGAGGTTGCAACAAGCGTTAGGTACCATAAGGTTTTATTATAGCGTAGTATTCAATATGTAAACTGAAAAAAATAAAACATAGGTCATGAAAAGTTGTTTTGCTTATTTTGCTGCTTATGAGAGAAACACCAACTTTGGTAAGGACAAATAATGATAAATGTACTTATTGAAAATAAATGTACCGAAATGTAATAAACGAGCAAGCGTTTATCCGATTGCCAAAACGTCGGTTCAAAAGACATATGAAATAAGAGATTTTTGTACTCGTACTACACAAATTATGTTAATGTTTTAAATTTTATTATAAGACTTCTCGACTATAATGGATTTTTTATTTTTCGATTTTGCATCAAATACGATCAAAATCTTGCAATCACAAATATTTGTTTTTATGTTTAGTTATTTGTTTTTCTTTTTTACTTTTGATTTGTTTTAATATCTTTAGCTTATATTAATCGTTAAAATACATAATACGTTGAAGTCAATAAGTAGGTAACATTATTTTACCAAAAATATGGAGCTCGGATATTGTTGTATTTTTGTAATAAATATTTTATATGAAAAAATGGGTTTTATTTTTAATGAAACTTCGAATCTCTTCGTAAAATCGTGTATTGCATGATTGACAAGATGTCATTTTAAAGAGTAATGTTTAAATTTATCGCAATGTATCTACATTGCAATACTACAATCTTCGAAACTATCTTTCCATTGTAGAATTAAGCACTTTTAATATTTAAATTAATCTGATGTTCTCCATTTATCTGTACATCTACAGATGTAGAGGGCAATCATACCAACATAATATCTTATTGGTTGATAACCAATCTTATTATCTTTATTATGGTTCTTACTAGCCACTGACGTAAAGTTAAATGTATCCCTGCACACTCTTTGTATTCCAATAAGGGTCAAATCACTTTGTCTCAAAGAGTGGACAAAGGTATAATCTTGGCTATGTAAAGTAGGTTGTACTTTATTGGTTTTCACTCTTATTAACAGTAAACAAAGTTCGATTTATAATGGATCCAATTTGCCACTGCCTGACGTAAATTTGAATTTATCCTTGCACCCCCTTTGTATTGGTAATAGGTTTAAGTTGCCTAAGAGACTGCTAACTACAAAGGTATAATCTTAGCCAGGCAGTATAGATTGACTTTATTGGTTTTCAATCTTATAAACAGAGAGTAAAGTTCAATTTATTATGGTTCCAATTTGCCACTCAAAAAAGTCAAATTAATCCTCGCTCCTTTGTTTAGCCATAAGGTTGAAATCCTGTAGACGAAGACTGAACTTTTCAATCAAGTTCCGTGACTCTAGGCCCCCCGGAGCCCGCAGGGCGAGCACAGCTAGGCCCGCCCCCTCCCAACGCTCCGTGCAGTTTCATCATGGCTGGCTGGCACACCGTCTGGGCTCGCTGCAGACGGTGCTGCAACTGGTCCTTACTCGCCTCACGGTTGTTCTCCAACCAACGGAGTTGTTCGCTGCATTCCGATAGCACTGCAGATCTCTCGTCGTCTGTCAAACGACTGCTAGCGTTTTCTGCAGCCTGGAAATCAAATCAAATTAAATAATTTATTTTTCACACTGTTACATAGAGAAGGGCTACAAAAAAAAATAAAGATATTAAAGTGAGCAGTGAAACAGTGGCAATATAGTTTCTGGCTCAGCATGTGTCATGGCTTATGCAAAGCCATGACGCTGATTTTCAGACGGAGGCCGAGTTGCATTCGGAAATGAGGTTAGGCATTACAATTGTAGTTTGGAACGTTATTATTGTATACTCGTACGTGCTTTAAGTTGGAACAGGTTTAGATGGTAATTAATAATGTTGGTGTTTAAAAATAATTAATTGTCGCAAAAGAATATCTGTGGTGCTACCATTATTATAATGTCACAATGGTGGAACATCAATTTAGTACCTTATGGGAAAGTAAAAGTAAAAATAGATAGTGTTGATTAATTTCAGCGAGTTGGATTGAGCCACGATAGCATAGTTGGTAGTGCACCTGACCCGGCATGTCATGGGGTGCGGGTTCTAATCCCGCTCGTGGATTTTTTTCAACATTGTCTTTTTTCAATTTGTAATTTGTTTGCAATAATATTTGCGTGTAAATTATATGTAAATAAATAAATATAGCTTGCTTAATTCTTGCTTAACTGATTTGGCTCCTTTGGCTTACAAAGTAAAAGTAGATAATGTTGATTAAGTTCGGCGAGTTGGATTGAGCCACGATAGCATAGTTGGTAGTGCACCTGACCCGGCATGTCATTGGGTGCGGGTTCGAATCCCGCTCGTGGATTTTTTTCAAGTCTTTTTTCAAATTAGTACCTTAATCTTAAAATAAGTTTATTTTTGTGACGGTGCTAAGATTCTGGCCCAAATCAGACGATAAATAATAAACTGTCAAATGTCTTCAATAAGAGTTCAACCATATACCTCAGACATAAAGTTCAAAGTCTGTCGAGAAAGTTTAATAGTATGTGGTAGTCGATGTGCAGACATGTGTACGTCCAAGTTACCGTTTTGCATCCAAAAATGTAGCCTTCCAGCTGATTTCTGACTTCGACCTTCTGTCTGGCTGCCTCATCTTCTGTCTTGAATTTCTCCGCATCGTGAAGCATCTTCTCGATATCTTTCTTGGTGAGGCGGCCTTTGTCATTGGAAATGGTGATTCGTTCAGTGCGTCCTGTGCTTTTGTCGTGCGCGTTCACGTTTAATATTCCGTTAGCGTCAATATCGAAGGTAACCTGGCACCGTAGAAGCATGATTTATTAGAGGATTACTGTTAACCATACTGACGGCAATGGGAGGGAGCAAGGACGACGCAGTGACATCAGCGACACCGGCAACGGCGGCCGGACAATGACATCTATCTATCAACGTGATTTCAGCTTGTACTCGCGTCCCTATTTTATTTCTGAATAAAGGAATTTTTCTGTTTCTGCGGTGTATTATTTAACTAGGCAGCGTCATCGTAAACAAGTACAATATATAAGGTCACATTTTATCAACCGCAAATATTTTGACAAAACATCTAATTATACTCGTATCAAAGAAATAAGGCCCTAGCGTTTAAAAGAAAATCAGGCTAGTTTTTATTTTTATTTTTCCTAACACAAAAATTGTAATATTTTAAAGAGCACCCATTGCGGCCTCTCTTTCGGCTACTTTGAATGAAACTACGGGCACGTGTAAGCGAAGCGGTGTAGGTACTGCGGCCTCTCTGTCTCGGCTCTTGAATTGAAACTACCGAAAGTGCGTTTTTTAATCGAAATGTCTTTTGGCGTTTTTCTTGAAAACTAGCGTATAAAAATGTAAGGTTTTTTCATAAAAATAGTTTATTTATGTTGTTGAATTTATCCTCAAAATATTTGCGGTTGATAAAATGTTACCTTATATGTATATGATTTTATATAGTGGTGCACTTGGAATATAGGCTGATGATGAAATTGGTGATACTTTCGTTCATTTAGAGAAATATTAGTGGTCGCCCAGTGGTCGAAAGACCGTAATTTTATTAAGGCTGTACGGATTGTATCCTAAGCAATGAAAAATAAAAAAAGATAGAATGTGAGTTTGGGTTGGCATTGACAGATGTCGGCCGCATTAAAGATAACAATACGTGTGTGTCAAATACATATTATGCGTGTGTGCCAAATACATGGTAGTGTGTGTAATGTAGTTTTTATTGAATTAATGTATTTTTTATGTATAATTAAAAAAAATATTAACATTCGGATAACCTTCTCTATATAAACTATAAGTGTGCAAAAGTTCATACTCCTCCGTCCGCGCAATCTTCGTAAAAACGGGTACAAAGTTTTTGCTTTACGTATTAATATATAGATAATTAAATATATGACGGATAGTGACAGATGTGATGATTAAATAAGAAAAAAGGACATAATAGATTCCACTTCGTAACGGGAAACGTAGCGGTTATATGACAATCTTGCAGATGGGCAATCTAAGAATAATTTTAGTTACGTACAAGACAAATTTTATGATTTTAAATCACTACTTGATCACGTTAACAAAAACAAGACTTTTTATGGCTAAATTGCAACTCACCTTATTCGTTACCAGGTGTTGCTTCAACGCCATACAATTCTACATCCACCTTTAATTCACTTGCATTCAGCAGTTCAGCACTATGTTCTACAAATCTATTCTATATTCTTTGAGCGATTATTTTCCAAGTGCAAGGCAAAGACCTCCCTTCCCTCTCTCCACCAAATTCTATCCAGAGCTAGTTCGGGGCAATTCCTTGTTCTACGAATATGATTATAAAATATATGCAAACGCTACCTCAATTTGTGGCACACCTCTGGGTGCTGGCGGTATACCAGTCAAATTGAATGTGCCCAGGAGATTGTTGTCCCTTGTCATTGCCCTCTCGCCTTCGTAAATCTAGTTAAAACAAAATAATTTAACTATGGCCCAATTTTTAAGAAGCAAATGATACAAAATACATCATACTTGGATGACCTCTACCTGAATAGTCACCGCAGGTTGATTATCGGAATACGTGCTGAATATTTGCTTCTGAGATATTGGTATTCTGGAATTCCTTTCCACCAAACGGGTCATAACACCGCCGGCCGTTTCAATTCCTAGAGACAGCGGGGTGACGTCCACGAGTAGCACATCTTGAATGCGAGCGTCCTTCGATCCGCTTAAAATGGCTGCTTGGACTGAGGCACCGTAAGCCACTGCTTCGTCAGGATTTATAGACAGATTGAGAGTTTTTCCGCTGAAGAACTCCTAGGACATTATAAAAAGGTACATATAAGTACTCATACCTGGGTACGAAACATAAATGTATATCAAGGTGCACAAAATAATAATACCTGTAACAGCCTTTGAACTTTGGGAATACGAGTGGATCCTCCAACCATCACCACGTCATGGATCTCCCGTGTGTTGAGTCCTGCGTCTTTTAGAGATCTTTCAACGGGTCCGATTGTTTGCCTGAACAAATCAGAACACAGTTCTTCAAACCGGGCTCTAGATAGCTTTGAATAAAAGTCAATACCTTCATGCAAAGCATCTATTTCAACACTTGCTTCTGTACTGGAGGAAAGGGTCCTTTTAGCCCTTTCACATGCAGTGCGAAGTCTCCTTAAAGCTTTAGGGTTGTCTTTAATACTTTTCTTAAATTTTTTCTCAAATTCTTGAGAGAAGTGGTCTACCATTCTGCTATCGAAATCTTCGCCTCCTAAATGAGTGTCGCCAGCAGTTGATCTAACTTCAAATAAAGAGCCTTCAGCTATTTGAAGAATGGACACATCAAACGTGCCACCTCCCAGGTCGAAGATCAGAACATTTTTATCTCCCGTTAAGTTCTTGTCCAAGCCATATGCGAGGGCTGCTGCAGTTGGTTCGTTGATGATCCGAAGTACGTTTAAAGCAGCAATGACTCCAGCGTCTTTAGTCGCTTGCCGCTGAGAGTCGTTGAAGTATGCTGGAACAGTTATGACAGCGTCTTTCACTGTTCCTCCGAGATATGTTTCGGCTGTCTCTTTCATTTTCGTCAAGACCATGGATGATATTTCCTCCGGCGTGAACTTCTTTTGCTCCTTTTTATATTGAACTACTATTTTTGGCTTGCCGCCATCAGATACCACTTCAAACGGCCATAGTCTAAGGTCTTGTTGAATTTTTGGATCATCATATTTTCGACCTATGAGACGTTTCGCATCAAAGACTGTATTTCTAGGATTCATAGCTGCCTGAAAATAATTGTGATTGAATTCGAGTAGAAAAGATTTGCAAAAGTATCAAGCTACAGTTTACTCTATGATCCAGATCTCTGGTTCGATTCCCAGCAGGCTGTACACATTGTTATCGGTTGGCTTATGGTAAAGCTTGTTTTGTTCTTCACTAATTACGGATCGGCGAGAAACTTAGAGGGTTCCTCAAGACGTGTGAAACGAAGCATCTTTAAAGGTTTTCTAGAGGGAACGGCATCACGCACTTGTGCGTATCCCCGTGCCCTACAAGATTCTCCAAGGATTTCGGATCGGATCGAGGGTATTATTAACTGATTCCACAAATGTTACGTCTCTTAGTTACAGGTAGTATATTATGGTACAGTCACGAGCATTAGACTAGTTTTGATTCTTATTCCATTGTATTAAGAGTTATTTTGGCATTGGTGCAATGTTGGTCCAGACTATTGACGGTGTCGAACATCCAATAGCATAATATATGAGTCGCTCTTACATTGTTTACATGTTAATACTCGTGACTGTACCTAACCACTAGACAGTTTTACAGTAGTGAGAATTCATATAGCACTTCCTTTTAGATAAGAATAAAGTCAAACGCTGGGTTAATACATTGTGGAATAAAATATAAACTAAAAACTATTCATATCTAAGACCTTCGATAATTTACGCTCGCTCTCGAGACTTTGATCAAAAGAATGCCAAAATCAGATAACCCTAGGTATATCGTGTTGTTCAACTAATAAACTATGTTTCTTTGAACTTGTAGACTTCAAAGTGGGTTCTGAGTGAAAGTATTTAGTAGCGACGGTTTCTTTTCTTTCTTACCTAATTATAATTGCTATCAAATGTCTTGTACTTTCAATTTAAATTTTAAAAAAATAGCTGGAGGAAAAATTTGAAAAAAGGGTGTTTTGACATAGTTCTTTATGCTTGATTAAAAAGGGGCAAACCCTCTTAGCGAACCAGCGCAGGGTGGTACTCGGTGTCTGCTCTCCGTGGCCCGAGCCACCTCCGCGAGGGGATTCTCGGTATCGGTATTTCTCGGTACAAGGTCTTTACCGTAGGGTTTACGAAGTCATGGCTTTAAATTGACGTTCAAAAAACACTTGTAAAATTTCATTTTGATTAAAAAAAATTGAATTTTGAATTGATAGGACTGCGCTTCAGTGAATGCATGTGCCACGCAGGAGTAGGACGACCTACTCCCAGATCGATGCCGACAGCTGGAACCGCCATTAGACTGCTCTTCACGCATTAGGATTAACTGTACTGCAGTCCAATTAGCAAACATTGTATACCTGGTTTTTAGCAGAATCCCCTATCAGTCTTTCGGAGTCGGTGAAGGCAACGTACGAGGGTGTGGTCCTGTTCCCCTGGTCGTTGGCGATAATCTCCACCTTGCTGTGCTGGAACACGCCCACGCAGGAGTAGGTCGTGCCCAGGTCGATGCCGACAGCTGGAACCGCCATTGGACTGTGCTCTTACGGCGTTAGGGTTTGCTGTAAATATACCAAAGTGTTGTGTAAATTTTTTATTATTTTTATAAGTACTTAAGACTTAATTTTTCAAATAAGTTTTTAACTAAACGAAGTTTTATAAAGTTTAACAGATAAAGTTTTTGTAAGAAATTATAACTCCAACAGGTAGGTATGTGTGTGCACAGCAGGATTAGCAGCAAACTTTTTTATGATAACACCAACCTCAATATTTGATTTATAGAGATGCACAGTAAATGCCCTCAGACTAGGTGGAGCAACGATTCCCGCAAGGTGGCTTGCAAGAGCTGGATGAGAGATAGCCGCGGATCTTGCTCAGTGGCGCGCACTTGGAGAGTCTATGTTCAGCAGTGACCTAATATAGGCTTATGATGATGATGATGAACATGATAATGCCAGTAAATACCAGCTACCGCTCATTGGTTTTTAATCAGGACTTAATATTAAAAGAAAGAAAATAATTTAGGTAGGTAGGTAGGTTTTCTGTAGCTCAACTGGACTTCAATAAAATTATAGGGCTTAATAAGCCTAGTGATAACAACATATACTAGTTCACACCATAATAAATAAGATATCAAACCCGAAATTTAGTAGGTATTATTGTTGTTTCGAATCTCTCAAGCAAGTGTTTGTTTTATGGTATGCCCAATATTATAAAAGTAGGTAATGTTATTTGATAATGTGCATTTCGATTATGCATTTTACAAACTTAGGCTTAATCTCTTTACCTTTGTTTTGTAGGGCTCACGTCATATTTAAATTTAACCTGCATTTTGAATTCTTACACAAAAATTTTCTAAATTCGCAACATTTTTCTAAATAAACACATAATTTGACAAAGCCATCAAAGTGACGTTTTATTTAACAGGCTTCAAAGGCACTTTTCCAACAAGAAGTTTTAACAGCGGACCAAGAAGGTGGCTGTGGCGCGGCGGTAAAGAAACTGTTTTTTGGTTTTATCTAGGTGTCTATAGAAATAAAAACCGGCCAAGTGCGAGTCGTACTCGCGCACAAAGGGTTCCGTACTTTATGACGTATTAAAAAAAAACTACTTCTAGATCTCGTTCAAATCAATTTTCGGTGGAAGTTTGCATGGTAATTTACATCATATATTTTTTTTAGTCTTATCATTCTCTTATTTTAGAAGTTCGAGGGGGGGGGGGGACACGTTTTACTACTTTGGAAGTGTCTCTCGCGTAAACTATTCAGTTTAGAAAAAAATGATATTAGAAACTTCAATATCATTTTTGAAGACCTATCCATAGATAACCCACAGGTATGGGTTTGATGAAAAAAAAAATTGAGCCCCAAAAATTTATGGTTTTTTTTTTTCTATTTTTGTGTGAAAATCTTAATGCGGTTCACAGAATACATCTACTTACCAAGTTTCAACAGTATAGTTCTTATAGTTTCGGAAAAAAGTGGCTGTGACATACGGACGTACAGACAGACAGACAGACATGACGAATCCATAAGGGTTCCGTTTTTTGCCATTTGGCTACGGAACCCTAAAAATGAATCACTAAATGTGTTGCTAATCGCAAAACTCGAGAGCAGCTGAATTCTACTTTGTTGTGTTTGATGAAGTCTAAGGAAGGTTCTTATGGAGAGAAAAAACGTAAAAAATACGAGGAAAATAGTAAAAACAACAATTTTCTTTTCCCTTTGATTATTTACTAAATATTACTAAATATATTTACTAAATAATCAAAGCTTTTCCCATACAAACCACTCTGTCCCCAGCTGTCAAACATTTGACGTCAATCAAAACAAGACAAAGGCGCGTAATATTTCTAAGACAGCGGCAAGGCGACAGGAGGCCAATAACTTTTGACAGAACGAAATCTGTCGGAGCTAAACGTAGTGTTTAAATTCTCTTTGGTCGGGGCAGCTATTAACATAAAAAAATAACTGTAACTTTGTTTTAGAGAAATAGGGCAGAACAAGGTCAGCCGGGAAAGCTAGTTACAAATAATTTTCAAAAAAATACATACTTATACAAAGTAGATACCTACGTAAGAACCCAATGTAGATCATTCAGTATTGATTACATTACAACTTAAGGCTAAAGATCGGCAAAAGTGGAACGAGAGAAGAAAGAAAAGCCTTGCTTCAAATTGAAACACGCAAGGCCCCATACTATCAGTTGCATCTCAAAGTCAAGGCTCTAATAATAAAATATAGTTTTCATTAGTACTACTAGCATTCAATAGACTATTGCAAATGGTATTTATTATTTAGGTATTTATTTCTTGTGTTTCTTGCGGTTTCTTCTTAGTAATACGTACAAGGTACCCGAGGTCTCCAATTCTCCACCCACTGGAGGCGTAACATATGTAGGTAAGTAAGTACTTTATTGCGTAAAGAAAAAGGTGACAGTATAAGCATAGTAGAATGAAACAAGTAGGTCATCTTCATACATACGCACCGAGCGCGGCTTGTATGTGAGCGCAGCCGAGCCAACCCGTCCGTACGCATCGTCGCACGCATACACTGACAAAGTTTATTGATGCTAATGATGCGCCAGTCGCGGCTGAGCCGTACATAATGCCGCGCGCGCCTGCGTGTTTCGTCGCTGTGCCGGCGCCGCTGCCGCTCGCACGTAGATTATAATTTGTTAAACGTAAATCAAGGTCAACGATGGTAACAAAAAAAAACAAGAGATATTGCAGTTTTTATGGATGTCTTAATAGCAGCTTGTCCATCCAGAATTTTCTTTCTTTACTTTACCTACCGAACAAGAACGGTGAGTGAGTACCTCCTGCCTAACCTAATTACACAATTTTGTGTTAGTTATTTACTACCGAAAGAGTTAAGTTCTGCTCCAGATTTCGTGGATTAGAGAGGTAAATACATGTACCTACGGATTTGTAAGTTTAATTTATTAGATTACACGGTACACCCTACCGCGAAAACAAGGGACTAATTAGGAACAGTCAGACGAAACACTTTGGACTTTGTACCGCTCTTATGTTGTGGGCATAAGTACTAATATCAAACTGCAAGTGTTTATCATGATGTGCTTATGACCGTACCTACTTACTTATTGTAAGTTATTGTGTTGTACAGTTGACAAACTACGTTTAGGTAGATCGGGGGTTCTCTGGAATCCATGAATTAATATTTCTAAGTATGTTCTTATTTTATATGTAGATACCTACCTCATTCTAATTAAAAGCGACAGCCCTACAAGTTTAGGTGATTATCGCTTGCTCGGGGGCCGAGTCGCCCTACTTGTTTCATTCTACTATGGTATAAGCCTTCCCAAACAAAGAGTAACCCTTAATCCTACTTTTTCAAGTGTATACTCAAATATCTAGTTATTTCAGTAAAGACATTATATTGACTTCATAATAAAATCATCATCATCATCATCATCAGCTCATTTATGTCCCCACTGCTGGGGCACGAGCCTTCCCTGTGGATGGATGGGAGAACGGGCCATAAACCACCACGCGGGCCCAGTGCGGTGCGGTGGTTGTTAACGACTGCTAATGCAGCCGGGACCAACGGCTTAACGTGCCTTCCGAAGCACGAAGGAGCTCGAGATGATAAATTTTTGGCCACCCATCCGATGACCGGCCTTTGCGAAAGTTGCTTAACGTCAGCAGTCGCAGACCGGGCGCGTTAACCATTGCGCCATCGAGCTCTTCTATAATAAAATATAAAGTAATAAAATATAAAATAACAAAATATAAAGCTGTAGTAATTACCCATTGCTTTTTTTAAATTTACTATTTAGTCTGATTTTTTTAATCATATGTTGTCAGGTTCTGTACAAATTGTGATCGGCAAGTTTTTGTCACCCAGTCTGAAATTCAACAATGGTGTATAAACTGTTTCTACAGGAATCAACACCCACGTAAGAGATTCCCATCATCTTTTCTTCTGTTATGTTTAAGTATGTTTATGTAGTATATTTTTATGTTTATTGTTTATTTTATAGTATGTATATTATATTATTATAATTTAATTTAATAAACTTATTATGTATATTTCAGTGCTTATAAATTTATGTAGTAACTAAATGTTTCATTTACGTTCTTTGTCGCACAGCTTACCAATTTTTCTGTCTAGCCCTTAGGTCGACTGGTATAGAATGCCATTTGGCATTAAGTCAGCCTTTTGTACTTTATTTTACTTTATTGTGCGATAAAGAATAAATAAATAAATAAATAAATAAATTCAGCGAACGATGAAACTTTCACAAAACATTGAATACGCTCACGAAAAAACCGCACGTGAAACAAAATTAACGTATGAATAATTACATATAACTTTACGCAAGTAGATATTGTTACGAACAAATTATAATTTGTAAAAAGACAGTGTTGAAAAAAATTCCGCGAGCGGGATTCGCACTCGCATCCCATGACATGCTGGATCACGTGCACTGCCAACTATGCTATCGTAGCTCAATCCAACTCGCCGAAATTAATCAACACTATCTACTTTTACTTTATAAGCCAAAGGAGTCCTTTTCAATATCGACAACTACGTCATCAACATCCGATCTTAATATTTTTACAAATATTAAAAGATCAGTTAAGAATTAGGCAAGCTATATTTATGATTATTTACATAATTTTATGCAAATATTGTTGTGAACAAATTACAATTTGAAAAAAGACAGTGTTGAAAAAATCCACGAGCCGGTTTCGAACCCGCACCCCATGACATGCCGCGTCAGGTGCACTGCCAATTATGCTATCGTGGCTCAATCCAGCTCGCCGAAATTAATCAACACTATCTACTTTTACTTTAAAAGCCAAAGGAGGTCATGGGGTGCGGGTTCGAATTCCGCTAGTGGATTTTTTTTTCAGCACTGTCTTTTTAATTTAAAAAAAAGAGTATTTATATGTAGCCCTTTCGGTATCACCAAGATGTTTCGAACTGCTAATCTCCAGACAACCATATATCTTAGTTTCCATGAAAAATGAAAATGAATTCTTTCTTATTATTCAACTTGATATTCAAAGATAACACAAATAAAATCACAGAACACTTATCATAATAACAATAACGTAACAAGATTTTTTCATTTCTTCCCCTTTTTTTTCTTATTGACAAAGTCAGGGTGATTATATCCTCTTGCTTCGAGCAACTCCTGAACGTTATGGCACCCATAATACACATTGTCCATAGCCGCATCACTCATGATGTCTACGTTAGCTTTGCCCTTGGCCTTCCCCTTCTTGTCCTTCCCATCACCGTTTTTGTCATCACCACCTTCGTCTTTTTTCTTGCCCTTACCACCCATTCTATTACTAGAAATAGTTCTAGTCTAGAATACTAGTTGAATTCAAATGAAATGTTAAAGGCATTGAAACTTTTAGGGCTTAATTTAAAACGCACTTAGCAGTGGTTCCGCAGAGTTTTAACTTATCTTTAATTTATTTTTTGCTATCTTGTTAAAAAGCTAGCTAATATAACCTAAATTACCCGCTACTATGACCATGTGGTTAAACCATCGGTCTCAGACCCACAATACCCGGGTTCGATTCCATGCGGGTGTTGTAAACTATAGTAGGTACTCGGTTTGGTTGGTGGTAGGGCTTGTTTTAAGCTAGCTACCACCATATTATTTAAGTTTTCGCCATTTGTGGGTAATATTGTTGGGTTATAACTTATAACAGTTAAAAGAGATAGGTATGTATAAAAGCTTCTCAAAAGTTGAGGTATTCGGGTGCATTCTCCGTTGCGGAATGATAAAAAAAATTGTTAATTAACTGCTAAGTGGGTACCTATCACTCTATATCATTAAATAAAAAAGACAATGTAAGCTAATATTTTAATTAAACAATACATTAAAAAATACAGCTTATCACAACATTCACTTACAATAAATATTGTATATATATAAAATGAAATAAAATAAAGACCTTTTTATTCAAAATACAAGATAGTTTTTGAACGATACAATTTCAGCAATGACTTCGAAGGGCCTGAAAGACTTGAAGATATCAACTGAGAAGAATCCGTAAGAACTACCTACAGCTGAACTTAACAAGGGTTTCTATAACTAAACTTTCTAAAGCTTGAATATATCGTTTCACTTCTTGAGACGCCTCTCCGCCTTTGAAGAAGGTTGGCCAAAGCTCTACATATCTTTTTCTATTTTTCGGCAAGTAATTATTAGGTGTAATAGGCAGTGCCGGACAGTTTCGGTTTTCTTGCTAATATTACGAAACCATGATATTTTCCTCTTTCGACATGTTTCTCACTAAGCTATCAAGTTATTTTATTAGGAGGTTATTGCCATCTAGTCCAAAATTCATCAAATGAAAGAAAGACAAGTAACTGACTCGTGTGACAAACACGGTCTAAAACTTTCTCACAATCTATGGAACAGGAATATGTCATTTTGTATTCGCACATAACGATCACAACTCCCTTATAGATGATATTAGATTTATAAGGTAGTTTAGCTGGGCAATAATATTCCTTAGACTTTTTTAGAACTCCTTAACTTTATATTAAAATTGAATAAACACAAATTGAAATCACAGGCTACTTATTACAATACAACGTAATCCGAACTTCGCATTTTCAACGTTTTCCCTTCTTTTTCTTCTTGTTAAAGTCAGGAGGATGAAATCCTCTCGCTTGGAGCAACTCCTGAACATTATGGCACCCATAATACACGTTGTCCATCGCCGCATCAGTCAACATGTCCACGTTGCATCTGCCTTTTGATTTGCCTTTCTTACCCTTCCCTCCTCCCTTTTTAACCTTTTTCTCATCACCAGCATCTTCTTTTTCTTTTTTCTCCTTTTTCTTGGCCTTGCCTGCCATTTTGGTACTAGGATGTTGTAGGTGAGGTGTGTAACGTCGCAGGCATATAAACTTTCCGGACTTAGTCGCAAATGCGCGCAGCGGTTTAGTTTGGCAGAACTTAGAGCCACCGCAGACATGCTACTTTTAGCATCGGCGATCGACGATTCAGTCGCTTTTTAGAAGCTGAATGCAGCGACCACATTCCATACCGCACACTTAAAACGCCGAACGCGGCGATTGCGCTTTTCGGAAGCTCGACACAGCTCCTGAACGTTACACTCCGCACACATTCTGATGCCGGTCGCATCGATTTGCATCGAGTTGCCGATCCAGCATCGGAACAGTCGCTAAAACGCTAAAAATTGCGATACCGCGTCCGAACCGAACGCGTGAAGTCGCGAAATCGCGATAAGAATCTCACGATTTTAATGCGATCGAACGCAGAGAGTAGCCAAAACGTGATTCAGCATCGATACAGTCGCAAAATCGCCGATCGCTGATGCTAAAAGTAGCATGTATGCGGTGGCGCTTATAATTAAACAATTTTTTCTATAAATTGTCTTTTGTTCTTGTTAAGCTAAGACACTTATTTTATAAAAACTTAAAATAAGGTTGATAATACATTTTATATGTAGATGTACGAGTATAACTTCATTTTTCTTCCTGTGTTTTCATAATGACTGATATGAAAGGAAATTATCTAATACATCATAAAAACTGTCTCGATTATTTTGTTTCTTGACAAACATCTAATAGGCATTAAACTTTATACCATAAAGGCATTTGTTAACTTAACTTGTGTTGTGGTAGATACCTTTAATCGCCTATACATTCCTGAGAGCCTGTATATATTTTTTTATATTATATTGTTTGTTATCACAAGACATTTAGTGAAAGTGCTTAACATTTTCAAGTGACTGTAACATAGGAAATATTTGATTCGCTGTTGTAGAATCGATATGCCGTATCGTACCTAGCAACCGTTGTCTGGGATACTGTAGACCAGTTTTACTATTTTATATTAAGTCCAATCGGATAGCCTATCAACAATTTAGGTTATAAACGGTGTAGGTTTCATCAAGATCCAAAGTAAGGGGGCGCTAAAGGTAGGAAGAAAGGAAAGGAAGGAGGCGTCGTCAGAGAACCAGAACCTTTGTGGTAATAAGTATTTTTATTTACCAATTTAACACGTTAAAAAAAGTGAGAATTTCAGTGAAGCCTGCTGTGGTTTCCATTCTCACTGTACGCAAAAGATTCACATAGGTCAAATCCCAGCCATATAGGGATCTTTAATATCACCTCATCCTTTCACTCTTCTAAATCCATGTAGACGATGGATGAAAAGCCTCACTAGGTTTTACGGGTTTTACAAGCATATCTCGGATCGCAGGAAAGTCATAACCGGTAGTAGGTATATAGCTTTTTCTTTGTTGTGTACATAAATAAATAGAATTGAAAGAAAATGTTTTATTATATCAGTTACTAAAATATTTATTGTAATGCATACATATATATTGTGTAGCGTCTTTAATGAAAGTCTTAATATAGTAAATACAAGAGTTTCCGCTTTAGGTAATTGGTTCGCCTCTCAACGTTAGAAGTAGACATACAAATAAAAAACAACTTTTATTTGGTACATCACATATATAAATTTGATACACAGGAACATTATTTCCTTATGCATGTACCAAACACAAAATGGTTTCCGTTCAATTCAATTGGCAATTACTCCATGACATCATGAATTTCGTAAACATCTATCGATACAATTTTTCAACAAATTTCGACATTCGTCAGTTAAAACTTATCTATCTGAAAAGTCATACGTTTTCAACACATAATAATCCTATCAGATTATAAAGTCACCTGCAGTCTTCGAACAATAATACGATCAAAGCCTTCAGTACAACAAAAAAGGGGATAATACTCGTAATGTTTTTTCCAAATGGCTGTCTAATAATACACACTAATCAATTTTATATGAGGAGTTGAATAATTAACCTTACAATTGATAATATCCATTCGTAAATCATGCACTCTTTACATTATCATAATTATCTAATTAGACATACTAAAGTGAAATTATTGAATATCATCAAAAATAATGAATTCGAACAAGTTTTAAAAATAATAAATTCCATAGTAGTGAAGAGTATCAACTACCAAACGCCTATTTTTCCCTACAGTTTAGTTTCTGAAACAATTCTTGGCATAGGCATGCCAGGAATAACTATACTAACTGCTGTGTACATTGAAAATAATTTACTAAGAAAGCAAAATAAATTACCTAAAAGTAGTGGTCCTATTAAAGAAAAGATAACAGACACCAATAAATTACATTATATTTAAGATTTTAGAAAATAACATTTTATGGAAAAATGTAAATATAAATCATCGCAATAAATAGTTTAAAAGTAGGTACTAAAATACTGTATTGTTTGTGGCACTTTTTGTGAATTTAATTGGAGTTCATTGCCGTCAAACCGAAAACAATGCAATTAGGACACACTACTCGTCTATTTACAGCCGATTGACGACGACGCCCCAAATCGAATGGATTTGCATATCAGACAGTAATAAATTCAATTGTCGTGATGGGACATCAGTGATTTTTTATTGATTTTATTTTGTTTCGGTGTAATATTTAGTTTCTTTCTGGACATCCTTTCAACTTAACGCCTTACCTCTGTTTAAAGCGTTATAACTTTGTTTTTGTTTTGATAACCCTGTATTTTTACGCCAAATTGAGTTTAAGAGCGTCTTTTAACCAGTTTGCATTCCATAAACGTTTATGGAAGGCGGTAGTACTACGGAGGTTTGGTATACTCTATCTGCCGATGTTAGCGATCACAAGGCGCCAATACTATGCAGGTTTGTCTGCTATCTGCCATTACTTCAGTTTCACTTCATATTGTACAATGGTTCTCTGAGCACGTGTTCGACTTCTGTTCTGTGCAACGCGCCGGAGCCGACCGCTGGCACTGGAGCCGCTGAGCGACCAGCGTACACCAACTAAGGATATTTAATTTATTGTATGGTCAATAACCAGTCGCTGAGCACATAAAGGCCTTACAAATAAACGGAGTATAAGCGTCGAATAGTTATTCCTATTTTGTCTCTTTCACTGATCAGGGTGCCTATTGTGAGTTTTGTTTACTATCAGTATTCATTCGATTACGTTTCATCATCGTCATCATCATCATCGGCCTATCTTAGTCCACTGCTGGCCATAGGCCTCCCCTAATGAGCGCCATAGCGCCCTTTCCTCAGCTTGACGCTTGACGATTACGTTTACGAAAACGAAAATTAGTATAGCATTGAAGCAGCGCCTGCTGGCGGCATCGGCATACGAGAAGAGTTAACATTTTGCAATAAAATTCTCGTTTTCGTTAACGTGATCGAATGGCGAATGGAACTCGCACTTGGCACCCTGAAATGAAGTTCACATGACGGGAACAAAATGCGGAATATCTATTTCATGCTTTTATGATATTTCAAGCTTGTTTTTTGTTTATTTGTAAGGCTCTTGTACTTAGTATGTTATGATAACTTTACTAGCAGTTAACGCCTGGCACCTGAATGCTTTGTCAATGTACTAAAGTGTTCAGCTACTTTTGTTGCTGATGCTTTTTTTGTAACTCACCTCTTTTTTAACGAACGGAATTTGCATCCGAACTGATTATTGTTGCTAGAGCTAGGGAGGTGTATGGGTCTGAAACAGCCGTAGCAGTAACTTAGGGTTCGATTAATGCCCAAGATTCTGGCAAGAAACCAATTGGATGGCCATCTTGTGACATTCTTGGCAGAACCTTATCAACGTGCGAAATATCGACAGTAACTGGTGTCACCCAAGAGACCTATAAAAAGGAATTAATGGACGTGTTGAAGCGACGCTGCCGGGAAATGGTGGCGTTTATGTAAATGCCTCATTAAGCTACAACGAAAATGGATGGATTTTCATTGACAGCTTTACATTGTTATAAAAGTTGAACAGAAAATTGTACTCACCCTCCTTGCTAAGAGATTTTCGAAACGTGGCTTCACAAAAGTCCACGCGCCTGCATTTCTGTGTTCTTCTTGACTCCAAATGAATTCTGTAAAAATTAATTTTAATTAGTAAAGGAACTCTTGTTTCTGGAAGATGACTAGTAGGAAATTGTGCTTGTAATTGCTATTTCGTACGTTGTTAGGGTTAATATTAGTTATTTGAATAATATTTCATAATGTTATATATCAATAATATAACTCTACACCACACTTGAGTAGGTAAGTATATCACTAACCGTATGGGCCTTTTGATACTTTGAATAAAAATATTAATAATACTAATATTATAAACGCGAAAGTTTGTAAGTATGGATGGATGGATCTTTGTTAAAAAACCTCCATACAGACATTTCTACACGACACGACAACTTTTGAATTCACAATAGCAGCTACTAAGAATTTGGAGCATCTATCAATGTATGTAACCCTTGATTGTAAATTAACCTTGTTTAAACTAGCAGACTAGTTAACATCCTATGCTGGCTGGTCTGGGACGTGAAGAAATGTCACCAACTTCTCGTGCATGTCCTAAGAGCCGGACACAAAGTTATCTGTCACTACTGTTTTCTATTCCACCTTGGACCCTGCTTTGTTTATACTAAATATGGCGTCGGATCGATAGTGGCAAGTAGGTATACCTATTTTATTTTTTATTTTATAGATAGCTCGGCAAATGACTCCATCCCATCTGATAACTGGTGCAGCGTGAAAACAAACGTAGCATCAGGTAACCTCACTCTGCCGGCTCACAAGGTGCTTTTTCACACCTCTTTTGAAGGACCCCATATCATAGGAAAGAGGGAAAACGTGTGCTGGTATATAGTTTGGATATTTTGATATATATTTGGTCCATATTTTGGAGGTGCGACAAAGAACCAGTCATCAAATTTCTTTGTGCGCGATGGGATATTTGAGACAGTGAAGCGGTGACTCCGAAGAGCAGCACGTGTACACGTGTACTCCGAGGAAGGGAGGTGGGATGAGGTCAAAGAGCTCTTCAGAACACTCGCTATGGTATACTTACTCAAAATTGGTGATCTCAATGCTCTGTCTACTCCTTTTTGGGAGAATGACGTGACAGTATGTATACGAGTATGTTGTATGATAACCAGTGATTGGAGTAGGTAGATTGATTTTACATACTCGCATCATGAATAGTCATAGAAATCATAACATGGATAAGCCGTTTTTCCGGGATTTATATAAAAAAATTACTGAATCGAACATTAAATTCTTTATATTGCCAAGAAAAGTACATTTAAAGTGTATGTTACACAAGGTCAAATTAATATTGGTAAGTCGTCAATATTTACTTGCATCACGGAATTTTGTGAGTAAGACGAACATCAATAGAACCGTGCGTCAGTAGGATAGCGGAGAGGTAAGTCCCATCTTTCGTCGCACGCACCACAATAACTATTGATAGAATCCCACTTTACGTTTGCTACTTTTTACTCAAGTTTAGCCACCTATATACTATTAAAAAGACAGCAAGAGGTTTAAATATTTCTTATTCATATTGATGTATTCTTTATTCTACACATTACAACATTTGAAAATCCTTAAAAAATATTAATAATTTCAAAATCCCGGAGACATATCCATACTAATATATACATGCCAGTTCATTAACCCCAAATCAATATACCTACTCCGATCACTGATGATAACTAACAGAAAGTATTAGAGTAATTATTAACAGCATTCTTACCATGTTTATTATTTGTGAGTATCCGATATTTCGGCACAATTGCATGCCGTATCCCGTTAATAATTATTCTAATGCAAGTGACTATGATATTTTATATAGTTTGGTAAGTAGGTACGTATATCGGAAAGTAATCTCAAAAATATCTCACTTCTAGCGTTGGGGAACTTATCCAGTTCCTTTTGCAAGTATTGCAGGGGGAACGGGCTGAGCGCCTCCAGCCTGATGATAGCCACGTCTTCGATCTTCGCCTTCAGCCTCTCCTTGTTCAGCTCGTAATAGTGTTTGCCGCTTACTAGTACCACTCGCCGGACTTTGAGTGGGTCCGCTATGTTGTCGCCTGAAATTTGGTCAAACATATTGAGATTCTATGGAGATTTTAATTAAGGAATTAGGGCGTCCACTGCGTCAAGCGGACGCCTGTGAATTCATAGAGCAGAGCAGCGCTGCGTGAGGCGGGTCGCTCGTCGGGCGGGCTGCCTATGAACAATGCAGAAAAGCAAAACAAAACCGAACGCTCCAAAATAGTTTCGCTAAAAAAACTATAAATATAAATGTTTTCAATAGGTACATAGCATTATTGATACATTTATTGTTTTTTTAGCTGAATAGGGATTCCTACTCGGCAACAAAGTTTATTAGACTGTTATGTAGGTAGACCAAGATGAAGATAGCGGGACGACCTTGATGGGTTCATGAAGGAATGGCATGATCTTGCAGGGGATCGGAAGGTGTGGAAAAAGGTGTGGGGAGACCTTTGCCCAGGAGTGGGACAGCTATTGCTGATATAATAATAATTATTATTATGTAAAATATTATGTAAAATAAAATATTAATAAGTAGGTACCTAAGTACGTTTTTTATATTTCTGAGATAATTATTCTATTTTTTTATTCGTATATAATTATTTTAGAAGTAAAACAATTTTATTATTTACTTACAAAC
Organism: Eudonia mercurella; assembly: GCA_963082485.1. Classification (NCBI taxonomy): domain Eukaryota; kingdom Metazoa; phylum Arthropoda; class Insecta; order Lepidoptera; family Crambidae; genus Eudonia; species Eudonia mercurella. The sequence continues at coordinate 17,195,263 of OY720031.1, read as the reverse complement.
AAAGAAAATAATAAATAAACAAAACTACTTAAAATTACACTTGAAATTGTAGGTATTCAGAATTGTTTTTCTTATTTTCTCTTAACTGTACGATTAACATCTCTGATATAACATGACGATATTTATTCTATCTATCTAATTTTCTACAACTATACATCGTTCGTACCTAATGTTCCTAATAGAAAAAAATATAAAGCGAAGGCATGGACATAACATGAGACGTCTAAAAGTACCCAAGCTTCTCATAAAATCGAATGTTTCCATTCTTTGAAGTAAGTTTTCCCCAAAGGATAAAGTTACGGGGCTTTATGAGAAGTATCTATTTTGTATTCAGGATGAATAGCGTACAATAACAGTTCATGTCATGCATGCGATTCCATTTTTATTTTATTCGTGAACTTGTTAAAAAAAAACCAAAACTCTGTTTGCAAATAAAAGTTTGAGATTGAGTCTCGCATCAGATCGACTACCTATCTCTAGAGCGTTGGTTTAATGCTCTAAGACCTATCTGATGGATCTGAATTCTGTGCACAATCAATAGGGAAGGTGACAACAACAAATAATTAATTCCAGAACATTAAGCCCCTTACAAATAAACAAATAATAAAGTCCGAATAGTTATACCGTGTTTTGTCTCTTTTACTCTAATTTGAAATGACGTTTACATGACAGGAACAAAACACGGAATAACTATTTGGAACTTCTTCTTTGTTTATTTGTAAGGCAGTAAACGTATAAATAAAAGCACAGTTCTTAAATTCTTAAATGCATCTTGTGCCGAAAACGGAACAATGAGTTTGCTTTCAAATTTTTAAGATATTTGTCAGTCTATAACACCCACTTGCAAGAAGCTTCACATTAAACCTTCTTTAGTTAATGCCACCTTATCACTAATGAAATCATTAAAATAATGATTTCATTAGTTTGTTGCATCAAACTACTTTAGGCTAAAAACTTGATCCTTTAACTAATGAGAGCATTATACATTGTTGCCAATAATAAATTTTAAAAATGAATGAAATGAACGAGTGGTTGCGTTTTGCTTTGAAAAGTATTTAATAATTGTGTTTAAATTTGCCGAAAACAAGCCGTGTCTGACACATAGATGGTTTGATAACTTTGATATTGTTCTTTCAAATACTTTGGACGTGAAAGTCGCGTTAAACTTTTATTGTTTTGGTATTATTTTGTTAGTGAAAATGTCTAAAAAAATAAAAAAACGAGAACGAGGTGCAAACTATACTTCTGGCTGCCTTGTGTGAGTTTTGTTTACTATCCGTATTCATTCGATTACGTTTACGAAAACGAAAATTAGTATGGCATTGAAGCAGCCCCTCCTGGCGACATACGAGAAGAGTTACCATTTTGCCATACAAATTCTCGTTTTCGTTTACGTGATCGAATGGCGAATGAAACTCGCACATGGCACCCTGAAGAAAAAGCACTATTAGCTGATCTCATAAAACAGTAAGTTTTATATTTTTGTACTGATTTACTTTGTTTTCTAGATATAAGTATAAAAAAAAAAAGTGTGCAGGTTCAAATCCTGCTCGTGGAAATTTTTTCAACATATTTTGTGTTTTTGTAATTTGTTCGCAACAAAATTTGCGTTAAAAATTATTTTAAACATTTTATAAGTAAGTATGTTATTGAAAATAAAAGAACGGGGACAATATTTATCAACAAAAAGAAAGAGGCCTGGATTGAAATTACTAGGAAATACAACAGCAACTCTACGACAGGGAGCAGAGGGACAGAACAATTAAAATCTCTATACGATAACATGAAGCAGAAAGCTCGTAAAAACGTGCACCGAGCCAGGCCAGCGTGCTATAATATCCCTTATTTTTAGTGATGCATTATTGAACATTGATGGAAAAATATCCTTTTCTGCAGCGGAACATTTCAGCTAATGAGCCCCCAATGCTATTGATCTTCACATGGGTGCAGTCAAGAGCTCCTGCCACACGTGAAAACCCATCAATGGCGCGTCGCGAAGAACCGCAAACAGATTAGAAGCTGTGTAAGACCACAAATGGCCTTACTCCTCAAGGTCTGTGGCTCCAGATTGAGGCGGCCTCGAAGCTGCAGCGCTGCCTTTAAAATTCGGAAGCACAGCCGGAATTCTTCTCCGTCAAGTTTTTCGAATAAATTTAACCTGTCTGGGATCTGGCGGCGAGGAACATCTTCTGGTTCCGATAACGACGATAGGCTGGTCAACGACATATTCAGCAAAAATACAAAATAAACACGACGTCAAATTAGTTTAATGGCCCGTCGTCGACCCATTAAAAATTTTAACCTCTAAAATGTAATTTAATGAGGTCTGATGCGCTAAAGTCGCTTCGTGCAATACAAAATACCGTTAATGGGTGGTTTGACACTTCATTAGATAAATTTGACATTTCCATATTTAAATTTTAAAGGAACTTTAAAATGCATCATAATTTCTTTCTTGCAATGCTTTAATGAAACATTAAGGTTTAAAGTGGCATTAAAAAGATAAAAATCTTTCTTGCAAGTGAGTGTTAATATGAAACCTTATAAAATCATTCCTTGGTCATTAAATTATATAAAAAACATGATTTTATAAATTTTTTAAATTTTTTAAAATTTTCTTAAATTTAACAACATAGACAAGGAAGTTTTGACGGAAACCTCTTTGGATACGATAATGCAACTTTTTTAAAAAATTGAATCAGATTTGTAATTATTAAAAAGATATAAAGTAAAAAATAATATGAAATAAACAAAATGAAAATAAATTATTAAAGAGAGCATTTTTTAAAGATTTTTCGTATTTATTATAAAAAATTGCAGTGCAAGAAAAAAATATTTTTATTTTTTTCGAAGTGTCACTTAGTATCCATTAAAAAAGCTTTTTATGAAAAACAAAAAATTGTGCATTAACCTATTATTTTTTATTTGACTTAAGCATGAATTTTGGTAGGTAACATATAAACTTATTAATAAACAAAATAGTGACGTCATAGTTGCCCCATACCATTTCTATTTTAAAAAATCATTTTGACAGTTGTTAATAAGTTTCTCTTTTGACTAACCAGTCACCCAATAGACAGACTACGGACAAAGACAAAATACTAATAACCTGCCTTAACCTGTCATCTGCCGCGAGCACTGATCAGTGCCATAAACAATTGAAATTCTATTGTGTCTGTCTGTTTATTTTTGAAAAATTATGTTATTTTATTTTATTTTTGTATTGATTTAATTTTATTATTATTGAATTTATTTGATGTTGATGTATCATAATAATCTTAAACATTGTTACTAACACTCTATGGACCAGGGGGTCGACCGCCTAACGCTCTCGCTTTCGATCGCTTTGAAGGCGAGGCGAGGAGGAGGCGTCATCTTGTCATTTCGAAAGCAATATGAAAGCAATATCAAAAGCTATAGGCTATAGCTTTCGATATTATTCGATATTATATTTCGATATTATAATAGAAAGCGAGGCGAGGGCCTCGCTTTCAAAGCAATCGAAAGCGAGAGTGTTAGGCGGTTGGGGGGCAGGTGTCTGAAATAAAATTGTTTATTATTATTATTATTATTTATGTATTCACGGTAGATGACAGGTTAAAACTAGACACTGGCTAAATCATAGCGAGAGCTATCTAATAAGAAATTGAACGCTATTTCGATAGAAATTCGTGCTATATTTCGTGTATACAACCACCACCTACAAGAATGTAGATATCTATTGGACTATTGGTAACCAAACGGTCGTTGTGGAGATCCTTGGGGGAGGCCTTTGTCCAGCAGTGGAAGTCTTTTAACTGGGATGATGATGATGATGATAAAGATGATGATAAAGAATCATCAGATAATGATATACCTATTTATAAATAATTATGCTTACAACCTGTTCCCATATATTACCTAGAACGGGGTGGAAATGAGTTCCCGGTCCGAAGTCTAAAAGCGGTGACACAGCGTCTGCCAGCCGCAGCAAGATCTTCGGCGACACCACAACAAGCGGTTTCCTGAAGTTTCTCGCCACCTTCGTGTAAAAAATACGAGTATTCAACATGAGCAATATCCTGGCGATTTATGACAAGATATTGACTTATCTTCATCACGAAATTGTTTTCACAACGCAGTTTCAACTATTATAATATTTTGCGCATCTTTAATAAATTTGAAATAGGTATTTATACAAGTTTAAGTTGGCTATATCAAGGTTTTTCAAAACAACTATGCAAGGTGTAAAACAACAAGAATCGAAAGTTATTGCAAGCATTGCGTCGGCGAACTTAACTCTGGTGATTTGACGGTCAGCATCCAGCAAGCGTAATTCTTTAAGAATTGTTTAAAATAAAAATAGAATATTCAGTTACCAACATACTATTTATTAATATAACTCATGCTGTGTATGCTATTTATGGATTACCGTCTAGTCTTACCATATTGTTAAATTCTCATGGCCGTTTATTGACTAAATAAAAAAATATTGGTCGCCTACTTGATTTCTCAGCAAGTGGAAGTACTGGGCCGGTGTAGTAGGATTGGCTATGTGCAGACAGACCGCCTCAGAATCAGGAGCAGTCTCCGAGCTATCTGTGATCTGCAGGAACCTCTCCATCCTGCAGGAGCTATGTTCGGGGCCCGCGCCGTCGTACCCGTGCGGTAGGAGCATCACTAGACCGTTGCTGCGGGCCCATTTCGCTGGAGACGGAGATTAAGGAATGAAACTTTCACTGCTTTACCACTGGTTTGTGGTGCTTTAGTGACTAAAGCAATGGTTCCCAACTGGTTTTCCGCGGACCACAGATGGTCCGTGAGAGCATCGGTAATGGTCCTTGGGACAGAACATTATTAAATCCACTGGACAATCTTTAAAAAGGCAGTACAATGTTTTTTTTATTCCTGCACTGTTACCTACGCTACCTATTGCTAAATCCTAGGTCCCAGGTTGTTTCCCAATCCCAATATGTTTATGGTGTTAATAAAGTAGAACCACTAGGCTTTACGTGCCTTCCAAAGTACGGAGAAGCTCAAGATGATAAATTATTTGGTCACTCATCCCATGACAGCACTCCTCCAGAGTTCCTCAATATTAGAAGCTCTATAATATTAGGTTAACCTTGGGAAATGCTTCTGAGAATGAGCTTATTTACTTATGTAAAACTTTTTAAAAATCTTTTGTGATTTTTAAAATAGTAAATTCTTTAGTTAGTGTGGGCAGCATGGCTATTATATATAACGTTTCATTATGAAACTTGTCCAGCAGAGTCCATAGAATTAGAACTACTAAGTTAAAGTAGGCATTGACTTCCTCATGGTAAAGCCGTTGTAGAGTACCTGTCATTAAGTGACTGAAAAGAAAAAGAAAAAAATTCTTATTGTCAAAGATCATCTATCAAGTACCTTCGCCAGAAGCGACGTAAGTGTCGACTATGATCTGCGCTCCGTTGTAGAAGTCTCCGAACTGCGCCTCCCATATGATCAGGTTGTCAGGCGAGTCAAACGCCATGCCGTACTCGAAGCCGAGCACTGCTTCTTCTGATAATATCGAATTGGCTACCTGGAAAATTTTATCTAGTTTATTATCATCATCATCTCAGTCAAAAGACGTCCACTGCTGGATAAAGACCTCCCCCAAAGATCTCTACAACAAGCACCTAGTACGTACGTACGTAGTTTATGTTTTCCCTTTTTATACGATGACTAACTAAATCCTCAAGGAGCTCAATGACGCATTTCTCCTAAATCTCTATCGAGACCATAAAGAAAGCGGGAGCTGGGAAGAGAGCTTCATATAACTATCTGCGATAATATATAAATAAACTATCCGCGACGTGCAATGAGTTTTCCATACCATAAAAAGGGTGGTGGGTTAGGGCTTGATCTCCAATTTTGTTATTGCTGTGTGTATGTAGTCGGGAGTGACGATACACAAAATTTACCTCTAAAAAGCCCTTCTGTTGTTCATGGATGTGGTTGAGAGGCACGTACATCTCCTCTGTTTCTTGGTCGACGAGCATCGCGTGCCGATGGGAGAAGGTTCCTCTGCCAACGTCCTCTCCGCTCAGCCGGACGTGCCGGCCTTCCATCAGGAGGGATCCTGGTGATGCAAGTCGTAAAGATATTTGTTTGACGTTAGCAGTTGAGGATTCCGGGTGAGGTACACTTCCATCTTCCGCCTTAGCTCCTTTAACATCACGTGGGATGAAGGCCAATTTACTCGTAAATAATTTAAAAGAACTTTCGTGAACGTTTCCTAATATGTAGTTATGCTGATTCTTTGTGTTAGAAAATTGCTAGCTCTTAGGACACCAGAACATTCGATCTACTGATTTGATAAATTTATATATATTTATTTACTCGGGTTTGTTAGTGTTTGTGTTGTGGTTTTAAGACCGCTTAGTTAACTACCATCTGTTTAATTAATTCTGGCGTCATAACATCAATGCTAGTAGTCCTTCGAAAGTTTAATATATATAGCCAGCCAGTTCTTCGATAAATAAGAAATCTTTAAATATGCGTTCTTCAACTTTATCGTGACTATTACCATCATATGAGTTATAGGAGCTATGTTCGTTGTGAAGAAACCGAAACAAAGTATTCTTACCGAATGCTAAAGCTTCAGCTGTTGCCCAATCTATATCTTTCTCTGCTGTAATTTTGTTAATCCGATTTTTGATATGTGTCTTAGCTAGATGACTATGGACATTCTGAAAGGTGAAGAAGTGGCCTTTAAAACATTGGGTATAACTTATTATTATTATTTTGAGCACGAGCCCTACAAATGGGCAGGATGAGAAGGATGGGCTGGTACTTACAAAATTGGTTGGGGTTTGTACAGACGCTTGTCCCACAAACTTCAACAAGCCTGTGTCGACGCCTGTGTCCCAAGTCTCTATAGCTTTGGGCGCGAAGCTCATTCCTGACCATTGTTCTTGGAAGTACGACACCTACGGAAATAAGAAAGGTAATGCGACGAAAAACTCTTGTTGTTGTATCATCATCTAGCTCGTGAGTGTTTAAAATTAAACAGAACTTAGAAAGACGAATTTTAAACTCACGACCTTTCGCATTTCTGGCGACATCTCTTCCAACAGATCTATCAAGACCGTTGCCGTTGTTTACACTACGAAATTAAAGTAAGCATTTTATGGCCAATATAACCATGAATGGGAAAGTTCTGCTTACCTCAGGTTTGTAGGTAGCGACCGCTTCGTATTGTGATTGCAAATATTTCATATAGTCAGCTAAAATATTGGAGACGTCTTCTGTCGACATTACTCCTTCTGACACTAGTTTTTCAGCGTATAAATCTGGGATGGACCTGGAAGTTGTTATATTATTATTATTTTTTTAAAAGATTTTAAGTGCGCTATTCATAAATATGGAGATTGAATCACGCATTATTAGTACACACGCCAGCACATCAATCTACCACAAACTGTAACATTTTCTCAATAGACTTTGAACTTTATACTTAAGTCACATGGTTCATAATCATCATCATCATCATCATCATCATCTCAGCCAAAAGACGTCTACTGCTGGACAAAAGCCTTCCCCAAGGATCTCCACAGCGACCGGTTTTGTGCTGCTCGCATTCAGCGGCTTTCCGCGACCTTCACCAGATCGTCGGACCACCTTGTTGGAGGCCTGCCCATACTGCACTTTCCGGTACGCGGTCGCCACTCAAGGACTATTCCGATCCAGCGGCCATCAGTCCTGCGAGCAATGTGGCCTGCTCACTGCCACTTGAGCTTAGCAACTGTTCGGGCTATGTCGGTAACTTTTGTTCTCCTGCGGATCCCCTCATTTCTGATTGATCACGCAGAGAAACCACGAGCATAGCCCTCTCCATTGCTCTTTGAGTGACCTTGAGCCTTTTTATGAGGCCCATAGTGAGCGACCACGTCTCAGTCCCGTATGTCATCACTGGCAACACACACTGGTCAAAGACTTTCGTCTTGAGACACTGCGGTATATCGGACGAAAAGATTCATAATGTATTGAAGAAATTTGACAATTTTGGATAAGTTGATGCGCGCGTCTGTACCTACCTAAGTGTTCAAAAAGGAAATTATTTATAAAATGTTCAAATAATTTTTAACGCAAAGTTTTGTTGCGAACAAATTACAAAAACACAAATGTTGAAAAAGTTTCCACGAGCAAGATTTGAACTTGTACCATTCTGACATTCCGGGTCAGGTGCTCTTCCAATTGAGCTATTGTGGTTCTATCCAGCCCGCCAAACATTTTATTTTCAACATTTGTGTTTTTAGGAAATTGTTTATTGCGTTAGCTAGTAATTTGTTTTCGTTTATCACCAATAGGCACTGCTTCAATGCCATCGCTACAAGTAAATAGCCTAATAGCCTATAACTGTCTCACTGCTAGGCAAATGCCTCCATCATTGAAATCAAGTCATGCCATTCAAATTCAACAAATACAAATTTTCGTAAACGTGTCCAAATAAATTCAAATGGTAAGTAAAATTCGCAAAGGCACTTGATGTTTTTTTTTGTATGCACTAACTTCCGACTGTGTATAAGCTTATAAAGCAGTGGGTTGGTGAAGGTGGGGTCGTCCACTTCGTTGTGCCCCCATCTCCTGTAGCAGTTGTAGTCGATGAACACGTCTTTCCGGAATTTTCGTTGATATTCGAACGCTATGTTTGTCGCTTTTGCCACGAGCTGTCGAAACAAACATTTATTAGAAAGACGCGTTAATATTTAGTCCTTCGAGCCGCCACCTATTAAGCGCCACTACTAGACTCAGGGCATATGCTACTACGATGGCTCAATGCAGATTGATGGATATAATTAAACGTTCGTAGCTAGGTATTATGTACATTAGGATCCATTGATGGGTAATATGAAGAAGTATTCGTCTCCAAAACCAATAAAAATCGCCTCCATGGCCAAGAGCTTATGTTTATTTTTATTTTATTTTAATCGATACATAAACAGCCAAGGCCAATATAAATGTACACAACTAGCTTAGTTTCATAACAAAAAAAAAATATTATAAAAGTAATGATGCTTAAACACTACAACTTAAATGTCTTCGGTTTATTTATTTATTTGTTTAAATTTCTTGTAGCATACAGATTTACATCCAAGACGCTTTAAAAGATTTGATTCATTAAACATAATTTAAAAAAATCAGCACAATAATAAAATTTACTCATGCAATTAAAATTGTATTAATATCGTTGTATAGCCATTTAGTGCTCGGATAAGAGAATTCACTTGTTCTTACCTCTGGATAGTCACCGTTGACGTGAATCACGGGGACAGCTATTGCTTTCGCCAAGTCAGTGACGTATTTGCAGGAGCGGCCTCTCAACGCTGGCAATGTGAATCCTATCTAAAGAACGTTATTAATGAGTAGGTGTTTGATGACAAGTAGTATCGTAAATTACGATGTATAAAGACAGACAGATATGCAAGGACGAATCGTGACAATACATTAGAAAGGATTTTTAACGTTGACTAAATATAAATTGAACTAACAAGGAGTTGATAATGTTTCGAGTATTCATTCACTGTTGTAATACAATTTAATGTTTTGTCTAGACTATAACCACTGTTTGTATTCACTCTGTTTATCAGGTAATTTTCTTTTAATAATTCATCATCTTCATCATCATCATCAGCTCATTTTAAGTCCCCTCTGCTGGGGCACGTACCTTCCCTGTAGATGGATAGGGAGAACGGGCCGTGAACCACCACGCAGGCCCAGTGCGGATTGGTGGTTGTTATCGACTGCTAATGCAACCGGGACTAACGACTTTACGTACCGTCCGAAGCACGGAGGAGCTTGAGATGATACATTTTTGGTCACCCATCCGATGACCGGCCTTTGTAAAAGTTGTTTAACCTTAGCACTCGCAGACCGGGCGCGTTAACCACTGCGCCATCGAGCTCCTCAATTTAATAATTACAATCAGGTTTTCATTACCCAGTTTTCTTGACTTTATTCTCTTTTAGTTGTTTGTTTGTTGTATGATACATAAATAAAAATAATAGTGGGTCCGAATTCCTATCGTGGAAAGAAATTACTGACCTGATTGTTGACGACCACATGCAAGGAGCCTCCGACGTGGAAGTGTGGCGCCTGGGACAGCATCAGAGTTTCCTGGTTCACACCCTGACCAGTGAAGGCAGCATCACCATGAATCTAACAATAAAGTTTTTATAACATTTTGAAAGAAGGCCTTTTCGACGCAACCACAAGAAAACATTTAATATTCTTCTGGCTGGTAAGTGGTTATCGTTGCCTCGAAGAATCTAGTAGAAGACGGCGACATCATTCCACGATTACTTATATCCCCTCTAAAGATCCTCTTTGGAATGTTTACCTTGTCTAAGTCTATCGGAACATCGATGTTAGTAGCATCATTGTTGTGTTCCGATAGTAATTAAGAACTATTAATAACTGCTTTGGGCGTTATCGTCATTTACTAAAGGATAAAGAAAGTCAAGCGCTTACCCGCTATGGAATAGTAAGAAAATAACACAATAACATTAAATAACATATAGGTATATTACATTATTATTTTACATTTTAAAATTTTTGCAGAAGTATATAAATTTTATTATTTATATTATCTTCCCTCGCTAATCTTTCGCAAGGCATCAGAAATGTTCATCAGAAATGTTTTCATCAGAAATGGGTCGCGTAATTCACTCTTGAAACTGATTAAACTTTAAACTAGTTTGAAAACTGTTGGTGTGCCAGTCAGAATTAACTTTTCAGATTGATAGTATCATTCTGTGGCCTGAAAAACCGCCTCTGTGGTCAGTGGTTAAGGCCATGGGTCTTAGACCAGGTCCCGGGTTCGATTCCCAGCGGGGGTACCAGCGTCTTAAATAAGACAGTGGTAGCTAAATATTTAGATAAATATGAAGCATAGCTGTGCCCCGCGGTTTGACCCGCGTTATTTCCCGTTTTAGCAACGTGTTTCATTGCTGCTCTACAGCGTGATGTAATATAGCCTATAGCCTTCCTCAATAAATGGACTATTCAACACAAAAATAATTTTTCAACTCGAACCAGACCAATCCTGAGATTAGCGCGTTCAACCAAACAAACAAACAAACTCTTCAGTTTTATAATATTAGTATAGATAGATTATTGTGTTCCGACAGTGGGATAAGATAGTGCGCCAGTTAGTGCGCTTTCACCTTCAGAACGTCCGTCTGGTTATGGACTAACTTAATAGAACCGTAAAAAAGGATCCTTTTTTCATTATGTTAGAGTCAAATTTACAAAACAATAGCTTATTAATAGTCGATATTTGGGTATAGATTGATAGCCATTGATTGCTTTTTTTTAAAATGTTCAAATAATTTTTAACGCAAATTTTGTTGCGAACAAATTACAAAAATAGTTAAAAATTATTTGAACATTTTATAAATAGCATGCTTATGTACTTCTTAACTGATCTTTAATATTTGTAAAAATATTATGATCGGATGTTACTGACGGTAGTTGTTGACATTGAATGGGTGCCTTTGGCTTTCAAAGTAAAAAGTGTTGAATAATTTCGGCGGGCTGGTTAGAACCACGATAACTCAATTGGAAGAGCACCTGACCCGGTATGTCAGAAGGGTACAGGTTCAAATTCTGCTCGTGGAAATTTTTTCAACATAATTGTGTTTTTGCTTTTTTTTAAATTATAAAATAAGGTAAGTATTGTTACCTGAACATTCAGCACTTTGTCTCCCATCCTGGACGATCCATCTTTACAATAATCGCCTTCTTTTAACTGCAGTTGCTTAGATCTGGCTTTGCCCATCGACACTGGATTTGCTGCCTTGAAAAATAATATAGTCGGTATATGTGTAATATTTTAGTATAACATCATAATCAGCCTAATAATGTCCCACTGTTGGGCTAAACTTTACGGGTTATATGAACTCGTAACGATTAGCCTAAGGCTTTCGCACGTAAAGTATGATCCAATATGCTGGTTGCTGAATTGCGGTTTAGTGAGTAAGAAGTACGTACTACGGACAAACTATATATTTTTTTTAATGATAAAAGGAGGCAAACGAGCAGGCGGGTCACCAGATGGAAAGTAATCACTGCCGCCCATGGTCACCCGCAAAACTAAAGTAATCGCAGATGCGTTGTCGGCCTTGAGGAAAGAGTTGGATCTTGTGGAGGAAGTAGGAATTGGGAGGGGGGAGGGGTAGGAGATGGGCCTCCGGTACTTTCACGCACCGGACGAAACACAAAAGCAACGAGTGCCATTGTTTCACGCCGATATTCTGTGAGAGGGTGGTATTACGCAGGGCGAGCCGGCCCATTTCGTGCTGCAACGCAGGGTGACTATCATTACCATACATATAATGAGTCAACCTTAAAAGCTAGACATATGCTGTTGCGGACTTTTTTTTAGAATTTTTAAAGGGTAACAATTTCGCAATACATGATTTTTGCGTAACTTTCACCGTTTACGCAGTGCACGCAAGAAAAGCTCTCAAAAAAATATTTTCCCGTTTTTGTAACATTTTTCATTGCTGCTCCACTCCTATTAGTCACAGCGTGATGTAATATAGATTTAGCCTTCCTCAATAAATGGACTATTCAACACAAGAATATTTTTTTAATTCGAACCAGTAGTACCTGAGATTAGCGCGTTCAACCAAACAAACAAACAAACAAACTCATCAGCTTTATAATATTAGTATATAGATTAATTTTATTTTGTTTGCGGTGATTCTGGTATGTGTGTGTGTTAAAGTGATAATAAACTTTTATCTATCTAAATCTAAAGTAATTAGTATATTTAATTGATCCTAACCTCGAGGTGTGATGGGTTATTCAGCAGTGAACATCGAACGGATTTGTTGTTTACAATTATGTCCGCCGAAACACCTGAAAAAGTATTAATAAATATTAAAATAACACAATCATCATCATCATCATCAGCTCATATTATGTCCCCACTGCTGGGGCACGAGCCTTCCCTATGGATGGATAGGGAGAACGGGCCATAAACCACCACGCGGGCCCAGTGCGGATTAGTGGTTATTAACGACTGCTGATGCAGCCGGGACCAACGGCTTTACGTGCCTTCCGAAGCACCGAGGAGCTCGAGATGATAAATTTTTGGTCACCCATTCGATGACCGGCCTTTGCGAATGTTGCCTCAGCAATCGCAGACCGGGCGCGTTAACCACTGCGCCATCGAGCTCCTCACAAATAACACAATATTGAAATTAAAATAAACCCTTGCGATCTTTTGGCTTTAAAAGTAAGTTTACCTGTCAGACTATTATTTAACTAAATCACATTTATCTGAGATAGTCCTACATAAAAAAAAAATGTCTGAGTTATGTTTTTGCTCGAATCTAAAAAAAAATGAGTTTGTCCAAAACATACTCTAATCTCATACATTCTGTATCTAACTTCTTCTCTAATTTGACCATTATTAGTAGTTTGGAACTTACCTAAAACACTTTTTTCTCACATAGGTACATACATAAGAAAATATAGTTTCACATAGACATGCACTATTAATACTATACGAGCAAATAATCGTTACTCTATGAAATGATGATCAAAGCTTCGTTCGTCTCTTCAAGACAACCTGTTATAATAAGTGGTTTAAGAACCCAAGAAGGAGACAGTCTCTATGTCCTTCCAATTTTTCTCTGAAAACTAGTTACACGTAACTTTGCCACCGGGAGGACCTTTAGTTGATTTTTTTTGCTAGTTTTAAGTTCCATTAAGTTTATTAGCTGTTGGTTTTCCAGGTAACTTAATAAACGAGTGGTCGCCCAGTGGTCGAAATTCAACCGTAATTTTATTAAGGCTGCACGGATTGTATCCTAAGCAATAAAAATTAAAAAAGATAGAATGTGAGTTTGGATTGGCATTGACAGATTACGGCTGCTCCTCTTCCATTTTTGAAATATTTGAAAAGAGTGCGTGTGTGTGTCAAATACATGGTAGTGTGTGTAATGTTTGTTTTATTAATTTAATGTATTGTTATGCATAATTTAATAAAATATTAACATTCTGCAATCCTTCTCTATATAAACTATAAGTGTGCAAAATTTCATACTCCTCCGTCCGCGCAATATTAATAAAAAGGGGTACAAAGTTTTTGCTTCACGTATTATAATATATAGATAATTTTATGGCTAACATGGTTTGAGGCTCGTTAATAGTAATCTTTTCAAGTCTACCAGTTTAAAAAAAAATCTTATTGTTTTAGAGATAGAGAAAGTTAACGAGTATGAAGACTTACTGAGATGAGTAGATATGTCGCAGGTGGCGTCGGTCTCCGCAGGAAGCTCGGGCTGCCCGTTGAACTTGTTGAAGATCTTGACGGGGGGGCACTGGAGCAGCCCGGTCAGGGCGTTCAGCTTTCCGCGGTGAGCCATCGCCAGGATCACTTGCCCCACTCCCTCTGAATACGAGTTATATTTGACATTCGGTCAAGTTAACGAAAACGATAATTAGTATGTCGCACTACGCCAGGGCTTGAAACCGGTTAAAAATTAACCGGTTTCATTAGGGTAAAACCTGTACTATCGTAAAGTACTGTTCCGGAGCGGAACCAAATAAGAGCGATATTTCGAACCTAAATAAACCGGTTTATTTCTAGGCTGCGACTTGTTGTAGCTTGTTAGACGAAATACCCGCGCGGCGCGTTTTGATAGTTGCGCGCATCCTATCAATATGGGTCGAAAACGTAAATCAAGTATGTATCATTTTAAATTTTAACCGGTTTATTAAAAAAACCCATTTTTTTATAAACCGGTTCAAAAACCGGTTCAATGGAACGTAACTTTTTGAATAAAGTTCCATGCATAATTTCGTGAAACCGGTTCAAAAAATTAACCGGTCTCCAAGCCCTGATAGAAGGTTCCTATAAGTTTGTGGAAACAGCTATAATAATAACAGCTACTTTTTTACAAATTATTTAACTTTGCAGCTGTTAAGATTTTTTACAGCCAGACTTCGCTAACCTAACCTCTTCTTGTTCCATGCGATCATTTCCCGTAATATCGTTACTTGAAGCAATAACAAGTAGTAAATATATTAGTAATATCAAAGAATAAAACCATTTCGCTTGATATCGTTCCCGATTTATTTGAAAGGAAATAGAAACCGCACAGAGATGGAAACACTCGACGGATGAAGTAATAAAAATGCTGTGGCATTTGCTGAGGCAGCGCGGAGAACGTTGGCGCGAAATCATACCATTTGTCTTGAGGGAACCGGGTTTTTGCGTTGCAAAATGAAATGTAATGAAAAACTCTTCATTATTTTTTATTTGTTTATGAAAGACGTGGCAAACGAGCTAGCGGGTCACCTGGCGAAAAGTAATCAATCGCAACATCAGAGGAATCGGTGTTTCGTAAACTTTATTTAATTTAAATACATAAAGGAAAGTTAAGAGCATGTTTTTAAGAAAAATATAATGCATTATGTGAACAATATAACAATATTGGTCGAAATTCATACATACATTTTATTTTTCGGGACTCCTTCTCCATAAAAAATTACCGAGGATAATTATAGTATAGCATATAATTTGATTTTGTTTACTTTGTTTGTATATACCGCTGGTTGTATTTAAACTAGTTTAAAATGATTTTGCAAACATTACTTATGTTTCTTTATCTTACCTGACAGTAAGAGTGAAAACCGACCCCACATGCCCGGAGTGCACGGAAAGTGAGGAGACCAGCCTCCACCTACTAGCTAAGTGCCCTATGTACTCACTGATAAGAAGGGAGCTCTGGGGGTCGGACACATTAGACATAGAAGACCTGAAGGATCTGAAGGTGGAGCAGATAGCAAGATTTACAAAAGAGACTAAAAGATTGGACGGGGCGCCATGAAAGCTGGATTAACCTAAACCCCCTCAAAGGGGAGAATGGGGAAAAGGATGAAGTGGCCCGCGAACAACGCGGGCGGATCGTCCGTTCGGCTGGCGACGTCCCCACAAGAAATAATATGTTTCTTTATCGAAAGTGTGTTCGAAAGGAGTACTTCCCGTATGGACCACTTCCCAATTTTTGAACGCGACTCGACCACAGAGCATCTGATCAAATGATATGATCAAATGTTTATCTTATCTCATGATGATCTAACCTGCAGTAGTAAGTCTGAACAGCGTAGAAAAGAATGTGAGCAGGGATTCGGAGCCCTCCCCACAGTACCGCTTCACCGTGGGGTACTTCACACTCAGGAACTTGTCCCAGGCCTGGGACTGCAACATCTCCTTGGCTATCTCGACCTTTCTTTCTTTGGTGGTGATGTCTTTGTCACTTTCTACTCGTTGGGCAAACCATTCTCTTTCTGCTTCGTTCTGCGAAATAATAAGATAAAGATAAATAAACTTTATTGAACACCAAAAATAAAACATTTGACAAAAAAAATTACATAAAAATACACGACAAGACAAGACTGCCCAGTCTTATCACTAAGAGTGATCTTTGAATGGACAAAAAATATTTGAATTTGAAGTGGGTTCGTCGTCGCGTCGGTGCACCATAAATAATCAGAGTATAACTAACAGCAATAAATAATAATAAATACTTAGTATACTATTGATACAAACATAATAGTTGTAATTAAAAGTACATTAAGGATGCATAGTAATGTATAAGAGCATATTACAGAGACGATGGTTTTTGGGACAAGTAATGATCCTTCAGTAGCCTCTTAAAGGTTGCTAACGTTTTAGCATTTCTGATTGTTACAGGCAATGCATTCCACAATTGAGCAGCTAGTACAGTAAAAGATTTATCGTAGAATTTTGTGGAATGGGTTGGTATCTTGATTAATAATTTACGATAAAGAAATAAGTGTAACACTTCCTTTGAACATAACATAAGGAGACTTCGGAAGGTAAGCTCGGACTGTTGCAAGATTCCGTGCCTGTGAGAGAGTGAGTGCTTTTTTTATTTTTTTATATTTTTTATTTACTGCTAAGCACAGTGCCTTGATCTCACCTGATGTAAGTGATGATAAGGCCATTTGGTGGAAGCGCACTTCACCCGGGATCCTTAACTAGTAAGGCACTGGCTATCTTATCTCTAGCTGCCGGAACACAACAATGCTGCAACATTGATGTTGTGGTGACATATTAGATAAGATGGTGGTAGCTAGCCAGACGGAGAAACAAGTTCTACCACCAACCAAATCAAGTACACAAAGATGTACCCGCCGCTGGGAATTGAACCCGGGACCTCTGGGTCAAAGCCAGTGGTCTTAACCACTAGACCACAGAGGCGGTATCCTATGTGTGCGTTTCTTGAGCGCGCTTTATTTAGCTTATTAAATGGGGTTTACGTGAGCTTTAGGTAACTTTAAGGTGACACTCCTTTGAAGCAGAGCTGGGCGGAGATGACTTCGCGTCGCTCATGTCCGCCCAGCTCGTGTGACGTGACGGTTGAGAAATACATATAAAGCTGCTCATGTTAACTCCGCTACCAACCGTTCATTGGAGCGGAATGAAGAAAAGCCTTTAAAATAAAGGGACTCTATTTGTTGATTTCGACAAAGCTCTGGCCCGCTCCGCTCAGCTCCGCACAGCTCCGCTTCATGGGGTTACATTTACTTTACGGCACTTACGTTTTAATTTGGATTGTTTCGACTATTCAACAAAAGAGAAGAGTGACAGTAATTTGTCTTATTTTAATTTTATTAAGTAATAGAAGTCATATGTCTAAAATCGATTCAGTTGCCGACTCTTTACAAACTATTTTCAGGATGACGTACACGTATTACGATGTAACATGATGTTTAAATAATGCCCGTTTTCGGGCATGAGACATACATTTTTAAAAACCTCAACGATGCGGGCTTGAATTAGCCCGAGACCATGGCCGGCTGCCGGCCAGCACCCTAAGGAATTTGCGTGAAACCCCGTTAGGAATTTTGTTTATAATGGAACGTGAAAGTTATTAAAGTTACCTACAATTTTGATAACCTTGAGGTAGGGCGCGTGGGCGCGAGTCGCGTCGCAGTAACGAAATGAAAGTGTCAACGATTCTGCGATGTGTGCGCTATGCGAGTGTCTAAGATCACAGGGATACTGAGATATTGGTCGTCTAATAATGTTTGTTACATTCTACCACAGTAGGGTATTATTGGGCATTCTACTTCACTTTTTCTTAATCGTTCGCTCACTTCGTTCGCTCACTCGAAAAAGTGAAGTAGAATGCCCAATCGTGTTCTAGAACACTTAATCGTTCGCTCACTCGAAAAAGTGAAGTAGAATGCCCAATCGTGTTCTAGAACACTTAATCGTTCGCTCACTCGAAAAAGTGAAGTAGAATGCCCAATCGTGTTCTAGAACACTTAATCGTTCGCTCACTCGAAAAAGTGAAGTAGAATGCCCAATCGTGTTCTAGAACACTTAATCGTTCGCTCACTCGAAAAAGTGAAGTAGAATGCCCAATCGTGTTCTAGAACACTTAATCGTTCGCTCACTCGAAAAAGCGAAGTAGAATGTCCAATAATCGCGCGATTCATTTCACTTCATTGATCGAACGTCAGTGAGGTCGTTGAAAAGTGTTCTAGAATGCTCAATCGTTATTTCAGTATATATGTAATCATACCAGTTAGATTACTAAAATGACTACGACTGCGATCTACTTTACACATTTTCAAGGTTCTCGTTCATAAAATGCAAGAGTTTTTTGGCAATATGGAATTACAGTACAACTTAAAGTGAATGTGACCTCTCAGTACTGAATAAGTTGTTGTGAAGACGCAAGCGCCTACACATTATAAAATAGCAATATATCATCAATACAGCTTTGCCCATTTATTGTGTATTGTTTATAATGCCCTTGTGTAATATAGTTTCGATTCATCATTGAGGCCACATTATTAAACTTTAATATCCAACATATACGGTTTTATTTGCCACCACGCTCCAAGGTATATCGCCTAGTTGTACTATAGCAATTGTCAAATTTTATTCTTGCCTCATAAGAAAACGCTTGTGTATTTTAATCGAATTCATAGTTTAATTTCTGTATACAACGACTTCGATCTACTTAACACATTTTCAAGGATTTCGTCTATTGAATGCAAAGGTTTTTAACAATATAGAATTACAGCACAACTTAGGCTGGATGGGGCTCCTGGTTTCCCAGGACTGGATCCCCGAATAAGTTAGTACTATGAATAACATATGTTAAATTTGAACCTTGACTCATAGGAAAACACTTGTGTTTTTCAATCAAACTTCATTATGTATACGATGACTCCGATCTACTTTACACATTTTCAAGGTCTTCGTCTATTGGATGCAAAGGTTTTTAACAACATGGAATTACAGCACAACTTAAACTGGATGGGGCTCCTGGTCTCCCAGGACTGGATCCCCGAATAAGTTAGTACTATGAATAACGTTTGTCAAAGTAGTACCTCGACCCTTAGGAAAACACTTGTGTATTTTGATCAGAATCCAGTTTGTAATAGTTAAATTTCTGTATACAACGACTTCGATCTACTTAACACATTTTCAAGGATTTCGTCTATTGTATGCAAAGGTTTTTAACAATATAGAATTACAGCACAACTTAAGCTGGATGGGGCTCCTGGTTTCCCAGGACTGGATCCCCGAATAAGTTAGTACTATGAATAACATATGTTAAATTTGAACCTTGACTCATAGGAAAACACTTGTGTTTTTCAATCAAACTTCATTATGTATACGATGACTCCGATCTACTTTACACATTTTCAAGGTCTTCGTCTATTGGATGCAAAGGTTTTTAACAACATGGAATTACAGCACAACTTAAACTGGATGGGGCTCCTGGTCTCCCAGGACTGGATCCCCGAATAAGTTAGTACTATGAATAACATTTGTCAAAGTAGTACCTCGACCCATAGGAAAACACTTGTGTATTTTGATCAGAATCCAGTTTGTAATAGTTTAATTTCTGTATACAACGACTTCGATCTACTTAACACATTTTCAAGGATTTCGTCTATTGAATGCAAAGGTTTTTAACAATATAGAATTACAGCACAACTTAAGCTGGATGGGGCTCCTGGTTTCCCAGGACTGGATCCCCGAATAAGTTAGTACTATGAATAACATATGTTAAATTTGAACCTTGACTCATAGGAAAACACTTGTGTTTTTCAATCAAACTTCATTATGTATACGATGACTCCGATCTACTTTACACATTTTCAAGGTCTTCGTCTATTGGATGCAAAGGTTTTTAACAACATGGAATTACAGCACAACTTAAACTGGATGGGGCTCCTGGTCTCCCAGGACTGGATCCCCGAATAAGTTAGTACTATGAATAACATTTGTCAAAGTAGTACCTCGACCCATAGGAAAACACTTGTGTATTTTGATTAGAATCAGTTGCCAATTGTCTTTATCGACTCCGATCTACTCAACACATTTTCAAGGTTTTCATAATAGATAAACACTTGTGTTTTTTGATCTAAGTCAATGCAGACAACTGTGCAGGGAATTATTAGTTACCTTATTTATATCAATCCCACCAACAACAACGTATGCAATCACTACACACAAACACACTCACACACGTTACCTACGAGTTCGACTACTTCCCATTTGCTGCGAAAACAATTTTAATACGGGTTATTCCCAAACGCCTCCAATCTTTTGTTTGGAAAATATAAGAAATCCAAACATTGATTCCTAGACTCCTCCAAAGACTATTATAAAAAAATATTATTTAAATATTAGTATAGTAGCACGATAGCGCAGCGGCTAGCGCGTTTGGCTTGCGATCTTGTCCGCTAAGCAACTTTCGCAATGCTGAGTCGCTGGATGGGTGATTAAATTTAAAACATCTCGAGCGCCTCCGTGCTAAGGCGCGTTAAACCGTTGGTCTCGGTTGTTGTCGTAAGATGATAGTCGCTAAAACCCATCAACCGCATTGGGCCAGCGTGGAGGGTTATGACCAGTGGTCGGAGTAGGTATATTGAATTAAGGTCACTGACATCAAACGTATATGTTAATATGGATACTCCTCCGAGTTTCCGGATTATTATGATAAAAATACCGAAACATCGAAATTATTACATGAAACTAGTTAAAAATGTATCAATACTCTCAACGCTATGCTGCTAGTGGCGTAGATGACCAGAATTTAATAGTAAAAAATGACTGGTGTGTAAAAACCTTGTTGTAGTAAAAGTGTTGGAGTAAAAGCCTAAGCATGTATAAAATGATATAATAATAATATTCATTTCAACACACGACATCCGGCAAACAGGGTCTTTTGTCCTCTTATCTCTATGCTCAACGCATCTGACCAATTAGAATCAAGTATCCAGGATGACTCATTGACTGTTTGTTCGAAAACAATGCGCTCGCACCGACATCCAGACCAAGTGGCTCACTCACTTATTTCGGTTCGTGGAGTGCGCTTATTTTATGTGTTGTGAATATCTTGACTTGACCCTGGCTTGTTTACTGTCTTCTGAAATCTACTTAAAACGACGAATTTGGCTTATAACTACGGACATCGATTTATTACTCTTGGATTGGGCCCATTTGAAGTTGTTTTTGTACGGGTAAGTTTTAATTATTTTCACTATTTAAGAAGGTTTTAGAACTTGGAAACAGTTAAAAAAATCACTTTATAGCAATCATCACAGCGCATGAGAGTCCGGTACGCACACCGCAGGGCTATCACCGCTTCAGTTAAAAAAAACACTTTATATGAAACAGAATTTCATTATCGACTTTACAGTTGTGTATGTATATATTGTAAATTTAAATCATTGTTTTAGGTGAGATATAAATAAATATGGCAAAGGTCAAGGCTGAAACAGTGCAAAAGTGGTTATTGCACTATCCTGAGCTACTTTACGATAACGCTAGTGGCACTATATACTGTACAAAGTGTGAAAGTCATTTGAAAGCTGTGAATAGAGGCAACATTACCAAACACATTGAAGGCGCTGTACATCAAGGAAAATTTAAGAGACCGCAAGAGGAATTTTACTTCGACCTCATTAAGTTCCTGATTCTATGCAATATTCCTTGGTCGCAAATGAAAAATCCAGCGTTCAAAGAGTTTTTTCAGAAATATATGTGCAGTACTTGTTGTTGCGTTTGTACCAATCGTAAAGTGGTTGACGAATCACAGTTACGAAAAGTTTATTTGGAGAAGTTTTATAGGAATAAAATCAATTCGATTTATGAAACTAATAAAAATGAGAAACTATGGATATCGCTGGATGAGACAACAGACATTTTTGGTCGATACATAGTCAATTTCCTAATAAAACCATTGCATCCTAGTAATAGTGCAGGCCGGCCTTATTTGATTGCTTGTAAAATGCTAACAGCAGTAAATGGACAAACAATAACACAATTTGTACTGCAATGTCTAGAAAATTTATGGCAAAACACTTTTGAAGCGAAAGTTGACAATATTTTAATGCTTTGCACTGACAGTGTAGCGTACATGCTATCTGCAGGGCGAAATTTAAAACATTACTTACCTGAAATGAAGCATGTGACATGTTTGGCGCACGCTCTTCATCGTGTAAGTGAGCAGATAAGGTCAGAATACAACGATGTTGATATTCTTATATCAAATGTTAAAAAAGTATTTTTAAAGGCTCCTAGTAGGGTAAACATTTTAAAAGAAAAATATCCTGACTTACCGTTGCCTCCGCAACCAGTCATTACCAGATGGGGTACTTGGTTACAGGCAGCATCTTACTACGCTCAACATTTAGATAAAATAAAAGAAGTTTTATCCTGCTTGAGCAGTTCTGATGCTATAGCCATACGAAACGCAAAAAACATTTTGGAAAAACAAAATTTAGAAAATGATTTAAAATATATTGAAGAAAATTACTCTATTATACTACTAGCCCTAAAAGAGTTACAAAAACAAAATTTATCTCTAGCTGATTCACTTTTAGTATTTGATCAAGTAAGGGCTACGCTTAACGAGTGCAATAATGAGAATATAAAAAATAAAATAGAATCAGTTATGGAACGAAATCCAGATTTAGATACAATTAGAGAATACAGCGAGAGTATTGAAAAAAGCGTAGCAAATAATCAGAAACTTTATTTCAAATTCGCTCCATTGACATCTACAGATGTTGAACGATCATTTTCCACTTACAAATGGATCTTAGATGTTAAAAGAAATAGCTTAAAATTAGAAAATATTGAAAAAATTATAGTTATTTATTTTAATTGTATAGAGACAGAAAATCAAAATGTAGAACTTGTAACCGATGAGGATTAAAAATAATTATTTTTAATAAAACTGTAATAATGATTATTTGTATTAACAATAAACAATTTTGTTTGCTTACATATGGTTTTTTATTTTATTACTCTATTTACCAAATTTTTGGAAACTCCGGTACATTCCGGAAGAAATGCATGTCCATGTTATGATATCATGACGCAAGTATCTAAAATCAATATACCTACTCCGACCACTGGTTATGACCCAACGTGCTATTGTCCACGTGGGAGGTTTGTGTTCAGCAGTGAAACGTTTATAGGCTGATGTTGATGAAATATTAGTATAATTTTTTCGTTCTATTGTCCTCAGAGTAGCTAAAATTAGTATTTTCTGAAGTTGTCTGCGGAGTTTGAGATTAACCCGGTAACCATTTTTTTAATTACGGAGGATAATGAAAATCGATTAACAAATTATTATTTTCGTATTTTTTCTGTGGAGAACTTTGGGACAATTTCTTGGAGGAGAATGGGAATAACCCTTTAATATAAACAAAATTAAAAAGATAAAGCTAAGTTCATACTGTTTAATTGACAAACGCATTAAACATAAATTTTCATAATAACACAAACATCACGCCATATTCCCACAAGTGGGATAGACAGAGCAACAGGTAACAATTATGTCATGCTGAAGCCACGTTTAGCAACAAGTCATCAGATAGGATTTCCATAACAGTACCTTTTCATGGTTTAACTTATTAATGCAAATGTCTATTTTAATACGTACCCATTAAATATGGTTAGATTTATTTATTGTAGGAATAAGTCATCTTATGTATTCATATATACATAAACTCAAAAGTTATAAAAATAGACTGCCTCACTGTAATCGAACCCGCGTCTCTCGATATCCGAGCGGCTAACTTTTAAGTTACCGAGACATTTGTCTAGTTTAGTACATCGAAAATAATTTTAGAGTGTTAGGAGCTCGATCAGCGATTGTGGTGGTTAAGCAACTCTCGTAAAGACCGATCATGAGATGGAATGTATTAATAAATTTCTTGCTTAGTGAAAACAGTCCTAATGTTGCACATCCGGACAATCGCTGACAGCGCTTTATCGAAAGGTTGCTGACCTTTTTTACACAGCAAATGTTAAAATATGAATGTTATACTTTACTTACGCTGCAACTTTTCACACTAATCGATAAACTATATATTTTGCTGAATATTAAAAAAACCAGAGGTTTCCAACATTGCTTCAATTTTGTAAATACTTCATTGCTACTAATAAAACCTACATAAAATGTTCAAAATGATTTTTAAAGCAAATTTTGTTGCGAACAAATTACAAAAACACAAATGTTGAAAGGTTCAAATCCTGCTCGTGGAAATTTTTTCAACATTTGTGTTTTTGTAAAACCTACATATTTATTTATAATATTGCAATACTTGATTAAGGCCCGATTTTTCAATCCTCAGATAAGTTTTATTTAACGAATAACATTGTCATTGTGACATAATTTCTATAGAGAATCTGTCATTATGTCAAAATTATTCAATGAATAAACTTTAACCGACGATTGAAAAATCAGCCCTAAATACTTTTGCTTAAACGTAAACTCGTTAAAATATAACTGGTAGTTAATGTAGTGGTTAGATACTTGACTATAACGCGAAAAAGGCTCTTATTATATAAAATCTTATTATACTTAGGGCTTGAGAAATAAAAAAATGTATTATTATTTATTATCATTACTAAGATTCATTGTTTGAATTAAAAATAATATGAACCTGTTATAAAGTATTGTAACCCGGTTTTCAATATACTTAAGTAGTTGCTTTTGCTCAGATTCATTGTTTGAATAGGAAATGTATCTTATATTATGAAATGTAATGTAAATTTATTGTACCTACCCAGCTGTTTTAATATACCTAATAAAATATAAAAGTAACAAACTAACTTGCATTTTTATTTAATTTAGTATATAGGTACCTTTGTATAATAAAACATTGACGGTAAATAAGTAAGAAAGTTCTAACGCAAAAAAGTTTGAACAAGTCAGTTTCAGAGTAGGTTGTGTAATACAACTCTTTTGATTATAAGGTAATATGAAACCTATTTAATACAAATCAGGTCACGTTATTGCTAAGTTAATCATTCTTTATTAATATCAATAATGTTTTTTTATTTTGCTAAATTGCAAATTACATATTGTTACAAAATCTTATAATTTTCGAGTAAGCAACCTACATTGTACCTACATACACGTGTTGCTGTGTCATCATATACCTACATTAATATAAATGGGTTTCAAATTAGTTTCAATTTCAATTATCAAAGTGAAGGCGTCAGTAGTCCAGCTAGATAATATCAACATGGTAAGTAGTTTAGATAATTTTATACGATTATAAAATAATTTTTTTCTTACTGTAATTGTATCGCTATTTGGTGAAAAGTGGACTATGGTAGAGGACTGCTTTTGCCGTCCTTATTGCCTAGTCTCTGACTAACCCTTCGAGGATAATAGTTTTGGTTATATGTATGTAATTAATTATTTTATTTTATTTAATTTTTTAGAATACTCAAGAGAACTCGTTGTCGTTCAGCATCAACAAGGAGGTCGTGCAATCGACATCTCCGACTTTTGAACAGAACGCTCAAGATATGCTCGAGGGATTTACAGAGGAGTATCCGAATTGGAGAGCAGATGAATTGCGATGCGATTCCCCGCTGTATAACAAGGTGATGAGAAATATCACAAAGAAGAGACCTCAAAAAAGAAGTTATCTGAAGCAACATCATTCTTACGTGATGAAAAGTACGCTGATTCAAGGTCGTCGTTTAATAAAGATTGAAGTGTTAGACTTGGAAAAAAATCATACTGATCCATTATTATGTGCGCAGTATGTGGTAACGGAGCATATTGACCCCATAATGGATCAAACAGAGGCTATCATTAGCAATATATCAAAAAAAGTTTGTGGATATAGTTATAGTTTTTAAGAAATTTTCAAATAAATATAATTGAATTGAATACTAAGATCGTTTCATTCAACCCTTTTTCCTTTAGTAAATAAAACAAAAAAATACTTAGACACATTTTATTGAGGAAAATACTGTATTACATTAATAAATCAAGTAACATTTAAAGTGTACCACTTTTTTAGACACAGAACATTTTTTAAAGCACACATTTTTTTATGATATTCACAATTAAATTTATTTACATCTACATGGTAATCACTATATAATTTTAAAAAGTTAGGACAACCTTTTTCTTCTAACTCCATTATTTCGCAATCTTGACATAGCTCGCGAACCCACATTCCTTTTTCCAATCCCTTTACTAATACCTTCTTACTGCTTAAATAAGGAACTATTATTCGTCTAAATTCGCGGTAATCAATGAATCCTTCGCTCCATTTGAGCCCGCGATTCCTTTCTAACCAACGGACTTGCTTCTTTTCTTCATCTGTTAGATTTTTAAAAGCATATGGTGGCTTAATTAAGAACGTCTGCGTATGGTTTTTAGTTGCTATTGATAACTCTTTTACAATAAAATTATTTTTCAAATCCTTAAATCCTTGCATATCCACTATAATAGTTTCGTTATTCATGATAGCTTTTTCACAATGCTACTCAGCGGTTTGTATTCAAATATGCAATCGTTCAGTATAAGACAATATGCGGCGGTCTGATCAGGTATCTCTTGATCTGTTTCGATTTCTACTCTTACATCGATTGATCCCTTTAACATTTCTTGTTGGCGAGAACAGTCAATAACAAATAAAGGAGCAATATCTTTAAAATCTTTTAAACTCAACAACGGTTCTGATCGACGTCCGTGATAATACTGTTGAAACCTTGCGTACTGTTCGTATATTAATAGAAACTTGTTGTCAGAGAAATTGATGTTAAGTCCTTCGTAGGGGTAATATGATGAATTTAAAAACACTCTTACGTCACGAACATTGCAATGGTCGAACTCCGCCATTGACATTTCAGCATTATGTTTTCGGTTTGTTTGTAAGGCAATAATAACAAATCGAGGTTTCTCTGTTTGCGATGAAGTTTTAATAGACCAAGTATGCTTACGTGTTTTGGGTAGTAACGGATATTCATACAAGTCCCAATTACGAAAGGCCAGTGTGATGGCCCGATCTTTTTCTAAATGTTTTAATAAATTAATTCTCTCTCGATCTGACACTTTAATATGCGGAACACGCCAAACGATTTTATCTATAGCTATATTTTCCACAATTTGTTCTTTGCTCAATTTTAATGCATTGACATTTGTGTTGCTTCTCAACAGTACTAACTCATGTTTACAGTTTATTAAAACTTTTTCATAATCTTCTGCAAATCCCAATATTTTATTTAATGGTATTGAGACAGAAAAAACTCCGCTTGTAACATTGGTTATTCCTGCAGGAGACCAACCCCATACTTTTGCACTTTTGGATTCATTTTCATTCAACGACAAATAAGACTTCATTGTCGTCGTGATACCTGCATTTTTTATTTTATCTATTTCTATTCCATTTAACTCATATCGAATATCTTGAAATAGAAATAACATTGGATTGTTTACAAAATGCATACTTGTTACCTTTTCTTTAGTGGTTCTGTTATATACATCAGCTTTACCTTCAATATACAAAGTGCTGCGTGACGGCAACACATACAAATCTTGCTGATTGATTGGTATTCTTATTTCATCATTATTGTTGAAACTTGTTACATAAGGCTTATACGAATGATATTCAAAACTCTCGATACTGTTGTCGTATGATGTCGGCTGAGATATATTTAATATATTCATTTTAACAAGCCTACTAGCTTTAGGAAATCTTTATTATTTTTAGTAAGTTTCTTTTTTAATAAAAGCGGTGTTCTTTTATTAAATGCACCTTTGGAACTGACTTGAACACCTGATGGGGTAGGGTTTTTATTGAAATTTATCATTTTTTCTAAAGTGCAAGTATAGTTGTACTTCTTCACCTCGTAAATTGATTTGCTTATTATGACCGTCTAGTAATCTAATATTAATCGCACTGATTGAATTTTGGTTGACTGGAAAATATATTAAGTTTTTGGGTATCTCAATAACTCGATAGCCTGGTGGCACGTTAGGTACAAATTCGTAAATTATATGGCTTGCTTTTCCATTCACGAATGATCCTCCAACTACGTCACATTCGATGCGAACGATGGTTGTAGATAAAATGCTGACTGGATACTGAGATTCGCAACTTATATTAGCCTTTATTGTTTCCCTAGCAAAACCTAAAATTTTACCGATGGAATTACTTTTCTCAAAGTGAACATCTTCTGAACAGAATATTTTGGTTTTGAGTGTATTATTATTACAACTCAATTTTAATGCAGTATTCTTGACATTGCCTTTTAAAAAATCACAAATGTCTTGAAGTTCATATGATCCTTCTGGAATTTCAATGACCTCATTATTACCATAGTAAAACTTATTATTTCTTTCGTCTATATTAGGAATAGAATTAAATGTAGAAAAGTACAGAAGTCCACACTCATATTCTCCACGTAATTCTGAAGTAGGTGAGTAGTTTGTTACGAGGGAGGCTCCCTGCCCAGTTATGGATACAGTGAAAGACATAATTATACTGTCAAGTTATTTTAATTTTAACCTTTATATAAATGATTTTTCCAATACTTAATTAAAAATAATAAACAAAGATGACCGCAGTTCGTAGTGCCAAAAGTTTGATACTGTTTGTAATTATAATTTATGTGTATATCTTTCAAATACTTTATTAATTCTAACGGAGGTTTTAAGTTACCAAAACTGTTAAAATATTCACAGTATTCATTTTGCTTGACATAGGCTACCCAGTGAGTTCCCGGATTTCTGGAACTATCTAAATTTAGAATAGCACATTCAATTTTTCTTGGTTTTGATGGTAACGTATCTCGCATAAAAACGCCACGAAAATATGGAATATGAACTGAGTGCTTTAATATATCTAGATTAGTAAGTGCTCGTTTGGGTAGCCGTTTAATTAGTTTTTTGGAGGTTGTAAGTACAAGCCCGCTCCTTTTTTGTGAGACTTCAAATACAATCCTTTCCCAAGTGCAACGGCTTCCATCATCTTGTTATGACGTTCAGATTCTTGAAGATTTTTTTGAGCAACCTTGTAATCGTTCACAGCCTTTGTTATACCTGCAGCACCTCCAGCGAGTGAACCAAGAGCTGATAAACCAGCAAAGATTGGTATGAGGGGTAACAACCCACCAGTTTTCGGAACAGGAATGCAGCGTGGGAAGCGTATTCCTTTTATATTAGAAAACACTTTTTTTGCAGCTGCATGCGCATATTTTATAGTCGTGCGGTTGTCATTACATTTCAATTTTTTCATTTGCTTTTGAATTTTTTTAACACCTTTCATGAATGACCGTACTCCTGCTCCGGCTTTAAGTTTTGCTTTCATTGCATTTTTTACTATCCATGATGCAATCTTTTCTCCTTTCCCAGCATCTTTCGATTTCAATCTTTTCTTTGCCATATTTAAAAGTTCTAAATCGGCGTTATGTCTAACGTTCCAATCTTTATTATTGTAAGCGATATCGTGGTACATGCAAGCTTCATCCAATTTATTTATACCTCGTTCGCCCCTGAAAAATCTTCTCTTAAGTTTTGTGCCTGGACCACAAAATTGATATCCAGGTAAATGTAACTCAAACGGAATGTTATTTATTAAGTTGTTAAATATACCACTTCCTTCCGTCATCGATGATTATAAAGTGAGCGTATAAATAATAATGCTTAGTTTATATTAAAACACCAATGAATTTTTATCAACCCAACTGTTTTCACCATTACTGAGACCTAACCATTTGACAAAGAGTTTGTTTCCTTTTCTTTTTAAAACCTTTTCGATAAGATAAATATCTGGAAATTTGGTTCTCTGTAATTCATGCTCGTAAAAAGATCCTAAAATTCTCTGTTTATGTTTGTCTTCCAAGTGATAAGTAACTGGGTTTGTATGATTGACTTTAATAACATAAAATATTTCTGTTGACCAGTTTGGAGTATAACCTTTGTAGAAATCCCCTTTGTATTTACTTATCCGGACTTGATCCCCAAGATGGAACTTAAATTTTTGATGTTTTCTGGTAATTTGTGATTTAATAATGTTGGACCTAACAATCAACTGGTTTTCTTTGCTAACATCAATAGGCCTAAGTTTTGTTACACGGTGAATAGTATTATTGTAGCATAGTACAACGTCTTCCAAATTTTTTTGTATCCATTGATATTTACCGCAGATGCTAAATAATTTGTAAAGATGACTTTTTAGAGTTCTTATTACTCTTTCAACAATTGCAGCTTTTTTTACAGAGTAAGTGGAGTAATGATTTATGTTATATTTTATCGTCAATTGTTTAAAATTTTCATTGTAAAATTCTTTGCCTAAATCTGTTTGTAAATTTTTGGGCTTTCGAGATGAAGTGGTTAATATATTTTGCATTGCATTTGTAACACAACTTTTATTCTTTGACTTCAAAGGATTAACCCACACATATTTCGATAAAGTATCAATTACGACTAAAACATATTTATATCCTTTATTAAACTGTGAGTACTTTTGAAAATCCATAAGGTCTGCTTGCCATAAATCATCTATTCTTTTTATAATTGTACTTCGACGGGGAAAATTTCTTCTCGCCGCTCTGTGAAGTTCGTCTACAATTTCTTTCTTACTCATTTTTGTTTGGCTTGAATCATACGGTCTATTTCTATTTTTGAGTAAAACATAGAAGACAAACGGTCTGTACTCGCTGATTCCAAGTTCTTTAAATAAATTAATACACGACTATTAACTTGGCTTATTTCGTTTCTCAGCTCTTGAACTGATTTATCCAAATATGCTTTATTTACAGCTTCATCGTCCTTGTCTGGAGACGACAAGCCTTTTAGTTTGGACGATTTTAAATCGTATTCTCCCGTTTCAGACTTCTGTAACGTATCGTTATAGATATCAATATGTTCAGATAATCGTAAACGTTTATGAACGTGATGACCGAATTTATCTATATTCATTGCGGTCCCGATGCTTTGTTTACTGTAAGTATACTGCACAAATTTCCCGATGCTATTTGTTTTTATTCTTTGTTTATGATACCGGCTTCGTGAAGTTCCTCGATGATTGCAATAATTTCATTATCTAACCCAGTGTTACCAGCATCTCGTGATGCGAACAGTAATTGCAGTCGTTTTACTAACTCGTTAGGATCATCCCAGTAAACTAAATCTGTATTTCTTTTTACTTTTTTTACAAGTTCAATACCTTTTCCTCGAGGAATACTCACTGTACTAGTGGTTGGTTTTCTAGAGATTTTGAATAATGGCTTTATAATATTCATGTATTTAAATCCCTTGTTGCTATTTATTGGTTTAGATGAATCATAATTACGTCTGTGTGCATTAGTATCGATAAGTAGTAGTTTATAGTTTTCAAGGTCGTTATCTGTGATATCATCTAGATTTGGTTTCTTTTTATACAATAGTTCTTTTAAACCGAGAGTTTTTCTCAAATTATGATTTCCAATTATTAGAGTGGTGCCGTCATCATAAACGCGACTTTTTCCAAGCATAAGTTTTCCTTGTTCATTTCTTATTCCAAAAGGTATAGCACTAAATACTTCAGATGATGTAGACCATGATAAAGATTGACTTTTAACGTTTGGCGATGATTGTAGCGATTTGAACGAACCTTCACTCACATCATGGTCTTGAGTAGGTGATACAGTAAGGGTTTTGTCGGTTGTTCGGAATTGTTCATGATTTTCTTCCTCATCTTCGCTACTTAGTTCGTTAAATTCTTCAATAGACGAATACGACGCTTCGCTTTCATTATTCTTTATTTTTTTAAATACGGGGTTATAAACAGTCTCTTTGTCATGGTGCTTTTCATAATTTTTATTTGCTATCATATTAAGAGGGTCAACTATGGGTTTAAATATTGTTTCTAACGTATTATTTCTTGTATTTTTTGCATCCTTTATCATGTCAAACTTTCTTTTAACAGCTGATGCTGATTTAATGATTTGTCTCTTTAGATCTCTTTCCATTTTATTGGGTTTCCTTTCACCTCCAAATCTCATGTGGAAATGATTTATAAATATTATAACATCCGTATATGTAATTATTAATCTACGACTATAAATGTATCAAACGTCATTCTATAGCATCCTTTATTTCGCTCACAATCCTTATTTATGACAATATAATTGTATGGTGTTTTCCAAACAGTTGAACACATTTCACGGAATTGAAGCCATGACATATCAGACCCTACATGCTCATCATAAACATGTTTTAAATTTACGTCGTCTTGTTTAAACAATATAATCATGTTAGAATTGTCTCTTACGAGTTGTTTAGGTATTTTGGTGTAAGTTTGATTGATATAAAAACAATCAATATTCCTATGACGCCCCATAGCAAAATAGTTACGGATGTTGTTTTGATTTTCACAAGCAACATCATCGAAAATAATAATGGAATCCGGTGACGCTTCGTGAGGGTTCAATATTTCGCTATTATGATTATATTTGTGAAATGACGTACCTGGAACCAATTCTAAAACTTTTTCGAGATAAATGTATTTAGGTTGATACAAAGATTTTGAATACACGTACAGGTTTCGAAATCGTGGACCATCTTTATGTAATAATAAACTTATTACTATGTTGGTTTTCCCGCAGTTAGATGGACCGCAAACAATACAACGAATTGTATTTGGCAATAACTTTCCATGTCGACTTGCCCCTGTCAATGAAGTTGGACAAATACATTCCAATTTTAACGATTCTTTTTGTTTTAAGAATTTCATTATATTTTATGATTAAAAATTAAATTTGACTGCAGTGTTAAAAGGATTTTTCAGAAATGACTACATAAAATGGTTGCTACGCTTAAATAACGGAAAAGCTAATAATCCATTTCTTAATCGTTCGCTCACTTCGTTCGCTCTCTCGAAAAAGTGAAGTAGAATGCCCAATAATACCCTACTTACCACAAACTGTTATTCCGTTTCACTGAAAATAAGCTTACCGTGGTTTTTCTGTTACTTTTTTTTTAACTTTTGTTTTTTGAAAATTTCGTAAAGGGTTTGAAAGGTCAGCACAAAATAAACGTGTCTATTGATATTGGATATCGAGAATTCCAATTTTAAAATGATATATTTGTCCCCGTGCGAAGCAAACGTCATGACGGTCATAACGTAAGGCACAAGTCGCGTCGCAGTAACAAAATAAAGATGTGGCAACCAATCCGCGATGCGTGCACGTGTTCGTAACTTACGCGTAGGTAGCTACAGTTCACAGCTAACTTCACAGCCGCCATGAAGTTTGCATAGCACTGTAACTTATTTAATATTTTAAATATTGAATGCTCCATTTCCATTATCAATGGAACGTACCTCCAAATAAGAGAACTCGTAAGATATATGTCCGCAGTAAATCTTCTCTAGCTGGTCGACGAGGCTTTTAGCTGGCTCCCGTCCGCTGTGACCGTATAGTAAGGCGAGGTCTACTTGGTCTTCTGCCGAAAGACCATACTTTCCCAAGTGAAGTTCAGCAACGTCTCTGAAAGTTAAAAAAAGAATAACAAGAAAACTTGTATTCAGTGTTAAAAATAGTAATTAAAATGTAAGAAGGCCTGTGCTATCGCATTACACTCGAATAACAAACGAACAAACCTAACTCGATATAGATGTTAGTAACAAATATTTACATTTAATATTTATACAAGATGTCGTCCAACTGTGGGCTCATGGGAATGGTCCCAAGAGTGCTGGCAACATTGCCCGCATCTCTGGAGCAGCTCTGGATTGTCAAGGTAATGCGCTGGCAGAGATAAATGCTAGCCTTCTTGACACCGGCGGCCTTAATTAGGCAAGCACTTAACTCTTTAACTCGACATTATGTTGATGTGTTGGTAAATTGTAGTGTAATGCAAACCAGAAACGCAATGTTTTGCGTGTTTACTCTGAACTCCGGCAAGATGGTCAATAAAACGTGTCCACATCAACCAGAACTTTATAGTTGCATAAACAGAGTACCTACCTACTACTAATAGATAACTATAATGGCTTTTTTCGCTCGGCAAATGACTCCATCCCATCCGATGTTAAGTGGAAATGGAGTCCAGACGCGAAGATAACTGGTGCAGCGTGAAAACAAACGTAGCATCAGTTAACCTCACTCTGCCGGCCCACAAGGTGCTTCTTCACGCCTCTTTTGAAGGACCCCATATCATAGGAAGGAGGGAAAATGTGTGCTGGTAGACTATTCCATATTTTGGAGGTGCGACAAAGAAACGAGTCACCAAATTTCTTTGTGCGCGATGGGATATTTGAGACAGTGAAGCGGTGACTCCGAAGAGCAGCACGTGTACTCCTATGAAGAAAGGGAGAAGGTGGGATGAGGTCAAAGAGCTCTTTAGAGCACTCGCCATGGTTATACCATGGCGGTAAAACACGCTGAGTGACGTAACATCTCTACGCAATTGCAGAGATTCGCAAGTATTTGCGACTTCTGCATTGCCGATAATGCGTTCAGCGCGACGCTGCAATCTGTCCAGATCCCAAATGTGCGAGCAATACTTCACGTAAGACGGTACTTGTGTCTTGTACAAAAGGCACAACTGGTCCGGTGTAAAGAATCATCATTATCATCATCATCATCATCATCATCATCATCATCATCATCATCATCATCATCATCATCATCATCATCATCATCATCATCATCATCATCATCATCATCATCATCATCATCATCGGCCTAAAGAATCGCCGCACTCTATTCAGAATACCGAGTTTTCGTGAGGCTGTATTGATTTAGTTCAAAATCAAGAAAATATTTTTTGTATTTTTTTAACAAAATTTTCTTAAATAATAATTGGTGACACCTTACTTGGTAAACAGGACAATGAAAATCAAGATTTATATCTTAACGAGTATAGTACTTGGAAATGATTTTTCTAACTGATTATTTTTCCTAACTATGTTCTGTCTATGTGATCGTCTATTGACCAACTTTCACAAACTTAACAAGTACCTAATTGTTACATGATTCGACTTCTTAGTTTTTGAGGCCACGAAGTTTGTTTGGACCCTTAGCACGTGTAACTTGACTTCGTAACTTCGGACTTGGCTTTTTGAAGAGCAATTTGGGGCTAAGTTGATAATGTACACAAAAACTTTGTACACAATTTCTGAAACTTGTCCGACGTCTATAGACCAGACTATAATATAACTAGTATTTTTAGCTAGATGGTCATATGTTAATTAACTATTACTTCATATTCTGTGCTATTACTATATTCTACACTTGTATTATTGACCGGTTTCACTAATTATTTTTTTGTTAAATGTGAAGTTTGACTTTGAAAATAAAATGACCATTCTTTATGAGTTATAATATTTGCGTTTACTTATTATAGTTATTTTATTTATAAGCTCATTTTGCGTAAAACGGATCGCACTCAATAAAAATAATTCTGCCTACAGTTTTATTATTATTCTCTTTATTAAACATAAATCTTAAGAAAAAATCAGTATTCCAGTAACAAAACGTGTCCTGATTTCTAAAAATTAAATGTATATTTCTAACCAGTTTGTTTATATGTATATAAAAACTTGTTGCTTACCTCTTCTCGTTTTTATAGTCTACATTGTCTATGGTCGCTTTTAAATGGCCATGTGTACGGTACGCGTTGACTAGCTGATGAGTTCGACAGTTCTCGTACCTTCGTTTCACTACTTCTTCTGGTATATCTGAAATGTATGGCGATTATATTTGTGTTATAGTATTCCAATTTTCAAACACCTCTGATGGCTTAGTGGTCAAATAACCGGTATCAGACACTGAGGTCCCGGGTTGAATTCCTTGAGGAGGTACATAGGAATTTTTGTACGTTCGTCTCTTGGAGAACGTTTGCTGTTGGCCCCAGACGGCCTTTACAGCGTTACCGGACTTTTTTTTTGGGGCGATATAAATCTTCTGTGCGTGTGTATGAAATTGAACTCCTTCTAAACGGCTGGACCAGTTTGGATGAAATTTTTTGTGAGTGTTCAAGTGGATTCGAGAATGGTTTGGATTTACAATTGGACCCGGTAAGTGGCGCTGCTATAGGGGTCCATCATGGGATACGGGTGTTCTTAAGCAGATGAATGATTTGTTTGTTTAGTTGTCATTAAAACTGTCAAAGCGGTAGGAAGTCCACCGGTCAGCTAATTTTATATAAATATTTAAACTTTGACTAGTTATAATTCTTAAACTACTGGTTCAAATTGAAAATGATGGTACGGCCGTGCCGCTTTTTTGCTCGAGAGTGCTCCAGATTAATATGGTATTGAAGCAGCTCTTCCTGATGATAAACGTGAAGATTTAGAATCGGGAGTCACGATCGTATAATTCTGTCATACAAAGAACAATACTCAAAAATGTATGGACATCGTCCCCACCCTTGTAGCACTTTAAGACCTATGTTAATCGAAGGGCCATAGCCATCTTATAATTTTATTGTATGACAGCAAAACTGAAATATCCATCCGAAAAAATTTATATGGACATGAGAAACCGGAATTCGCGGTCATAAATTATGTTAATAATTTTTTTTAGCAATTAACACTTAAAAATTAAAAGTAAAAAATTACTATAGCGATGTGTTAACAATTTATGGTATTCATCTGCAAAGATGAATCTGCATGTCCATCGGTTGCAAATACCTTTGGATAGATCGGCTGCCCCATTTCAAAACCTAGTAAGGAACATTTTTTGTAAAAAGAGGTTTTTGCATTAATCTTCCAAATATTGTAAGTCCCTACACAATACAAAAACACTAGCATTGATATCTAAGATATAAACATAGATATTGAAGCAAATATATATAATATATAAAATAAAAAATAAAAAATAAAAATAATATAAAATAAAATATGTAATATACACATAAATCAATACATCAATAACATTTCATGTTTCGTATTTTATATATTATACAACCGAAAGATTTTTTCTTACCCAAGATAAATATTTTTCGAAGTACGTTACGTTTATACGCTCTCCTGTAAAATTTGCTTTTAGGTCCTTACTAGGTTTTGAAATGGGGCAGCCGAGATGGCACTAATGTCGCTCTAAAAGCATTTCAAAAATCAAAAAGCAGTGACAAAATTCAGCGCTTACGTCAGCCTTCCCGGTAGCATAATGGTCAGTGCAGCCGCCCGGATTGCGGAAGACCCAGGTTCGATTCCTGGCTGGGTCGGGCGGGCGTTTAATTTTTTTACTGTATTGTTATATAAAAATATTTAATTCAGCTTAAGTGTAGCAATTAACACTTAAAAATAAAAAGTAAAAAATTAATAATTTTTGTTAATATCTAACGAATAAGCGCTTTACCTTCATCTCACTTGATGTTAAGTGATGATAAGGCCGAAGGTGGAATTACACTTCACACGGAATCCTCAACTACTGAGGCACTGGCTATCTTATCTCTAGCTGCCGGAACACAACAATGCTACAAATATTGATATAAAGGCGACATATTTAGATAAGATGGTGGTAGCTAGCCAAGCGGGCAATCAAGCCCTACCACCAACCAAATCGAGTACACAAACATGTACCCCCCGCTGGGAATCAAACCCTGAAACTCTGGGTCTTAACCGGTGGTCTTAACACTAAACCACAGAGGCAGTTAAAATAAAGACAAATTCACGATCCAAAGAAGCTAGAGGTGTGCAGAATAGAATGGTAATTAATTATAATAACAGACGTATGTGCAGCGTTATACAATGCAGAGGGTGGTAATTGCGGGGCGGTGGAAGGAAGAGGAGCATTCAGGCGCCAGGCGTCTACTTATCAAGTAGTCAATTTCTCATTCTGATTACTCCTCGTCATGACTATTTCGCCTTAAGCCTACTTAGCATTTTTAACATCTGCGTGGTGGCATCTATAACATAGAGGTGTGTGCAACTCCGAGCCATATTATGAATCATTACGGTATGAACTCGGAAGATTGCACTCTTCTGAGGGGTCGAATTTTATCAAGACATAGGTCAAATGCGACCTATTACTCGTATTTACTACTGAATAACGCACAGGGCATAAATGCTATTCAGGCATACTATTGCTCATGGTTGACAGGTATGAAGACGGTTGGTGCCTGCGCGCATGTTGTGAGTATCATGTGGTACAGAGGTCTACACATCAACCTATCGTCGCCTAAGTTCTAACACCGCGGAAGTCCAAAATTTCTCATTTTGACTTTTGCATGTCATTCGATAGAGAATAGAAAGACGCACCGCTGAACCAATCAGAAACAGGGATTTTAACCAATGAAAGCGTTTTATTTTGAAAACAAAAACATAATTATTATGATCGCGAAAACTGTCAAATTTCTTCAATACATTCTCAACCATATAATGAAGACATAAAGTTCAAAGTATGTTGGGGAAATTTTACAGTTTTTGGTAGGTTGCTGTGCACGCTTGTGTACTTAGAGAATTTCCTTGGGCCAGCCAGTGCCTGGGACAATATTGTGATAGACTCTGAAAACACAGAGTAATTAATAGATTAAGTTGTATATACAAATATGTTGTATTAAAAGTAAAATGTTTTATTTTTGTAAAAAAAGCTATGTCATGTACTTATTCTTATTTGAAAACTCCTATAAACATCAATGGCTACTTCACGAAAACGATATTCAACAGGATTATTCATTGAACTTTTATTCACCATTTTGATTCCAAAGAGTTGTTTAAAAACTCCGACTGAAGATATAATCATCCCACAAAAGAAGAAAAGCGTCGTAAGCTGTCACATCTTCGATATTTTTTGCCATATTTTTAATATAAAAGAAAATTAAACGGCAACATAATTGTGCCTTATGAATGACTGCAGATTCCGGTTTCTCATGTCGATATAACTCTTTTCGTTAGGACATTTCAGTTTTGCTGTCATACAATAAAATGATAAGATGGCTATGACCCTTCGATTAACATAGGTTTTAAAGTGCTACAAGGGTGGGGACGTTTTGAGTATTGTTCTTTTCGTTTTACTTAGTAGACGTAACCAAATGAAAAACATAACTCTACGCATGGTAGTGTCGATAAGGTGGAAAATTGAAACGCTTTTACCCCAGAATGCTCAATCACTGCGGAATTGGCTATCTTATCTTCATCTGTCGGAACACTACAATGCTACTAACATTACTGTAATAGGTATTTGTTCAACCGTAGCGTTGTTACTTTATCGCTCTTAATAAATATTAGGATGTGAAACAAAAAATAATAATGGTCCTACCTTGTATAAAATTTTAAGTGATTTAAGTTAAGCAGATAGAGACAGCATCGTTATTGCACTAGGTTTTAACTTCTGTCAACGTTTTAGAATAATAATGCCCATTTACACCATTGACCCCTAAGTTTTAGGTGGCCTCTAAGCCATGTTAGGTGTCAGTAACAACTGTCAAAAAAAAGGAGCAGAAACATCAATGGTAAAAATGGGCATAAGGGGCTTACTTAATAAACAAATAATAATGGTATTAGCATAAATAGATTTCATTTCAAATTAGAGAAGGTTTATGAAACAAAACACAGAATAACTATTCGTAGGTCTGTTTATTAGTTAGTAGGTACGTGGGCAAGGGTTTTTAGTCTCTTAACAATAATATTAAAATTGGTGTCTCACATTTGATTTGTTCGATAGGAAAACGCTACCAAGACAAATAAACACAAACCTAAGAGCTAAAGCTCTACAATTTCTCATTAGTTTTTCCAAAGCCCTCGAGAACTTACATTACCATGTCACAGTATTTTTATAGCAGCTCGTTTAGTTTAATGATGCCTGATAATGGCTTCCCCACACAAACAAGCGTTGCGAAGTCGAAAGACAGCTCATTTAATTTACATACATACCGTATTCATCCGCTCTCTTCGGTCGATGACCAAATACATACAAGCCAGTATGGTACTTAAAGCGAACGTACAAATAGTTCTCTTTCAACAGCACAATGTGTTTCTTTCCCACTTTCACTAAACCGAACATTTTTGATTAAATACTCTTCCTCAGTTTATTGTACCATGCTTTTACAAGCAATGTCAAGGTTTTTAAAAATAGAATGTGCGCGGGAGTCGCGCTATAATGCGCGCTTGTGGCTCGGTTCGTACCACGACACTGACTGGGGGGCAGATCGTTTTGTTGTTCACACAGTTTGTTGTTGACAATTGGCTTGTTGTATGAAAGATAGCGATACGACAACCCACTGATAGCGAGATTTTTGATAGAATTTGATTATGTATTTATTAGCAACAACTTATCTTTAGTTTTTATTTTTAAGTGCTAATTGCTGCACTGAAGCTGAATTAAATATTTATAAAATACAGTGAAAAAAATTAAATGCCTATCCGACCTAGCCAGGAATCGAACCTGGGTCTTCCACAATCCGGGTGGCTGCACTGACCATTATGCTACTGGGAAGGCTGACGTAAGCACTAAATTTTTACACTGCTTTTTAATATTTGAGTGCTTTTAGCGGCACAGTGCCATCTATCCAACGGTTATTGCAACCGATGGCTATGCAGATTCATCTTTACAGATGAAATACCACTTTATAACCGCTATAGTACATTTTAATTTTAATTTTTAAGTGCTAATTGCTGCAATGAAGCTGAATTAAATATTTATATTAGGTACCTAGGTATTTTCTTTGTGATTTTTTAATGAAATATTTACATTAACAGCTAACTTCAAAGTTTCTATGGGAATTAATAATTCTTCCATACCAATAAGCCAATTTTAATGAAACGAAAAACTGAGATCAAATCAGTTAATAGAAACTATTTAAAAAAAAACATATTTTTTACTGATTTTATGCGGTTTTAAACTTTCCATAGCGTAGTTCCTTGTCCCTACTTTAAGTTTCAACTTGTAACTTTGAAGTTTATATGTATCTCATACCTACTACTACTACCACATACTATTATATACCGAAAAATTTAATATAATAATAATAAATTATTGGCTAACATACGATTTTTACTGGTGGCGCTTTTTAATATAATTTATAAGTTGCCTTGTATTGTGATATTTGGCTGATGGATGATATGATAATAAATCACGTCATATTTGCATCGAGAAGCGTGTAAACAAATAGTTTATGTAGTTATCGCATTTATTATCACGACCGCGATAACTTTGGCCGTATTACATAAACGTGAGCATGGCAACCGATATTGTTAAATGGTGATTTACCTAAGTAAATGATAATATAAGAACATTAATAAGGTGATGTTTATCAGAAACAGAAGCATTTATTTGTAATAAACATTGTATGAAGACAAGAAAAGGCCTCAGATGATCGCAGTAAGTAAAGTAAAGTAAATATATATTTTTTTTACTTTTTATTTTTAAGCAGCTTATTGCTGCACTGAAGCTGAATTAAATATTTATAAAATACCGTGAAAAAATCCAGCCAGGAATCGAACCTGGGTTTTCCGCAATCCGGGCGGCTGCACTGACTGATGCTACCGGGAAGGCTGACGTAAGCGCTGAATTTGGACGCCGATGGTACCCGCAAAACCAAAGTAATCGCAGATGCGAAGCGATGAGGAAGTATGAATTGGGAGGGGTTTGTTTTACGCCGATATTCTGTGAGAGGGTGGTGGTATTGCGCCGGGCTAGTCGGCCCATTTCGTGCTGCAACGCAGCGTGGCTCTACCACTCAGAATTACACTGGACCGCAAAGAATAGGGTCGGTTAGAAAATCTTCAATATATTCAAAAGTAGGTACCT
This sequence comes from Eudonia mercurella, assembly GCA_963082485.1. NCBI lineage: Eukaryota > Metazoa > Arthropoda > Insecta > Lepidoptera > Crambidae > Eudonia > Eudonia mercurella. Next base: position 17,153,238 of record OY720031.1, on the reverse strand, counting down.
GACCTATCTTTATGAAATAAAAACTAAATTTAAGAATATTTTAAATGTGCCTAAAAAAATTAATTCAATCTTTTTATTTTTAATAAATGTAAAATAAATAAAAATGCGTAGTTTTTCCAGTATTTTCGTAAATGTAGTTACAATGTGTGTGCCGTTTTTACGCATTTTAGTACTTTACATTTACATTTTAGTCCAATTCTCGTGTTCTCTAACAAAACTCAACCTTGAGTTTCTGTGATGTCTTTCTAGTTTTGAGCCATTTGCTAGCTGCCAGAACACAACAATGCTACACCCATAACAACAATATGTTATGGCGACATTTTAAATGAAATGAATCTTTATTCAAGTAAACTTATTAGATGAGCGCTTTTGATGACCTCCAATAACAACCTGCTAATAGTTCTCAAATATGTGAATCTTCAGCCAGATGCCGTCTTACTGTATCCGTACTCAGAATGTTTCCTCCAGCTCGTAAATGATGATTCTTTACTTCAACAGTCGTAAGAAAGCGATTTCTCAAAATTGTTGACACCATATAGCGATCCTCCCACGCCGTCGTGCACCTTGTTCGGCCTGTTCCTGGTCTTCAAAGATTAGATCCAGTTTCATGGAGTACTCGCTGAACTGTAGAAAGAGTCACACCATCAGTCCTCGCTGTATTTAGCTGACTGCGCCCACCTTCAAGCATTGTCGGGATCCTGGTACATTCTTCAGGAGTTAACGACATGATGACTTCAGAATAATAAAATTTATAAGGCAGAGACACTATATTTATAGCATTTTTTATGTCAAAACTAAACAAATGCGAAATAATTGACTTGAATTTTTTGGTAAGTACTAAATTTAAAAAAAAAACCGGCCAAGTGCGAGTCGGACTCGCGCACGAAGGGTTCCGTATTAAAAAAAAACTACTTACTAGATCTCGTTCAAACCAATTTTCGGTGAAAATTTGCATGGTAATGTACTTACATCATATATTTTTTTAGTTTTATCATTCTCTTATTTTAGAAGTTACAGGGGGGGACACACATTTTACCACTTTGGAAGTGTCTCTCGCGTAAACTATTCAGTTTAGAATAAAATTATATTAAAAACCTTAATATCATTTTTGAAGACCTATCCATAAATACCTCACACGTATGGGTTTGATGAAAAAAAAATTTTTGAGTTTCAGTTCTAAGTATGGGGAACCCCCAAAATTTATTGTTTTTTTTCTATTTTTATGTGAAAATATTAATGCGGTTTACAGAATACATCTACTTACCAAGTTTCAACAGTTCTTATAGTTTCGGAAAAAAGTGGCTGTGACATACGGACAAACAGACAGCCAGACAGACATGACGAATCCATAAGGGTTCCGTTTTTTGCCATTTGGCTACGGAACCCTAAAAAGACCATTATGTTAAATTTTCAGTTTTTTATACAATTATTAAAAATAAATAAAAAGGTTTTATATATTATTTTATGTGGCATTAAATATTCTTTAATTTAGTCTTTATTTCTAGCTAAGTCCGGTGTTTTTGATTTTGAATAAATTGAAGATTTTCTAACCGACCCTTTTTCTTTGCAGTCCAGTGTAGTTCAACTAATTAACTTAGGCCCGATTTTTCAACCCTCAAATAAGTTTTATCCAACGAATACCTAAAATTGTCATTTTGACATATTTTCTAAAGAGAAACTGTCATTTTGTCAAAACTATTCAATGAATAAACTTTATCTGACGATTGAAAAATCAGCCCTGTCGCGTGCCACACTCGCGTTTAGGTGTGCATGGTCCCATTAGCCTGTACCTAAGTCCCGCGAACCCTGAATTAGGTCTTGTCACGAATTCTACGGTAATCTAGATCGTAGTTATCGTAGTTGGATACGAGTTTAAAGTCGTATAAAATCAAATGGCTGATTTGTTATACTCATACAAAAATTCACAGATTTCGCAGTCCCCGCAAGAATCGGAGCATTGAAAATGAATACAATAATTTACGAAAAAAAACGTTTTATTTTGAATAACATAATTACAACTTGAAGGCACTTCTCGCCTGCATCCGCATCTTTTAGCACCATTACCATGACGATCGGTCAGTAATCAAAGAAGCTACATCACTTTTTATATACGGAAATACCCGTTTTTCTACAATACCAAATCTAAAGGGACCACCTACCTAGTTACAATTATTAACCGATTTTCAAAAATTTGTCGCTATTTTATAGCTAAACTAATACCCTTTTTTTAATTTTTTCTTGAGTCGGTTTTTTTAAATATTTACAATTTTACTAAATTGTAAATATTTAAAAAAAAAACCGTCGATAAAACGGGTTATTTGGGGGTTAGTATACTTACTAACCCCCCAAAAAACCCGTTTTTTTCTACATTTTTCAAAATTCCATAAAAAGTTTTCAGCGGATTTTCAAAATTCAAACGCTTACACGTGTCTCGACAAATTCCTCAACTCTTGGTACTATTTCCATCTCGATTCTCTCAAAATCCTCGGAGCTATGGCCAAAAATAAGTCTCAGGCGATTTGCATCTGATAACCATTTTCAATGGTAAAACCAAATATACATACAGACGTATAGCTGAGGCAAAGTTGTAATTTTATTTTTGACACTTATTTATTAATAAGAAATTAGTTTCTCTTAAAATTTGGTTTAAAAGGCACCGTGTATCTAAATAACATTTCTATAATAAGTATAACATATAAACATCGAGTAAACTCACTCTCGGAAGCATTTATGAAATCACGAACAATAACATATTTTTTATCACCCACCGGATCCGAATGTCTTATGGCGAGACTGACCGAAAATATCCTCGTAACGTAACATGTTCGATGCGAGCATTCGCATGGTGAGCCGAGCCGCTCGCCGCGAGCTCCGCCCTGGTAGGCTACTCTTGACGCAAACTCAATCTCAATACAATTCCAATGCGATTAATATGTATCGATATTGGGATAAGTTTCGCAATTTCGGAACCCCATCTCGGTAATAATTAGTTCACTCAATTTCCACGCAATTTAATTCCAATGTAGCGCTATTATCGCTTTTAAGAGTGCCATTTGAATTTTTTAGATTTGGGATTGGAAATTGAGTATTGCAATTGTGTTTCAAGAGTAACCCACCTGAGCCCTGATTCTCGTAACAGAAACCGTAACGATATTGTAGCCACTAGTCGTTGAAACCATTTTTGTTTTCCTATCCGTCAATCGAGCCGATTTTAAACTCGTATTCAGGGTGCCTAATGTGAGTTTTGTTTACTATCCGTATTCATCACATCACATTTCTGAAACAACTTTTACGGATCTACTCGCGTTTATTTTACTTTACATTATTTAATGTTTATCCTGACGTTTCGGATCCTTTGCAGGGTCCGTGGTCACAGGGAGACTGAGGTGTTGGTCATCTCATAATTAGTTAGTAGCTTGTATACCCTCATTTAATTTAATCGGGTGCGTTCCGTTTTACGCAGAAAGAGCTTACAGTATCTTTTGGTCTGGCAGTATGGTGTTGGGGCTGGGATTTAATATTTTGTATGATGGGGTCCCAGGCTGGTGGTAGACTCCAACCATCTTCTCTATCCCTGCACTTCACCAACAATATACATTTTACCATTTATGTAGCTACATACAATCCAACAAAGACAAAGTACAAGTTTTTACGAAATTATAGAAAAAACTTACCTTGCGCCACGGGGAAATTATATATGAAATTTTAAATTCTTGTTGTGTTTCGACGTCGACTTACAACCGCATACATAACAATGTGTATGCACCATTATATTCAATAGGAATCACTGAACGTAAATTTTAAAAAAACGTTTAAAACACGCAGTACGCGCACGTGGCTGCCCTTCACGGTAGCTCCCACAAACTGCGCTTGTTTGTGGGACACTCGCCGCGGCGCCCGCTTCCCCGCGGGTTCCCCTCCATTGCTCTGCGAAGTACGTTCGATACCCAACTGTATGTTTTTAAAACTGTGGTTACAACTGTTTACATATTTTTCAACGAGGAGCTCGATGGCGCAGTGGTCAACGCGCCCGGTCTGCGAGTGCTGAGGTTAAGCAACTTTCGCAAAGGCCGGTCATCGGATGGGTGACCAAAAATTTATCATCTCGAGCTCCTCCGTGCTTCGGAAGGCACGTAAAGCCGTTGGTCCCGGCTGCATTAGCAATCGTTGACAACCACCAATCCGCACTGGGCCCGCGTGGTGGTTTATAGCCCATTCTTCCTATCCATCCATAGGGAAGGCTCGTGCTCCAGCAGTGGGGACATAAAATGAGCTGATGATGATGATGACATATTTTTGCTCTTGACTGTACACCATACAATATGATCCGGAACAAAAATGCATCTCAAAAGTGGTCCTGTTTGCTTATACGTTATTGATTGAAGGTTACGATTTTTTTTTATATTAGCGGGTAAGCACAGTGCCTTAATCTCACCTGATGTTAAGTGATGATAAGGCCAATATGATGGAAGCGCACTTCACCCGGGATCCTCAACTAGTGAGGCACTGGCTATCTTATATCTAGCTGCCGGAACACAACAATGCTACAAACATTGATGTTATGGCGACATATTTAGATAAGATGGTGGTAGCTAGCCAGGCGGGCTAACGAGCCCTATCACAAACCAAACCGAGTACACAAACATGTACCCTCCGCTGGGAATCGAACCCGGGACCTCTGGTTCTCAACCGGTGATCTTAGCCACTAGACCACAGAGGCGGTTAAGGTCAGTTTAGAGCAGTCACACCCGTTTGCACTAAAATTATAAATCGCCTAAGTCTTTGCATAAATACTACCCGGTCAAGTTAAGTCGGCACCTGAGTGTAAGCGACGTTTTCGAGCCAGGTGCCGAGTTAACTTGACAGGGTAATAGTTAAGCCAAGACTTAGGCGATTCTAAAGTTTAGTGTAAACGGGTGTCAGTCTCGGAGTTGCGTTTGCGTATGAAACTTTAAATTTTTTATTATTTAATTAAAAATCCTCTTTTGTGATAGCTGGTATATAATATAATGACTTATCTGCTATGTCAATTTATATTTCATTTTTGACATGAAGTTGGACATTAACCTATTTAAGTAATTTTTTAATATTTTCTTTTGTGAATGTTGTCCGTAAAATGCTGTCGGAACTGTTTTTGTCCATGATTGTGTTTGGTCTTATTAGTGGGCAAGCTCGTTGGGATGACTTTTCTCAAATGGACCCGCAAAGTGGTAAGTAGTACCTACATATTACCTTGTTAGGCTCACGGATCTTTTTTCAGGTCTGTGGTTAGGCTATTTAAAATTAGAGATTCTGGACATTTTTTATGATAAAATTAAAAGCTATAACTTTCTTAATTAAAAGACTGGTGTAGGTTACTAGAGAGCGAGTGACCGTAAGCTCGGTCGGTAGAAGACTGCAGTATTTATTTGATAAACAGTTTTATATAAAGCGATCTATACAGGTGTGGTGTGAGGATGCGTCACGTACACTACAAAGCCAAAAGATAATTATATGAAATCCATGTGTATTGATATAGTACATTATTGTATGATTTTAACATCATTTTGTAGCGATGGCTTGATTTAAATAATAGAGGCCTTTGCCCAACAATGGGACAGTATTTATTACAGTCTATCTCTCTATCACTGAGAGCGTATATTGGATTTTTTAAAATTGTGGTTTTTCTTTCTAATTGCTATATTTTATTTTTAAGGCACTGCGACATTGATTTTTTCCTAACGAACTTTTTTTCGAGTGCTTGCATTGCGCCATTGCTTATCACTCTTTATGTTCTGAGAGCCTTTGCCGTTTGCTTTTGCCGTGTAAAGGCGTCCATCTACTGACCCACTGCTGCTCGAGAGTTGCCCCACCAACTATGCTATCACTTTTTACTTAATTTCAATGACCGTCATAGATTTGTTCTCACACTGCAATGAGAGCTATGCAACCTACTGTGTAAAAGCGCCTCGCTACTGCCTAAAGCGGCTGCCCCTTCCAGCTAGTTGCCTCACCATTTACTGTTCTTACGTCGTCACTTGTTATTTAGGTTCAATGACCTTTACAGATTTGTTCTCACACTGCAACGAGAGCTTCTGCAACCTGCCGTGTAAAGGTACGATGCCCCCACGATACTGCCCCACGCGGCTGCCCCTGCCCGAGAGTTGTCCCACCAACTGCGCTTGCATGGTAAACTGCGAGAGTAACTCTGTTACTTGCTTCGAGCTCCATTACTGCCTTGTGAAAAAGCGGATGTTCACCCGGCGCAGGAAGACGAACTAATAATGGAAGGTAAAATTATATTTGAACTTTCCTACAAAATACAGGTAGCGTCATCATCATCATCATCATCATCTCAGCCAAAAGACGTCCACTGCTGGACAAAGGCCTCCTCCAATGATCTCCACAACGACCGGTTTTGTGCTGCTCGCATCCAGCGACTTCCCGCGACCTTCACCAGATCGTCGGTCCACCTTGTTGGAGGAGTAATTCCGTCAGCACCTAGTGCCCTGTCGTTCTTGAGCTATTTAAAAGCCATACTAATCTCGTACAGGCTGATGTCCGGGATGTCTTCGATATAGTGCCGGGTTATGTTAGCTCTAGGGTCTTTAGCTAAGCTTTGTATAGGTGGCCGTGTGGATGTGTAAAGCTGTCCATAACACTTCTCGACCTCTCCCATAACATCGGAACTGGTCGTGACATTTCTGCCGTCATTGGTTTTCAGCGTCGTCAGTTGGCACTGCCCAATACCCATCTCTTGCGAACACTTTTGAGCCTTTGTTCCGCTCAATGGCCGCTTTAATACGGTTAGTATTAAATCGGCGCGTGTCGCGAGTCATAGACTTCGAGATCTGCCTATTTAGACGCCGAAACTGAGACGCATCATCTTTTTTTTTTTATACGTAGCACGGCAAATAACTCCATTTCACCTGATGTTAAGTTAATATGGAATCCAGATGCGATGACAACTGGTGCAGCGTGAAAACAACGCAGCATCAGTTACCTTCACTCTGCCGGCCCACAAGGTGCCTCTTCACGCCTCGTTTGAAGGACCCCATATCATAGGAAGGAGGAAAAACGTGTGCTGGCAAACTATTCCATGTTTTGGAAGTGTGACAAAAAATGAGTCACCAAATTTCTTAGTGCGCGATGGAATATTTGAGACAGTGAAGCGGTGGTACACGTGCTGCTCTCCGGTGACTCCGGAGAGCAGCACGTGTACTCCTATGGTGGAAGGGAGAAGGTGGGATGAGGTCAAAGAGTTCTTCAGAGCACTCGCCATGGTATAAGCGGTAAAACACGCTGAGTGACACAATATCTCTACGCAATTGCAGAGTTTCGAGAGTATTTGTGACTTCTGCGTTGGCGATAATGCGTACAGCGCGACGCTGTAATCTGTCCAAAGCATCGAGAAGGTACTTTGCGAAACCGTCCCAGATGTGCGAGCAGTACTCCACGCAACATCGTACCTGTGTCTTGTACAAAAGGCACAACTGGTCAGGCGTAAAGAATCGCCGCACCCTGTTCAGAATACCGAGTTTTCGTGAGGCTGTTTTGATCACGGCTTCGATGTAGTCCCTTTGGTTCAGATCGCAGCGAATCGTCATACCGAGCATTTTGATACTGCTCTGCAGGCTTAGAGATGTACCCTGAAGAGTTGGAAGGGGAAGGAATGGTGACTTTTTTGCCGTGAACGCACACACCTGTGTTTTCTTGGCATTGAACTCAACAAGATTATTGGAGCCCCATTCAGATATGAGGTCCAATACCCGATTGAGCTCAATGACAAGATTCACTCGGTTAACTTCGGTTTCGACCCGCCCGGCCGCTGGGTGACCGTTATATCCCCCATGCACTGTGCTATCATCTGCATAGCAATGAATATTTCCAAGTGGAAGCATATCATTGATATGCAGAAGGAACAGCGTGGGGGACAGAACGAAACCTTGAGGGACACCAGCGTTCACTGACATGAACCGCGAAGCGCATCCATCAGACAGGGCACGGATTCTCCGCTCATGTAGGAAGCCAGCAACCCAGTTGCAGAAGTAAGTAGGCAGACCGTATGCCGGGAGCATGGAGAGAAGAGCTTTGTGCCAGACCATCGGGTCTGGCACAAAGCTCAATGCGAAAGGCGATGTCAAAAGCCTTGGCTATGTCAAGGCTAACAGCCATCGACTCACCACGCTTGTCAATAGCCTCACCCCAGGGATATGCAACGTACGCTAGAAGATCACCCGTTGATCGTTTCGGCCGAAACCCATATTGGCGATCATGAATTATGGAGTGTTCTACCAGGTAGTGGACTAGTTGTTTATTTAAAATACGTTCCATGATTTTGCACAAAACTGAAGTAACGGCTATGGGGCGGTAATTAGATGGGTCTGACCGATCTCCTTTTTTGGGGACCGGTGGCACATTAGCTTCTCTCCAAGATTCCGGCACACAACCAGAAGAGAGCGAGAGACGGCAAAGGCGCGTTAACACGGGGGACAACTCCGCCGCACACATTTTCAGGACTATTGCTGGAATGCCATCAGGGCCATTAGCTTTCCGGACATCGATTGACTGCAGCTCCGCACGGACATCACACTGCTTGATTTTAAAATTAGGCATTGTGTGGTCACAGTGAGGAATTGAAGGTGGCTGTGCATTGCAGTCATCGATTCGGGAGTTAGCTGCAAAGAGTTTGGCCAGGAGATCGACCTTCTCCTGCGGCTTGTGAGCTAAAGTCCCGTCAGGACATCTCAGTGGTGGCAGCGAGGGTTGGCAGAAATTTGATTGCACGGCTTTGGCCAGACGCCAGTAGCTACGGCTGCCCGTAGGTTGCGTCAGTAGTTCTTGGCCGACCCGTGCAACGCGCTGGACATCCGCTCTAATGTAGGCTCTTTTGCAAGACTTATTATAGGCTGCTTTCAGCGAGCGAGTTTCGGGATCCCCAAGAGCTTTACCTCTGATCCAAGCGCGGTATGCCGCCTGCTTGTTATCGACAGCGTTGGCACTCTCACGGTTGAACCATTGGTTGCGCCGGCCTTTGCCAGCAGCGCTGCCCCCAAGGAACGGATGCAAAATAGTCCCGCATACCATCCCAATCTGCCGACGAGTAGTGCCAAATTTGGCGTTTCGATACCGCTGAATGCGGTAGCGGGGCCAGAGGCACTTTGCTGGATACCAAGCAGTGGTCCGAAGATCCTAAAGGAGCTCGAACTTCCACTCGGTAACCAGCTGGGCGACTCGTCAGCAGAAGGTCCAGCAAAGAGGGCGCGTGACCGACTATATCTGGGATCCTGGTGGGCTGGTTCACCAGTTGAGTCAGGTCGTGCGTGAGAGCGAATGCGTGGGCAGTTCTACCAGCATGGTCAGTTTTAGAGGAACTTAACCACAACTCGTGGTGAGCATTGAAGTCCCCCAAAAACACCAATTCCGCCGAAGGAAACCGCTCCTGCGCTTCATCTGCCACCCGACTAAGGTGTTCTATAAGTCGAGTTGTCTCCATGTCGCCATTATGTGATCGGTAGACGCAGACGTAGACACGGCTATGAGAGCCCAAGTTGACGTGTACCACAAGGAGGGAAAAGGAAGGGTCCTCCAGACAGCGCAGACGGCGACAGCAAACGTTTGTCCGAACAAAGAAGCAAACTCTGGCTTTGGCTTTAAAGGATTCTTCAAGCACAAAGCCGGGATAGTGCAGGTAGGTGGTGTCAGCTAGACAGATTATTTGTGTCTCCGTCAAAAACAACATTGCTGGCCGTGCCGTCTCAAGATGGTGGTGGACGGCATTGAGGTTTGCATGGAGTCCGCGGATGTTAGCGAACTCGACCTTAAAGGGTATGGTCGTGGTGGGGGTGTGCACCGCTGTAGGACCAGTTTTTGTTTTAGGCGCTGTCATGAATGGAAAAAAAGAGGGAGGCGTGAATCGAGGAAATGCTACCGCGATGCAAATAGTCAAAGTGCAGCGGCCTGTTTCACCATGGATCTGCCTTAAGTTGAGTATCATTAACCCGCCGAACGGAAGGGCCCCCGAACCCCCCCGGGAATGGCCACCGGGACCCCACCTTCCGGTCACCAACCGGCACGACGGGCCACCCCGAGATTATGCGTGGCATGGTGAGGCAGCCTCACGAGCTGGTTAGGCTCGCTTGGGCCCCTGTACTGTGCCACGGGCGGCCAGCGGAACAGCCGTTTCTACGGGTCTCCCTGGACGGCGGGTTAATAAGGTCTTCCTGGCACTGGTTAGACGGAAGCCTTTACAGACCAAATGCATCGCAGCACCATCCACTCGAGCTCTGGTTATACGCTGGCTGATCCCGAAACGCGACAGACAAGCGGCCACTTGACGGGTTTTACACCATGCGTACGGTGGTCACTAACCAGACGGGGCAAGCCCTACCACGCAGTGGAGCATATGGGAGCTCTAAATTCCGTTAGTCGCCTCTTACGACGCCCACCGGAGGAGAGAGGCAGTACATTGTATTCTTTCTTAGTCACCGCACGGATAAAAAATGAGAAAAGCAGAACCATTGCGCGCCGCACTTCCATTAGTTTTAGGGTATGGTCTGAAAACTTTTTGGTTCCTTTTGCACGTTGGGTTTTAAAGAACTTGGACCCAACCGTTTAGACAGTTTCCACAAACCTGATGCTGTATTCGTCCACATTTTCGCAATCATTTAGGCACTCGAAGCGATTCTGCAATTCGAACTGAAAGCTTTCAGGGTATTGGATTTGGATGGGTGCAGGACGGAGCGTAGACCTTGTCCTGATATTCAATGTGCCTCTTACCAACTGGTGATGGCTGCCAGTTTTAAACGCATTGATCACAGTGCGTGCCTCATCATCATTGAATCGTGATCATCATTGAATATTTGCTTCCTCGTCGACATAATAAAGTCAATCTCGTTTTTTGTTGCACTATCGGGACTTATCCAAGTTCACTTGCGGTGTTCAGCCTTCCTGAATAAGGAATTCATCATAAAGAGTACCTCCTTCCTTACTCCTTTCTCTCTTCAGAACTCTCTGTTATCCATTTCGATGGACCTCAGCATTCTTGGCATGGACATCGGCCAGGAACTGAATCCAAAATGCTACATCGAGAGTGTTATATTAACTGCCTCCCGTAAGTTTGGTATTCTCAATAGGTAGGAGTGAAGAGGCGGTTTTTTACTCCCGAGCAGCGCTGTTTGCTGTACAAGACTCAGGTGCGATCGAGTATGGAGTATTGTTCCCATCTATGGGACGGCTCCGCTAAATACCTCCTCGATGCACTTGATAGACAGCAAAGGCGAGCGGTACGCATTATCGGAGATGCTGAGGTTACAGCCTCTCTAGAGGACCTCCAGCTGCGAAGAGACATTGCTTCTCTCAGTGTCTTCTACCGGAATTACTACGGTGAGTGTTCTGAAGAACTTTTTGATCTAATCCCGCCTTCTCCTTTCCTCTCCTGGACTACACTTGCTGGTCTTAGGAACCACCAGCATACTGTACAGACAATCAGTACTCGAATTAATTGAAGTAATGTGTCGACACCAGCTCATTTGATTTCCCCACTGCTGGGGCACAAGCCTTCCCTATGGATGGATAGGGAGAACTGGCCATAAACCACCACGCGGGCCCAGTGCAGTGCGGTGGTTGTTAACGACTGCTAGTGCAGCCGGGACCCACGGCTTTACGTGCCTTCCGAAGCACGGAGAAGCTCGAGATGATATATTTTAGGTCAACCATCCCATGATCGGTCTTTGCGAAAGTTGCTTAACCTCAGCACTCGCAGACCGGGCGCGTTAACCACTGCGCCATCGAGTACCTCAAACTACCACTAACTACTGGCAAGCGCTCCTTTAAAGCCATATCAAATTTTATTTTCATTAATGTAGATTGTACACAGAAAAAACGGTTTTTTCAAAATAAGCAAAAAATACTTGCATGAAAGCAAATTGCATTAAACCAAGATTATGTTGTTTCATATATATGGAAACTATTATTTTCTTACGTAAAGGAAAAAAAATTATCTTAAATTGACATTAAAACAAATCTTGAATGAAGGCAATTTCACTTGATTTAAGACATTCGATCTTTCACCAAGAATTATTAGTATTCTTATTGTAAGTCGACGATTCTTTTGGTGTAAGCTTAGAATGTTTTTTTATTTTAAGAAAATGTTGATTTGAATTCAGAAAGTAAACAACTTCGCTTTATATAAAATATACTTAATTTTAAGAAAGGGTTTGTAGCCGTACGGACCCAACCACTACGTTTCACAGGCGTAAAAGCGCAGGGTTTAGTGCCCAGTAATAGACTATACTAGGAACACAGAAAATCAAAGGAAGACCAAGCTAGTTCCAATAGCTTGGAAGCGACTTAGTACAGACTTTAATTTCTTAACTATATTAAAGTTACAATTTTTACTTATAGTTTCGTAAAGAACATCTCGATAGCGCGATTCAGGATGCTACCGCCAGCGCCATCTAGTAACAAAGGGCGGAACGATAGAAAGATAAATAAACTTTCATTTTGAAGTAAGTATTTCATTATATTAAAACAATAATATTTAAATTTCTTAGATTAAATAAATATTTTTCCTTGATTGTAAAAATTGCACCAAGAGTATTATTTATTTGTTTTGAGAGAGTCAATATCTAGAAATAAACAAATAATACTTGAAATAAGACAATTTTCCTTATAATTAATTACCATGTCAAGAAAAATATTTTTCTTGCTTAAAGAAATCCTTTTTTTCTGTGTAGTGTAATCTGTGTAATGTATATATTATTTATACGACCGCACGTATTCACTTCACTGTAAACCATAAGGTCTTCCTCACTTGCATTTAGTTACAATACTAATTTTAAAAAAATCTAAAATGACAAACTAAATTTTAATTTCTTTAGTTTCCAGTTTTTGTAGTCTCACCTATCGCATAGTTCGTTCTCACTATATTGACCGATGCGTATGATTTGTTTAGTGCACAAATATAAAGCTACCTAACTGTAATTTATTTGTTAATTGAATTTATGTTGTAAGTAATGTATTAATGTATTTTTTTCCATTAGTGTTGACGTGACTTCTTCCAATTATTTAATTATGTAATGCGTGTGTTACCTACATTATAAGAAATATGTCATAGGAAGTAACTACGAGTAGCATCTATGACACAGGCTCGGCCTAGTTTTGTTGCTAGTGATCTTGTATTTAGTCTTTTAAAAATTGTTATCATTGTTTTAAGTCTTATATTACTAGCGGTCCGCGCGCGACTTCGTCCGCTTGAGTGAACACCCGTATCCTATAGAACCCTATGGCAGCGCAGCGCCACCTTGTAACGGTCCATACGTCACTAGAACATTTTCTAAATCAATAAATAAAAAATTATAGGTATTTAAATTAGAAGTAGGGCTAAATGCTTTTTAATTTAATGTATAATAAACAAGATAAAAGGAACTAATAGATAGATCTAATCAACAATATTTAAGTAAAAAAATAAATAAACCTTACTTGATAGTAGGTACTTAAATGTTAAATAAAATCAATATTTCTCCATTAGTATTATTAAGTAAAATTATACGTCATTGATACATGCGAGCCATCTAGCGTCATTTTAAGTAACTTTTCTACACTTATTACGCTTTGTAAACGATCTTCGAGTTTTAGTAATTGGTACCCGGTTCCCTAAATATAGATGGCGTTAATATGGGTTAACATAGTGACAAAACAAATATTACTTTATTTCTGTAAAAGGTTCATTTTAATTAACGGATTTAATTATTTTTTACGCTCACCATTAACCTAGATAAACTATAAGTATGCTAGAATGACATAGAAGTCTGTACCTACTTAAATGTTACAGATTGCTTTTAATAAATTATAAGTAATTATTGCGTTTTCATATAATATTTACAGGGTTTTATATCGTTATAAGAATGTAGTTATAGTTCTCACATGAACTCGGTTAGGATATGATAACATTACGATTTGTCTATTTAAAATGTGTTTAATGCACTGAGTCGTGAGCTAGATTCATAATTGAGATGGGTGAGCGATCGATCAATGCATACATCTAGCGCCATCCAGCGGGGAGAAGCAGTAGACTATATCCAATGTAATACGATATTCCAGACTTTTCGATTGTCTATGGTATTTTAGTTTTATGAATGAAAGTAAAGGGTGAACAATGCATACATCTAGCGCCACAGCGGGCAGTAGCAGGAACTAAAAAACGTTGGCATGTCGGTATCCAACCACATTGTTTGGAACGTTTTTTCTTTGAGGGATTACAAGCTATTTCTCATATTATAACTATTATTAACATGTGGTAAATGGCGGTGACAACTTTCAACACAAGTATATATTAATAAAACTTTGATTAAAGTAGTATTTATTGAGATAAACCGATTTGTTAATCTAGTACCAACACATAAAAGAAAATTAGCGGCGCTGCAAGGGTAGGTACCTAAAGGTATAAAAGGAGGCTGGCGTCTGGAAGAGCGACATTAATAGTGAAGATTTAGAAGTGAAATATTGTAGTGATTTATTAGTAGTGATTGTGATGTCGGCGAAACAAGGGAGAGGACGGCTCTGGACACTAAGTATCCTTTGTACACTACACTTTGTAGTTATTCTGAAACTTATTGCATTTCTTTTTATTTGTTGTGTTATGATTTTTTTTATTGCATTTCTTTTACGTGTTGTGATTATGTTATTCCACAAACCTTCCATCTTCCACAAATCCTCTCGCTGTGGCCAAGACACCTTTAGCTGTCAGATATCTGATCGATCGTGTGAGTCTGCACGATCGGCAGTGAGAAAATCCAATCCTTAAACCTTATTCCTTCCACCTAGGTACCACTTGTTACCTTATGTCTACTGGTAAGTGTATTCTTGTTTATGTATATGTGATCTTTTATCTCGCTAAACATTTTTAATTTACATTGTGAATTTTATATTATAAGGGTACCTAGTAGGTAAGGAACCGAGTCGGGAGTTTTATTGCGCGATTGGTACCTATATAGGTAGGTGTCGTGGGGTTCGGAAATGCACGTAGGTATGACTAGTAGGTAGGTAGGGACGGTAAATCGGTACATAATTATAACAGTTTTACTAGGATGTAGCTTCGTATAGGTTGACTGCAATACGTACACGTGGTTCTTTATTTAAAACGTATTAAATAGGTATTTTACTATTTTACACACGCTAGGCGTTCCTACTCTACTGTGGGATTCGGAAATACACATAAATTAATAATAATATAGGTATACGTTGCATGATAATATTCAATAAGTTGGTGGTGGTTTATTTAGGTTAAATAGGGTTAAGTTATGTGTGTTGATGGATGTGTGAGAACCGTGCTTAGTAGTTTATTAGGTTTATTTTATTCGGATGTCACTGAAACTAATTAGGTATTTACCTATCTAATTTACCTTGAGGAAATTAAGGTTTCCGGTTTTGTCATGCCGAAATGGCTTAGACATAGTTGTTGGTATCTTTGGTTGGACTAGAGGGCAAGCACAAGCCGTCCCTGTAGCGATCTTCAAGGAGATGTACTACCATCGGAAGTCTGCAACGATTGCTATCACAACCTACATTTAAATAGTAAAATCTTTATTTTGGTGATGTCGGATAATTTAGACATTTTGAAGATTAAGTATCCCATTTATTAATTATTGGTTTATTTTATTCTGTTGTCATTGAAATGAACATGCCTATCTACCTACAGATGGTATTATACAATACTGTATTTGAGGAAATTAAGGTTTCCGATTCTATACCTATGTCGAAATGGTTTTGACACAATTTGTTGATATCTTTAGTTTGGCTTAGGGCAAGCAATGCAGTCCCTGTAGATCATCTTCAAGGAGATATGCTACCATCAAAGGCCATAAACGATTGATAACACAAACTACCTTTAAATTGAAAAATCTATATTTTGATGACTATGGAATTAAGTGAACATATGATTATTTATATATAACTTCATGCAAGTTGGTTGTGAACAAATTACCATTCGGATGGGTTCGACTCCCGTTTGTGGTATTTACCAGTGGGTTCGAATCTCGCTTGTGGATTTTATGAAATAAAGTAAACATAATATGATTGTTTATTTATAATTTTACGCAAATTGGTTGCGAACAAATTATAATTCGGATGGGTTCGACTCCTGTTTGTGCTACTTACCAGTGGGTTCGAATCTCGCTTGTGGATTTTATGAAATAAAGTAAACATAATATGGTTGTTTATTTATAATTTTGTGCAAATTGGTTGCGAACAAATCATAATTCGGATGGGTTCGACTCCCGTTTTTGGTACTTACCAGTGGGTTCGTATTCTTTTGTGGAATCTTATCTTTGTTTTAAGATTAAGTAATAGGTATATTATCTATTTACTTAATAAACCCTCTTCCAATGCCTAATGTATCGAGTGGCCCTTTTGTTTAGTACAAATACCTACCTACTCAATGAGTCGACACAGTTGTTTTAAATATACACTCTAGTAGGTATATGTCAGGCATTGTACAAGTGACTAGTAATAAGAGATTGTTAGAATAAGCATCGATACCGAAATATTTTGTATGGTCCTTTCGTTGCTTATGTTTGGTCAAATACTCGAGTACCTACCTACATGCATTAAATATAAGCAATGGTTAAATTAAAGATTTGCTTCAGAGAGGTTGTGGGTGGATATGGGGAAGGCGGAGTCCACTTAGCTTTTCCTTTTTATGATCATTTATATTACTATACAAATGAGTTCGGTTATTATTCTGAAGACTCGTGGTTGTTCGGAGAAACGCTAGGACAATATGAACGCTGATAATAGATATCTATTGCCAATTACAATTGCCTCAATATAGTAAATAGGAAGCTACCTACCTAATTACGTAAATATTAGTAGATTGTGTTAAACGTGTGTTTTAAGTACCTATGATGATTAGATGTGATACTCGCGAATACCTAAGAAGAATAGAGGTTAGATTTATCGTTATTTTAAGATTAATAAATGAATAAATAGGATTGTTGACTGATCATTTATGTTAATTATAGTCTGCAAAGTTTAATGGGATGGTAGGTGGTTGTAATGACAGTTATTGAAGGTAGAAATAAGTGTTGCGATAAAACTATAAGTATTAAATGTTAAGCTGTTATTACATAGTCTCATGGGATGGGTGACCGTGTTGTTGCTATGATTATAGGTAGGTACCTACTTACGTAATCGAGCGTGGCGTAGATCATTGCTTTATTTGGTTGGTTGTTTATAATAGTACACTGTTAGTCGTATCGTGTTATAATAAGGGTTATGAATTCATTTACATTAGAGATTGTAGGTAGGTACTGTACAATTAAGATAAATAGGTAGTAAAGGGTTTGTTAGGTTTTGCCTTAAGTTCCTTAAAGTTCTTAGGTTATTGCGGACCTTCGTAGGTGCACTAGACGATCACTTGGCCAAAATGATCTTTTAGATGTGATTGAAATAAGTAGGTAGGTTATTCTCGGTTTTGATTTAATATCATAATTGTTGTAAGAAGTTAGGTAGGTTAATTTATGACAATCTAGGTAGCTAATTATATTCATTATTTACATTACGTTTTATATCATTATATTTGGTGCCGTTAGGTATAGTTAGTTAGAAGTAGGTTTAACGTTTATTTTATTTATTTACTTATAATTAGGTTCGTTCGAAAAAATAAAAGAGATTTAAAATGCGGAGGGGGGTCGTTACAATTTAGTGTGGCCGTGACCAGGATTGCATTATTAGGATTTTGTAACCAATAGGTAGGTATAAGGGTATCTGTAGTAGGTAGGTATAAGCTGTGTAGGTAATTGTTACAATGATGATGTTACATTGTTATTAGGATGTTCTTAGGATACTTTAGGATCTATTTTAAGTGATAGTTCATGTTTTAGATCAAGTCTAAATTCAATTAAAATTTATTTTTGTAGAATTAGGTAAGTACCTACTTAAAGATATTAAAGGTATTTGTTATATTAGATTCAATCACATTTAGAAGTGTGTTGCGATGCAAGTCGCACAATTTGTTGCTGTGTAAATGGGAAGGAATTAAGGCAAAGATAGAATAATAGTAGGTATAGGTAGGTTAAGTTTGACTTAGGGCGGAACTAACTCTGAGGTCCCGGGTTCGATCCCCGGTCGGGTCAATATTGAAAATTAACTTTTTGTTGTTGTCTAATATTTATTTAAGAGACCTTTTGTTTAATAAACATGTTAATTTTGTTAATTACGTTTTAATTTGAAATCAAGTCTGTTAACAAATTAGTTTAGAAATAAAGGTTTAGATGGTAGGTAGGTAACGTTTTAGTGAAGTTAGGAATGCTACATAATTTAAGTAGGTACCTAAGAGGTTTAGAGTTTTACTAACGGGGGGTTGTAATGACATTATTAGGCATAATAAGATTAATTTATTAATTGATATATTCTAGGAAACAATGAGGCTTATGCCCAACTGTAGGTCGACAGGGCCTGAGTGAGTTTTAGTCTAGTTAGTGGGGGGTTGCAATTACAAAAAAAAAAACAACTTAGATACCTAGGTACCTATATAGATTGTAGCAAATCAGGAGTGTAGGTAGGTAACTAAAAAAAAAATAAAATTGTTAAGATTCAATAAATGTTTTTCCTTCTTTACTTATTAGATTATTATTCTAAAATTATTCTTATATTTTTATTAAAAAAAAAAAAAAGGAATCCAGGAATCCTGGGAATTGAACTCTGTAACTTCGGGTATCGGACCGAGCGCTTTGTCGTTCGGCCACCGAAGCGTTAATGTATGTTAGGAGTGTGATAGTTAGTAGGTACTAACCTATTCATATATGATAGGATGTACGACTACTCATATTATTAAACCATAGTAGTTCAATTTATTTAGTTCGGTAGCGTTTCATGTAAATAGGTATATTAGGTATTAGATCTCGCACTCTGATCCTTTTTAGGGTACCTACCTAGTTACTAATTAATCAATGTAGAGTGTAGGTAATGTAGATGTACCTATTCATATACAATAGTTAAAGTCAACTTTATAACAAACATTTACTAGGTAGGTACCTAATTACTTACAATGTTGAGATAGGTTGACATAATTGTCTTTGTACCTACCTGCAATCCCATTTAATTAAACTTTAACCTCGCATAAATATAAGGTTATTGTAGGTATAACCATAGATTAATAATAGATAAGATATTAAGGTATAACGTCAAACATTTAAAGTCTAGAAATACATTTAATTGTTAGCAAGTTCAAATAGGTTAGTGAAAGCGCCATCTAGTGACGCACGAATGAACTACTATCTAGTATCAATCAATATTAGGCTGCTCTTACTTGCAGTAGGTAATATTAGTGGAAAGGATTATTAGTAATTATTAATTAGGTTTACAGTTATTTTATAGATGGTATTCGTAACAATCTCAGGTTTTGAGTTCAACAAATTAGGAGCGATTTAGTGACCTACAAATCTGGGCTTCTATAGCTCAATGGTTAGAACATTAGATCGGTTATCGAAGGGTCGTGGGTTCGACTCCCATTCGAGCTTCCTAAAGTAATAAATATGGTTATATACCTACCTATGGTTTATGTTATATACTGTAGTTTTGAATCTGGGTTTCAAATCTAATGCTAGGATTCGAGCGTTAAGTTAAGTGCTTGTTAGTAGGTACCCGGTTTGATTGGTGATAGGGTTTGTTTTAAGTCCGCATACTACGAGGCTATTTTTAGTTAATAGTTTTATTACGACAGTGTTGTGAGAGAAGTAGGTGTTAAGTCGTTTTAGAAGTTAATTTCGTTACAACAATGATGGTGGTAGCATTGTTGTTTTCACAGTGAAAGAAGTAGGTGTTAAGTCTGTTTAATAGTTAATTTCGTTACAACAATGATGGTGGTAGCATTGTTGTTTTCACAGTGAAAGAAGTAGGTGTTAAGTCTGTTTAATAGTTAATTTTGTTATAACATTACTCGTAGTAAATTGTTATGACAAATTAGGATAAGATAGGTTATAGATTTCGATAAAGTATTAAGTCCGCCTGGCTTTTTACTACCAATGTAGTAGTTAGTATTTTGTTACAACGATGTCGG
The DNA here is from genome assembly GCA_963082485.1 of Eudonia mercurella. Lineage (NCBI taxonomy): Eukaryota > Metazoa > Arthropoda > Insecta > Lepidoptera > Crambidae > Eudonia > Eudonia mercurella. The sequence goes on along the minus strand of OY720031.1, from coordinate 17,133,200 downwards.
TGTTAGCATTGTTGTGTTCAGGCATTTGCAATTAGGTAGCTTTTAGTTTCAGATAAATTGGGGAGTTATCCATGGTTGTTGATGAATTAAAGCGAAATACATTATTGGAAAATAAGGTCTTGTCAGATGGGGGTTGGGGGTATAAATAGGTTAATTTAGGTTTAGTAATTTAGTTCAGGTTACGACAATGAGGTTTTTAGTGATTAGGTATGAGTAATTGAAATTTTATCAGTGTTCGGGTCAAGCGTTGTTTCGAGCAAGTATGAGAACAAGGTATGGTTAAGTTTAAGCGAAATATATTATAATTTACCTAGGTATAATTTTCAGCACGGTTTTTACACATGTAGTTTTCATTACTTTGCTTTTGTTTTGTCTTTGCTTTGCGATTGAATGTGTGTATGAAAGTAGTATGGAGTGTTACAGCTGGCTACTCTATATGTAATTTTTATTATTGTTTGGGAGTTAGGAAATAGTGCAAACTTGTTCGCAGTTCTTTGTCTAGTAATGGTGTTGACGAGTTGTTAGAGTGTGACAGTTAGTGCACATTGTAAAGTGGAATGATGAAGGATGAAAAGGGTTGAAAAAAAAAAAGTATATTTATATATATATAAAAAGTATGAATAAACAATTCGACTTTCACTTAGGACATGGAACGGTTTGTTGGTATTCGAGTTTTGACATGCTGACACTATACAAAATATTTTTTTATGGCGAAGAAGTTTGGTGTTAGGTTAAGTCCGATTGGACAACTTCAGTCTTAAAAAAAAAAAAAAAAAGAGACCGCCATAGATAATATTTACTACACAAGAAGCTGAGACTAAAACTACACTGCACACTCTCCTAATCGTAAATGGTCTTTGTCTGTGGCAGAGTTTTGGTGTGTGGCAATGGCAGTATAAGGAGTTATTGCCTTAGCTGTGAACGTCAACTGTTTATGAAGAGGTGCTATTGGCAAATCGCAGCAATCAGGATTGGATGATGAGATGCCTTTAGTAAATCACTAGGATTGGTTGGCCTCACAAACCAACACTTTTGGCAGATTCAGTTGAACCTTGCGAACAGTAATAGCTTACTATTGTTAGTGCCTTCAACACATCGAAGATTTGTCCAGCTTATGATTATTTACCATTCGGTCTAAATACACAAAGGCGTTCCATAGAATAGCTATACATTTAAATAGATACACGCACGTTCACAAGTGCTATGTTTTATTTTTCATTTCATATTTAGTGCTTAACGAGGTGAAAAATAGAACAAATGAATTTTATGAAACAAATTAAATATTACACTTGTTTTAGATAGGTCTTGTCTCTGTTCGAATATTGGCAGATTAGAATTTGCACTTGGGAGGGAAGAGCAAACTAATGATTAGATTTAGAAAATGTACGAGGGTTTAGAAAATTTCCTTCGGTTAAATTATTTCACACCTTCGTAAATTTTGGGGGTTGGCTGTAACGGTCCATACGTCACTAGAACATTTTCTAAATCAATAAATAAAAAATTATAGGTATTTAAATTAGAAGTAGGGCTAAATGCTTTTTAATTTAATGTATAATAAACAAGATAAAAGGAACTAATAGATAGATCTAATCAACAATATTTAAGTAAAAAAATAAATAAACCTTACTTGATAGTAGGTACTTAAATGTTAAATAAAATCAATATTTCTCCATTAGTATTATTAAGTAAAATTATACGTCATTGATACATGCGAGCCATCTAGCGTCATTTTAAGTAACTTTTCTACACTTATTACGCTTTGTAAACGATCTTCGAGTTTTAGTAATTGGTACCCGGTTCCCTAAATATAGATGGCGTTAATATGGGTTAACATAGTGACAAAACAAATATTACTTTATTTCTGTAAAAGGTTCATTTTAATTAACGGATTTAATTATTTTTTACGCTCACCATTAACCTAGATAAACTATAAGTATGCTAGAATGACATAGAAGTCTGTACCTACTTAAATGTTACAGATTGCTTTTAATAAATTATAAGTAATTATTGCGTTTTCATATAATATTTACAGGGTTTTATATCGTTATAAGAATGTAGTTATAGTTCTCACATGAACTCGGTTAGGATATGATAACATTACGATTTGTCTATTTAAAATGTGTTTAATGCACTGAGTCGTGAGCTAGATTCATAATTGAGATGGGTGAGCGATCGATCAATGCATACATCTAGCGCCATCCAGCGGGGAGAAGCAGTAGACTATATCCAATGTAATACGATATTCCAGACTTTTCGATTGTCTATGGTATTTTAGTTTTATGAATGAAAGTAAAGGGTGAACAATGCATACATCTAGCGCCACAGCGGGCAGTAGCAGGAACTAAAAAACGTTGGCATGTCGGTATCCAACCACATTGTTTGGAACGTTTTTTCTTTGAGGGATTACAAGCTATTTCTCATATTATAACTATTATTAACATGTGGTAAATGGCGGTGACAACTTTCAACACAAGTATATATTAATAAAACTTTGATTAAAGTAGTATTTATTGAGATAAACCGATTTGTTAATCTAGTACCAACACATAAAAGAAAATTAGCGGCGCTGCAAGGGTAGGTACCTAAAGGTATAAAAGGAGGCTGGCGTCTGGAAGAGCGACATTAATAGTGAAGATTTAGAAGTGAAATATTGTAGTGATTTATTAGTAGTGATTGTGATGTCGGCGAAACAAGGGAGAGGACGGCTCTGGACACTAAGTATCCTTTGTACACTACACTTTGTAGTTATTCTGAAACTTATTGCATTTCTTTTTATTTGTTGTGTTATGATTTTTTTTATTGCATTTCTTTTACGTGTTGTGATTATGTTATTCCACAAACCTTCCATCTTCCACAAATCCTCTCGCTGTGGCCAAGACACCTTTAGCTGTCAGATATCTGATCGATCGTGTGAGTCTGCACGATCGGCAGTGAGAAAATCCAATCCTTAAACCTTATTCCTTCCACCTAGGTACCACTTGTTACCTTATGTCTACTGGTAAGTGTATTCTTGTTTATGTATATGTGATCTTTTATCTCGCTAAACATTTTTAATTTACATTGTGAATTTTATATTATAAGGGTACCTAGTAGGTAAGGAACCGAGTCGGGAGTTTTATTGCGCGATTGGTATATAGGTAGGTGTCGTGGGGTTCGGAAATGCACGTAGGTATGACTAGTAGGTAGGTAGGGACGGTAAATCGGTACATAATTATAACAGTTTTACTAGGATGTAGCTTCGTATAGGTTGACTGCAATACGTACACGTGGTTCTTTATTTAAAACGTATTAAATAGGTATTTTACTATTTTACACACGCTAGGCGTTCCTACTCTACTGTGGGATTCGGAAATACACATAAATTAATAATAATATAGGTATACGTTGCATGATAATATTCAATAAGTTGGTGGTGGTTTATTTAGGTTAAATAGGGTTAAGTTATGTGTGTTGATGGATGTGTGAGAACCGTGCTTAGTAGTTTATTAGGTTTATTTTATTCGGATGTCACTGAAACTAATTAGGTATTTACCTATCTAATTTACCTTGAGGAAATTAAGGTTTCCGGTTTTGTCATGCCGAAATGGCTTAGACATAGTTGTTGGTATCTTTGGTTGGACTAGAGGGCAAGCACAAGCCGTCCCTGTAGCGATCTTCAAGGAGATGTACTACCATCGGAAGTCTGCAACGATTGCTATCACAACCTACATTTAAATAGTAAAATCTTTATTTTGGTGATGTCGGATAATTTAGACATTTTGAAGATTAAGTATCCCATTTATTAATTATTGGTTTATTTTATTCTGTTGTCATTGAAATGAACATGCCTATCTACCTACAGATGGTATTATACAATACTGTATTTGAGGAAATTAAGGTTTCCGATTCTATACCTATGTCGAAATGGTTTTGACACAATTTGTTGATATCTTTAGTTTGGCTTAGGGCAAGCAATGCAGTCCCTGTAGATCATCTTCAAGGAGATATGCTACCATCAAAGGCCATAAACGATTGATAACACAAACTACCTTTAAATTGAAAAATCTATATTTTGATGACTATGGAATTAAGTGAACATATGATTATTTATATATAACTTCATGCAAGTTGGTTGTGAACAAATTACCATTCGGATGGGTTCGACTCCCGTTTGTGGTATTTACCAGTGGGTTCGAATCTCGCTTGTGGATTTTATGAAATAAAGTAAACATAATATGATTGTTTATTTATAATTTTACGCAAATTGGTTGCGAACAAATTATAATTCGGATGGGTTCGACTCCTGTTTGTGCTACTTACCAGTGGGTTCGAATCTCGCTTGTGGATTTTATGAAATAAAGTAAACATAATATGGTTGTTTATTTATAATTTTGTGCAAATTGGTTGCGAACAAATCATAATTCGGATGGGTTCGACTCCCGTTTTTGGTACTTACCAGTGGGTTCGTATTCTTTTGTGGAATCTTATCTTTGTTTTAAGATTAAGTAATAGGTATATTATCTATTTACTTAATAAACCCTCTTCCAATGCCTAATGTATCGAGTGGCCCTTTTGTTTAGTACAAATACCTACCTACTCAATGAGTCGACACAGTTGTTTTAAATATACACTCTAGTAGGTATATGTCAGGCATTGTACAAGTGACTAGTAATAAGAGATTGTTAGAATAAGCATCGATACCGAAATATTTTGTATGGTCCTTTCGTTGCTTATGTTTGGTCAAATACTCGAGTACCTACCTACATGCATTAAATATAAGCAATGGTTAAATTAAAGATTTGCTTCAGAGAGGTTGTGGGTGGATATGGGGAAGGCGGAGTCCACTTAGCTTTTCCTTTTTATGATCATTTATATTACTATACAAATGAGTTCGGTTATTATTCTGAAGACTCGTGGTTGTTCGGAGAAACGCTAGGACAATATGAACGCTGATAATAGATATCTATTGCCAATTACAATTGCCTCAATATAGTAAATAGGAAGCTACCTACCTAATTACGTAAATATTAGTAGATTGTGTTAAACGTGTGTTTTAAGTACCTATGATGATTAGATGTGATACTCGCGAATACCTAAGAAGAATAGAGGTTAGATTTATCGTTATTTTAAGATTAATAAATGAATAAATAGGATTGTTGACTGATCATTTATGTTAATTATAGTCTGCAAAGTTTAATGGGATGGTAGGTGGTTGTAATGACAGTTATTGAAGGTAGAAATAAGTGTTGCGATAAAACTATAAGTATTAAATGTTAAGCTGTTATTACATAGTCTCATGGGATGGGTGACCGTGTTGTTGCTATGATTATAGGTAGGTACCTACTTACGTAATCGAGCGTGGCGTAGATCATTGCTTTATTTGGTTGGTTGTTTATAATAGTACACTGTTAGTCGTATCGTGTTATAATAAGGGTTATGAATTCATTTACATTAGAGATTGTAGGTAGGTACTGTACAATTAAGATAAATAGGTAGTAAAGGGTTTGTTAGGTTTTGCCTTAAGTTCCTTAAAGTTCTTAGGTTATTGCGGACCTTCGTAGGTGCACTAGACGATCACTTGGCCAAAATGATCTTTTAGATGTGATTGAAATAAGTAGGTAGGTTATTCTCGGTTTTGATTTAATATCATAATTGTTGTAAGAAGTTAGGTAGGTTAATTTATGACAATCTAGGTAGCTAATTATATTCATTATTTACATTACGTTTTATATCATTATATTTGGTGCCGTTAGGTATAGTTAGTTAGAAGTAGGTTTAACGTTTATTTTATTTATTTACTTATAATTAGGTTCGTTCGAAAAAATAAAAGAGATTTAAAATGCGGAGGGGGGTCGTTACAACCTACCGGGTCCAATTATATGCATGTTTTATACATTGTATAATACATATAAACCTTCCTCTTGAATCACTCTATCTATTAAAAAAAACCGCATCAAAATCTGTTGCGTAGTTTTAAAGATCTAAGCATCTACATACATACATACATAAATAGGGACAGCGGGAAGCGACTTTGTTTTATACTATGTAGTGATGTATTCTCTTGGTTAATAAAAGTATAATTATCCTCTTTATTTATTTTCTTTCTTAAAACTAGATTTTTACAATATTTTAATATAAAAAGAATAAAACATTATAAAAATATAATCCTAGAGTACCACCAGCAGAGGGGCAGGGCCCAAGCTACCAGTGGTCAGGGCTGCAGAGTGAGGAACCTCCTGACAATACGTGCCGTATCAAGGAGTACTGTTTTCTTAATATGACCCTTGATCCAACCATCAAGCGAGAGCCTCTTAAGGTGTTGGTCGAGGCTCTTCGCTATCAGACCGTTCGCTGAAACGACTATCGGAACAATGATCATCGAATCAACATTCCACATGGCGGTCACCTCGTGAGCCAAGTCAAGGTACTTGCTGAGTTTGTCCTTCTCAGCTTTCACGAGGTTCTCGTCATGCGGGATGGTGATGTCAAGAAGCATATTATTATTATGTAGGGTAAAGGCTCTAGTGTTCGACAGGAACGAATGATCAGCAGTTTTATCCTTTAATCATTAAAATTGGGGTCTACAACTGAATTTTGACTTTAGCAACATTCAATTTTTGCTTACAGTCCACCTGTTTTTTTGCTGTGTCATCCCGTAAAATTTCATTGAAAATGTGTGTAATCTGTTTACGTCTACTTATACCAAATCACGGTCGTTCATCGCTCCGCCCCTTTTACCTCACCATGCACCTGCGCTGCGCCGCCAGTGCAAGACTAGATACGATGTGAATTGTATGTTACTAGTGGTCGGAGTATCACCCCGGGTTTGGTATACTGTGTAGTTAGTTACGCACTTAGGTACACATTAACACAAATTCACATAATTTGAGGTATTTGTGTAAGTATTTTTATAAGTGGTAGTGTTTTTTTAGTGTTTTTGTTTGGTTTAGTTTATTGGAACGCGATCCCTATTATCACCGGAGACGGGCGTTGGTGCTGCGACACAGTTTTGTACAACTAACCGCAGTATTAACGAACAACATGAAATGTATAATTTTTATTGTTTCAATTAATTTTTATAATAATTATTATTATGATCTGTGTAAACGGGTGTCAGTCTCGGAGTTGCGTTTTCGTATGAAACTTTAAACTTTTTATTATTTAATTATAAATCCTCTTTTGTGATAGCTGGTATATAATATAATGACTTATCTGCTATGTCAATTTATATTTCATTTTTGACATGAAGTTGGACATTAACCTATTTAAGTAATTTTTTACTATTTTCTTTTGTGAATGTTGTTCGTAAAATGCTTGATTTTCTTGATGTTTTTGTCCATGATTGTGCTTGGTCTTATTAGTGGGCAAGCTCGTTGGGATGACTTTTCTCAAATGGACCCGCAAGAGGGTAAGTAGTACCTACATATTACCTTGTTAGGCTCACGGACCTTTTTTTAGGTTCGTGGTTAGGCTATTTAAAATTAGAGATTCTGGACACTTTTTATGATAAAATTAAAAGCTATAACTTGTTTAGGTGTGTGGACACAGGTAGTTAATTAAAAGACTGTTGTAGGTTACTAGATGGCGAGTGACTGTAAACTCGGTCGGTAGAAGACTGCCGTATTTATTTGATAAACAGTTTTATATAAAACGATCAGTACAGGTGTGGTGTGAGGATGCGTCACGTACACTACAAAGCCAAGAGATGAAATATGAAATCCATGTGTATTGATATAGTACATTATTTTATGTTTTTAAACATCATTTTTGTAGCGATGACTTGATTTAAATAATAGAGGCCTTTGCCCTTAGATTATATACAGGCCTTTGCCCAACAATGGGACAGTATTTATTACAGTCTATCTCTCTATCACTGAGAGCGAATATTGGATTTTTTAAAATTGTTGTTTTTCTTTCTAATTGCTATATTTTATTTTTAAGGCACTGCGACGTTGATTTTTTCCTAATGAACTTTTTTTCTAGTGCTTGCATTGCGCCATTGCTTATTACTCTTTACCTATGTTCTGAGAGCTTTTGCCGTTTGCTTTTACCGTGTAAAGGCGTCCATCTTGCTGCTCGAGAGTTGCCCCACCAACTACGTTATCACTTTTAACTTGAGTTCAATGACCGTCATAGATTTGTTCTCACACTGCAACGAGAGCTATGCAACCTACTGTGTAAAAGCGCCTCGCTACTGCCTAAAGCGGCTGCCCCTACCAGCTAGTTGCCCCACCATTTACTGTTCTTACGTCGTCACTTGTTATTTAGGTTCAATGACCTTCACAGATTTGTTCTCACACTGCAACGAAAGCTTCTGCAACCTGCCGTGTAAAGGTGCGATGCCCCCACGATACTGCCCCACGCGGCTGCCCGAGAGATGTCACACTAACTGCGCTTGCATGGTAAACTGCGAGAGTAACTCTGTTATTTGCTTCGAGCTCCATTACTGCCTTGTGAAAAAGCGGGTGTTCACCAGGCGAAGGAAGACGAACTAATAAGGGAAGGTAAAATTATATTTGAACTTTCCTACAAAATACAAGTAGAGTCATCATCATCATCATCATCTCAGCCAAAAGACGTCCACTGCTGGACAAAGGCCTCCCCCAATGATCTCCACAACGACCGGTTTAGTGCTGCTCGCATCCAGCGACTTCCCGCGACCTTCACCAGATCGTCGGTCCACCTTGTTGGAGGAGTAATTCCGTCAGCACCTGGTGCCCTGTCGTTCTTGAGCTATTTAAAAGCCATACTAATCTCGTACAGGCTCGTCCGGGATGTCTTCGATATAGTGCCGGGTTATCTTAGCTCTAGGGTCTTTAGCTAAGCTTTGTATAGGTGGCCGTGTGGATGTGTAAAGCTGTCCATAAAACTTCTCGACCTCTCCCGTAACATCGGACCTGGTCGTGACATTTCTGCCGTCATTGGTTTTCAGCGTCGTCAGTTGGCACTGCCCAATACCCATCCGTATACCCATCCGCCCAGGCCGTCATGAATGGGTGCGCTTGTTCCACGGTGAGGAGCGCTCTCATTATTTTGGACTGCATCGGCTGCTTACCATCAGGCAAGATGTGGTCACTATGACGTGTCAATATAAAAAAAAAGAAAGTCCGCCAGCAGTTGGCCCCGAGGTTCCGATTACCAACCCCAAATCGTCCCACTCTCATCTCATCGATCTCAGGTAGAGTAATGCATACAAATGAAGTAATGTGTCGACACCAGCTCATTTGATGTCCCCACTGCTGGGGCACGAGCCTTCCCTATGGATGGATAGGGAGAACTGGCCATAAGCCACCACGCGGGCCCAGTGCAGTGCGGTGGTTGTTAACGACTACTAGTGCAGCCGGGACCCACGGCTTTACGTGCCTGCCGAAGCACGGAGAAGCTCGAGATGATATATTTTAGGTCAACCATCTCATGATCGGTCTTTGCAAAAGTTGCTTAACCTCAGCACTCGCAGACCAGGCGCGTTAACCACTGCGCCATCGAGTGCATCAAACTACCACTAACTACTGGCAAGCGCTCCTTTAAAGCCATATATTGACCGATGCGTATGATTTGTTTAGTGCACAAATATAAAGCTACCTACCTGTAATTTATTTGTTAATTGAATTTATGTTGTAGTAATGTATTAATGTATAATGTTTTTCCATTAGTGTTGACGTGACTTCTTCCAATTATTTAATTATGTAATGCGTGTGTTACCTACATTATAAGAAATTTGTCATAGGAAGTAACTAGCATCTATGACACAGGCTCGGCCTAGTTTTGTTGCTAGTGATCTTGTATTTAGTCTTATAAAAATTGTTATCATTGTTTTAAGTCTTATATTACTAGCGGTCCGCTCGCGACTTCGTCCGCTTGAGTGAACACCCGTATCCTATAGAACCCTATGGCAGCGCAGCGCCACCTACCGGGTCCAATTATATGCATGTTTTATACATTCTCTGTGTGGTGACGAGGATAAAGAATAGCACCACCCTTATCTCTTCCCGTGGGTGTTGTAAAAGCCGACTAAGGGACCATTCCAGAGGATGGGCAGCAGCATCTCTCTGAGGTTACCCTTAACCTGCTGCGATCGTCAACCCGCCTGCCAAGCGTGGCGATTACGGCAAATATACCCCCCATGAAATGCACACCAGCAAAAACCGACCCCTAGTCCCCGGCGGCCCCGCTCGCCCTAGCTACGGTAGCGGCCAAGGCAGCGACGGGGCAGGGGGTGCTAAGAATCTCCGGCAGAGACCAAGCTACCGCCAACAACGAACTCTGGCCCTGGCAACATTTAACACGCGCACATTGCGGACTGACGACAAGATTTACGAACTGTAGGAAGAATTGAGCAAGATACGGTGGGACATAGTTGGATTATCTGAAGTCCGAAGAGAGGGGGAGGACTCGATAATCCTCAAGTCTGGTAACTTGCTCTATTTCCGGGAGGGCGAACAACTGTCCCAAGGTGGTGTCGGGTTCATCGTCCACAAGTCCCTCGTGAACAACGTTGTCGAGACCGGGAGTGTGTCGCCTAGGGTAGCGTACCTTATACTCAGAATAACCAAACGGTATTCGCTGAAGGTCATACAGGTTTATGCTCCTACTACGACACACACTGACGATGAGGTGGAGGCTACGTATGAGGACATCTCTAGAGCCATACAAGCCTCCAAAACTCATTACACCGTTGTCATGGGAGATTTTAACGCAAAGCTGGGCAAACGAAGTGGCGATGAGATGAGAGTGGGACGTTTTGGTGTTGGTAATCGGAACTCCCGGGGCCAACTGCTGGCGGACTTTCTATAAAAGGAGGGACTCTTTATGATGAATTCCTTTTTCAGGAAGGCTGAACACCGCAAGTGGACCTGGATGAGTCCCGATGGTGCAACAAAAAACGAGATTGACTTTATTATGTCGACGAGGAAGCAAATATTCAATGATGTCACTGTGATCAGTGCGTTTAAAACTGGCAGCGATCACCGGTTGGTAATGAATATTGGCATTGAATATTAACGTTAAGCTAGAAAGACGTCGATTAATATAGTCTACGCTCCGTCCTGCACCCATCCAAATCCAAAACCCCGAAAGCTTTCAGCTCGAATTGCAGAATCGCTTCGAGTGCCTAAATTATTGCGAAAATGTGGACGAATACAGCAATAGGTTCGTGGAAACTGTCCAAACGGTTGGGTCCAAGTTCTTTAAAACCCACCGTGCAAAAGGAACCAAAAAGTTCTCAGACCATACCCAAAAACTAATGGAAGAGCGGCGCGCAATGGTTCTGCTTTCCTCAGGTGATGCGTCTCAGTTTCGGCGGCTAAATAGGCAGATCTCGAAGTCTATGACATGAACTGGCGACACGCGCAGATTTAATACTGACCGTATTTAAGAGGCCATTGAGCGGAACAAAGGCTCAAAAGTGTTCGCAAGAGATCTGGGTATTGGGCAGTGCCAACTGACGAAGCTGAAAACCGATGACGGCAGAACTGTCACGGCCAGGTCCGATGTTATGGGAGAGGTCGAGAAGTTCTATGGACAGCTTTACACATCCACACGGCCACCTGTACAAAGCTTAGCTAAAGACCCTAGAGCTAAGTTAACCCGACACTATACCGAAGACATCCCGGACATCAGCCTGTACGAGATTAGTATGGCTCTCAAACAGCTCAAGAACGGCAGGGCACCAGGTGCTGACGAAATTACGGCCGAGCTTCTGAAAGCAGGCGGAAGACCGTTACTCGTAGCTCTTCAGAAGCTATTTAATTCCGTCGTACTAGGGGGCAGAACGTCAGAAACGTGGCACGAAGGTATGGTGGTACTGTTCTTCAAAAAGGTTCTTCAAAACTGTTCTAAAAAAAACCTTGCTGAAGAACTACAGGCCCATCACACTTCTAAGCCACGTCTACAAGCTGTTTTCGAGAGTCATAACGAATCGTCTCGCACGCAGGTTTGATGACTTCCAGCCTATCGAACAAGCTGGTTTCCGAAAAGGCTTCAGCACCATAGACCACATACATACGCTGCGGCAGGTTATACAGAAGACCGAAGAGTATAACCAGCCTCTTTGCTTAGCGTTTGTGGACTATGACCTCCAACAAGGTGGACCGACGATCTGGTGAAGGTCGCGGGAAGTCGCTGGATGCGAGCAGCACTAAACCGGTCGTTGTGGAGATCATTGGGGGAGGCCTTTGTCCAGCAGTGGACGTCTTTTGGCTAAGATGATGATGATGATGCATATAAACCTTCCTCTTGAATCACTCTATCTATTAAGAAAAACCGCATCAAAATCTGTTGCGTAGTTTTAAAGATCTAAGCATACATACATACATACATACATACATACATAGGGACAGCGGGAAGCGACTTTGTTTTATACTATGTAGTGATGTATTCTCTTGGTTAATAAAAGTATAATTATCCTCTTTTTTAATTTCTTTCTTAAAATTAGATTTTTACAATATTTTAATATAAAAAGAATAAAACATTATAAAAACCTAATCCTAGAGTACCACCAGTAGAGGGGCAGGGCCCAAGCTACCGGTGGTCAGGGCTGCAGAGTGAGGAACCTCCTGACAATACGTGCCGTATCAAGGAGTACTGCTTTCTGAATCTGACCCTTGATCCAACCATCAAGCGAGAGCCTCTTAAGGTGTTGGTCGAGGCTCTTTGCTATCAGACCGTTCGCTGAAAGTCGTTTCAGCGAACGGTCGGGACGGGACAATGATCGTCGAATCAACATTCCACATGGCGGTCATCTCATGAGCCAAGTCAAGATACTTGCTGAGTTTATCCTTCTCAGCTTTCACGAGGTTCTCGTCATGCGGGATGGTGATGTCAAGAAGCATATTATTATTATGTAGGGTAAAGGCTCTAGTGTTCGACAGGAACGAATGATCAGCAGTTTTATCCTTTAATCATTAAAATTGGGGTCTACAACTGAATTTTGACTTCAGCAACATTCAATTTTTGCTTACAGTCCACCTGTTTTTTTGCTGTGTCATCCCGTAAAATTTCATTGAAAATGTGTGTAATCTGTTTACGTCTACTTAAACCAAATCACGGTCGTTCATCGCTCCGCCCCTTTTACCTCACCATGCACCTGCGCTGCGCCGCCAGTGCAAGACTAGACACGATGTGAATTGTATGTTACTAGTGGTCGGAGTATCACCCCGGGTTTGGTATTTGTGTAAGTATTTTTATAAGTGATAATGTTTTTTTAGTGTGTTTGTTTGGTTTAGTTTATTGGAACGCGATCCCTATTATCACCGGAGACGGGCGTTGGTGCTGCGACACAGTTTTGTACAACTAACCGCAGTATTAACGAACAACACAAAATGTATAATTTTTATTGTTCCAAATATTTTTTTAGTATTATTTTTATTATAATCTATATTATTTTTATGCGATGAAATATATACCAGACACAATAGAATTTTAATTTTTATCGGCCGGTGGCCGGTGGCCGGTCGCTCGACACACAAGGATATATAAATCTTCTGTGCGTGTGTATGTTATTGAACTCCTTCTAAACGGCTGGACCGATTTGGATGAAATTTTCTGTGTGTGTTCAAGTGGATTCGAGAATGGTTTAGATTTTTACATTTTTACATTTTTACATACTTACCTAACTTTTACTGATTTCGTAAAAATGTTTAAAATTTAATTTAAGTTTTGTTACATTCGGAACGCTCTGATGCCTCTAAAATGTTTGGAGGTCGGCGCTAACAGCTACGACACAGTTGAGAAACCATTGTGGCTGTTATCGTACACTCATTGTATTGTACCCTGTAAAAGTTCTGAATAAAAATGTATTATTATTATTATTATTATTTACAATTGGACCCGGTAGGTAGCGCTGCTATAGGGGTCCATCATGAGATACGGGTGTTTTTAAGCGGACGAATGATTTGTTTGTTTTGTTTTCATGGAAACTGTCAAAGAGGTACGAAGTTCGCCAGTCAGCTAGTGATGAATAAAACTTGCACTAGACACTTGTGACGATTTGCACGACTAATGTCATAAAAGAAAAATGTCCAGGTGCCTAATAGTACCCAACTATGGAATCGCCCAATCGGAAAAACGTCCAAGTATAAAAAAGGCCAACTAGAAAAATGACCAGATACATAAAAGGCCAACTTGATAACTGATCAAGAATAGAAATGACCAACCAAAAAAATTACCAACTATAGAAACGTCCAAGATGATGCAATACAAACTTCTTTTGTAATTATATATACTAGTGGTAGCCCAGTGGTCGAATTTCAACCATAATTTTATTAAGGCTGCACGGATTGTTGTTGACCAATGAAAAATTAAAAAAGATAGAATGTGAGTTTGGATCGGCATTGACAAATGTCGGCCGCATTAAAGACAAACAATACATATGCGTGTGTGTCAAATACATGGTAGTGTGTGTAATGTTGTTTTTGCTGATTTAATGTATTTTTTAGGAATAATTTAAAAAAAAAACATTCGGATAACCTTCTCTATAAAAACTATATATGTGTGCGAAATTTCATACTCCTCCGTCCGCGCAATTTTCGTAAAAACGGGTACAAAGTTTTTGCTTCACGTATTAATATATAGATATACTTATTGATTACAAGGTTACGGAACCCTCGTTGCGCGAGTCTGACTCGCACTTGGCGTTTCATTCTACTATTGGACATTTTTTGTACTGGACATTTTAATAATTAGACATTTTTATAATGGGACTTTATTACTTTTAGACATTGGCTTTGGACATTTTTCTTTTCTCCGCCTTCGTTCCATTCACTCACATTTGCAAAGTTTCTCATTCTTTTCAGTATTTATTCGTGCCGCATTGAAAGTCTGCATAAGAATGTTTGCATTTCCAGGAACTACAAACTATTAATGTGAACCAGACACGCAATGACGGATGGATTTACCTTTCTTCCGGTGCAGAATGAGGAAAAATTATGAGTTTTCCATGTAAGATGTAAGTCCGTTTCCACCGACGGTTGCCGAAGTGAAATTATCGCTTTTCATGGCTTTGGGGTAACCTAAATAAAACCTAGGTTTCACAAACTCGGGCTCACTTTTTCAAACAAAAGTTAAATTCTTGTCGATTAATATTTAATTGTGATCACTAAAATTTGTAAAATGTACGTTAATTACAATATTAAAATTGTTTGTATGCGTAAACAATAGCTTTTATTATAATATGTTTCAAGAGAGATCAACACCTAGAAATTCCCTGTCGTGGCATAAAAAACGTTTTTTAAATACCCGACGTTTCGACCAGCTTGTTCCGGCTGATTACACTGGCTGATTTAACAGAGTGCGTAAAGCGAGTTTTAATTAGGTACCATTCGATCACTTTATAGAGAAAGAGAGAGAGATGTTGCGTCACTCAGCGTGTTTTACCGCTTATACCATGGCGAGTGCTCTGAAGAGCTCTTTGACCTCATCCCACCTTCTCCCTTCATTCATAGGAGTACACGTGCTGCTCTTCGGAGTCACCGCTTCACTGTCTCAAATATCCCATCGCGCACAAAGAAATTTGGTGACTCATTTCTTTGTCGCACCTCTAAAAGGTGGAATAGTCTACCAGCACACGTTTTCCCTCCTTCCTATGATATGGGGTCTTTCAAAAGAGGCGTGAAGAATCACCTTGTGGGCCGGCATGGTGAAGTTAACTGATGCTACGTTTGTTTTTACGCTGCACCAGTTATCTTCGCGTCTGTACTCCGTTTTCACTTAACATCAGGTGGGATGGAGGCATTATTTTGCTGAGCTACTTATCTATAAAAAAAATAATAAAAAAACTTTAACGAAAACGAGAAGGTGAAGGGTATTGAAGCGGTGCCTCCTAGCTAGCACAAATAAGGAGACCCCAGAACATACCGCGCTCGAGCAACGCGCACATAGACCCTCTCACGAGAACGGTATCACGGACCATCTAAGGCTGGTTTCAGAGTTCTGACCGCCCGCGCGGGTGGCAAACATGACGTCTCGTAAGCGCGTGCAACTCTGAAACGAGTTTAGTATGACGCGGTTCATCGGCTTTCTTAATACCTATATATATTAGTTATTTATTATCTATGCCAGCGCGTGCGATCAGCGTGACTGTAACGTACACTGGATACAAAGACTCCTCGACAGCGCGCGGTTGAGACGCGCCGACTAACCGCGTTTGAATTGTAATCAGCGCGGGTGGTAAGGGCAAGTAGTTTTCGCTATGGAACTTATCGCTTTCAATATAGTGACCGAATGGCAAATAAAACCCTCTCTAGCCACTGACTGCCAGCCTGTAAAGTGTTGGCGTTGACCTATTTCAATATTTCATAAGTAGGTAGGACTTACAAGAAGTACCTAAAGCTTTTCAAATTAAATAGTAAAAGTGTCCAAGAAACTGACAGCCGCTGCGGTGCACATTTCCAATAATGTCTGGGGGTGGCACATTCAGCCTCTCCAGTAAGGCTTAAGCACAAAATAAAAAGAGCCAGAAGGTATGCTTTTCACTTTTTTGTTCACACTTAGACCCTGCAGGCCAGGCGCAATCCACGCTTTAGGTATGAAGCTACAAGTGACCGGTGGGTCCGTTCGAACGGACCAATTTTAGAGGGCTGCCACGTGCCGGCCTAATATTTCTCATTTAGTTCGACTCACGCGCCGCGCCGCGTTCGCATATTGTCGCGTTCACACATTTATGATATTTATTTAACCTAAATGAAGACATATTGCATCGCAATGGGCTAACTTAACCCTTTCGAAGGCAATGGCAGCTATGTATGTTGCCACCAAATATTGAACTTTGTGTACTTGGAATTAGATTGAAAACCAATGAAACACGAAACGAAAGGTAAGAAGAATGCTTGTCTACTTATAGGTAGGTAGTATCTACCTAGTTAGTATTTAGTAATCCGTTTATTCTTAGGTACTTGTCTTATTTGCTAAACAATCTTCACCCAACTATTTACTTATTGAAATAATAATTTTGTAGGTACTTACTTACCTAGTTACGAAACTGTTTACTAAATAACTAAATAGAACAAATAAGGATAAACCTACCTATCTAGTATCTGTACTTTAGGACAGCTGACTTTGTTATCTTTATAGAATAGAATAGAATAGAATATCATTTATTGCTTAAACTGTGTACAATTTGCGGTTGAGGATGCAATACATTTGAGTTACAACAGTGTACCCATAACGGGCATGCATACATAACGGGTTATGTCTCCCGTATTTACGTACCTAGGTACCTAGTTAGATTTTTATAGTTAGTTTGATATGTAGGTACTTACCTACTTACAAGCTCTTTTAACGGCAACACGGTACGGTGCCGGCGGCATCGGCATAAAGACGGCCTCAAAGTCAACATGTATAGGTAGTCTGATGTGACGTTGATTGTACTTACATACCTAGCCTAGGTATAGGTAATTTGTTCACATTTAAGTACACATTATAAACACAATAACTTGTAATATATTATATGTAATATGTTTATAAATATATTATATTATATGTAATTGTACTTGTAATATGTATTGTAAGTATTTAGATTAATTATTATTTAAAAAAAGACAACCCTAAAGTTAGAAGAGATAAGAGCTACGCGATAGAAAGAGAGGCAAACTCTAGGTGAATATAACTGTAGGGAAGGGAGTAGCGGTGTGCGACCTGAATTGCACTTTAAGTCGCTATTTATTTAAATGACTTTGCGGAGTGCATCTTCTGTACTTGTATTGTAATGTATTCTGTGCCCCTTGCACGGACACGGATCGCGGAACAGCTCAGCAGGCTATTACCGAAAACACGGTTGATATTGGTATTACGGACACAAATTATTTATTATAATTTTTATATTTTTTATTTTTATATTATTAATTAGCAACTGGTAGCTTTTTTCGGTAATAATAAGCCTGCGAAACAGTCCGAGCGCAGCTGTAGCGAGATTGCGTGTCCGTGAGATAAGAGGTTGTCTATGTGTGCGTAGCTCGAGCTCGTTTGTGTGAAGCGTTCCTTCTGTAATCTCCTTATTTTGTGGCTTTAGCCACGAGTACGAGCTGCTTGCGATGCGGTGAGAGGTTTGTAGTTCATTGCGTGTTACACTACCAGAAGCCTTAGTCAACAGTAATAGAAAGAACGCAATGCATGTAATAATCACACGCCGCACCGTAAACCGCTGAGGTCGTGACCAAGCGGTAAGGTTATGTTGTAAAGTAAAAAGGTGTCTTCAGCAATAACTGGGCATAGTTTATTTAATAAGTGGTTATTGCGTCAACAAAATGGATGCCTAGGAAAGAGGCTGGACTGGACCAGTGGCATTAATTTGACTAAACAATGGCATTTTTTATTGCCTCTGGGGTCTAGTAGTAATGGAGAGTTTTAATTAATAATCTACAATATCATAAAACAATACTCAGAAATTAGAAATTGTAACATACAATAATACTGTGTGCCTAAGCATTTTTTAATATTACTATTATGATTATGAGTAAATTGTATAAGATTACAGAAAAAAGGTTTCCTCTACGTTTTGTTACCTCTAATCAACGAGGACAGATTTCGCACTTTCAGGTCTATAAAGCAAAATTATGTTCGACCGAACATTGAAATCCTTTCACTAGCGCGCTAATAAAATTCCGAAAAAAGGTCCTTCCGATTTTTGCTGAGCTTATCGATCTTTTTTATATGATGACTTTTCCGTACAACATACGTACAATATACGTACAGTGAGTGTAACTAAAGTAGTAGTACTACATAGTAAAACTGCTTTAAAAAGTGCAGCCATCGATACGAGACAGAGAAATTGTATTATAAATTATCATGAACTCTACACTGTTACAAGCAAGGCATCTTTGTTATAAATTATGTTATCTATAGATTGTACAAATGAAGTTGTGTAATTTGTGTATGCCTTACATATTGGTACAGTAGATTGCTTGAGAATGTTTTAAAAACATGTTCTAGATTATATTAATTCTTTATTGTACATAGAAAAGGCACGTTACACAAGACACATTAAAAAGTGAGCTGATCTCAAGAAATCTGGTTGTCTAGAAGCAATCGCCCTAAAGCGACAAGGCCACCAAATTGTAACTATTTTTTATTATATTTAGATAGATTGTTCATTGTTGAGTTGCTGCAACAAATAAATTATTTATCTATCTATAGCAGCGGTTCCCAACCTTTCTCCGACCATAGACCATTTTCCTAATTTATTTGTTAGCAGGGACCACATAAACTGTATTTAAAAAAAGTTTAAGCTTTACTCAAAACTTTAAAAGTATTTGTAGCGTAAATTCAGTAGTGACAGTTTGTCTTCACACACTTCATGTTACCAAAAATGCTGATGCGAAACATTTCATGTTCCACACTGGGACCTAGGAATTAGCAAATAGATAGCGTAGATATGATAGTGCAGGAATTAAAAAATAACACTGTACTGCCCTTTTGAAAATTATTTTGTGGATTTAATAATGTTCTGTCCCGCGGACCATTACCGATGCTCTTACGGACCATCTGTGGTCTATATTCAAACCATCCCCTAGCTAGTTACAGACTATTAGTTACTCTGTGGTTACAGACAAGAGTTTAGTTTTTTTTATGTCGAAACATATAATTAAGTACAATTAATGGCACAGCCTAATGATTCGGCTAATTAAATTGCGGCATTCAATTATGTTGTCGTTTCTCTAAATGACTGAACGAAACGTTTAACTAGATGACTTTGGCTAAATAAAAAATGGTAGACCAAAAGAGGGCTACTTTTGCTATGGTGTTAATGAATACTACAAACTTTTCAGTTGTTTCCAAACCAATGTTCTGTGGCAATACATATTCTTACAACATCCACCTCTTGAGCCAGTGGTCACCCACCTTACACCTGGTACCAATACTAAGCGGAATATCAACCATTCAGACACCTCAAAAATGCAGGCATCTGAACATTAAACTCTATTTTATAAGATCGCATTATTATTTAGATTTCTCAGGTTTCTCTCGTAATTTTATTAATTTACCTATAATTTAACTTTATTTTGTAAATCAGAAATAATACATGTGTCTGTTGAGAAATAATATTTTATTGGTAGGATACAATCTAGCACAAAACTAAATGTAACATTTGTTTGAATGCCAGTCATTGTCATAACGAAACATATTTTGTCCAAACAAATAAATAAACCATCACATGCATCAGCAAATCCACTCCAGCTATTGTTGTCATCTTGCAATGACGATAGCAGTCCGATAGCAGGCCGATAGCAGTACGTCGGGTTTGGTTGAGCCGAGCCGTCATCATCATCATCATCATCTTAGCCAAAAGAGGTCCACTGCTGGACAAAGGCCTCCACCACGGATCTCCATGAGGGGTATTTGCCGTAATCGCCACGCTTGGCAGGCGGGTTGGCGATCGCAGTTGATTAAGAGTAACCTCAGAGAGATGCTGCTGCCCATCCTCTGGAATGGTCCCTTAGTCGGCTTTTACGACACCCTCGGGAAGATATGGGGTGGTGCAATTCTTTATCCCCGGCACCACACAGGGGGCCGAGCCGTACGGAGATCAAATCGGTTAGCCAAATGGTTGAACGTATTACGCATTATTGGCCAGGCACTTAATTGAATGCTGGTGTTTGATTAGTCGGCTAGCTGTCCAAATTACGGGCTAATTAAACGATTTGGCTGCGTGGTACATCAACACATTGAACTTTGCACACTGCCTTCGATACCTAATATGTGTGGTGTAGGTAAAGGTCTCAAAGTTATTAATGGACGTAGAAAGCACATATTGGAAACAAAAATACATAGATTTCGCAGTCCCCGCAAGAATCGGAGGATTGAAAATAAATACAACAATTTAAGAAAAAAAAAAACATTTTATTTTAAATAACACAATTCTAACTTGAATGCACTTCTCGTCTGCATCCGCATCTTTTAACACCATTACCATGACGATCGGTCAATAATCAAAGAATCTACCTCACTTTTTATATACGGAAAACCTGTTTTTCTACAATACCAAATCTAAAGGGACCACTTACAGTTCACAATTATTAACTGATTTTCAAAATTTTTTCGCCATTGTGTAGCTAAACTAATACCCTAGGACCTTTTTTTAATTTTTTCTTAAGTCGGTTTTTTTTTGAAATATTTACAATTTAGTATACAAACAACCCCCAAAAAACCCGATTTTTTTCGAAATTCCAAAAAAATTTCCAGCCGATTTACAAAATTCAAACGCTCACACGTGTCTTGATAAATTCCTCAACTCTTGTTACTATTTACATCTCGATTCATTTAAAATCCTCAGAGCTATGGCCAAAAATACGTCTCAGCCGATTTACATCTGATAACCATTTTCAATGGTAAAAAGTTTCTTTGAAAGCGTAATTCTATATTATTATAGACACTGATTACATGCATCACCGCATAACAGTATCGTAATAATATATTTTGTAAACAAAATGCAACGAATCACTTTAAGGAATGGCCTGAAGTAGGCCCATTTGATGTGGTTCAGTAGGAAGAAAATGTTTAAGTTGCATCATGCATGACGTGATATGGACAATGTAATGGAAAATCAATTTGTGTTTATAACAGAACTTGATACCGTTACCAAATTCCCACTATAAGTACCGATGAGTAACGTTATTTCTGGTGGCAGCGGATCTTATGAGCAGCATGTTCAATAGCATTTTACCCAATATGCTTTAGCCAAACCGCGAAGAGGGGTTATATAATTTACCGATAAAAATGCCACCCAGGTAACGATACCAAGCATGCCGGTGTCTTCGTTTGACATAAGTATCGATACCAAAGCCCTGGTTGATAATGTCATTTGACACATACTTCTTAGCTGGTTAGATTTTCGTGGCTTTTTTAAACCACCTTCTCTTATGCTGGCGTCACAAATTGGCTTATGACTTGGGTCCAAGCTTGGCTACGAATTAAATGGCCAATTATTGTACCAAGGCATGCGGCTACACATTCGCTCTAATACTTTTTGGCAAACTTACTAGCCAAGGGTAATGGATGGTTGGAAGTGTTAGAACGCGGCTTTTCACGTCACTTTTTTTATGCGAGCACCAGCAGCTGTCATGTTGGACGAGAACGTATTTGCTCTGGCTACGCCTATGCATTGAGCACATATTATTATTACTTATTTACCAAGTTTAGCCTGCAGTTAAAAAAAAGAAACCAAAGAAAAGGCAATTTAAGGTATCTAGTGTGAGTTATGTTTACTATTCGTATTCTCATTCGACTAGTCGGCATTCGGAGAGTCCATGTTGTACGTCCAATTCGCACTCGTGCTAGCGCGTACTGATGCAACCAATGTGGGGATCGAGACGCGACGTTGGCCCCAAGTTGCCTGCCCGCCTACCCTCGCCTTTGATCGTGTACAAAAAACCGTTCATCATCACATTAGGGCTACTCTTGACGCAAACTCAATCTCAATACAATTCCAATGTGATTAATATGTATCGATATTGGGATAAGTTTCGCAATTTCGGAACGCCCCATCTCGATAATAATTTGTTCACTCAATTTCCACGCAATTTAATTCCAATGTAGCGCTATTATCGCTTTTAAGAGTGCCATTTGAATTTTTTAGATTTGTAATTGGAAATTGAATAATGCAATTGTGTTTCAAGAATAACCCACCAGGTCGACATTGGCTATTGGACGCAATGTTACGTTTATATCCAACAAGACCAAGACCAAGACCGAACCACACATTGGTTTATTGGATACAAGCTTCAACTTGGGGCCAATATACCCAATGTGTGGCGCCGGCATTAAGGACGACAGATGTCGTACGCAAATGTTGTATTATCGATTATGATCCTTAATTTTACCAATATATGTAGATATGATAGGCCGAGTGGCAAAGCGCTAGGCCCTATACCCAAGGGTCCTTGGTTCGATTCCCAGGTCGAGCAAACTGTGTTTCCGATTTTTCGATGCATAGCCCGGGTTTGTGATCACCAATACCCATCAATTGTAGCGATGACTTGATTTCAATTATGGCGGCCTTTGCCCAGCAGTGGGATAGTATGTTGGCTATTTACTTTTCTTTTCACCAATATAAAATAAAAAAGTTAAAGGCTTAAAAAGATATAACAATGATTGACAGTTCGCTTTTCCGGCTTGTAGTTTAAAAAGAGGGCTTTCCTCACTGCAAAACAAAAAAGCTTCTGTATCGAAAAGCTTTCGAACAACTACTCGTGTCTTCGAATGAAGACTAAATAGACTATTTCTAAAACGTTGAGCAGGGACGCGCCGAAGAACACGCCGCCAACACCTCCGATGTCGACTGAAAAATAAATAAAATATAGGTAAAGACGATGTTGTCACCTCACACTCACGAGGCGTTGTCCTATTGTGATTTATTGAAGTTTTTTTTTTAATGTTAAAAGGAGGCAAATGAGCAGGCGGGCCACCTGATGGGAAGTAATCACCGCCGCGCCCATGGACACCCACAAAACCAAAGTAATTGCAGATGCGTTGCCGGCCTTGAGGAAGGAGTTGGATCTTGAGGAGGGAGTAGGAATTGGGAGGGGGGAGGGGTTGAGAGATGGGCTTCCGGTACTTTCACTCACCGGACGAAACAACAGCAACGAGTGCCATTGTTTCACGCCGATATTCTGTGAGAGGGTGGTATTACACCGGGCGAGTCGGCCCATTTCGTCTCAGACAGTGTCACTCATTTAGCACCACCCAGTGGTCACGTGTAGTGTGTACATTAACCCCCAAAGCTAGAAGAAGTCTTACTGCAGTACGCAGAGATGTAAGTTAAATTATCACTTTGTAATTGTTCATATAATCTACCACAAATTGGGTCTCCCACAAGGCCGAAAACGACATCGCGGCCGATTTAGACGGAGATGGCGAGATGAGTGGACTCATTTTTGATGGATTGGTCCTAGAAAGCTACAGACTGTGAATATTGGAAAAAGGGAAGGGAGGCCTTTGCCCTGCAGTAGGACGATATAGGCTAAAAATAAATAATAACAAACATAACTGTTCATACGTCCCGTCCATAGTGAATATTAGTACAATTTGGGACGGAGTCGGACCATATCGACCAAAAGGATCTTAGTAAGGCCTATCAAAGTTTGTCAGTCTTTAGCACTCCAACCCATCGGGATTTATTTGCAATAATTTGTGCTTAACCCTTAATAGGGCTCTGTCAATATATTGGACACGTACCTTAACATAAGGTCGAAAACCAATTAATTTTTTTAACATGCTCTGCCCATTAAAGGGTTAAAGGATCCATAAAGGCAAAGTTAGCCGCGTTTTTTTCCGTTATCAATTTTTTGTGACAAATTCAATATTAAATATGTCAATCAGGCTTCTTATTTTCTCCCGATTAAGTACCTACTATCTTGTTAAATGGTAGACTCAATTAAAAGAATATTTTATTATTGAAAATTACAAAATTAATATCTGAGATTATTAATAACCTAAAGTAACTAAAACCTTAGAGCATACTAAAACTAATAGGTACAAACCTAAAATATGGCGTCAAAACATTCCTCAATTTGAACAGACTGTTATTACAGTCTGTAGGTACGCGTTACTAGCAATACTAATGTCTTTGTCTTTGTGTATAGAGTTTCGACTTCGGTGTGAAATGAGAAGTTTTAGCTGAACAATCCCATGAGGGTTTTAGATAATAAAGAGCGATTTTTATAAAATTTATTGTTGTAATAAAAAGATACTAAATCTTTTTATTACAACAATAAATTTTATAAAAAGTTTTTATTCTATGTTTGTATTTTGGGGAAAAAGAAGAACGGGGTAAATCATGACTAGCCTATTATGAAGGATGAAGGACACTTGCCGACTAGGCCCAGCATATGCCTGATGGCGTCTCTTCGCACCCTCAGAGCCGGCAGCTGGACCAGCTTCACGCGGCCGCGGGTACCTCTAGCCAATATTTCAGTAGAGGTAGAGTTCTTGTTGGTGTGGCGACTGAAATTAAAAGAACATCTGTAGCGCTTTTTTTAACTTACGTTGCTCAACACAAAAATAAATGCCAGCGAGCACGTCAAAGGCCTTAATTGTGTAATTTTTTCTTTATTTTGCTTTAATTTTTAAATTAGTGTACCGGCGTTTTCGCGGAAGACTGCGCGCTAACACCACCGGACCAGCACAAGGATGTGTTTAAATACTAACATAGCTATAAGTTTTATTTACTATGAAATAATTGTTCATGTTGATATGTATAATTGTTTCTATGGGCTTGTTTGTAAAAACTTTGTTGCCTGAATATAAATAAATTTATTATATTATTATTTCATTTTATAGTCCAACATGTAACATTTCGCTTTTAGGGTAGAAAAAGATAAATTAATGACGCATAGTGTATTGTCATTATGACAAATTCAACCAATTGTTTATAGTGACATGCAGTGTTGGATACGTTAAGGGTGCGCCGACCAAAAAATGCTAAAAGTGCAGTCACGGTTAAGTTGATATAATTGAAAATACTATCGTATTACATAAACAAAATATATATTTAGTATCAAAGGGAACGTGTTTACAATTAGTCCCATCCATAAATTTATAACATACTATACTTTTTTTTACAATATAATTTTAAATTGGGCAAAAATCATAAAAACGAGTGGCGGCGTTTAGTTTATTTCATAACGTTTATCTAAATTATTGTATTTCTGACTTTGTCTAAACAATCACCAATGTCTAAACTACAAATTGTCCGTCTCACATTTTCGATTTATCAAGCGGTTATTTAAATTATTATTTTTCAAATTAACACTTTAAATTCCCCATACAAAATTAGTATGGCCGCGCGGCATCAAATAAATATGGACGAAGACATTTCAAATAAAATATAAGGTCACATTTTATCAACTGCAAATATTTTGACAAAACATCTAATTATATCAGAGAAATAAGATTCTAGCATTTAAAAAAGATTCAGGCTAGTTTTTTTTTTTACTTTTCCTGACACAAAAATTGTAATATTTTTAAGAGCGGCCTCTCTGTCGGCTCTTTTGAATGAAAGGTTTTTTCATAAAAATAGTTTAAATATGTTGTTGAATTTATCCTCAAAATATTTGCAGTTGATAAAATGTGACCTTATATATGACACTTGTCGAGTTGAGTGTTCGATACAGTTTTCGTCGCCAAAAAATAATCATATCATACAAATCGGTCCAGCCGTTTAGAAGGAGTTCAATAACATACACACGCACAGAAGATTTATGTAAGTATATAAAGATTATAAAATAGTACTTGAAAAAAGAGCCCCCGGCCCGATATCGAATGTCCCGGGTTCAATTCCCAGGTCGGGCAAAATGTCTTTCGGATTTTTCAATACATAGCCCGGGTTTGTGCTCACCTACCCGCATTTGGCAAGCGTTGTGATTAAACCATTACCCATCAATTGTAGCGATGACTTGATTTCAATGATGGAGGCCTTTGCCCAGCAGTGGGACAGTTATTGGCTGTTTACTTACTTACTTACTTGAAAAAAAGAGGGACTAGAATATGATAGGCGATCTTTAACAAACAATAAGTGAAAAATATATAGTCACACATATCAAGCCACGTAACGTCGATAATTAGATACTTACAAGAGGAACATATGCACCAGTTTATAGTCTATTTCTTCGCAGCTCATAGGGCAATCGCAGTTTGGTGTTCCCAATGAGTCTGTAGAAAATCATAGTGTTATTGGAGACCAATTAGCAGACAACATCAATCTATCAAAGTAACTACTCGGTACGCTTAAACGTGAAAAAAGTACCCCATTAATATAAATAGCATGTAAAATGTTAAAAGCATTCTGATTAGCTTGATGACAATCGTCTACTTATCCGATTTCAACCATTGTTAAACAGCCAAACACCATAGTTAACCATCAAAAAAAGAAAGAAATAAGAATTAAAAAAAAACTGTCACTATAATTTTTTTTGGAGATATACTTACTACATTTATTACTTTTATGGTGTGCGCTTATTATGTTAAATGTTGTGTGAGCCACTGAGGTCTAGTGGTTAGTCTTGATCCAGAGGTCCTGAGTTCGATGGCTATTTCTAAGTAAATATTGTACTCGGTTTATGATAAGACTTGTTCTAAGTCTGCTATCCTGCTATCACATGTCGCCTTTCGCAACAGTCCTATCTCATTTTTGGTATTTGGTCAGAACAAATGTTTTTCAGTTGACAGTTTTTTTTACTATCACTGTACGCAGCGGACTTTCTAAATAAAGTTATTTACAACGTATGACAGAAAGGTGTGATAAAAATAAAAAGATCCAAAGTGTTTCCGATCTAGATCTTGTATGCAGAGTTACTGAGACATAATTATTTACTTTAATTTATTATGCAATTTTTAATTTAAAAAGTGTTGAAAAAAATCCACGAGTAGGATTTGAACCCGCACCCCATGACATGCCGGCTCAGGTGCACTGACTGCCAACTATGCTATTGTGGCTCTTTGTTTTTTTATATGTAAATAATGCAAGTTTTAGTTAAATATTTCTGTTGTGACGTCACATCAAAATAAACAAGTCACAACACTAGTGACTAATGCCGGATCCCTATATTATATCTGTCTTTTGTTTTGCTTACTGGAGTTAGAAATTTGACATAATTTGTATGGAGCTTATGTCAAATTTTTATCTATAGTAGGCAAAACAACAGATAGATAGATTATAGGGAACCAGCTTTAGTAACCTCTGTGTACTTACATTTATGATCAGTGAACACTGCTGCTGCTTGCTTATACGCGCCTGACGTGCATCACGCGCATGATTTAACTAATATCAGTATTTAATTTACAATTGCATGACAAATTAAAGGTAATAATTATGTTTAAGTAACTCTGTATAGAAGTTCTGGGTCGGAAGATTTTTTTTTTTGTTTTTTTTTTATATGTTGTGATTGTCCTTTATGTTATGTGTTTTTATTTGTGATGGAAAGTTGCTGAGTTTCTTGCCGGTTCTTCTCGGTACAAGATCTCCCGCCCAGAGTAGACTTACGAACCGATGGCATATTTGTAGCCTAAACTGAATAAATGATTTTGAATTTTGAATTTTGATACCTTTGGATCTTTTCACTTAGACCATACCTTTCTGTTACACGTTGTTTATGTACTATCTTTAGACATTTCGCTACAATAATTAACGGTGATAGTTAAACTACCGAGAATTTACCAAAAATGAGGTAGGTGTAACAGATAAGTTAGTTAGTTAATTATGCGAGCGACGATGTAACAACAATATTAGTCATCATTAGGGTAAAGCCACCAAAGAGCACGTACTACCAAAGAGTACCACAGTGCTACTAATTAAATAACTTATGTTAAATATTAGGTTCTAACTTTACTTTTTTTTTCGGATCGGGTAGGCGTTTCATTTTTTCACTGTTGTATAAGTATTTAGGTCCTTACTTATAAATTGACGTTAAGTATGAAGATTTTTTATAAGATTATATTTTTCATACTAACGTTTTTTAATTTTTTTAACATATATTTATGTAAACACTATACAAATTTAAGGGTATCTAGTGTGTTTGTTGCACTAGTTAAATATAGCAGACATTAAAAAGAGCAAAAAAAATTAAGTTCCTTCAAAGCTACAATGAGACAAAAAGTCAATTTTGCAAAACAAAAAGAAGTCAATTTAAAAAAAATTGGGCCATAAAGACACAAAATGAATAATCATTGTCATTTTATACATGCTTAGGCTTTTACTCCAACACTTTTACTACAACAAGGTTTTTACACACCAGTCATTTTTTACTATTAAATTCTGGTCATCTACGCCACTAGCAGCATAGCGTTGAGAGTATTGATACATTTTTAACTAGTTTCATGTAATAATTTCGATGTTTCGGTATTTTTATCATAATAATCCGGAAACTCGGAGGAGTATCCATATTAACATATACGTTTGATGTCAGTGACCTTAATTCAATATACCTACTCCGACCACTGGTTATTACTGAAGCCTAAGTAACATAGTCCTAATTAAAGGTGTATAATAATATTAACAACCGGTATTGACTTTTAGAAGTAATACACCTATCAAGTAATAAGTGAGAAAAAACGTCAATTTCATAGGTACCTAAGGACCAAATATTAAATTTGCTAGCAACTACTTGCCTGTGTCATACCGTGTGTATGGAGTCAATATGGCATACCATGGACACAATCCCATGAATGTGTGTTTGCCAATAGGCAAAATAGAATTGTATAGGAATACGTACTCTTTGGTAGTCCGTAATGCATACTCTTTGGTGGCTTTACCATATGTTCTGCCAGAAAAGGCAGAAAGAAAGCCAGTTGTAGTTAAGGATTCTAAGCAAAGTACTTCCATTTTCACCCTTTTTGTCAATTATCATCATTTCATTGATACGAATGCGAAGAAAAGCGAAAAGCCCCGATTAGAAAAGAAAAAATATAATAATATATTAAAGCATCACGTTGCCATGTAGGTTTAAAAAAATCTCACCTTTGTTTTCATTAAGGCATGTCAATCCCGGGATATCACAAAAAGGAATGCCTCCTGCGAAGATATAAACCCGCTTATTAAAACTTTGGGCACGAATAATGCGAACACAGACGAACGTGTCTTTATTAAACGACTGTCTACCTAAAGAATACGTGAGAGTATACTTGATTTTTATATTATTGTACCTTAACTTGTGTCCGGTCATCAAAAAACGACACTTAAAATTATTTGAGTTCCTCGATCTGGCAAGAGACTATGATTGCGTAGCTTGTTGTGATATGTAATTTGCCTTCTTTCATGACTAAACTTTTTTTAAATATATTTACGGGTAAGCACAGTGCCTTGATCTCACCTGATGTTAAGTGATGATAAGGCCATTTGGTGGAAGCGCACTTCACCCGGGATCCTCAACTAGTGAGGCACTGGCTATCTTATCTCTAGCTGCCGGAACACAACAATGCTACAAACATTGATGTTATGGTGAGATATTTAGATAAGATGGTGGTAGCTAGCCAGGCGGACAAACAAGTCCTACCACCAACCAAACCGAGTACACAAAGATGTATCACCCGCTGGGAATCGAACCCAGGACCACTGGGTCTAAACCGGTGGTGTAGCCACTAGACCACAGAGGCGGTTAAAAAAACTGCTGGTGGCATGACCTTAACAGGGTACCATTATGTTCTTTCAAATCATAGTTTCACCGCATCTATTGTCGAATGTTAGACCTTGAGTTATTATACCTGATTTAGTTGGTGGTAGAGCATGTTGTAAGCTTACCTTGCTAGCATATTCAACATCTCATCAAAGTCTATCACCATAACAACAATCTTAGCAGCACTGTTGCTAACGGTGTTGTTATGGTTCAATTCGACAGTTAGATATAAGATAGTCAGTTCCTCCGTAGTTGAGGGTTCTGAAAGAAGTGCCCTTTGATTTTCGGTCTTATCGTCTTCAACCATCAGCTGATGTTGAGGTTTTCCGAAGCGGAATAATAATAATAATAGTAATAATATAATAGTAATAATAGTATTAATACCGATAGTCGTTTCGGCAAACGGTCTGATAGCGAAGAGCCTCGATCAACACCTAGAGAGGCTCTCGCTGAAAGGTTGGGTTAAGGGTCAGATGCAAAAGGCAGTACTCCTAGACACGGCACGTATTGTCAGAAGGTTCCTCACTCTGCAGCCCTGACCACCGGTAGCTTGGGCCCTGCCCCGCTGCTGGTGGTACTCTATTTATTAGTAGTACCCTATTTAGGATTAGGTTTTTATAATGTTTTATTGTTTTTATATTAAAATATTGTAAAAATCTAGTTTTAAGAAAGAAGATAAATAAAGGAGATAATAATAATAATAATAAAACTTCTCCATACTGAGCTGGTAAATAAAGGCACCGAAACTTGTCATATGATGCCTTAAAACATAAGCATCTAGTTCCCGCACTATCTAACTAAGTCATCATCATCATCATCATCATTAGCTTATTTTATGTCCCCACTGTTGGGGCACGAGCCTTTCCTATGGATGGTTAGGGAGAACGGGCCATAAACCACCACGCGGATTGGTGGTTGTTAATGACTGCTAATGCAGCCGGGACCAACGGCTTTACGTGCCTTCCGAAGCACGGAGGAGCTCGAGATGATAAACTTTTGGTCACCCATCCGATGACTGGTCTTTGCGAAAGTTGCTTAACCTCGGCACTCGCAGACCGGGCGCTTTAACCACTGCGCCATCGAGCTCCTCCTCCTCTAACTACGTAGCAAGAAGAAAAAATATTTTTTGTAGTCCATATTCGAAAGACAATCTTACGAATTTTCGGCATTAGGTGATGCGTGCAGTTGCAGAAGTTGAACTGGGCGGTGGCCCTGCAGAGCAGTACGCATGTGCTGTAGGAGTAGCGGCTGAAGGGCCAGCTTGGAAAGGACTCAGGCTTCTCGTGTAAGTATAGGCAACCACGCGCTGCCGGCGACATGCTGGCTACGGAGTTGTCGCTTATAGTCTGCTCCGCCTGGGAATAACATTAATTAATCCTTTATTGCACAAATAAATTACATTTAAACACGCGTTAAACTGGACATATGCAAAGGTAAGCTTCTCTCTAGAAGATATCTCTTCCAGCCTACCCTAGCTGAGGTATGTAAAGTAAAGTATGCGGGACTAATAAATTGTAAGATAATACTATATTAACATAAACATATTTAAACGAATTACCTAACACCTATCCAATTCAAAAGAAAATATTTGATTATATAAAGATATACATATAGATATACTTACATATAATAATAAAAACTAATTATTTAACCACACCATGTTACACAGGTCTTTAAGCTTGTGTTAGAAAGATTCTATATTCTATGCATATACTGTAAACGATTTGTGGAAAAAATTGAGTTACATTGGGGTCGTTTGAGGGTTCTTGTGTCGCCGGATCAGGATTGGATCGGGAAGAAGCGTGATACACATAACATGATTACTTCAACAAAGGTGCTGTTGGAACAACGACCGTGCTAGATTGGAAAGGTGCTGGCCGCTAATGCTTGTAATGGTCGAATTTACAAGCATTGAAAAGGGGACATAGAGTAAATCTTATAAAAAAAAACGAGGCTAGTCGCATAATTATGATGTATAACATTTGACATACTTGGATTTTTTATCAATGATCTGCACTTTATTGAGACATATCTTTAGTAAATTTATATTTATTAATCTGTATTACAATATAAAATAGAATATAGAAATTAACAACGACGTATATATTTTTACGAATCCTAAAGAGAATGCAGTAAATACTCATTAGAAGACATGTAAATAGATCGTAATATCAGCACCTCAAATATTATAATCACAAACACAGTACTTAATTGTACTTAATGTGTTCTTAACTTCTTAAATTTATTGTGCGGCAGTATCACACTGTTACGATCACATTTCTACAAAGTCACTCACAAATATTACTACCTACAACGGACATTGAGCTTAAAGTGTCGATCACTGGTGGTTGTTACGGATCACACTGTTACTTCCGTCCCTTTTCTACGAAATCACTCCCACACATTGTATATATAGAAGGCGAGCAGAAAGATGTTACACATCAATAAAAAGTAACATTTTGAATAAGATAATTAATGACGAGGCACTCTGCTCTATTCTATTGTAAATTCAAGTATGGTAACTATGTACAAATAGGTTTAGGTTTCATAATCAAAATATTATTTACCTTTAAAATTGCTTCGAAATCTGTAGTCTTTGGAAGAACAACAGGACGCCCGAAAATATTATTCATGCCAACCGAAACCATATCGTCCGGAGCGTGAATTCTAATCTGGAATTAGGAAGTTTACTATTGTCTTCTGAAGTTTATGCGAACGTTGAATAAGTGTTTTATTAAAACCTTTACAACAAGATAAGCTTTAGAAAAGGATAGGAAAATTCGTTTTTGGGAGCATGTCTTTCCGATGTCTATGTCTTTTTGTTATTGTTACCATGAACTAATGTGTTACTAAAATATTTATTTATAAATGTAAATGTCGAAATGAAACACTTAATACAACAAATACAATTATATTATACGTGGAAGGGTCCGTGGTCTGAATTCACATCTGAATTTCACATCACATCTAAATTTGTATGTAAATAATTTCCTAATAAAAACAGACAGATATGAAAATTCATATTTAAAATCAAACATTACTCTTTGATTACTTACTCCTATCTCCTCGATAGTTGAAAACACTAGATACGGAAGACCTATTTGGCGGTTGACAATGTAGGAAGTGTCATTTCCTGTTAACCGCGAGTTGAACGCAAAGCAGACGCCGTACTCCGTCTCTATGGGGAGGAATCTGGAACGATAAATAAAGTTATTAGGGTTACGGGTGCTCAGACAGAATTCTGAGAATTGGAAAGAAATCCGAGAAATCGTAAAACCGAAGAGGCTACGAACATTCTTCTTGGAAATATTGGCGACGTATACTTAGATTATGGGAACCTGTTGTACCAAGGCCAGTTTTTTAGATATATATTTTTTATTGTGATTTTATGTACAGCACACAAATCATATTTGCATATTTTGAAAGGTCAATTATTTGGGTACTCACCAAAAAAATATCAGAAATCTTATTTCATACATACAAACGAGCAATTCTTGTATATATGTACATATATAATCTGAATCTCGGAAACGGCTCCAACGGTTTTCATGAAATTTATTATGCAGGGGGTTTCGGGGGCGATAAATCGATCTAGCTAGGTTTCATTTTTAGAAAACGTCGTTTAATCCGTAAATAATAGGTACTATATTTTGAAAGTAAAAAAAAAATGGTAAGTAAGGCCAAGGTACAGCATACCCTATGTACCTGATGGGCCAGTACTGCGGTGTACCTAGGAAAGATTGAGAATTTGGGGGTAATTGAAGTAAATTATTAATCTAGACCTGTGTCTATTGAAGCACAGGGGAGGCACAAGAAACATTGGCGGACGGAAAAGAAGTTAATAATAATAACGAACCTTTCGCAACAAGGGAAACGCTTGTTGTCCCACCAGCAGTCAGTCATGAGACGAGTACACTTGGACCTGATGCTGTTGATGGCGTTCTGGAAGTCAGCGGTGCAGGTGTGACTCTTGCAGTTGGGGCAGGTCTTGCAGAACTTGGACGTCCAGAAACTGACGTCTTTTAAGAACGAGGAGGTGGCCGAACTAAGATTGTGTCTGATAAACACATTGTTGTAAGGAAAAATATTTAACATTTATTCAACATTCACAATAATATATTTAACAATAGTTTTGTAGAATAATAAGTTTATGCTGCAAAAATTTGACTTTATTTCAAGTTTTCTACTCTCTCACCCCGCCTAATCTTATGCCGCCCTCTCCTTTCCTCGCCCGGACTCCACGTGCTGGTCTTAGGAACCACCATCATACTGTACAGACAATCAGTACTTGTACCAAAAGGCAAGTCGGTCCTTTGTAAGACCATTCGGCTTTAGAATTCTTTGCCGGCGCATGTTTCCCAGCTCCTATTAGTCCCGGGTCTTTTAACGCGGGTCGTGAAACGGCATTTATGTAGGCCGTCATGAATGGGTGCGCTTGTTACCATGCTTGTTCCACGGTGAGGAGCTCTCTTATTATTTTGGACTGCATCGACTGTGTGGCAGCACAACAGTTGTACCAATGTCCATACTAAGACGCGGACCAATTACAGCGCAGTACAACACGATCTCTGTATATATACTATAGAATGTTTGTATTACTTTAGCTTGTAAGTTTCATATTGTTTGTCATAGCGCTAGTTGCGATATCATGTTTTAGTACTTTAGTAAGTTAAGTTTTGTAAATAAATATTCTTCTTCTCTACACTAACCACGGGTATCATTACTGACCCTAAGCAAGACCCTCAGTAATAGTTATTACTGAGGGTCTTGCTTAGGACAGTTGCTTACCATCAGGCAGGATGTGGTCACTATGACGAGTCACTATGGCTAGTATGTAAGTAGGTAAAAAGTTCTCTATATGTTATTGATTAATCTTAATAGTAATCTGATTCTATAATACTGTTTTTGTAGTTACTTTGTAAAACCTGTGCATTTTTTTCATTCCATGCTGGTCTTTGACGTTAAAACAATGTATCAGTTGCCTAATTTCCAATGCATGTCGTTAGAGCCGACTAAGGGACAAGTCCAAGATACTCGCACATCAGGCGATCGATCGGTAGCAACCCATCACTGATATATTCTACCTCGTAACTCTACTTTGTTTATGCTAAATGAGGCGTCGAGGCACTAATGGTATGTATACCCAAAACTGGTGATTTTGATGCTCGGTGTACCCCTTTTTGCGAGAAGAACGTGAGAGTATATATGTATGCTTTTAGTATTTAAGTATTTTCTTGCGCCCATTATTTTTCGGAGCTAAAGACGTTTTGAATAAGTCGTGGGTAAAAAGATGTTTAGACGATTCAAATTTACATAAAACTTTTAGTCTACTTTAATAAAAAATGGCGGAATTTGAATCGCAGTAGTCTTACTACCGATAATAACCTTTCCTCATTTTAATAATTATTGATACTGGCACCCACTGACAATAGTTTAAGTTATACTAGATGTTTTGGATATTAATAATTTTACGCAAATTCTGTTGCAAACAAGTTACTATTTCTTTGGATGTGATGAAAAATTTGTCACGAGCGGGGACTTGATTTTAGATTTGTAAGCAACAAAATATGCGTATCATTTTATTGATATCATCATCATCATCATCATCATCATCATCTCAGCCAAAAGACGTTGACTGCTGGACAAAGGCTTCCCCCAAGGGATCCAAGATCTCCAAGATCTCTGGGTGGAGATTGTGGAGACAACGACCGGTTTTGTTTTGTTTTATTGATATAAATTCTTATAAATAAAGCTTAAGTAATGGAACCAGGCGTTATTTTGCGAAAATCCATTGTACAAAACAATGTAATTGAAAAAATATGTAGTGTTAATTCCG
The DNA here is from genome assembly GCA_963082485.1 of Eudonia mercurella. Lineage (NCBI taxonomy): Eukaryota > Metazoa > Arthropoda > Insecta > Lepidoptera > Crambidae > Eudonia > Eudonia mercurella. The sequence continues at coordinate 17,097,287 of OY720031.1, read as the reverse complement.
CTAACTCACTCGTTTATCCAGCTTGGATGCAGCACGCATGCACCGCCCTCCCGTTCGCAAATGTATGCACACGCGGAAGAAACAATGGATGCAAGCGAACGCACACCAACACCGATACCCGACAGGTGTTTCGTCCCTTCACGGGGAATCTTCAGGAGCTGAGTTGACTGTTCGAGTGTTACGGCGGGTTCGTGGGTTAAGCCCCCGGTGTGTGATGCCCCCGTGGTGGAGGCACCCGATTTCGGCCCCTTATAAAGCGCCATCGTTTGACATTTGTGCGGGCGGGAGGGCGGAGCATGCGTGCTGCATCGAAGCTGAAACGAGTGAGTTAGCGAAATTAACACTATATATTTATTCAATTACAATGCAGCCGGGATCAACGGATTTACGTGCCTTCCGGAGCACGGAGGAGCTAGCGATGAAAATTTCTGGTCACCCATCCGATGACTGGCCTTTGCGAAAGTTACTTAACCTCAGCACTCGCAGACCGGGCCCGTTAACCACTGCGCCATCGAGCTACATCACCTCGAGGAAGAAGATAAATTAAAAATAAATTAACGAACTGGCTTATATAAGACTTCACTCCATCACTGTTCTGCTGTTCACAGATGGTGACCGCCGGGAACGGGGTGTCGAACTCCAGATAGTTGGTTTCCACCAAGTACGATACGGCGTCTTTCGAGTAGATCTTGAGGACTTGGAGTAACACTGACGTAGCGCATACGCAGCTGGCTGTCACCACAATTAGCCAGAATATCCTGAAATATAATCGATGGACGTATACACGCGTGCAGATCGGACTACCACAAACTGACAAATTTCCTCAATAGACTGAACTTTACATAAATGTCATGTGGTTGAAAATTTCCATACTAATATTATAAACAGGAAACCTTTGTATTTTTGTATGTATGTATGTTTGCAACAAATAAACTCAAAAACTACTGGAACGATTTAAAAAATTCTTTCATCATTACAATGCTAAATTAATGCTGAGTAACATAGGCTATATTAAAAAAAATGCGGTACGAAGTCCGCCGGGTCAGATAGTATTGAATAAAATTGTCAGTTTTAGATAGGTTTATATGCAGGCGTCTGTACATTCGTGCTACCTAAATAGGGACATCTTGAAAGAAATAATAATATATATTTATTGGGCACTAAGAAGAGTAATATTAAAACAAAGTCAAATAATAAAAAAAGAAATTAAAATAAAATAAACATTATTTATTTGTGACAGCCTCTATAACCACAGGTCACAGATCCAGAGGTCCCAGCTGCGAATCTTAGTAAAGGAAACATTTTATTGTATTTGGCTAGCTACCATCTATCCATTCCGTCTTATATAAATCTAGAAGGCATAAAGGAATAAGAGCTAAAGCTCGCTTGTGGCTGTCACCGGGCAGGTCATGTTCCTACTCAGTTATAAAAATCAATTGCTGTTTGTTAGTCTCGCTAAAACTCAAAAACGGCTCGACTGATTTGAATATATATTTTTGTTTTGTTCCCTCTAATACCAGGATAGTTTAAATGAAAAAAACAAATTAAAAACTCAAAAAAACGACTGAGAAATCGTAATATTTATTATTGGTAATTTTGAATGGCAATCGCCCCTTTAGATTACTCTTATGGCGTTTGTGACGGACCTAACAGACGAGCTACTGTCATTCTTTTGCGTTTGTAAAACAGTTTTAGAATATTTTTAATAGATGGCGCTACACGCCCAAATATATACAATCAGGAATATATCACAAATTCGAAAAATTATCACATATTGTTTTTGGCGTATCTAACAACTAGCTGCCGTATTCAAAAGGGGGAGCCAGTACAAATATCTCACAACACGCTTTAAAATAAAAAATAAATAAAATTAAGCCTTACTATGACTTAACTATAAGACAATAACTCAGTAAAAGCGATGCAATAATACATCAGCAAGAACTTACCTCTTCTGTAACGGTATATAGGACATTGAAAACACATATCGGAATCCATGTAAGCTAGTGTGGTCCCCAAAGTAACGGAACGAATTGCTCAACGGTGCCAAAACATTTAAGAACCACGATTTAACTTTACTAGCATACATTTTGCCACTACTAATCGATCTGCGAATACAGAATATTCTATATTAACAACGGTTAAAGAATACGTAAACTTTAAACAGTGTTATATTTTCAGTGATTAAAAGCAAAGATATTAAATCAGTTCGTGTGCATTACTGATGGATGTTCGTTGTAAACATAATTACCTATGCAATGTTTAAGCTAAACTCACACAATTATTGAAACAAACATTACCTACACGAATGAGGCCACGTTATTAGTTAATTCATTAATGATGAGTTGGGTTGGAATGGAACTTTATACGGATTCACTCGCTTTTGTTTTTACATAACAATTTTTTCAGGTACACTCGTTATATGGTTCGAAACGTCAGACTACCTACAATACTACATATTATGGGTATGTTCCGATATACCCTGCGAGCACTGTCCAGTGCTCTTACTGGTGAGAAATTTACCGTTAAGAACTGACAGTATACTAGGGAAATATATGACGTCATAAATCGTCGCCATTTTTGTACTGTAAGCACGCATTTTCGAGGTAAGGTGCTCTCAGTGCTTTGATCACGTGATCAACAGCGTCCAGAAATTACATGGATGTCAGTATGGATGACAGTATACTGGACTGCGTTCCGTTTTAAACAGTAACCAGTATAGCTAACTATAAAGGAACGGCTTCGCAGTTACTAAATTGATGTCACACCTTACAGTGCTCGTAAGGTAAGACACGGAACGTGCCCTATATCTTATCATCAACTTTAGAATACAATGAATAGACTCGGTGTAAAGAGGTTATTCTCGGGTCGGCAACACAAAAGCAACACCTCTGATGTTGATGTCTATGGGAGGCGGTGACCACCGCTTACAATCAGTCGACCCGCCTGCTCGTTTGCAGACTATTAATATTTAAAAAAACTCTATTCAATAGAGAATAGAAAATAAGAGAAAATCTAGCTTTCTCGTAATTCGTAGGTATATCACGCCAGGTAACGGATTTTTAAAAACTTATTAAACATCATTATTAGGTTATGTAAAGCTTTTGCACGAAAATATGTTTTTTTATGTAACAACAGGAATGCATGTGAGATGAAGACTAAGCGCTGTTACATTATTAAAGGAAGCTTTTGTTTCTTTACAATTTACCAAATATTTTGATTTAATTTTCCTATTATCAGAGATCCCGGATATTATATTATATATTTGATTCCCAGTGGGGGTACCAGCTGACCCGGCGGACTTTGTACTGCATTTTTTTAAATATAGCTTAAGTTACTCAGCGCTAATGTAGCATTCTAATGGTGAAAGAATTTTTTAAATCGGTCCAGTAGTTTTTGAATTTATTCGTTGCAAACATCCTACATACATACCTACATACAAAGGTTTCTTCTTTATAAGTATAGATTATCCATTACATGGTATTGACTTGTAACGAAGGTAAAAATATACATTTACTGTTATATGGCTATTTCAGTAGTTCGTACACCCAATTAAACAATTAAGCTTATATCTTCTGTTTCTGTAAACGAATGTCACGCACGCCACCCGGAGTGTTGATTAATCAATATGTCGCGTGAAAAACGTAGGTACTTGAAATATGCCTTAAAAAACTAATAATTTAATAAATAATCGAATAGAAAGTTGTAAAAGGCTCAAGTTTCATCCAGATCCATTACATTTTTTCATAAATAACTGCTGTCGATTCTAGTTAACTCTTGAAATTTATGTTAATTATCTGCTGGTCTATTGAACCACATTTTACATATCAATCTTTTTATGTTAATTATCTGCTGGTCTATTGAACCACATTTTACATATCAATCTTTATGCGTTATTATTTTATTTTTAATTTTTTAATTTACATTTTCTAAGCATTTGGCTACATACTAGCCAGATGGTAAGCAGGGTGTGGCCTAAGGTGAAACATGCTTTGCTCATAGCTAAATTGATAATACTAAGGATATCTATAAAATAATACGTGAAGCAAAATCTTTGTCCCCCTTTTTACGAAAATTGCGCGGACGGAGGAGTATGAAATTTCGCACACTTATAGTTTATAAAGAGAAGGATTGCAGAATGTTAATATTTTTTTTAAATTATGCATAAAAAATAAATAAAATCAACAAAACAAACATTACACACACTACCATGTATTTGACACACACGCATATACTCTTTTCAAAAATTTCAAAAATGGAAAAGAAGCCGCCGTAATCTGTCAATGCCAATCCAAACTCACATTCTATCTTTTTTAATTTTTCATTGCTTAGGATACAATCCGTGCAGCCTTAATAAAATTACGGTCGAATTTTGACCACTGGGCGACTAATAGTAATATATAATTATATAAGCTACTATAATATATATATTATCTTATTTATTATATTATCTATATATTAACGTGAAGCAATAACTTTGTACCCCTTTTTACGAAAATTGCGCGGACGGAGGAGTATGAAAATTCGCACACTTATAGTTTATAAAGAGAAGGATTGCAGAACGTTTTTTTTTTTTAAATTATGCATAAAAAATACATTAAATCAATAAAACAAACATTACACACACTACCATGTATTTGATACACACGCATTTATACTCTTTTAAAAAATTTCGAGCAGCCGAAATCTGTCAATGCCAATCCAAATTCACATTCTATCTTTTTTAATTTTTCATTGCTTAGGATACAATCCGTGCAGCCTTAATAAAATTACGGTCGAATTTTTACTACTGGGTGACCACTAGTAAAGAGGAAAATTTTGTATTTTTGTATATATGTTTGCAACGAATAAACTCAAAAGCTACTGGAACGATAGCGCTGAGTAACATAGGCTACCTACATAAAAAAAGAAAAAAGAAATGCGGTACGAAGTCCGCCGGGTCAGCTAGTCTATTAAAAAATAAAGTGTCACCTGTATTAGTCTGCATTTAGGTCCCTTGTAGGTACTATTTTTTAATTTCTCAACGAGTGCACACCTTTTAGTAGCGACTTTATTACCTTTCTGAGTAATTACGGTTACACAGTGACACTAATTAATTGGTGTTGATGGCGCCATGTGTCAATAAACTTTGTAATGCCTCAGTCTGAGCTGGCTGGTTTCAAAGCTAATGGTGCACTTGTTGTGATTAAAACCTGCTTTTCTTCTTCTTCGTCTATTGTTTTTTAAAACTTTCTTAAAACGACCAAAAATTTTTTACGGTACGGTATGAACCTTTATGGATTTTTATTACAACAAATCTCGACCGTAGTTCACAAAATATACAATGTTTTATACAACATATTATAAATACATTTTTTATTTCGTGCGCAGAATGTGCTTAAAAAGGGGTACTAGATTTTTTCTTCACTTAGGTATTAGATTACTTATAACTAGTTTGGCAAGCGTGGTTACATTTGTATGTTAAATTAAAAGTAACAAAATAATAAAAAACCTTAATTATTTAAATTAAAATAAAGAAAAAACAGATAGCATCAAAAATAAGTTTTATTCAGCTTCTTGTCCATTTAATTTGTTAAATATTACTTAATTATATTCATTATCAAATGATTTAATCATAATTTTATGTATTTACATATTTTTTTTCTGTTGTTACTTGCTCCTTTTGCAAGTTTCATCTTAATGTATAAAACAATGTTGTTAAACTTCTTTGGATTGCATTAATCTTTGGGAATTACGTAGATAATAAGTAGAGATAATAACTTTAAATTATATATTTTTTTAATCTTATAAATTGACTAGATGGTAATTATTTATAATTACTAAATAAATATACAGATTTCTTAAAACTATGTTCCGTATTAAAGTCACAATAATTCAACGGACAATATTAAATATGTCATTCATTAGTAAGTTTTAATATTTAGAAAATCAGTTATAAACTTCACTGACAATAAAATGTCGACGCTTTAAGTTAGCTAACAAGAAGTCTTAGGAAATAGGCTAGATGATGTTTCGGACACATTACATTCGGACATACCTAGTGTCCGAATTGACACTTTTTAATTTTCTTATTTTTTTCACTGACGATTAGGACACTCGGAATAATGTTACCTATTAAAAACACACATTGAGATATTGTGATAACGTAACTAAATATTGTTCGGACATGTCCCGAAAGTTAAGAAAAACATTTAATACCAGTAACAGTTTTTATGCAACAAAATCATTGAGATTTCATAATTATACCAGTGGAATACGAAAGTTCTGTAGATAGACATTACGACCAATTATTTCCCTATATCTTTAGATGGTATTACTGAATTTTGTACAGAAATGATGTTACCATTCAGCAATGAACATTTTCTATTAGACTCCGCTGTAGGTATATCATGTTACGCGTTCCTAATTTTCGATTCAGTTAAAAGGAAACTCGATTCGGGTCCAATTACGAAGTTATAGCCCAAGTTGGAATCATTATCTGGGGCCTTACCATCGAAGACCATGAAGCTCTTAACGCAGTATTGTAGTAGCGACGTATTTAAACACGTATCGTTTTGTTTGTACTCGTATCTTTTATTACAGATAGAATAAAGCTTATTTTACATCAGCATAAATACATACTTATTTTCACCATCATTATTTTGGTTACCAACAATTTACCATTACCATTCTCCCTCCGCTTTAACCTGTCATCTGCCGCGAGCACAGATCAGTGCCATAAACAATTAAAATTCTATTGTGTCTGTATTCACGGTAGATGACAGGTTAAACCCTCGCGCGCCATATGTACGCACGGTCGTACGGTCGTACCATAGTAGAATGAAACTCTACTATGGTCACAGATTAGGTAATAGTTACTTCGTAACAGATAAATCACTCCCTACAAAAATTCGTATACCTACTGCGTTAATAGCCTACTTCATTTCGTCGCGACGCGTCGGCGACCGCTGCGTGCTAAATTATACCTAATAGGCTCGACTATAGAGTTGTTATCGATTGGCAGCCGCGCGGCCTTGCTGCCATATCGTAGTAATGATAGGGCTGTTGCTACGATAAAAATATTGTTCACACACAATAACTTGTACCTAAATTAATGTGTCTAAATGGCTTGTTTAAGCTTTGTAATGTAAATTAAAATGAATGATAAATTGAAAAGCTCAATTGTTTATGATCAGTATGAAAACATGGAACTCGGATTATAATGTTACCTATGATATTAAATGAATTACCTACTTAAAGTTATAAATCTTCATCATCATCAGTCCATAATATCCCACTGCTGGAATATAGATTTTCCTTCGTATGAAAGTGTTATGATATGAAATAGAACTGAGTGGGTATAGAGATGGATTATATTCCTTATTTTTTGTAAATAAGGAATATAATCCATAACTCGAGTATAAACACCCATAACTCGAGTATAAAATAGGTAACCACATTCATCATACAAACTTTAATGCAGACATAGTCACAGGTCATTTATATTTGTCTGACGTGTCGTGTCGCGACGCGTCAGAACGGAATCGATTTCATACATACATTGTTTCATACATTTTTAGATTTATATTTTTATGTTGTGACTCAAAATCCGCCTTTAATGTTGAAAGTAAGTAATTAAAACCTACCTATTCTATTCTATAAATTCATCCAAATAAGTACGTATCTATAATGTACCTATACTTAAAATAGTTTCATTAGGTAGATACTTACCTTTCTTAATCAACAGGCAAACTAAAAAATTACAGGTTTTTATTCCTTTTGTTTGATTTACAATTATCAACTTTACAAAAATTGCCAGATGGCATTGTTTTATATTATTAAAACGCGATTTTTAATCACAACATTACTATTTACAATAATCTAAAACACACAAATGTCAATCAACATATATATTCTTATTCACTATTTACAATACTTATTTAATAATAACTATAGAATACAAATGATCGATGTTTTATGAATGACGCAACGTGCACAGCGAACGAGCGTACGATAACGAGCGCTTGCGACAGTCCACTGGCTTTTATATCCAGTGTTGCCAACTCTAACATTTGTCGGATGGTAGAACTCTTCGAAAAATACGGTAAAATTTCCAAAATTATGTTGCAATTTATATTTGAAATACGGTAAAATTACCTTGCCCATTTATTTTTAAGTTCATGAAATAAAACTCATATTTTTATTCAGAATCAGATAGTATTATTGTTTCAATATTTTTGTACATATCAATATTATGTTTCTCAATCATATCTTTAGTGGGATTAAAATCAATACAATTTTTTCCGTGTCGCTGTATGGCCTGCTGCGTTAAAAGGTTTCCCCTGATGGTTTTCGTAAGGAGTTTACTCCGTTTTCTCGTTTTGATGTCGTTGACTCTGCTGAAGACTCTTTCGCACTCGGCATTCGAGTGTGGTAGCGACAAAATGGCCAACATAAACTTTGGCAATTGTTTGAAATGGGTTGATTGGGCATCCTCTTCACTAACCCGCATTTGTCCTACCTGAGAAAAAAAATATGATTAGGGTCCCGTTGCTATAACAATAGAAATAGAAACTAATATGAATCTGGGGGCACGGCAGCTTACTTGGAAACTTACCTGGTGCCAAAACACGTCAGGAGGTTGACTTAAATCCAAATCTTTGTGGTAAAGGGGCAACTTCCGCCACTCATCATCTAGTTCTTGTTGATCTTGGATGGAAGTTGGGGAAATTCTAGGCAGTAATGGAAATAACGTTGAAATTGATTCTTCTCTGTCATTTGAAATCACTCTGTCTAGATCAAATTTTGCTATTTCTGACATAATTTTGTCATTAATAGAGTATCGTTTACGAATGCCAACACAAGCTCCAACAATAAAATTTTTGCACATCTTTCTCAGAGTTAACTTTCTTTCATCATCTTCAATAGAATCTAATTCTTTCTGGACACCTAAACCCAGATATATATCTTTTAGGTCTTTGTGATTTATTTCTGCAGTTGGATCTAAAGTTTCAATAGGAGCAGAGTTTACATAGTTACGGTTTAGAACCAATAGTAACAGCTCTTTATAAAAAGCTGTCATTTTCTCGTCTAGTTTTGTAATCAAAACGGATTCGCTTTGAAAATAGCTGTTTAATTTCGTAAATTTTGGCAACATCCAAGCCAAAAAATAATAATAGGCCTTCATAATAGGATCATTCAGACATGAATGAATATCACGGCACTCCGAATCTTCCAGCCATTTGCTATCGAAATAAAGACGTTACGCATCCCATTGTTCAAGAATCATTTGGACTACTGCGTTTAGGGACAACCATCTAGTTTGTGCTGGTCTAAGAATTTTATGCACATCCACCTCAGCAAAATGCTGGAACTCTTTAAACTCACTCTGCCTTTTACTACTGGATTTAAAGAAGTTGTAAATATTTCGAGCCAGTTTTTCACAATTAGCAGGAAGCTCTTTACATGCGTCACTAGCGCAAAGATGGAGGGAATGGCAAATGCATTTGATCACTATTATACCTGGACAATGTTGACGAAATCTACTTGATACTGAGTTATTTCTTCCCATCATTGCGTTGCATCCATCAGAGCCGAAACCTATTATATTTTCCATTGGAATGTCAAACTTTTTAAAGGAATCAATGACAGTATTATACAGTTTTTCGGCGTTTGCAACGTGATCGGTTGTTTGTTCATCAAATAATTGAATCAAGTCCCAAAACCGAGAGCTCACTTTTTTATTCGTTGGATCATAATACCTCACCACTACAGCTATTGTCTTTACAACAGCAATATCTGTGCTTTCGTCCATCAAAATTGAAAACTTTTGTGACTTCAAATCACTGATCAGGTTTTCTTTTTCAGTTTTACCAATACAGTTATTTATTACAGCTTGAACTTTAGTTCTTTTTAATCTAATATCTTTGGCTATCTGAGAATCTGGGCACAGCTTAGGTAATAAATCCGCTAAATGGTCCATGACATTATGAGATATTTTATGCTCAGCAACGAAAGCAGCTAATTTTATTTCAGCAGTCTTTACCAATTGCTTTTCTGTAGTTGGCATGGATTTAAATGCACTTACTATAGACTGTTGTTTTTTGGATGTCGAGGCACTACATCTTTTTATATTATTGATGTGTTTATTCCCAATTTGGTGGCGTTTTATAACACTTATTTCGGCAGTAAAAGATACATTGCACACATTGCAGGTTGCCTTTGATAAGTCCCTGTTATCTTTTCTTAGCCAGTCACAATATTCTTTATTCAGCAACCATTCGTCCCGAAACTTTTGCTTATAATAACGCTTTCTTTTAGCCGGTACTTGTGTTAGGCTTTCTTCTCTTTCAGAAGCGCAGTCGCTATCAGTATCACTATCCATATTTAAAAAAACTCAGATCACCGATCACCACAACACAATAAACTATGCGTGCGCAGTGCGCTCTATGAATGATTTAAAACAATTTCAATTCAGATACTAATAAACCAGGTAAATTACAAAGGTTTAAGCTCAAATAAAGGCAATGCAATCGACATACCTACCATATTCGTGTGCATAATACGTATCACGCTATTGGGGGAATTCCCGAACATAGTAAAAGTGTGCGAGAAGCGTAAGGCAGTGTTGCCGTTAAATAAATTGCAAAATAACCAAAAGTGATAAAGAAAATAACAATTCAATATCTCGAAATTATTTTAGTTGAGACTTGAGATACACTTATCAAAATAATGATGATTGATGAATGTAGATGAAGCGAAAGAAGTATGCAAGGATCGTAGCAAGTGGAAGGAGATAGTCTCTGCCTACCCCTTCGGGAAAGAGGCGTGATTTATGTATGTATGTATGTAGATTTAAAAAATAAGATTCATTCAAAACTTTCAATGGGTATTACGGTGTTTTTTGCTACCGTAATTAGTTTGCTACGGTAGGTGGTAGATTGAGGCTAATTACGGTGTATTTACCGTAATTACGTTGCAGTTGGCAACACTGTTTATATCGCCGGCGGTAAGCCGCTTGGTAGGTATCTAACGCGCGCAAGTACATGGAGTGACGTAGGCCTGCTATGGTCGTACGTAAGGTGGCCCGCTAATTATACCTACAGCCCCGGACGGGTACGTAAGGTATCTAGCTCCTCATAATTTATTTAATTTATTTATAAAGTATGTCGGCTCGGGTATCTTATTGTTCTGCTCTTGCATGCTTATCTTATTTTTAGTATTATTCACTATAGTTTGACTTTGTTTTTGACTTTTACGAGAGTACTGTAGTGGTACTGTATGACATTGTGGAAATTGAAACTTTTACCTGATGTAAATTTGTTAACTTATATTTTTTGTTTTTTTTTACATGTTGTGGTTGTCTTCTATATTTTTTGTGTTTATTTGTAAGTGAAAATGTCCTGCTACGTATGATAGGGCATTTTCCAATATTTTTGACGCTTGAAGGGAGAAAAGAGCTGGACACTTGCTGAGTTTCTTGCCGGTTCTTTTCAGTACAAGATCTCCCTCCCGCCCCTCAGTAGACTTACGAACCGATGGCATAGTGACATTCACAAGAGCTACTTGTAGCCTAAACTGAACAAATGATTTTGAATTTTGAATCTTATCGTCAAAGTGCCTAGAACAAGCATCCTAGTTCTTTACTGTGTTGTGCTGACAGCTACTTCGGATCAGAGTTATTTCAATCTGATACCTTATCATAAAAATATATTCAATGATCCCAAGTTATAGTTAACGTTAACTCGAAATAATACCTTGTAAAGAATTACCTAAAAAATGACTTGTAAAGAAATAAAGGGGAATTTTGAAACCATAATTTTTGAACTCCGTTTTTACTTCTTAGGTGGCTTAAACATTTATGAAACCTTCTTTCTAAGAACTTTTAACTAGACTTCGTGTCCTGCTTGCTGTTTTAACTAAAATTAAAACCAAAGTCTTTAGGTTCTTTATCCACTCCAAGCAATTGACAGTTTACTCAAGATTATGATGTTAAGCAAGGTTAGTATTAATATGTATATGTATAAAAAGTTTGGTAATAACCTACTAATCTCTCAATCTGAGTTGATTCTAATAACATTTTATGCGAGATTAGTTTGCAATGTAGATTTAAGACTCCAGTGTTAATGTATCCCTGAAGTGTTAATGTATCCCTTCCTATATACTCTGAAGACGAAGCTTTTATACAGTCTTTAGAAGGAATCCATTTTAATATGTCATGGATTAATTACTCAATTGCTTCCTACATTTTTTAAAATATATACTACAAATAATCATTCTTAAGTACATTCATAACAACATTTAATATATCCATCAAGAGTTCAGCTCCTCAGTGTCTGAGAATTCCGGGTGAAGCGTCCATCTCCAGCCTTTGCTACTACCATCAAGTGAGGTGAAGGCCGAGCGATTCGCTTTTGTTTTACAATAAAAGTGAAGTTAAATACAGAATATTGGACCAGCATATTTTGTTAAAGAACTATCATCAGTGACGTCATCTCACGCCGCATCGCTGCATCAGGTGACCGGTTCGGGGGGCTGAGCTTCTTTCTCTTTGTAGGAGGGGCTGCCGCTGGGTTCTGGTCCGTCTCCACTGTTCCCGCTGATAGCAACCGATGTTAGAGGTACCTGGAGAAATTAACCAGACTTTAGCAACGTAAGCACGTGCAGTGGTAAGCGCAGTCGGTGTGCTCAAGTTAAGCAACTTACAAAGGTGGTGGATGGGTGACCAGAAATGTATAATCTTGAGCTCGTCCGTGTTTCGCCACGTGAAGTCGGTTGGTCCCAGATGCATTAGCAGCTGTTAACATTTACCCCCCCCGCGTTTTGGATTATAGCCCTTCCTGTGATGTTTCCATCCCATAGGGAAGGCTCGTGCCCCAGCAGTGGGGACATAAAATGAGCTGATGATGATGCTAACAGTTGGAGCATGAAGTCGCAGCGGCTAGATAGTTAAGGGTGCCGAGTGCGAGCTCTATTTCTCATTCAATCATCATCATCATCACAAAGAGACTTTGTGATGATGATGATGATGACACCAGGCGGTGCTGCTAGGTACAAGGGGAAGCAACGGTAGAGATTAACCGCCTCCGTGGTCTAGTGGCTAAGACCACCGGTTTAGACCCAGAGGTCCCGGGATCGATTCCCAGTGGGGGGTACATGTTTGTGTACTCGGTTTGGTTGGTGGTAGGACTTGTTTGTCCGCCTGGCTAGCTACCACCATCTTATCTAAATATGTCGCAATAACATCAATGTTTGTAGCATTGTTGTGTTCCGGCAGCTAGAGATAAGATAGCCAGTGCCTCACTAGTTGAGGATCCCGGGTGAAGTGCGCTTCCATTGACCTTATCATCACTTAACATCAGGTGAGATCAAGGCACTGCTTACCCGTTAATATAAAAAAAGAGATAAATGAAAAAAGAAATGAAAATTATTAAATAAATAAATACATAATCTTAACTATTGCTTTTTATAAATATGTGTAAAGATATAACAGATTTATCAATGTCGGCAACTATACCTATGTCATTATGAGCTGCACCTTTATTTTTGTCACTGAGGCTATCACCGTGCGTTGTGTATCAGCCTTTATTAATTTGTATGGACCAATACACCACCAATTTCCAGTAAACATCATCTTGTATGTGGAAGGTAAAAATGCTTAAGCGCCAAAAAGGCATTTATGGAAAATGAATTTTAAAGTTTAAACGTTATTAGCAGTTTTCCCTTTCCATCGACAAGCTAAACAGTCATTCTAACTATCGCTCTTAAAAGACGAGGTAAAAAGTTTTTTTCATAGTAGTTTAATTACCAGTGATCGGAATAGGTAGAGCTATTTTGGTTCATTGACCGCAAACGTATATGTTAATATGGATATACCCCGGGATTTCGACTACAATACCGGGATTTTAAAAATAAAAAATAAATGAATGAAGGTAACAGAAAAATGTAATAGTTGGTTTTAAGTAAACCATTGCACACGCGACGTTGCCAAACTTACATCAACGACATCGGATGTCCGAAGTCGCAAAAGATCAATGCGCACACGCGCGTTGTTGCCGTCCTTGTAGGAAGCAAAACACAGCCCGTGGAAACAAAATAGAACAATAGCGACACTCTTTACCTACTTTATAACGAAAAGTATGTGTAACGAATTCCAATGGTGATTGTTTCGGAAATGTCGCATACTTCACTGTGTTTTCACCCATATACCTCATTGTAAGCATCGCGCGATGTGTGGCTTCGTAAGAATTGTCAAGCTTTTAGTTAAGTAACTTGCAACTCAAATGAAATCCCGGGATTAATTTTTAAACTGCGGGACGTAGGGCATGCCCATATTATTATATCGTATTATATTTCGTATAAAAGTACCAAAAATAGCTCTACCTATTCCGATCTCTGTTAATTACATTATTTATGTTATGTATACTGATATACATTTTTTTATAACAGCGTGAAGACGGGGCTCCGACACCGACACTGACAGAGTCGTTACCGGCTTGACAGCTAATTTCCAGCCGTCGCCGTATGCTTTGTGTGGAAGCCTGAAATAGGCGGAACGGTCGGGCCTTTTCCTTTACGAGTAACTACTGAGGGCCTACCCGTTTCGAGCTGATTTACGAAGACAAAATATGACGGCGGTTGCTCAATTCATAGGGATACAGTTTCTTAGTATCTATAGTCGCAGAACAAATTTAAATTTGTTACCTGGAAGACCACCAAATTGTAACATTTTAAATTAATACCTAATTATAATTATACAATTACAATACAATTCTTTTATAGCAACAACTGTCTAGATATTTATTTATATGAGATCTGTGTTTTTAGTTTACCTATCTTATTGCAGTTATTTATTTGTATTTGGTTATCTTATCTTAGTTTGTTTATTGTAAGAAACCATTTCTTTATATTTCATAAATAATAATTATTGTTTTAACAAACAAACTTTACCGACAGCTTATAACAATTCGCATCATGAAGGAGCAGACAATGAATGAATGAATGAATGAATGAATGAATGAATGAATGAATGAATGAATGGTCACCCATCCGAATACTGGACATCGAAATAGTCGCTTAGTTTTCACGATACTGAGCCAAACGCAGAGCTTTGCCCCACTGAGCTCATCGTAACTATATTTATCTTACAAATACCCTTACCAACAGATACCTATATATTTCCAAGAATACTACGATGAATTTATTATATAGAAAATGTACCTATAACAATATTAGTTATGGATTCAAACAGGATATTTTTGTAACAGGAATAAATCGAAAATCGCTTCCACCACAAAACAGATTACCGACTCTGCCTCACGATTGTAATTGTGATATTACGAATATTATCTATGGCACTATACCGATTATATAAATAAAGCTATTAAAAATGGCAACATTAGAGTATTAGTGCGGGTTATTACTAATTCCTTCTAATATTTCAGTGGTATCAAAGTATTAGATACCTATTTAACCCGTTCCGCGCTGTAGGTATAATTAGCGGGCCACCTTGTGTACGACCGTGCGTACATATGGCCAGGCCTACGTCACTCCATGTACTTGCGCGCGTTAGATACCTACCGAGCGGCTTACCGCCGGCGATATAAAAGCCAGTGGACTGTCGCAAGCGCTCGTTATCGTACGCTCGTTCGCTGTGCACGTTGCGTCATTCATAAACAGTGGTCGGAGTAGGTATATTGATTTTAGATACTTGCGTCATGATATCATAACATGGACATGCATTTCTTCCGGAATGTACCGGAGTTTCCAAAAATTTGGTAAATAGAGTAATAAAATAAAAAACCATATGTAAGCAAACAAAATTGTTTATTGTTAATACAAATAATCATTATTACAGTTTTATTAAAAATAATTATTTTTAATCCTCATCGGTTACAAGTTCTACATTTTGATTTTCTGTCTCTATACAATTAAAATAAATAACTATAATTTTTTCAATATTTTCTAATTTTAAGCTATTTCTTTTAACATCTAAGATCCATTTGTAAGTGAAAAATGATCGTTCAACATCTGTAGATGTCAATGGAGCGAATTTGAAATAAAGTTTCTGATTATTTGCTACGCTTTTTTCAATACTCTCGCTGTATTCTCTAATTGTATCTAAATCTGGATTTCGTTCCATAACTGATTCTATTTTATTTTTTATATTCTCATTATTGCACTCGTTAAGCGTAGCCCTTACTTGATCAAATACTAAAAGTGAATCAGCTAGAGATAAATTTTGTTTTTGTAATTCTTTTAGGGCTAGTAGTATAATAGAGTAATTTTCTTCAATATATTTTAAATCATTTTCTAAATTTTGTTTTTCCAAAATGTTTTTTGCGTTTCGTATGGCTATAGCATCAGAACTGCTCAAGCAGGATAAAACTTCTTTTATTTTATCTAAATGTTGAGCGTAGTAAGATGCTGCCTGTAACCAAGTACCCCATCTGGTAATGACTGGTTGCGGAGGCAACGGTAAGTCAGGATATTTTTCTTTTAAAATGTTTACCCTAGGAGCCTTTAAAAATACTTTTTTAACATTTGATATAAGAATATCAACATCGTTGTATTCTGACCTTATCTGCTCACTTACACGATGAAGAGCGTGCGCCAAACATGTCACATGCTTCATTTCAGGTAAGTAATGTTTTAAATTTCGCCCTGCAGATAGCATGTACGCTACACTGTCAGTGCAAAGCATTAAAATATTGTCAACTTTCGCTTCAAAAGTGTTTTGCCATAAATTTTCTAGACATTGCAGTACAAATTGTGTTATTGTTTGTCCATTTACTGCTGTTAGCATTTTACAAGCAATCAAATAAGGCCGGCCTGCACTATTACTAGGATGCAATGGTTTTATTAGGAAATTGACTATGTATCGACCAAAAATGTCTGTTGTCTCATCCAGCGATATCCATAGTTTCTCATTTTTATTAGTTTCATAAATCGAATTGATTTTATTCCTATAAAACTTCTCCAAATAAACTTTTCGTAACTGTGATTCGTCAACCACTTTACGATTGGTATAAACGCAACAACAAGTACTGCACATATATTTCTGAAAAAACTCTTTGAACGCTGGATTTTTCATTTGCGACCAAGGAATATTGCATAGAATCAGGAACTTAATGAGGTCGAAGTAAAATTCCTCTTGCGGTCTCTTAAATTTTCCTTGATGTACAGCGCCTTCAATGTGTTTGGTAATGTTGCCTCTATTCACAGCTTTGAAATGACTTTCACACTTTGTACAGTATATAGTGCCACTAGCGTTATCGTAAAGTAGCTCAGGATAGTGCAATAACCACTTTTGCACTGTTTCAGCCTTGACCTTTGCCATATTTATTTATATCTCACCTAAAACAATGATTTAAATTTACAATATATACATACACAACTGTAAAGTCGATAATGAAATTCTGTTTCATATAAAGTGTTTTTTTTAACTGAAGCGGTGATAGCCCTGCGGTGTGCGTACCGGACTCTCATGCGCTGTGATGATTGCTATAAAGTGATTTTTTTAACTGTTTCCAAGTTCTAAAACCTTCTTAAATAGTGAAAATAATTAAAACTTACCCGTACAAAAACAACTTCAAATGGGCCCAATCCAAGAGTAATAAATCGATGTCCGTAGTTATAAGCCAAATTCGTCGTTTTAAGTAGATTTCAGAAGACAGTAAACAAGCCAGGGTCAAGTCAAGATATTCACAACACATAAAATAAGCGCACTCCACGAACCGAAATAAGTGAGTGAGCCACTTGGTCTGGATGTCGGTGCGAGCGCATTGTTTTCGAACAAACAGTCAATGAGTCATCCTGGATACTTGATTCTAATTGGTCAGATGCGTTGAGCATAGAGATAAGAGGACAAAAGACCCTGTTTGCCGGATGTCGTGTGTTGAAATGAATATTATTATTATATCATTTTATACATGCTTAGGCTTTTACTCCAACACTTTTACTACAACAAGGTTTTTACACACCAGTCATTTTTTACTATTAAATTCTGGTCATCTACGCCACTAGCAGCATAGCGTTGAGAGTATTGATACATTTTTAACTAGTTTCATGTAATAATTTCGATGTTTCGGTATTTTTATCATAATAATCCGGAAACTCGGAGGAGTATCCATATTAACATATACGTTTGATGTCAGTGACCTTAATTCAATATACCTACTCCGACCACTGTTCATAAAACATCGATCATTTGTGGGTATTCTGTAGTTATTATGAAATAAGTATTGTAAATAGTAAATAAGTTTAATATAAATGTTGATCGACATTTGTGTGGTTTAGATTATTGTAAATAGTAATTAGGTGATTTAAAATCTCGTTTCAATAATATAAACCAATGCCGCCCGCGCCTGGAAATTTTTGTGAAGTTGATGATTGTAAATCTAATAAAAGGAATTAAAACCTGTCATTATTTAGTTTGCCTGTTGATGAAGAAAGGTAAGTACCTACCTAATGAAACTCTTTTAAGTATATACATTATAGATACCTACTTATTTGGATGAATTTATAGAATGAAATAGGTTGGTTTTAATTACTTACTTTCAACATTAAAGACGGATTTTGAGTCACAACATAAAAATATAAATCTAAAAATGTATGAAACAATGTATGTACGATTACGTTCCGACTCGCGTCGCGACACGACACGTCAGACAAATATAAATGACCTGTGACTATGTCTGCATTAACCTTTTGAACGCCACGGTCGGCACTGGACGACAAATGAAAAAGTGCCCAACACGCCACCGTCGTGTATAGCCGACGAGAAAACGAAATTTTTAAAATACAAAATAAATATACTAAATTAACTTTTTTGTGTTTCTTTTTCCTATTATTTAAAAGTACAGTAATGATATATAGTAAAATGGCACGAAGATATATCCATTAGTTACATTTCACTAGCAAAAATTATCATTAAATATTGCTAATCGAAATCCTTAAAAAAGGTGTTCTCCTCACGCCACAGTCGGCAAGATACGACAGCTAGTGAAGGGTAAGTTAGGTAAATTTATTGAATAGTGCAGAATAGCTATTGGCATATAATAGTTCGTAGCGGCCTCGCTTTTTGTAAATTTTGCTTACCTTTTTAATGAAAACCAAAATAGTAGAGAAAGATTTTCATAAAATGCGCGAAGGCACTTATTTGAGCTCCTAGATTGAACTACTGTTCTAAACAAATGAAATAAAAAAAATAGAATGTTATCTCTTATATAGTCGAATAGTTCGTAGCGGCCTCGGAATTTTTAGATATCATTGATTTTACATTTTACATTTTTACATTTTTAGATTTTACAAAACTTCTAAAATCGCTTTAAGATCGATGTGAATTTCTCCTATCTACGATAATATTATTGAGCAAAATTTATACCAGAATAATTGTTACTTCATGAGGAATAAACATTTAATAATGAGTTTATAATCCTATTTCGATAAAAACGATAAATACAACTGCAAAATTACTATAAAATGCGATGCGCCGGCCGTCCGAACTCAGCTTTTTCTCGCAGAGTGGAAATTTGTAATACTAAGGATGAATTTATTATTCGATAAAAACGATAAATACAACTGGAAAATTACTACAAAATACGAAACTGGGCATTTTACGCAAAAATCACAGTCGAGATGTAATAGGCCTCTTAATAATTAGTACTCTAATAGACAACCTTTTCTTTACCTTATTGTTTATAATTTTTAGTTTACTTGAAATGTCACATCCCTACCTCACACGCGAGAAAGTTGTCAAAGGTCGTGCCAACCACGCCATAGTCGGGTCTTCCCGACAGCGGATGACTTCACGAACGAGATTAGTGATGTACCTTATTATTATCTGATTTATTCGTTTGCAGTTCTAATGTCTACTTTTACTTTGTTTAGAATTTTGTAACTGCTGTTAAATGATACGAAATAGTGTCAAATAAAGATTGATATAACGAGTAATATTTTATTTCAAAAATATGTGACGAATAGCAATTATTAAATTGGTTATTGACAAATTATCGATAAGATCGTTGGCATTCCTATTTTATTTGTAGGTATTTGCTCTGAATTTGTGGCTTGGCGTGGAAGGGGCGCCAATGCGTTTGCGCTCTGGCGTTCAAAAGGTTAAAGTTGTGACAACACGTTTGGTGTGGTGGTTAGTGACCCAGCCTGCCACGTCAGCGGTCGTGGGTTCGAATCCCGTTAGGGGCAAATGTTTGTATGATGAATGAGGATACTTATTTTATACTCGAGTTATGGGTGTTTATACTCGAGTTATAAGGAATATAATCCATCTCTATACCTACTCAGTTCTCTTTCATATCATAACACTTTCATACGAAGGAAAATCTATATTCCAGCAGTGGGATATTATGGACTGATGATGATGAAGATTTATAACTAAGTAGGTAATTCATTTAATATCATAGGTAACATTATAATGTTCTCTCATGGAACTCGGATTCATACTGATCATAAACAATTGAGCTTTTCAATTTATCATTCATTTTAATTTAGATTACAAAGTTTAAACAAGCCATTTAGACACAGGTTAATTTAGGTACAAGTTATTGTGTGTGAACAATATTTTTATCGTAGCAACAGCCCTATCATTACTACGATGGCAGCAAGGCCGCGCGGCTGCCAATCGATAACAACCCTATAGTCGAGTTTATTAGGCATAATTTAGCACGCAGCGGTCGCCGACGCGTCGCGACGAAATGAAGTAGGCTATTAACGCGGTAGGTATACGAATTTTTGTAGGGAGTGATTTATCTGTTACGAAGTAACTATGACCTAATCTGTGATATGGCGCGCGAGGACTTAAAAGTATCTATTACTTCAAATAAATTGTAATACCTACAATTCACACCCAATCTCTCTTTGATACCACTGAAATATTAGAAGATAAATATTAGACAATATTGACTAATATCAACATCTTGAACGTCTCTCTGAATAGATAGGTTGGCAGTTATTACCTTGAAGCTAGTGTCAGTTGTGTTTCCTACCCGTATTCATTCGACCGTTTACGAAAACGAAAATTTGTATGGCACAATTTTAAGTCTTCATTTATGTCAATGCCATGCAAATTTTTGGTTAACGTGTTCCAATGTCAAATGAAACTCACTCTAGGCTCCCAGAGATCATGAGTAGAGATAACACGAATACTGATTAGCCCGAATACCGAATATTCGGCCACTCTCTCGGCCGAAGCGAAATATGTGTGCATTAATTGACTCTTTTTCTTATTAATGAAAAATTTGTGCTATTAGTAGTGCAGGAATATAGTATAGTAACGTAAGAGAAGACATTTAGAGCCTTACTAAAAAACATATGCTTGAAATACATCTTCATTGTTCTATCCCCGTCATGTAAACTCCTTCATACTTCGGAAGGCACGTAAAGCCGTTGGTCCCGGCTGTATTAGCAGTCGGTAACAACTACCAATCCGCTCTGGGCCCGCGTGGTGGTTTATGACCCGTTCTCCCTATCCATCCATAGGGATGGCAAGGAAAACTCCATTTCAAATTAGAGTGAAAGAGACAAACAACGAAATAACTATTCTATTCTATTATGTATTAAAGGAAACCTGTTTGTTAATACGCAAATGTAAAGGTACGGTCCGCATTAAACCGCTGCGCGCTGGTCTTTAATATTAGATTTGGTAATTTTTTACTTCATTTCGTAAAACATTTCGTTACTTTCAACTTGGACAGACAGGGACAGAGAAGTATTATGCTCAAAGCCTTTTATTCAAATTTATTATAATCACTTATTGACTTGGTAATTAATATTCAAAATCACTTACATAAATCTACCGAGATACTGAGTAGGTAGGGATTATTAAAGGATTAAAATTCAAAGTGGGAAGAGAAATAAATCTCTTTAAACAAAAACATAGCTTCGCTCTATAAAATCAATAAGAGTATTTAGGATTTGTTACGCACCTGTTTATTTACATAACATTTATTTGGGGCATCGTCTTACGTACATTGGATACCATTTTGTTACGAAATCCCTTTGAATACATAGACGTCTTTACGTAAGTAGTTCCAAAGGGGATACCGCGGAAATCACTGACTTATCATTATCCGGGTAGTTTGAAATAATGCAAAATATTATCTTTGCGGGATATTTATTATTGGAAAAGGTACAAAAAGGGTTTTAGGTATACAAATGTGCGTGCAAATGTAGTACTATCGATTTATATAATAATTAGCCATGATCCTCTTATGATGCTTAGGATAGTTATATCCTAATCCAAATGATAGAGTTTGAAAAGATTGCGGCACGCGCTTAGAGGAGATCTCCATTTTGGTCATCTGACAGCTATTACCACGTTACGAGTGTTAAAAACTGTGAGAGATCACGCGCTGGTGGTCCAGGTCCGTATACCAGCCGCAAGTTGATTTACCGGCCACTGGTAGATGAACTGGCTGGAACACGGGCCGCAGCACCTTGGCTGGACACGGAGCAGTTTGAAACTGGTGCCTGCTCACTCACCTGCCGGACACGTGGTGCCTACTGCCGCTTGATGATCAAGGTATATCCTTATTATCATCGAACTAACGAAAAAAAATACAGTCCACTATAAATTACAACATCGCCCGCGGCACTATTTTGTGGTCAGTTATGATTAGAGGTGATAGAAAGACCAGTTGTTGCAATGTGCAGAATTGTCAGAGAAAAGGTAGACCCGGATTTAGATGCCCACTCTACTTTTAGAGTAGACACTTTGCTCTCGAGGTTTAGGTACCACATGTTAAGTAGTGGCATAAATATCGCTGCTGGCAGAAGGTATCAGATTAAGTGGCTCACCACTACGCTTACTGCGCTTGTGCATATCTGCGAGTTCTTCAGTCTGGAAAGTGGCGACAGAACTGCATATTATCCCGAATAAAGTAGCAGTATGTATATCCCAGTAGACTAGATTAGAGCATCGATGCAAGAAGGGTTATAGGGAGAAATTAAGGAGCTCGTCATTAAAAAACCAGTGAAAATTTGCGCGTCTGTAGGTCTCGGAGGTGACGAGAGAGCTGTGAGTCAAGTCGGAGCATGAAAATCACTGCTGACAATAGGATTCAGATCAAGAAGCTTACCATTGCCACACGCCGTCGCAGATTTGTGCTCTAGAAAGTGGCGACAGATCTGCATCGACTACAAGTCAAGCTTCAAGTCAAATTGCAGCATGAACATCGCCAAGCCTAGCATCGCGGCCAAAAGAGTAACAGATAACGGAGCTCACCATTGACACGCCAGTACAGATTTGCGCGTCCGAAGGTCTGGGAGGCGGCGAGAGAGCTGCATCGAACCGCAGATCTAGTTGCAGCATGAACATCGCCGCTGCCAAGGTGGTTACCGACACAGCGAGCTGCGCAGACGCTACACCCACGCAAGTGGTGCTGCCACAACTGCAATGAAACGACACGGTTGAAAAACAAAATTTGTAGCAGGAGACAGTGGTGTAGTAGTGGTAGATCTGAGCAAAAAGAAGTAGGGGAAGTTTTTGGTCTTTATCGTCACCTTATGGTAAAGTACGAATAAACCGAAGCACGACCAATACAAGCTTCTCAATATTTGAAAAGCAGGCTAAGCAGTTAATTTTCGTTGTTTTGTTTTTGGGCTTTCGTGCTTCTGTACCTAAATTAGCTATAAAAAGTAAATAAAAAGTAAATAGCCCATAACTGTCCCACTGCTGGGCAAAGGCCTCCATCATTGAAATTAAGTCATCACTACAAATTATGGGCATTGGCTTCATCACCACGCTTGCCAAATGCGGGTTGGTGATCACAAACCCGGGCTATGCATCGAAAAAGCCAAAACACACTTTTCCCCGACCTGGAAACTGAACCCGGGACCTTTGGCTATCAAGCCGAGCGCTTTGCCACTCGGCCACTAAGTTAGCTATAACACTATCTTATCAAAACATGTCACCATAACAACAGTGTTAGTAGCATGTTGTGCTGTGTACAGTTAGAGTAAGACAGCGAGATTCTCAGTATTTAAGAAGAAGAAGAAAAAAAAGAAGAAGAAGAAGAAGGAGGAGAAGAAAAGCATTTATTGACACTCACACATATACAACAAAATGAATATGAATAAAATAAAACACAGCACAAAACAAGTGACGATTCCGGGTAAAGTATGCTTTCAATTTCGGTCTTATCATCACCTTCAGGTGAGACGATGATAAAGTGCATCTCCGCTGTAGAGTAAATAATAGCCGAGGTGCGAAGAGGCAATTTGCAAGGACGGCTAGTGAGGCACAATCCAGTTCTACTAGCTGTCTTCGCTAAACACTGCTTCTGCTTAACATCAGACAGATTGGATTCATTTGCCTTAATAAAAAAGACATTAAATAACACATACCCTATATTCATAAGAGATCTGAAACAGAACGTCAGCATGGCTATGTGGGCTGCTATCGCTGCGGCCCACAGCATCGTCAGAGGGATGGCGGCGCAGGGCGAGGGTCCCAGCGCGCGCCAGGGCGCCGCCCAAACCCGGGTGGCGGTAGACCGCGCGGACGCCCAGCCGCCGAACCCGCGGCTGTAGTACACCGATGTTGCTATGGTGACAAAGCAGAAAAAAAATGGGTACGCCTGCACATAAAACTACCTCAAACCGTCAAATTTCCTCAATAGATTGATAACTTCTTTGTATCGCATATAGTTTACAATTTTTTGAAAAATTTGACAGTTTTTTGGATAGATTTATGTGCTTCGTTTAGTTTTTATTTTCAAAGAGAATTTAACACTACGTTTATTTATTTTATTGAACCAGCCAGTAAGCATTATAAAGCCTTCTTGATGGAAAGCGGTTGATATATTTTATGGGTGGTCGCAATCCAGTTGGAATCTGGACAAAATCCCACCACCAGGCTTTTCTGGTAGATCCCTTGGTGCCGCACCTTAGGTAGGTGATTGAGGACTTAGGACTTTACCTAAGTCTGTCGCAGTAACGACAAGGTTAGTGGCATTGTTGTCCTTCCGACAGCTAGGGATAAGATAACTATGTAGTTTTTTAGGGTTCCGTAGCCAAATGGCAAAAAATGGAACCCTTATGGATTTGTCATGTCTGTCTGTCCGTCCGTATGTCACAGCCACTTTTTTCCGAAACTATAAGAACTATACTGCTGAAACTTGGTAAGTAGATGTATTCTGTGAACCGCATTAAGATTTTCATACAAAAATAGAAAAAAAACCTGGGGGTTCCCCATACTTAAAACTGAAACTCAAAAACTTTTTTTTCATCAGACTCATACATAGGATAGGTCTTCAAAAATGATATTAAGGTTTCTTATATCAATTTTTTTCTAAACTGAATAGTTTACGCGAGAGACACTTCCAAAGTGGTAAAATCATGGTAATGTCCCCCCCCCCCCTGTAACTTCTAAAAAAAGAGAATGATAAAACTAAAATAAATATAAAACGTACATTACCATGCAAACTTCCACCGAAAAATGGTTTGAACGAGATCTAGTTAGTAGTTTTTTTTTAATACGTCATAAAGTACGGAACCCTTCGTGCGCGAGTCCGACTCACACTTGGCCGGTTTTTTACAAATTAATTAAAGACACTCGCAGTGTAAAATAATCATTATTTATACAACTCCCAGCAATACAACAGTACCTAAGTGATATAGTAATATCACAATTTCGGAAAATAAAAACATAAGCGACAAAAACTAAGCTTAAAGAAATAGCATTTTAACTCTGCAATTAATGCTGAGCACACAGCTGAGCTCGTAAATCAAAATGAACGCCACGTAGGCAGGCAACGCAATTTGTACGAGTATTACGACGAATTAAGGAAGTAGGGCGATAATAATTAATTAAGTGCTTGACTTTAGGCTTTTGTGTGAACTCCTGGCGTCTTCCAAGAATAGTCAACGGATTTATGTTTCAGGTCGTTTGTTTAAGCACAACAGGAAATATTTTAATATTCACTTCACCTTATTATGGTACCTAAGTAATGATAAATCCGAAGGAACACACTTTGCCTGAAACCTTCAACTTATTTTGAACTAGCTTCATTAGCTATCTAAAGAAACTAAAACTAGCTTGACTTTCTTTCTACTATGTGTCATTTACTAGTCATCTATTTTCTAGCCGTCTCGCAAGATTTTTCAAACTAGCTTGACAAACTATCATATTTCTGGAAACACAAACTACTCTTAGCTTGACTTTTAAACTATCTGCTTGCTATGTTAGGCTAGCTCGTTTGAAATAATTAGGGAGCTAGTTAATTCAAATCAGCTTGACCAGCATTGTTGCTATAGCGGGAAAATACCAATCAGTTAAATGTTAGCGTTATAAAAGTCCATTTTATATCCCACAAATCTTACGATCCATTCGAGTAAATAGTTAGCTATTTATCCTACAACATTTCTTTGAAATCTGAACATATTGGTCTTAAATGTAAGTGGAATAATTGAGTGTCGAGTGAGAAAACTAGGTATCACTTGCAGATATTGTTGCTCGAATAAACGATTCAAGGTGAGAGATTCTATTTTCGTAATATACGAGTAACATGCTATTTCCAGCGCATTTACAAAGGATCGAAAGGTTGCCACCCAACTGATGACTCGAAGTGGAAACTTAAATATAATCCTGGATTATAAATACATCTACTAGTATCTAAGTGCGACATCAAAACTTTGACTTTGTGTTGATAAAAAATCTAGATAAGATATTACGTGACACCTGTATGTATCGGATATTTTTAAAAGGTATAACTCGAAATAAATAACTCATCATTTCTCTGCCCAGCTCCGCAATTTTCTTTAGGGTTGGCGCAATATGAAAAATTTCGCATCACACTAAGCCTGTTAAGATCCAAAGGGGGGTCAGGCAAGGAGACACTATCTCACCTAAACTGTTTACCCTGGCGCTAGAAGACGTTTTCAAGAAACTGAACTGGGACGACAAAGGCCTTTCGATAGCGGGTACACGAATATACAATTTCTGATTCGTGGATGATGTAGTGCTATTCGCTAGTGACCCAGATGAGCTTCAGACAATGGTTCACGAACTACACGACGCATCCTTGAATGTAGGGCTTGAGATGAATCTAACTAAAACCAAGGAGGTCATGCACTGACTCCGAAAGCACAGTGGTGATTACGGTTAGGGGTGCGCCACTCGAAAAAGTCAGCAAATACTACTATTTTGGTCAAGAAATCAGACTTAGGAAAAAAAAAGAAAACAGAAATAAGTAGGAGGGTGCGTCTGGGCTGGGCTGCCTTTGCAAAACTGGACTTTTCTTTCAGAATGAATCTCAGCAGTCAGAAAGCACGGATATACAACCAATGCGTCTTACCCGTTCTTACCTACGGAGCCGAAACTTGGGTGACAACTAAAGCCATCCTTCAGATATTATTAGTTACTCAAAGGGCGATGGAACGTAAGCTGGTAGGAGCATCTTTACGAGATCGGAAGACAAATAAGTGGTTGAGAAATCAAAGCAAAGTGTCAGACGTAATAAAGCCAGAAGTGGCAATGGGCAGATCACGTAGCCTGTAAGTCAGACTCGTGGTGCAAGGACCTGTTGGAATGGAGACCGTGGAACTATAAAAGACCAGTTGGCAGACCCTAGATGAAATGGAAAGACGACATCAGAAAAATAGCGGGCCAAAATTGGATACTGACAGCCCAAAATAGAACGAAGTGGAGGGGGTTGAAGGTGGCCTACACCAAACTGGTCGAAGAAGGCTTGAGATGATGAGAACAAAAGCAAGTCCACAGAGCAATACTTTAAATTCAGTATTTTCAAATGCTAATCTGATGACGAAGAAATTTTTCTATGCTATTATAAGTTTACGCAAGATTTACTGCGAACAAAGTACAATTTGGAAAAATGTCGAGAAATATTACACGAACGGGATTCGAACCCGCACCCTCTGACAATCCGGGTCAGGTGCGCTTCCAATTACGTTATCGTGGGTCTGCCATCAACATCAGATCTTAACATTTTTACAAGTATCAAAAATTAGATTAGGCAAGTTATATTTATAATAATGGATAAATATTATTTTACGCTTTGTTGCGAACAAATTAAACACAATTTGGAAGAGTGTTGAAAAAAATCCACGAGTGAAAATAAGTATATGCTATTCTTTCTTCTGAAGAGGAGGCTTTCCTAACTTCCAAACTCTTCAACAAAATCAAACCTGCAGCGAGCACGGTGACTGCCCCCGCTGGTACCCCCAAGCCCAGCATTGGTTTCTGCCGTTCCTCCAGCCAGCCTACGGCGCCTACTACCAAGCCTCCGATACCGCACACTATCTGCAACAAAATCGTTTAATTACACATCTTTATTATATTTTTTTTAAAGTCAACATTATTGACATCAGTCTATATCAGTCCAAAGGGTTTCTCCGAGAGCACGCCACTGAGCACGCTCTGCGGCTGCTCTTATCCAGCTCTTGCCAGCCACCTTGCAAAGATCGTCATATCATCATCATCATCATCATCAGCTTATACTAGTACACTGCTGGACATAGGCCTCTCCGAGTGGACGCCACTGAGCACGCAATCGTTATATATCGTTAAATAATAAAAATTAAAAAATCGTTTATAGTTTTTGTCTACATCTTTTTAAAGATATCCAAATAAACGAGATGTAAAAATCTACCATCTTGTAGAAAAAAAGAGGGAAAAAGGATAAAAAAAACTGTCGACTGGCTCCGCCGATGGGTCTTTGCTAACTTGTTTTTTTCTCAACTCGTAATTAGACTTTCGTCAATATAAAGAGGACGAGGACGGCAGACGAGAACATAGAAAATTTTGCCATACAAATTATTTTCCTAAACATGATTTTTTTTAAATGTTCAAATAATTTTTTTTTAACGCAAATTTTGTTGCGAACAAATTACAAAAACATAAATGTTGAAAAAATTTCCACGAGCAGGATTTGAACCTGCACCCTTCTGACATTCCGGGTCAGGTGCTCTTCCAATTGAGCTATCGTGGTTCTAACCAGCCCGCCGAAATTATTCAACACTATTTACTTTGAAAGCCAAAGGCGCCCATTCAATGTCAACAACTACCGTCATTAACATCCGATCATAATATTTTTACAAATATTATACTCGTAAATCAGTTTAGAAGTAAGCAAGCAAGCTATTTATAAATGTTCAAATAATTTTTTTTAACGCAAATTTTGTTGCGAACAAATTACAAAAACATAAATGTTGAAAAAATTTCCACGAGCAGGATCAGCAGCAGCAGCGAGCAGGATGTCAGAAGGGTGCAGGTTCAAATCCTGCTCGTGGAAATTTTTTCAACATTTATGTTTTTATGATTTTTTTTTCACTTTATTTGGTACAACCAACCAGATTGAGTGATTGGATGTCAAATTTTTGCAATAGGCACCCTGTGCTCCAAAAAAATCTAGCTATCATTTTAAATAGGTATCAGTTCTACGGAAGGAACGTTATGGATTGTATGGAATGTTGATTTTTTAATGTCTGGAGTGAATCAATAATGGAGTTCAGAGTAATGTAATAATAGCCGTGTAGTCAATAGTGAAAGGAAGAAAAAACGATCATTGTTTAGACGATATTTAAGTGGTGGATGAATCACGTTGGAATTCTTATGAATTACCCAATTTATTTTTAAAGCGCTGTACATAATGGCTCGATAATGTAAACAGCAATTTGTCAAAAATATTTTTAAACGTTTTAGCCCGTCTGTTACTAGATTATTATTTTTATATTCCAAAGGCGTTGTACAATAACGACCATTAACATGTATAGGTACCCTTTTTTCGACGTTTAATCTAAGAATTGCAACTTGGTTTATTTAACGGTTGTATGATCCCGACATTAAGCTCTCCCGGATAAGCTTCGTCTTAGCAAATTGAGTCAAGAGCGCTGGGGGAAGCTGATTGACTGTTCGATTAATTTCTGGTCGGACACTTCGTTCTTAAATTAATCAGTTATCTGCTAATAACTAATTGATTATCTGCTTATCTGCTAAGATAACTTGTTAATAACACTTACATTAATGCTAATGATCACTAAATTGTTGTAAGCCAAACTAAAGAAAAATAATTAATAATATATTATTCTAACTATTTTTTAAAATCTAATCTAGGTACACTTTTTAAGTATACTTATAATGGTATCTTATTTACTGAACACTATGTCAAGGCTTCCATATTTTTTTCATATTTAGGTTGCCTGAAAAATACTTATTTTAGTAGGTAATACAGTTACCCTTTGTGTAACTTCTGAAATTTCTTTATTACGTGTCTGTAAAATAAAGGTATTCTATTCAACTCTAATGATGTATGTTACAACAATGGCGTTGAAAGCCATTTACAGGGTCTGAGATTGTCAATTTACGTGGGTACCACTCTAAAGATGCAATAATTTCCTAATAGCGTTACGCTAAAGGCACCTTGAGTGTTTAAACGTTATTAAGGACTAATTGAGTTATAGTGAGTTAATCGTAAGTATACATAATATGTAAATAGCACAAAGAGCATAGCTAGCAGTTCTACCGACTCAAACGCCTCAGGCTATAAGTAAGGCCGGAGACACGCTTGTATTGCAAACCCCTGCAAAACATAAATACGAAAACAGAGCTAAAAACTTAGTACCCTTCAAACCAGAAAAGAGGAATTCAAAACAATACTGCTTAGCGGCAAATAGATATTAAAAAGAAGCGAAGAAACGTATGCGAAAGAAGCAGCGATAAAATTGAGGAGAAAGCTTGACTACGACCGGTGTCCAGTTTCATATGTCAGGAGCTGCATTCGTCAAGCATCTCTTGACTCGTGAACGTAAGGTACCGTACAAAATAAAATATTCTCCCCAGACGCTAAGATCGCCTACACTATAGTTCGTAAAATTAGCCACAACAGCCTCCTTATACAAGCTTTAACAGGACACGGCGATTTCTCCGATTACTACACCGTTTCAAGTGTAAGGAGAGCCCGCTTCGTTAATACGACACTGATTCCAAGAAGACCATCCAATATCCAATGTTAAATTAACGGAACTAAGTGTTACTTTGCGGAAATTATTGGCACACAAATATGCACCCGCGGGCGGTGCTTGCGTACTGCATCCAAGCTTGATGAACGAGTGATTTAGCGGAATTAACATTGCATTATTTAAATTACATTTTTGTGTAACTAGTAAATGTTAGATTGCCCAATAAACACAAAAGCGAAATACGAATTGGAACTGAAAATAGATGGTCTTGTGGACATGACCACAAAGTGCGTGAACAAAAAGTCTAGACAGGAATTAGTTCCAAACATATGGACGCTGTTGTGAATGGTGCCAATCATAGGAACAAAAGTAAATTATTTAAGTCTGCAATCATACAAAAGATTGTTTTAAATTAAGGTATGTAATTATGGTATAGAAACAGGCACAAATCATATTGTAGATTTAAGAATGTTTACTATATTTAGTAATTATGACGTTAATTAAAAAAAATAGGTATTCAGGTTTCTTGCAAAATGTTACATATAAGTTTTCGGAAGAATTAGATTTTTGAAAAAAAGAGACTTTGTTAACAATTTTGAAATGTCAATTCTATCTTGTAGTCAAATACGAAAATTTGATTATGGAAACATTTCAATATGAAATGTAAGTGGAGACTGAAAGACGTCCTAAATTCACACAAAAAGAAATTACGTCCTTCGGGCGGCGGCGATGCGTGACGACGGATAATTCGTGTGTAAAGCCTTTTTACATTTTGACCTTTCAATGTTCTCGTGTTGGAAAGATAGGAGAGAGTTTAGTATAAGTTTCTACTTTTGGTGACAATGACAGCCTTTCAATCGTCTTTATCTTATCTTATATCTCATATTTAAAACTTGATTGAGAGTACGAGTTTCTCATCCAATATTCATTTTAAAATATCGCAAAAAAGAAATATTTTTGTACTGTAGAGTGAAGTCACCGGTGATTACGAATACTTATGTGAAAGAAGTTGTTAGTAACTGAAACCATAGTGGGAGAATCATTGCCAAAAGAGAACTGATATAGAAAACTCTACTCAGATCACGTTACCAAGAATTAATATGGCAAATTGGTAATTTGTCACCAGAAGGCGCCTGCTTTAATGTCTCGTTTTCGTTAACTTGGTCGAAAGGTGACTAAAACACTCACAAGGCACTAATTAAAAAAATACAAGCTACAACAAATTATGTTCATATCTATTCATATCACGTTTCGTTGTTTTGAGATGACGGTTGTTGCCAACGTGTTACGACGCGTTGAAACTCTTTTGTCTTTTTACAAAACTTATTCTTTTGTTCTATTACTGTCTTGTTTGATTATTGTCATTGAAAAAAAAAGAAATATCTAAAAAAATGTTAATTATTTATATATACTAATATTATAAAAGAAAAGTCGTTAACAACCACCGATCTGCACTGGGCCCGCGTGGTGGTTTATGGCCCGTTCTCCTATCCATCCATAGGAAAGGTTCGTGCTCCAGCAGTGGGGACATAAAATGAGCTGATGATGATGATGATGATGATGATGATGATGATGATGATAATGATGATGATGATGACTAATGAGTAACGTCTCGAAGAGTATTTGTAATAAATGGCTAAATTTGATTTATCATTCTACTAATATTACATATCCAAAGCTCAACCAAGACTTCAATTAATTCTTGTAGCTTAACGCCTCAGCGATAAAGGCGGCAATAAAGCTCCGATCTCATTCAACTTTTAATTGATAGATTCCGCGAAGCTTTAAAAATATCTGACTTGATCCTAGTCACATAAAGTTGGGTTTTGTTTGATTCTCCATGATAATATCTCAATTTCCATTCGACTTTGTGTGGCTATCACTCCATTTGAAAGGTTTTTATTCGGTATTTGGTCGCTCACTGCGCCTTATACAGAAGCTGAATGGGTGCATTCAGCTGGGTCAGGCAAAGGTTTTGAATAGGAGAGTACTTATATCTCTAGCCTAGAATTCAATGCACGTTTATGTAGCATTACTTTAGATATAAGAAAGCATCTGTAGTTTTTCGGAAATATAAGCTGTTGAAGGAAAATTCATAAGCATGATCTTCTTCAATGTGTGTGATCAATCTGGAATAATGTTTTTCAAGTCTTTGCAAGAATTGCAGTTTTTCAGGTTGTCAAGGATCTGGCTGAGGTACTCGGATACTTACATCTACACAGTGTTTTATTTTCACTCACCATAAAGTTAGTGAATTGAAGGTCAAAAGTTTGCTCTATCAAAAAGGTGGGTAGGTAGTAGGTAGACTTCGTGGTGGTTTTCTTATTGTTGGTTCTGGCTCTGACGACACCCTGCTCTTCCTACAAAGCGCCGCAGAATGACGATCCACTTCTAGTGGTAGATTCATTCTAGGTCTCAACAATTACCTGCAGTACCCTGACCCGCAGAGCCACGGCGAAGGGGTAGATGTGCTGGCCGCTCGCGAGAGCTGCCTCGTCGTCGCCCTTGGACGCGCCGCTGACTGCGCTGCACACCGAATGTTTGCGCGACCACATCGCCGACTTTGCATGGAACACTGGTGGGAAAAGTTTCATTCTAAAGTCACTGATTTTTTTATGAACATTATTTCCAAATCACTGCTGTACAACAAATAGCTATGCAAAGAGGGGTCTATGCCCGCCTTATTTTGCTTATGACTTTTTTAGGAGGTAAGCCTAACCCCCTAGGGTAGGTCGGGGGTGAAGCCCCTTGCCACAAAAAACAAAAAGAAATTTGGTAAGGTTTGATGCAGTTAGGTTAAGTTAGATCAGTGATCAAAACGAAACGTAAGATAAACGTTAATTCATTGTGAATAAAACATTAGAGAACCATTTAAAATATCCACAATATCGTTTCAGTTGCCTGTTTTCACAAATTACAGAATCACAACTGAAATACGATTGTGTACTGTGAAAGTTTTGAAATGGCAGAATCGAGGTCATGTTCTAGGAACGTGCTAGAAATTTTCCTCCTTTACCGACAAAGTGACACGAGTGACAATATCACTCTCGTGGTAAGTGGAAAACACGTTTGGTGTTGCTTTGTGCTGTGAGTAATAGAAATACATATATTGAGTGATATATTTAGAGTATTTATTTTCAGTTTTAGTTTGGAGTCATTTTCTTAATTCACATTAGCTATGCTTACTTATTTTCCTTTTTAAATTGTATAAACTCTGTTTTTTATATTTATTCTCTTTTGTATGTATGTACCTATGTTTATTAGATTTGATTTTACCTTCTTTCTTTAATTATTTTTGTATCACCCGAGGTTGCCTGAAAGAGATTGCTCGTAAACAATAAGGCCACCTATTTTTTACTTAGTCTTTGTATCAATTTGTTTGTATCTGTGTTTTTGTGTGCAAATAAAAGTTTATATTATTTATTTTAGTCTATGGCTTTGAGGAAAGAAAGCTTTGAAAATAAGTGTAAGTTCTATGCAGATATGTCTCTAAAGTAAAAGTTTTCAGAAAGTAGGTAAGATTTTCCTATTTAACTTTGATTATTAATAATAATACTCGTTATCTAACACCATTAATTAACTTAATATCAGAAATACTGTAAGGATCTTATTCCGATCCGACCGATTGGTTCAACTTTTGACAGTTACTTAATCTTAATCTTCCTCAACTTTTGACAGTTACTATGGCAACTGTCAAATGTTCGACCGATTAAATTAATAAATGAATATCGGTTACAGGTAGGTAATGTTTGAGGCCTTTAACATTTCTGCTTTAAAGATGAGTGTCGAAGCCATCTACTAAGGAAAAGACTTCTTGGCGGGAAAGTGAAGAGACATGTCTGGGGTTTTGTTTTATTTTCTAAAATTTTTGTTCTGTCGAGTATTAATGTGAAATAATTGGGGAGTATTAACCGTTGAGTGTTCGTGGACGTGCATGAGTTTTGGCATATCAAACAAAACAGTGCAACATCACTTTTCAAATTCTCTCAAGAAGTCCGCGTGAGGTCTTAGAAAAGAATCTTTACTGAGATACTCAAGGGGGGTATATAATTTCTCACTTCTCATTCAAATTATCATTCATCAACATTGTATATTAACAAAGATATGTTATATACTTATAATAACTTGTAAAATAAGATAATTAATTTGATACTGGCTAAATGTGCTAACCACACAAGCCATAAACAAACAGAAAAAAAACTAAAGATTAAAAAGGTAGGTATCGACGGTTGTTTTTTTTTCCTTAAGTTGATGGCTTTGTGCGATTAGCACATTTAGCCAGTGTCAAAGTAATTTTTCTTACAAGTCATACAGAAATAAACAATATTTCTCCCCTGTATGATGA
Source organism: Eudonia mercurella (assembly GCA_963082485.1). NCBI lineage: Eukaryota > Metazoa > Arthropoda > Insecta > Lepidoptera > Crambidae > Eudonia > Eudonia mercurella. The sequence goes on along the minus strand of OY720031.1, from coordinate 17,062,030 downwards.
TGATGAATGATAATAGAAATGAGAAGTGAGAAATGATATACCCCCAACCCCTCGAGTATCTCAGTAAAGATGTGGGCCTTTACTCGGGCGGACTTCTTGAGAGAATTTGAAAGGTGACGTTGCACTGTTTTGTTTCATTTGTCAACACTCATGCACACTCACGAACACTTGACGGTTAATAATCCACCATTATTTCACATTAATATTTTAAATAACAAAATTTTAGAAAATAAAACAAAACCGCAGACATGACTCTTCACTTTCCCGCCAAGAAGTCCATCGACGGTTGTTAGAAGCGCTAGTTTTTATGACATCTTAATCACCAAAAACACAAATGTTGAAAAAATTTCCACGAGCAGGATTTGAACCTGCACCCTTCTGACATACCGGGTTCAAATCCTGCTCGTGGAATTTTTTTCAACATTTGTGTTTTTGTAATTTGTTCGCAACAAAATTTGCGTTAAAAATTATGTCACCATTCATTCATAGAAAAAAATTGCAATATTGTTGCGATCGCTTACAAAATACACAACTTGTTACTCAGTCGCGTCATATTTATCGATTTATTGATTTATTGCTACATGAATAAAAATACAAAGATGTTTTAAAAGGTATCTTAGTGAGTATAGCACATGGTGCCTTTAGAACCACTCCAACGGCAGCGCTGGAGGTCCTCACAGACCTTTCACCCCTGCACATTGTAATAGAAACAGAGGCAAAGAAAGCGCTACCTATAGACTAAAGGTGGCCGGACTGTGGGACGCATCTTAACCTCTGACAAGACACACAAAATGGGAAACGAGTGACATTGCTAACAGATCATGGAAATGGGGTGCGATAAAATATCCCCTATATTCATGTTCGAAAAGAAATTTAAAGTTTATGTTCCAACCAGGGACGAATGGAAACGAGGGCCACCGTCTCCGGAAAAAGACAGCCTAATCTGGTACACCGACGGATCAAAAATGAAGTCGGGCACAGGGGCAGGCGTCTATAACAACGACTTCAAGCATAGTCAAAGCATAGAGAAATTTGCTACTGTTTACCAAGCCGAAACTTTCGCAATTCTCCAATGCGCAAAGCAGAATATAGAGTTAGCTAAGAAGAAGCGCAATATATTCATCCTGAGTGACAGCCAAGCAGCACTCTAGTCACTCATTTCGCCCCGAATCGACTCTGGCCTTGTTCTAGAATCCGCTAAAGCTCTAAACAAGCTAGGTGGACATAACAAGGTGAGATTGATCTGGGTCCCAGGCCATATGGGAATCCACGGCAACGAGATGGCGGATGCACTTGCCAGGGAGGGCTCAGAAACCCAGCTTATTGGTCCTGAGCCGTTTGTGGCACTGGCACCAAGTACCATCAACAAGGCCTTAAAAGATTACATCAAAAACAGGCACGGCATCGAATGGAAGGAGCAGCCGGGTATGAAACACTCCGAATCCTTCCTAGGTGAAAACGCCTTAGGACGGAGTAAGTTCATATGCGGAGGCAGTAGAAGACAGGCCCGATTAACCATCGGTGCCTTGACAGGGCACTATGTCACAAAACAAATGCTCCACAGAATGCATCTATCAACAAACAGCTTATGTAGGGCATGTGGAGAAGAAACGGAGTCAATGCAGCACCTACTGTGTGACCGTGACTCTCTGGCTAGGAAAAGAATGGGACTCCCGGGGTCGGCTTATCCGAAACCAGAGGACTACAGGCTCTTCGCTCTTAAGGACGTGGCCAAACTTATGGCATCTATCTTTACAGAGGAAGAAGAGTGAAAGGACGGGGTTGCACAAAAGATCCCGATGGATCGAAGTGTTACTGCAAGAGGGAAACCTCAGCAGGCCCCACTAAGATAAGATATGAAGTATAGCACATGAGTATTGTAAACATACAAATACAAAATTGAAATACCATTCTTAAAGGAATCAGTAAATATGGTATATTTGTTTATAATGCATATATATGGGCCTGTTATATATTTTGTAACTCTTTAGCCTGAAATAAATGAATTTATTTATTTATTTCCTTATTAGGTATTTTACAAAAACCGGCTTTTTTTTCGAATCATTAATCATGCAGAGGCAGAGAACTCAGTGTTACAAAAGTAACTTAAATTCCAGGCCATTGCGAGCACCTCATACGGCCATTATCTTGATCATCCAAAAGAACCTTAAACATTTAAACTTTCACGTTTTAGAAAAAATATTAGAACTTAGTCCTTATAAACATTTTAGCGAAAAAAAACAATTGCAAGGATGCAAGCATTAATTGTTAAACAAATGACAAGCGAATTTTGTTCTTCATTGTACTATGTACCTTAGTAAACAATACACAATTAATGTATTTCAACAAATTTCATAACTTCATAAAACGAAACAAGTTTGGACATTGCTTCAATGTTTGTCTAACGGAATTTCTTTTATTCTAAGGCAAACAACTTCATGAGAAGTAAGAACAATGTTCAATTCAACATTTAACTGAGGGAAAGTCAAATGTGGTTTTAACAAGTATTCGAATGAAATTAAATGTCAACAGGGGCCGTAGGCTGTAGCATAAGTCATAGTACAAAATAAGAAGACTGCAGAAGATAAGCTTTATACAGCTCGCAACTGTCCGAGCGCAGCTGCCACCTCTGTGGTCTAGTTGTTAAGACCACCGGTTAAGACAACGAGGCCCCGGGTCCAATTCCCAGCGGGGGTACATGTTTGTATACTGGGTTTGGTTGGTGGTAGGGCTTATTTATCCGCCTGGCTAGCTACCACCATCTTATCTAAGTATGTCGCCATAATATTATTGAAAATTAGGTTAGAGGGGTACATTAAATGCAATAAATACTTAATGTAATTCATTATATTGTATTAACTTTCGCTAGGAAGTTTATATGACTTACCCCTGTCAGAGCAAAAATCCAAGAGAAAGACATTTTCAAATAAAAACGACAGAAGAGGAAATACCAAGTCTTTTATTATTTTCACTGTAGCGTCGCTGCGCAGAATATAATAATATGTATATAGTTTTAAGTTCTCATTCTGTACGTTCGGCGTTCGTATGAAAAATAAAAGAATTCTTTAAACCCAAAGAGTTCCTAATAGTGATGAATTATAATGGCCATTCGATCACGTTCACGAAAATGAGAATTATTATGGCATCGAAGCAGCACCTCTTGGTAACCTAAGACGAGGTTATCAAAAACTCAAATCCACGCGGAAGAAGTTACTGACAGGTTGTTACTATATTTATTACAATCGTATGCAACGTAACCGACCCATCAATGTGACGTATCTACCCTAATCTACCCTTTACCAATCTGTAAAATTATGACATTATCTTATCTCTAAATAGAATGTTTATCGGAAGGTTACATTAAAAAATCGTGCAAATAGGTTTTTACTGTTTTTGCGACTAAAAGTTGTGAAACCATACTTATATACATAGTTTTAGATATATTTTCACATTTTTTTATATTAGAAGGAGGCAAACGAGCAGTCGGTTCATCTGATGGGAAGCAATCACCGCCGCCCATGGATACCTGCAAGACCAGACGAATCGCAGATGCGTTGCCGGCCTTTAAGGAAGGAATAGGCTCGTTTCTTTTAAGTCGTAATGGTCCGGAAGTAGTTCGTGGTAAATAAATTACGTGAGAAACGCACAGTAGTAGACCACCATCCATCAAGATGGTGTGGATGGAAAATCAGTCGATTGCGTGTAGTGCGGTGAAGGAAATCAGCGGCAGGGATCAGACCAAAAATAAATCAAGACCGGTTTCTCTCTTTGTATCAACCAAAGAGAATTTGTGTCATTCAATCTTTATTTATTTCATCCAGTGAAGCGCTGGCGATTGATTCTCACCGCGAATGCGGCTTTGTTGTATCCGGAAAATTTGATTTCGATGAAATTCGATTTGTGACAGGCGAACTAGAACAGAAATGGACTAACAAGAAAAAAAACGAGTAAAAGTTTTTATAATCCAAACGTATCGTAACGTAACGACCACTTGCCATCACTCGATGATAATAATATAATAATACTAGCGGCCGCCCGCAGTTTCACCCGCGTGGTTCCCGTTCCCGTGGGAATATCGGGATAAAAAGTGTTAATCCAGGTTATAAACTATCTGTATGCCAAATTTCATCCATATCCATCCATCCGTTGCAGCGTGAAGAAGCAACAAATATGTACACATATATACACACAAACTTACGCATTTATAATATTAGTGTGATGATGATACAGATGAAGTACAAGAGCATACCGTGCCGTGCGTACCAATAAAAAAAAACGAGCGAGCCTTACAGTAGTCGCTTAAATAACCACTTTAATCTCAAGTGGCATTCACGTCATATCGTTACGAATAGGTTTTATGCTTATTAACAGCTAAATAAATGTACCTACACTAAATTGTGCAATTTGGACAAGATAAGGGGGTGCCGCGCGGAATTTCGAAAATTTACGTGTTAGTAAACTAGCCTGATTTTTTTTAAATGCTAGGGCCTTATATCTCTGATATAATTAGTTTTGTCAAAATATTTGCCGTTGATAAAAAGTGACTTTATATTCTGAACAAATAGGTCAGGTATTACATCATTTTATAACTATAAAATAAATGCAGTAAATACTCATTTGACATATCAAAATGACACTGTGACATTTGATAGTCAAATGACACAGTGTGTCACATATAATAATAATATGTCATGTTCATAATATCGATTTTAAAAGTACAAAATGGCGCGCGCCCCCACGCCTTCCTGCTACACTGTTACACATATTTCCGTTCCATTTCACGAAATCACTCCCACAAATTGCTTATATAGAAATCGAGCGGAAAGATGTTACATATCAAAAAACAAACAATAATTAATGTTAAAATAATTTTTAACGCAAATTTTGTTGCGAACAAATTACAAAAACACAAATGTTGAAAAAATTTCGACGAGCACCTGACCCGGAATGTCAGAAGGGTGCAGGTTCAAATCCTGCTCGTGGAAATTTTTTCAACATTTGTGTTTTTTTTTAAACAATAATTAAATAATTGAACATTTTGATCACAAATAACACACATTCCTAATGGATACCAAAAAAATATTTTCTTCACTTGCAAATTGGTAGTACACACGCCTGTACATAAAACTACCACACACTGTCAAATTTCCTCAAATAGACTTTTAATATGTCTATGCACGATAGACATGTGTCTATGGTACGATTGAACATTTAAAAATCGTGAGGTACAGACCTCAGGATTTTTGTTACGCCGCCGTCATGTTGTATAATTATGTAGTACCTGGATGACTGAGCTTTGCTTGGTATTTTTTACGTGTAAAACGGCTTGTTCTAAAAATTAAACCTAGCTAGATCGATTTATCGCCCCCGAAACTCCCTGCATACTAAATTTCATGAAAATCGTTAGAGCTGTTTCCGAGATTCAGATTATATTATTTGATTTGATATTAAAAAATATTATTTGTTTACTTAAGCAACTAATACAGAGTTCAACATTAGTTATTACTTGCACTACACTCTACGAAGAATTAACAGCAACATAATGAAACGTTTTATTTTAGAATAACGATGTTTAGACTACAGATAAAACAACACAACCCAGGGTAAGTCGTGTTTTGAGTACAAAAATATAAATGTTAAGCTGGCAGTCGCAGTACCTTTGTAGGTACTGCAAACATTTGAGATAAAACAACTCTTAGCTGAATCCTTCATTAATTTTTAACCTGCCTTCGTGCTGATTAAGCAAATATGAAAACAGAGGAGAATATAAATAATCTACAAAAAGGAAAATAGAATTTTTCGGTAATTTTAAAATTGTCGGATATGCCTCCATAGTTTAGTGGATAAAAGATCCAGAAATTGTTTAATTTATTGTCCCTAATCACCGTGGTCGTAAATGAGGGGATATGGTTTTTAGTAGGTATGCCCCCCTAGCCCCCATTGACCACAAAGCCTGGGCAGGGAGGCGGGAGCTACGGAAGAGCCCCGCATAACCATCCGCTCTCCACGCAAGCGATGGTACTCAGCATGAGTTTTCTCTAGCATTAAAAAAAACCAGTCTAAAACTCGACACCCGATATTAAAAAGGTAGCTCATAATTAAGTCTAAACATGGAAGCTTACTTCACCCGGAATGTTCAACCAATGAGGATCTATCTATCTGATGGTAGCTCATTTTAAATTCAAATCTTTTTTGCCTGTCGACCAGGTGGATTCTGAACAAGTCCTATCACCTACCACGTTGGCAATCGAACCTGAGACCTCGTTTGAAATCGCAAGTAGACACTACTCTACAGAGAAAACAATAAATGATCTGCTAGTCGATTTTTATTATCTGAACAGTAACTAGGAAAAACATCTTTTAAGGAAAATAGTAAGTAGGAAAAAGCTCTTTCATGAGAAATACGTAGCTAATGATATAGCCAATGGCTACATTAATTGTTTTCTCTTTTTGTACATGTCACAAAATATCTGCTTTGCCTTTTACCGCAGAGTTTAGAAAGTGTTATTTAAAAAAAACACAAATGTTGAAAAAAATTTCCACGAGCAGGATTTGAACCTGCACCCTTCTGACATTCCGGGTCAGGTGCTCTTCCAATTGAGCTATCGTGGTTCTAACCAGCCCGCTGAAATTATTCAACACTTTTTTTTTAGCCTTTGGCTTTCAAAGTAAAAAGTGTTGAATAATTTTCGCAACAAAATTGGCGTTAAAAATTATTTTGAACATTTATAGGTGTTATTTTATCATTCTATTTTATTCTGCTTACAAAATATAATATAATTACCGTCGCTAATGGACATCAACAACATCATAAATGTTACCTTTGCGTTGCCGACACGAGAAACCTCTTTACACCCTTTTAAAGAAATCTTAGTCGTTACACAGTGGCATACTCGGCTGGTAAATATTTCAAAGATTGATTGAGATTGAGCCACGATAGCATAGTTGGTAGTGCACCTGACCCGGCATGTCATGAGGTTCAGGTTCGAATGCCGCTCGTGGAATTTTTTTAACACTTTGTCCTTTTTCAAATTGTAATTTGTTCGCAACAATATTAGGGGAGGCCTATGTCCAGCAGTGGACTAAGACAGGCCGATGATGATGATGATGATGATGATATGTAAATAATAATTTCAAAGGGTATTTATTTTCTGTAATTTTTGAAAGTGAAATAAAAAATTAAATACTTCGACAGAAAGAAATGACGTCTAATAAAAAAATATTTACAAAAACACAAATGTTGAAAAAATTTCCACGAGCAGGATTTGAACCTGCACCCTTCTGAAATTCCGGGTCAGGTGCTCTTCCAATTGAGCTATCGTGGTTTTTTTATTAAATTATTCAACACTTTTTTTTTTTTTTTTTTTTACTTTGTAAGCCAAAGGCGCCCATTCAATGTCAACAACTACCGTCATTAACATCCGATCATAATATTTTTACAAATATTAAAGTATAAGCAAGCTATTTTATAAAATGTTCAAAATGATTTTTAAAGCAAATTTTGTTGCGAACAAATTACAAAAACACAAATGTTGAAAAAATTTCCACGAGCAGGATTTGAACCTGCACCCTTCTGACATTCCGGGTCAGGTGCTCTTCCAATTGAGCTATCGTGGTTCTAACCATTATTATTATTATTAGCCTCATCCAAGGCTCTCCGGCGATATCGTCTGACCATATTTTTTATATCCTTCGGGAAGGCACAGTGCCTTCACCTCACCTGGTTAAGCGATGATAAGGCAAATGGTGGAGGCGCATTCACCCGGCATCCTCACTTATTGAGGCATTTGCTATCTTATCCCTAGACGCCACAAGAAAGCTTCAAACATTGATGATATAACCGACATAATTATACAAAAACGGTGGTCCACTAGACCACTGAGGTGGTAAAAATCTGGCTGGTGGTCTGCCTCGAGACAAGAATGATAAAAAAAAACACTTCTATTGCCTCTAAATATTATCTAATTGTTCCTCTCTGTGTAAGACTTAATCGCATCTCTAAGCATTTGTAGGCTGCAAAATATAATAATCAGGCTCGTTTCTATGAATAAGTATGAAGGATATCATCATCATCATCAGCTCATTTTTGAGGCACGAGCCTTCCCTATGGGTGGATAGGGAGAACGGGTCATTAACATGGATTGGTGGTTGTTAACGACTGCTAATGCAACCGGGACCAACGGCTTTACGTGCCTTCCGAAGCACGGAGGAACTCGAGATGATACATTTTTGGTCACCCATCTGATGACCGACCTTTGCGAAAGCTGCTTAACCTCAGCACTCGCAGACCGGGCGCGTTAACCACTGCGCCATCGAGCTCCTATAGATAGATACATAACATTCAATACAGAGATAGAGATGGTTTGTTTGTGCTATTTTATTATTCGTTATTGCTGTTTCATATCGCCAGTGCATATCGTGATATAAGCTTATTAACACAGCATTTAGTTTTTAGTTAAAAAAATATAGGTCCTGTTTACTTGTTTTTTAAAATGCATACATATGTTCAATATAACGAACTCTGATTTGTAGATATAATGAAATAACTGTTGAAGCGACGCCAATTACTGCGTTATTGGAAGTATCAACCTTCACGCCATTTTGCAACCGGAGCGTAAAGCATTGTCATATTACAGAGTGATGATGTCTTTATAGTTTATTTTTATCTTTTTAAGCGAAAGGATTTCAGAGCCGTCTCTTGCCTCAAATTCATCAACAGCTCATTTTATGTTTTCACTGATGGTACGAGCTTTCATCTGTGCATTCACTGTATGGATGGATGGAAATACCCACAGGGCAAATGTGCCATAAACCACCACGCGGGCCCAGTACGGCAGGTTCATTACCGAAAAATGCAACCGGTTGTTAATTGTACAATTGCAACGCGACTGTATAGAATAGAATAGAATAGAATAGAATAAAACTTTATTGCATTACTGTTACATTTTTGTTTGGACGAAAGGTAAGGCACACTAGCGCCGCTAATGGATTTAATTTGATAACTGCTAAACTGGATTTTTTTCAAACATTGCGGACCTTCCGACACTAGGCAAACATCTATTATTTAATAATTGTGCACTACTTTTAGGTTTGTTTTTGTATTCATTCGCTAACACCAAAAGTGGCCATTGTTTGTGAATAAATGCGATAGCCCGTTTTGTGAATAAACCACGCAATAAAAAGTAGTGCACAATTATTAAATAAATACTATGGATGCTTTCCTGTTGTCGGACGGTTCGCAATGTTTAAAAAAATATCGGTTCGTTAGTAATTGTCAAATTATCAATTGGTGGCGCTAGTGTGCCTTAGTAAGAACAGTTACCCTTAACGGGCATACAATAGATAAAACACATTCAACAATTAAATATTTTTAAATTAAACAATTTATTTATTTTCATTTCATTTCATTTATTTATTTAAATTTAAATTATTATTATGCTCTTTATTTAACTATTATTGATAATATAATATTCATGCATGCCTAATCAATTAATTATTAATATCATAATTTTCATTAACATTATAAAATGTTTTACTAATTAGCCACTCTTTCAACATTCTTGTACATTTATAAATGGGATGGCACTTTAATTCAATAGGCAATTTATTTTAAATACGTATAGCAGACACATAAGTAGGTACTCTTTTCAAAAATCATAGAATTTATTCGCAGTAGCTGCAAAGCGTCGAAGCGTCTCAAAGGAGCTTGTCTTATTCATGTATCTGATATTCTTGGAAACAAAGACATTTGATTTGTTCTAGTTGCAGTTGATAGATTGATCGCTCAATGATCGCTCGCTTAGTGCATTTGCGATGAAAATGTATGTAATAGATACATTGAGCGATTTGTTTTCGTAATATCAATTTATTAACTGCAACAACTGGTTGCTTTTTACACGACTGCCAAAAAAGGAATGTTATTGGTAATAACCCTGCTGATATATATTTTTATTATTATCAACTATAGTTTAACTTTGTTTTTTCTTAGACAGGTTTTGACTTTTACTAGTACTGTATGACATTGTAAAAAATTCAACTGGTAAATGGTGTTTTTGCAAACTAATTTTTTTTTCTCATGTGATTGTCCTTTATATTATGTGTTTTTTATTTGTGATGGAAAATGTCCTTTTATGATAGGGCATTTTCCAATATTTTTGACGATGTAAGGGAGAAAAGATCTGGACACTTGCTGAGTTTCTTGCCGGTTCTTCTCAGTACAAGATCTCCCGCCCAGAGTAGACTTACGAACCGATGGCATAATGACGTTCATAATAGCTATTTGTAGCCTAAACTGAATAAATGATTTTGAATTTTGAATTTTGATTCGTGGTCGTTAACGGCTGCTGATGCAGCCAACGGTTTTACGTACCTCCCTAAGCACGGAGGAGCTCGAGATGATACATTTTTTATCACCCATCCGATTACTGACTTTTGAGAAAGTTGCTTATGTTCAGCAATCGCAGACCGACCGCGTCAACCACTGTGCCATCGAGCTCCTTTCTCCTCCTCCCTTCTCCTCTCTCGAGTCTGATTATTCAATGTGTATTTATTTAAAGTAGGTTAGTAAGACTAGACAGTGATCTATAAATAGCATAAACAGCATTCACTTCATGCGTTATGTACTAGCTTATAAAATAAATAAAAATAAAATATTTTTAATTGAGACCATGGTCCATATTCACAGTTACATATTATTACATTAAATTATTAAATTTAATTATAAAATTAAATTTGAATTTGATCATATTTTAATTAATTAAAAATCCATTAAATAAATAAAAATAGAGTAAATTAGAGTTAGATGCTACGTTTAAAATTGAAGAACATATTAAAAATAATTAAAAATAATAATTATTCCATATTGGTAGCAAATAGCTAAATCTACAGTTTAATCGGAAACTTCAAAGCTCTTTAAGGTTCTAGTTAGAAAAACTAATCTCCAACTTTTCTAGAGTGCATGGCGAACTTTAATTTTCAATTTGAAACGAACTACTTACTTACTGCTTCCTCGAACTAATTTAAAAACATAGCGTATAAGAAAAACAACTAGGATTTTTTTTAAATACGTAGCACGGCAAATGACTCCATTTCACCTGATGTTAAGTGAATATGGAATCCAGATGCGACGACAACTGGTGCAGCGTGAAAACAACGCAACATCAGATACCCTCACTCTGTCGGCCCACAAGGTGCCTCTTCACGCCTCGTTTGAAGGACCCCATATCATAGGAAGGAGGGAAAACGTGTGCTGGCAAACTATTCCATGTTTTGGAGGTGCGACAAAGAAACGAGTCACCAAATTTCTTAGTGCGCGATGGAATATTTGAGACAGTGAAGCGGTGACTCCGGAGAGCAGCACGTGTACTCCTAAGGGAGAAGGTGGGATGAGGTTAAAGAGTTACATGTAATAGATGAAAAATGCAACAATTATCATCCTAAAAAAATACTATTCAACCTTCCGTCTCTTAGTTGTTACTCTGAACTACAGCTGTAGTTAGTTCACCGGTCTAAGACCCAAAGAAAGAAAGGTCCCGGGGTCCAGGTTTGGTTGGTGGTAGGGCTTATTAAAAAAAAGCCGTGACTATCTAGTCTAGCAACCACCATCCTATCTAAACCTGCCAACCAACAATGCTTGTACATTGTTGTGTGCCGAAAGTTATTATAAGGCAGTTTCTTAGAAGTTGAAGATTTTAGGCAAGCGCATTCAGCGCTTTCATGCTAGGCCTTATAGAACACAATATAAGGCATACAATAAATTTATACAAACGCGCTTGGGCAACGCACACAATGACAGCCTCGGAACACACGGAATCCGAGTGCAGCTGTTGCTTGCTCCTGTGCGTTTGTATGAACCTTACCTCCTGGGGTTTCCTTATTTTGTGCTTATAGTAACTTAGAATCACGTGAACTAAAGACGTTTTTCCGTTGTTAAGAAAAAACAGGGACTTCTCTAATAGAACTGTAGTTTGGTTTTCGAACAATGACAATAAACAATGAAGTATTTTCCAATATGTGACGCTGCAAAGAAAAGGAGGAAAAGAACTGTTCTTGCTGAGTTTCTTGCCGGTTCTAGTCAGTACAAGGTCCCCCGCCCTGTGTATACTTATAGACTTACGAACCGATGGCGTAGTGACTTTCATAAAAGCTCATTTTTGTATTTTTTTTTAATGTTAAAAGAAGGCAAACGAGCAGGCGGGTCACCTAATGGAAAGTAATCACCGCCGCTCATGTGCACCCGCAAAACCAAGTAATCGCAGATGCGTTGCCGGCCTTGAGGAAGGAGTTGGATCTTGAGGAGAGAGTAGGAATTGGGAGGGGGGAGGGGTGAGAGATGGGCCTCTGGTACTTTCACTCACCGGACGAAACATAACAGCAACGAGTGCTATTGTTTCACGCCGATATTCTGAGGGTCGTATTACGCCGGGCGAGCCGGCCCATTTTGTGCTGCAACGCAGCGTGGCTCTACCACTCAGACAGTGTCACTTATTAGCACCACCCAGGGGTCACGTGTCTCAAGGGTAAACCTACGGACGCGAGTAATTTTAATCCCCAAGGTATCTTAAACTGTATCTTAAAATCTGTCTTGTCTTATCTTAAACTGAATAAAACGTTTTTTGTATTTTGAATTTGAGTGTTGTACCAGGCCTACGTCACTCCATGTACTTGCGCGCGTTAGATACCTACCGAGCGGCTTACCGCCGGCGATATAAAAGCCAGTGGACTGTCGCAAGCGCTCGTTATCGTACGCTCGTTCGCTGTGCACGTTGCGTCATTCATAAAACATCGATCATTTGTAGGTATTCTGTAGTTATTATTAAATAAGTATTGTAAATAGTGAATAAGTTTAATATAAATGTTGATCGACATTTGTGTGGTTTAGATTATTGTAAATAGTAATTAGGTGATTTAAAATCTCGTTTCAATAATATAAACCAATGCCGCCCGCGCCTGGAAATTTTTGTGAAGTTGATGATTGTAAATCTAATAAAAGGAATTAAAACCTGTCATTATTTAGTTTGCCTGTTGATGAAGAAAGGTAAGTACCTACCTAATGAAACTCTTTTAAGTAGGTATATACATTATAGATACCTACTTATTTGGATGAATTTATAGAATAAAATAGGTTGGTTTTAATTACTTACTTTCAACATTAAAGGCGGATTTTGAGTCACAACATAAAAATATAAATCTAAAAATGTATGAAACAATGTATGTATGAAATCGATTACGTTCCGACTCGCGTCGCGACACGACACGTCAGACAAATATAAATGACCTGTGACTATGTCTGCATTAAAGTTGTGGCAACACGTTTGGTGTGGTGGTTAGTGACCCAGCCTGCCACGTCAGCGGTCGTGGGTTCGAATCCCGTTAGGGGCAAATGTTTGTATGATGAATGTGGATACCTATTTTATACTCGAGTTATGGGTTCTTATACTCGAGTTATAAGAAATATAATCCATCTCTATACCTACTCAGTTCTCTTTCATATCATAACACTTTCATACGAAGGAAAATCTATATTCCAGCAGTGGGATATTATGGACTGATGATGATGAAGATTTATAACTAAGTAGGTAATTCATTTAATATCATAGGTAACATTATAATGTTCTCTCATGGAACTCGGATTCATACTGATCATAAACAATTGAGCTTTTCAATTTATCATTCATTTTAATTTAGATTACAAAGCTTAAACAAGCCATTTAGACACAGGTTAATTTAGGTACAAGTTATTGTGTGTGAACAATATTTTTATCGTAGCAACAGCCCTATCATTACTACGATGGCAGCAAGGCCGCGCGGCTGCCAATCGATAACAACTCTATAGTCGAGCCTATTAGGCATAATTTAGCACGCTGCGGTCGCCGACGCGTCGCGACGAAATGAAGTAGGCTATTAACGCGGTAGGTATACGAATTTTTGTAGGGAGTGATTTATCTGTTACGAAGTAACTATTACCTAATCTGTGGTTGTACTAACATTGTTAGTATCATTGTTGTTTTCCGACACTTATGAAAATATTGCGTGCGCTGCCGTCTTCGGCACTCGTATCGTCACTGACCATCGAGTGATATAAAGACCAAGGCTTCCCCGCTGTGAAATAAACGATACCAATCCAACAGGCGTCATGTAAGGGTAAAATAATAGTTAGGCCCAAGACACTCGCCACGTCAACGAACGAGTACGAAAATCGCCTCTGTGGTGTAGTGGTTAAGACTACCAGTCTCAGAGCCAGAGGTCCCGGTTCAATTTCGAGCGACCACCATCTTATCTAAATATGTCGCCATAAGATTAATGTTTGTAGCATTGTTGTATTCCGGCAGCCAGAGATAAGATGGCCACTTGGCCAGTATCTACGTAGTTGAGGATTCTGGGTAAAATGCGCTCCCACTATTGGCCATATCACTACTTAACATCAGATGAGATGAAAGCACTGTGCTTACCACTAAGATATAAAAAATTATATAAGCAGAGCTCTGCAAACACAACCACTCTTTAGGCATCCGAGCGCAGCTTATATTGGAACTATCACATACAATGTGTGGTTATCGGTACATAATTGTTAATTGGACGATTAAATTAAAAACTGTTAAATATTTAAATCAAGTTGATGAAATTTAATATGGAACAGAGCCAAACTATTAACCGAACCGAAATATGAGTTTAATACGATGTTCATGAATAATTACCTAGTTATAATACCCAATAATTTCAACACAAAACCGGTCGTTGTGGAGATCCTTGGGGAGGCCTTTGTCCAGCAGTTACCTATTATAATACTCGTATCAAAATGCTGCTAAATATATTTTGTTTGCCAAAGTTTAAAAGCAAAGTTTAGTTATTATACAAGGTCTCTAATAAAGTTAGAAACGACAGAAAAGAGCTTCCGTTATTCGCGTAGTCATATAAGTAAATTCATTGTAAAAATTGCTTTGTGGTAATCTATACTTACTAATATTATAAAGAGAAACCTTTGTATTTTGTATGTATGTATGTATGTATGTATGTATGTATGTATGTATGTATGTATGTATGTATGTATGTATGTATGTATGTATGTATGTATGTATGTATGTATGTATGTATGCTTACAACTTCAGCTTATTTTGAACCGTAAATCTTTAAGATAAAGTATAATTAAGATTATACAACACTTTTAAACTTAACATTTACTGTCATTGGAGAAAAAGTAAAGCAGTAAAAGCAATAATAATTTGAAATACCACCACAAAAGTATTTGTGGTTATTTCCCGTTATGATTTTACAGCGCTCATGGGGAATCTCGTACTATTTTTGATCGAAGATGACATATTACTAAATTGGTCAACTATTTCCGATTTTATTTTTTTATTCCGATTAAAGATGGTACGTACCATCGGTCTTCAAAAGTCTAATTGCTGGGCTCATGCCACCCATAATGGATATAAACACAAGGAAATAGGGCCATAAACCACCACATTTCCTGCGGCTGCTTGGTGAGGTGTTAACCAATAACGATAACTCCTTATTTGAGCCTGGTGTTTGGTGTTTCTTTTTTGCCATTTCTCTGATGAAATTTTTTCGATATTCTCCTGTAACGTTGAAATGTCACTAAAGAGGATTATTCTTATTGTTTTCAAAAAAATACGCGATTGTATTTTATTAACCAGCATAAAAACATTATAATGACAAGATATCTCTTAAAGAAAATAGTCATGCAATCGTCTAATATGGTGCATGTTTAAACCATAAACACCGTGAATTTTAAGTGATTGTTTTCGCTTTTTACTGTCACACACAAAAGTCACATCACCAGCTCTTTTTATGTCCCCACTGTTGGGGCACGAGCCTTCCCTATGGATGGTTAGGGAGAACGAGCCATAAATCACCACGCGGGGCCAGTGCGGATTGGTGGTTCTTAACGCCTGTAATGCAGCCGGAACCAATGGCTTTACGTGCCTTCCGAAGCACGGAGGAGCTCGAGATGATAATTTATTGGTTACCCATCCGATGACCGGCTTATGCGAAAGTTACTTAACCTTAGCAATCACAGACTGCCCGCGTTAACCACTGCGGCATCAAGCTCTGACTTTCAGAAAAGATTTCAGATTTGTCCAGTACAAAAAGTTGTTGTTTAAATGTAAGTTACACGTACATTTCATTAAAATCATAAATTTACTTTTTACATTATCTCTAATTCTATTACTGACTCACTGAACGACAGAAATCGTAAGCGGGTATTCAAACTAATTGTAGTTACATGCATTTTAAAAGTATATAATTTCTGTGAAGCACATAGAAAAAATATACAAGCGATAATGTTCCTTATAAAAAAGTAGTATAATAAAAATAGAAAGCTCCTCATGCCTCAAAGCTTTGCTGGCTTGTCCACTATTTCAATTAAAATATAGGCAAAAAAGCCTTATTCACGGTTGAAATATTTTAAGGGATGTGTTCATTCCTTTGAACTAAATTGTAGTCGATGAATGTATAAAGCTGAAAGGTGATGGACAGAAAGGCTAGAAAACACTTTTTTTAAAAACTAAAAAGCACAAAAAAGTACTAAGGCTGAGGGTAGATCGTATTGTCTACTCATAAACCCACCCGCAGTAACTTCAGTAGGTACATTAGTGATCATGGCGCATGCAACTGTGCGTCCAGTGATGTGAAGCTTTTGCCCTGCTAGGTGGAAGTGGGCTGATGATGACGCTGATGATGATGATGATGATGGTGATATCTTCCTATTTGGTTAAATAAAAAAAGGACAATGCCTTTTTTGCCAAAATAAGAATCAACAAATTTCGTCTTGTCGGCAGAATATCGTTTCGACTAACTTTGGGAATGTTGACTTAGGCTTAAATATAGGTTCATGAGTAGGTTTATTAAGAAACTTTATTAATCTAGCACAGCCAGGGTGACCAGAATACACGAGTTGCAAAGTTTGTAGGAGTAGAGTAATTAATAGAAGTTCATTTAAAGCTACGTGCGTTTACTAATACTGTTCTAAATATTTATTAAATACAGTGAAAAAAAATTAATTTTTTAATTTTAAATTAAATGCCTACCCGACCCATAGCCATCGGTTGCAATAACCGTTGGATAGATGGCGCTGTGCCGCTAAAAGCATTAAAAAATTAAAAAGCAGTGTAACATTTCAGTGCTTACACTACGTCATCCTTCCCGGTAGCATATGATCAGTGTAGCCGCCCGGATTGCGGAAGACCCAGGGTCGTTTCCTAGCTGGGTCGGGTAGGCATTTAATTTTTTCACTGTATTTTAGAAATATTTAATTAAGCTTCAGTACAGCAATTAGCACTTAAAAATAAAAAATAAAATTGAATACGCTCTCCTATAAAATATACATATCCTACTACTGGGTTGTAACGTAAACTTCACGCTATCAGATCCGTTACTTATAACGTTATTTGTATAAGTTGAACTGGTAGCGATAATGTATGTAACGTTATCGAGTAAAAGTATCGATATCTATCCGAGTATAACGGAGAGTTGACTAGTAAAAAAACCACCCAGGTACTTAACGTTACCTTTGCTATATAAGTTGCCTTCGTATAATAGAGGTAAAGTCAACTTTTTAACGCTATTCAAAGCCATTTGCCCACATAAACAATTGACAAGGAAGATTTCCCAGGTTTTCCAATTGGTATGGGATTGGTTGTCGGATAAAAAACAATAGGCGGTTTTCCGACCTCCCAAAAAAAAAGAAATTAGTTTTGAATGACTTTATACTTAGATGGCGCTTAGTAAAAGGCGAGTCCATGGAGAGCACGTGTATGGCTGCGTAATATTTATTCCATTGCCTTTATTCAGCTGTCAAACTGTGAACAAAATTATGGAAAATAGGAATAGGTCCTGAAATGAAAATACTCATTTTTATTTTTTTGGTTGACAAGCAATGTTCACTTTGTGTGTACTGCACAATTTATTACAGCCTCTATGTACGGCTCGGCTTTAATAAAACGTTCATCTATCGAGTTTTTTTGTACTAATTTTTATTTTTTAATTTGGGCTGTCAGAAAATCGCTCATTGCACGAATATTGACATTATTTCCTTATTCCTTTATAACACATGTTAGATGATAATGTGAACTTTTTGGCTGACTGATTGTGTATACACATTAAACTTTGCCCAAAACTGGACATACAGGTTAACACATTAGGCCAACGACATGGTAAGGTTAGACAAAAGAAGACGAGAGAAGCGTGATGTAGTTAAAATTTGGTCACCCATCCAGTATTGCGCAAGTTGCTTAGCTAACATGGTCGCATTTTCTCCATCGCAAACTTTGCGCCATCGTTCTGAATACACAATTATGGTTCTTTAAATTTGTCAGGCACCGTAAAACCAGACACAATTGAAAATCAATTGTTATAGGTTCACATGTGAACCTGTGGGGCGTCAGACATTAAGTTCATGGTGCTTTCAGGCTGGTCAATGAAGTGCTTATTTAACACAGAAATTCAGTTTACAGAAATTCATAATTAGGTAAAAAAATAGGTTGATGTTTTAAAGAACTGTTTTGTGATGTGATGATAAATGACACGTGACGTCCACTATTGTGTTTAATATTCGGGAATTAATTATTGTTGCTGTCAAGTTCCCTATTGGAACTAACAGTTTAAAGTATTTTTTGGAGCACAAAATTTGGCAACCCAGCATTATGAATGTTGTTTTACATGCAAAACTGCATTTATTTGAATAAAAAATATTTGTCTTTGACTTTGACAAAAGCGCAAGCCAGAGCGCCATCGTTCTCAATACACGACATGGGTGCCTATGCGAGTTTCATTCGTTATTCGATTACGTTAACGAAAACGACAGTGCCTCCTGGGGGTCGACCGCCTATCTCTCTCGCTTTCGATCGCTTTGAAGGCGAGGCGAGAAGGAGGCGTCATCTTGTCATTTCAAAAGCAATATGAAAGCAATATCGAAAGCTATAGGCTATAGCTTTCGATATTATTCGATATTATTCGATATTCGTCGTCTCAGCCAAAAGACATCCACTGCTGGACAAAGGCCTCCTACAAGGATATGAGGGGTATTTGCCGTAATCGCCACGCTTGGCAGGCGGGTTGGCAATAGGTTGAGCGTAACCTCAGAGAGATGCTGCTGCCCATCCTCTGGAATGGTCCTTTAGTCGGTTTTTACGACACCCACGGGAAGAGATGGGGTGGTGCAATTCTTTATCCCCGGCACCACACAGGGTGCATTATTACATTATTACATTAGTACATTATTCGATATTATATTTCGATATTATATTAGAAAGCTGCAAAGCGATCGAAAGCGAGAGAGTTAGGCGGTTGGGGGGCTGGTGGAAAACTAGATGAGGCAAATACTATACCAAATCTCGTTTTCGTTAACGTGATCGAATGGCGAATGAAACTCAAACTGGCACCCAAAACACACGAGTGAGAAAGTTTGTGGGAGCACCTATGAGTAAGTAATTAATTAATAGTGGAAGTTTGTTAAACTTAGCCGTATTTGTTATGGCAAGTGTTAATTTTGTTGTTATTTGTAGTTGTTGGGCGGTCCCTCGAGGTGCTCAGTTCGTGTTGTAAGTCTGGTTTATCCTAAGTTTAGTACATGCTTTGGGTTTTTAACGTGGGTCTTTTCTATAAAACAAATAAATCGAATCATATTTATTCGCAAATACAGGAGGCTTAAAAGCAATATTAAATAAATGAAGCTATCCGGTATTTAGACACATGGCAAGTTAATATAAAAGAAAAGGTAACATTTGTGATAATAATGTTTTTTTGTTTGTTGAGGCTAATCTCTGTAACTACAGGTCCAATCTCAAAAATTATTTCACTGATATAATGCTACATACCTTGCGGGTAACATAGGCTATGTTTTATTTTATTAAAAATTAGTCTTCAGCTCGAAATCTTTAAATAAATAAATCAAGTCGGTAAAAAAAGCGCTGCTTAGCAGCTTCAACGGCGTACGTTGATCAAACGGATGGGTATACATGAAAATAATGTACCACAATAATGTTATGCTTCAGTTGATGAAAAAAAAAGTCAGCGACACGATATACCTAGCTTTTATAGTAAAGCCACAATAACGTTATTTATCTACACAATACACTAACAAGTTCGTAAATTTGGATTTAGGTGGTAATCTCCGAAACTACTGATCCAATTAAAAAAATATATTTTTCCAGTATTTAGAATTAAATTTTAGGTCATAAATTATTTTGATAAATAATAGTTTACACTTCCAAATCTTAAAATTTCCTTATGAAGTCAGAATAAAGAAGCGCAACTTGCTACTTATATGTATCTGAAGGTAATGGTACAAAACTATTACTACTATATTGCGAGACAATTTAATCGTCGCGATAATTCTGACCTTATCAGAAGCTGGTCAACGCATATTCTTAAATAGATCAACAAACAACAATCAATCAAATAAGAAACAACAAACATTGTTAATGAAACTTTGTAACATAGATTATTGAACTAAAATATGTGGAAAATGTAAGTAGATACTAAAATAGGATAGGATTGGACGAAGCGCAGACATGGAGCGTTAACATTTCGTCTGCTGGTGCAGGTACTGTCAGGACACGGATGTTTTTTGAAGTACTCTGCATTAGATTGCTTAGAGGGAGGAAAGCCAATTGTGCCACCATTATACCGGAAGATACTGCGACAGATACTGCTCAGCATTGCCTGCAAGAGTGTACAACTTGGGAGCAGAAACGCCGCACCCTAATGGCGGTGATTGGCTCCGATCCCTCGCAGGCCAACGTTCATAACTGAGCATCGCTATGTGATGGGTAGTTTTGGATGTAATCCATCCTGAGTTTTGGGTAACCCCCCCCCCCCCCCCGGTACCATCTCGGGGGAATCAGTCGGAAACAGTTTCTATTAATTGGGAAAACGATGTTTAGACGAGAAAACGTAGTATTTATTTATTAACGGAAAAAACACGAAATCCACGTGGACGAAGTCGCGGGCAAACAGCTAGTTAATAATAATACAGTTAAATTAATCATACAATTAAAGAAACATTCAATTAAATTAAATAATCAAATTGTAAAGCTTTGATTGAAAATTAACTTATCATATTTTTTCATTTATGATTTCTATAATCAGCATTTATATTTTACCGTGGAGTACTTAAAGTATAATTTTGGAGTAAAATAGGAATAACTTTCTTGTATAATATACTTCCCAGTTTTGCCCGCCTGACCGCCTAATGAAGACCAGATGGTGTAAATGAGCTCAATTATTACCTAAGCTGAATTAAGATAACATAATTTAATTAAAAGCTTTTGAAGCTTTTAAATATTACAAAATCTACAACAATATATTCTACTACAACTATATTAATTAATCTACTACAAGCATATATTTTACACCATTTTTGTTTTGTTTATATAGGCTGCTTATCTGTATTAACGCGAATGTGACATATAGCATCCATATAGCGTACAGTGCAACGAGCTCCGGAATATTGTTATAATGCCTGAAAAGCATTATATGACCGAGATAATGAGGTTTCAGAGCTCGATAGCGCAGTGGTTAACGCGCCCGGTCTGCGAGTGCTGAGGTTAAGCAACTTTCGCAAAGGCCGGTCATTGGATGGGTGACCAAAAATGTATCATCTCGAACTCCTCCGTGCTTCGGAAGGCACGTAAAGCCGTTGGTCCCGGCTGCAATAGCAGTCGTTAACAACCACCAATCCGCACTGGGCCCGCGTGGTGGTTTATGGCCCGTTCTCCCTATCCATCCATAGGGAAGGCTCGTGCCCCAGTAGTGGGGACATAAAATGAGCTGATGATGATGATGAATGAGGTTTTGTGTAACAAATGAAAATTGTACAGTGACAACCCTACAGCTGATACATTGTTAGTGTTCGACAACCTCATAGTCCAAAACAACACATACAAGTAAGTAAATAGCCTGTAACTGTCCCACTGTTGGGCAAAGGCTTCATTGAAACCAAGTCATCATTACAATTGATGGGTAATGGCTTAATCACCACGCTTGCCAAATGCGGGTTGGTGATAACGAAACAACCGTTCAATCTCAGAAGATCCATTGGCCAGATCCATAATGGATCTAGTGAGGTTTTATGACGACCAAAATATAATGTAATAAAATAAAAATAAGGTTTTGTATGGAAAAGTAAATCTACGTAAATATGCAGTCATATTTAACATCATACTAATATTATAAAGCTGAAGAGTTTGTTTGTTTGTTTGGTTGAACGCGCTAATCTCAGGAAGTACTGGTTCGAATTGAATTTTTTTTTGTGTTGAATAGTCCTTTTATTGAGGAAGGCTTTAGGCTTTAATAGAAAATAAAAATAAAAATAAAAGTACACACGTGCGAAGCCGGGGCGGGCCGCTAGTATTATATATAACGGTGTTCTATGGTTCCAACTTTGTTGCATGGCTCTGTTATGTTATGTTTACGTTTTTTATGGCAACTGTACTATTTTGGAGGCGGTGGGAATCAATACAACAGTTTTAATTTGATTTAATTTATTTTTGGAGGCGATGGGAATCAATGTATGAACTTTGATTTTTCGAGAACAATGGGGTTTTGGAGGCCTGGGAACGACCCGATTTTACACCTTTTACCAAACATCCTGTAAGTCCTCAATGGGGAAATATCTTTTATCTCACCTAATTTTGAATGACAATAAGGCTCGTAAATGGCAACGCCCTTCACTCTAAATCCTCAGCTACTGAAGAACTGGATATCTTATCTCTCACTGCCATAACAATAAACTTTGTTGTTATGGCAACAGATTTGGATAAGTTGTTGATACTTAGCCAAGCGGACTTAAAACAAGCTGTTGGATCTAACCAAACCGATTACAATTATTTGTACTCGCTGGGAATCGAATCCGATACCTCCAGATCTAAGTCTGGTGTTCTAAATAGGCGACTACCTACTACTACGACTTTATTTGCGTTAATACCGTAAACACCGGTCACCGGGATCCCGCAATCCCAAGGATAATCTGTTATAATATATTGCCGATCGTGGAATTTTGACCGCAAACCTTTTCCGAGTCACAATTTGGACGTAATTAAATTGCATAGAAGGAATATTTAATAAATTTAATTAAGACAAAGTGTTGGAAAAATTCCACGAGCGGGATTCGAACCCGCATCTCATGACATGCCGGGTCAGGTGAACTACCAACTATGCTATCGTGGCTCAATCCAACTCGCCGAAATTAATCTAATTAATTTTTCAACACTTTGTCTTTTTTTTCAAATTGTAATTTGTTCGCAACAATATTTGCGTAAAATTATATGTAAATAATCATCCATTGAATTAGTTCAAAAATACACCTCCATTTAATATTCGTTCATCATCATCATTTTCTTCATCATCATCATCATCATCATCATCATCATCATCATCATCATCATCATCAACCACTATTCACTGCAGAAAATAGGCCTTTCCAATGGAACGTCACCATACCGATATAATGCCTTATGTTAAAATCCATTAACAAATGAAAAACAAATTGATACTTGAAAGTTCTTAATAAACAAATTCAACAACCTGTAACGATTTGTTGACGTTGTCATCGTTACAAAGTATCTAGATTAAAAGCTTACCGGGCATCAATGCAACAGTCATACAAAAGTCACATAGCACTATCCATCACTATGTATTTAAACCAACACACTTGAGAAACACTGCATTAACAAAGAGCACCTCAAGTTGACTCAGAATAAAACAATTGACGATGCGAAGTGCCCACGTCTCGAAAACTTAATACAATAAACTTTGAACACAACCTCTCCACACGATGCCAGAATGCTAACTGAGGGAAATTCTGAATTCAGCGTTACTCCATCCATAACGACACAAAATAAGGAGATTGCAGAGGGTAAGCTTCTTAAATGACGCGCTCGAGCAACGCTCACTTAGACACCTCTCACGGTAAAAAAAGTTTCATCTGTCACCCCGTCACTAAGAGGTGGACGGATGAAACTTTTTTCAATTTTGTACTTTTTGAGACTTTACTTTACGTTTTATGTTATTATATCTATACTAATATTATAAAGAGAAAACCTTTGTATTTTTGTATGTATGTATGTATGTATGTATGTATGTATGTTTACAACTAATAAACTCAAAAACTACTAGACCGATTTAAAAAATTCTTTCACTATTAGAATGCTACATTAGCGCTGAGTAACATAGGCTATATTAAAAAAAAATATATTAAATAAAGTACTAAAAACGACCATTTAATTTTCCAACACAGAATGATGTTTGTTTTGTTGTCATGGAAACCATTGATATATATTTAACTCAATGATGGTAACTGTCAAAGCGGTACGAAGTCCGCCGGGTCAGCTAGTATAATATAAAAGGAGTCACATAAAAGTTCGCCAAGTCTCTTTCCGAAATTTCCTTGCAAGAAAATCTTTATGACAGCTGCTAAAAAGATTCTCACTTACCTTACATTTCCTTATTATTACAAAAGTGCTGGTAATTCAATACCCAGTGCTGTAACTTACAACAAATGGGACAAATGGGATTAAAAAAATTCTATCTGTCACCATAATAGCGACTGGTAGACGGATGAAACTTTTTCAATTTAAAAAATAATGACCATTGTTTTCAATTAAAAAAAAAGTAAAGTAAAGTATCTAGTGTGAGTTTTGTTTACTATCCGTATTCATTGGATTACGTTTACAAAAAAACGAAAATTGTTATGGCAAAATTCTGTTAAATAATGATAGTTGTCGCAGACGGGGACAATCATCAACCAAGTGGCCGTGGCTAGCTCAATAAATCCGCACTCTCTTTGGTTGGTGATTGTCCCCGCCTGCGACAACTATCAATATTCAATGTATTTATAAATACTCATTATAGATTTTATAATTTAAGTATAAGTATCGGACAAGGAAATATTTCACGTTGCATTCAACATTGCTCAAATTGAGTTCTGGGATCGTAGAGCTTGTTTTTTTCTTTCAGTTTTTTCTTTTTGCAGTTATTTTTATGTTAGTACGATTTTAATAGTCGGGTTTTTTGTTTTATTTTTTTTCGTTTTCGTTAACGTGATCGAATGTTAAATAATACTCACACTAGGCACATTTTTTTTATGGCTTTGTACAAGCATTTAGCTAATGAAAAAGTACAGTAGTCTTACAAGTAATACATAGATAAATAATATTTCTTTCCTGTATGATGATGATGAGATGGATGATAATGGAGAAGATGAGAAGTGAGAAATGATATACCCGCCAACTCCTCAAGTATCTCAGTAAAGATGGCTTTACTAAGTCCTCGGGCGGACTTCTTGAGAGAATTTGAAAAGTGACGTTGCACTGTATTGTTTCATTTGCCAACACTCATGCACACTCACGGCTACTTAACGGTTAAGAATCCACCATTATTTCACATTAATATTCGACATAACACGAATTTTAGACATGACTCTTCACTTTCCCGCCAAGAACTTCACTAGGCATATTGATGCGAGATTCCGTGTGTGTGTCTGTGAGAGGGTGCTATGTGTGCGTTGCACTAGCGCGGTATATGTATGAAGCTTACTTTCTGCATCTCTTTATCTTGTGTTAACGATAACTAACTCGCTATATGGACTTTATTGGAACGGGAACGGGGTGTTAGTAAGTGTCAGACAAATCAAGCGAGATCATTTGACACCCTCCGGGCGACCTTGTCCACTTCCTAACTTGACCACTTCCAAAGTTGTCCTCTTCCTAATTTGTCCACTCTTACATTGCCCTTTTCCCGAATTGTCATTCCTTAAATCCTAATTCTTCTACTTCCTAGACCGACCTTTCCTCACTCGTCATTTCCTATTAAGTCTCTTCTTCATTTCCTATTTAGTATCTTCCTAATTTGTCCCCTCCTACATTGTCCTTTTTCCGAATTGTCATTTAGGGCTCAGGCGTTTGCAGAATGTTGATAAGCAACTAAAGAAACTAGTTACTGGTAATGGAATAACGAAGCACTGAGTTTTGGGTTACCAGCCTTTTGTTATAATAATTAAATCAAATCATATCAAATGAAATCAAATGAAATCAAATGAAATCAAAATAAATTTATTTGGGACAAAACAGTTCAAACTGAAAATAAACTGAAACTGAAAAAAGAGTACTGGCACATATATTTACTCATGTGGTACTGGTAAGGCAAGTGAGAAACTTTTCAGCAACTGTCATAAAGATTTTCTTGCAAGGAAATTGCGGAAAGAGACTTAGCGAACTTTTATGTGACTCCTTTTATGTTATACTCGTATAATAACATAAAACGTAAAGAGTTGCGGAGATGTAGTCTCAAAAAGTACAAAATGAGGCACTTCGGTTTTTTAATAAAAAATATTTATTATTTTCATGTATTACGTATCTATTATTTTATGTAAAGGCGTGTCTCGATTAGCCTATAAACGTCTTTTAGCTGGGTTTAGATATCCGTGATCTATCCTAACATTCATAATTCTATTTCTTAATAGCAATATGGTACCATTTTTATTAAAAAAAATAGACTTTGCTTACAAATTTAATACAAATTTCGTCATTTGAACGTGTAAAAGCGACGACCCTCGAACGCTGCAGGAAATGGAAATTTTTGTCCCTTGAATTTCGAAGTACACATGCGAGCAAATAAAAGAGTCACCAAATAATAAGAAACCGATTTTAAGTTTTATTAAAAATAACATGTAAATGCGTTTTTGTAGTAATACCCTTCACAACGTAATAAAAATTCACTTCATTTCTTTAGTTTATTTTTTGTATATAATTCGTTTGTTAAAACGTCTATAGTTTAGTAAAGCAATTTAAGTAAACAGTTCTGTTGTTTAAATACGCTAATAAAGATAATTTTCGAGTGTTAATATTAGTCTGAAAGGATTAATTATCGTTCCAGCTACAATATTATGAACTGTAATTTGAATTGTATTACTTCAAATATTTTTACTATCATTAGCTAAAGATTTCATACTACATGAACAGTAGTAGCACATGAGAAGATGGCATAAAAGTTTTATAGAAAATCCTAATTAGTTGCTCCCTAGTGTATTCCCTGGGTGCTGGCAAAACATTTCCCAGCTTGCATGGCGCGATAATAATATGGCGCTTACAAATAGGGATTCCCATTTTAAAAGTTTCTTATAAAGAATCCTCAAAGCTAAAAAACAGACAGTAGTTATTAAATTCTTACATTATAAAAACACAAATGTTGAAAAAATTTCCACGAGCAGGATTTGAACCTGCACCCTTCTGACATACCGGGTCAGGTGCTCTTCCAATGGAGCTTTTGTGGTGGTGGTGGTGGTGGAACCACGATTTTTTCAACATTTGTGTTTTTGTAATTTGTTCGCAACAAAATTTGCGTTAAAAATTATTTGAACATTTCTTATATTATATTGTGATGGAATTATAGCATTCCTAATATTTTGGCAGTTACACGGTAGGATCTAAAATTCAATGGGTGTTAAGAGATGGACGAGATGAAAACATAATTATTTAGAATTAAGTATACTGTGTTAAATATATTTAAAAAATGTTTTAAACGTATGTTAACCGTTCGCTATAGTCAGTTTTTAAAATGAGGTTATAATTATTATTACAAAAGTTTACATTTTTAGAACTTCGGAAGGGATATAAGAATCGTTAAAGGCTAGGCAATAAAATTTATTAATTTCAAAGATAAAATAGCTTAAGATAGAGCTCAGGAAATATATACATACATACTTACATTGTCAAAGGGTTTAAAGGATAAAACATTTAATGAAACTTTCATTGGACTTTGGTTTTAGTAATTCAATTTGCCAGTCTGCTCTCTATTGTACTGTAATAATGATTTATTATAAAATTTTTACTAACTTTAATAACCTTCTGGCAATCTGAGCTATGCCTTTACACTATTTGAATTCACGTTATTTGATAAACTGTAGAATATGGATGGTGAATTGTTGTTAATTTAAAGTCGAAAACATCATACATATATGTATTGATATCAATAATCAAACCTAAATATGTCGCAGGATATTTGCGAAAATCCTAGGACGATTGCAAAAAACCGGTTAATTGGAATATAACAATAAATTTAGTAATTATCCGAGATATTTTCAGGAATTCAGAATCATTGTAAAAGCCCGAGTTTGTTTAGGACGATCGAAAACAACTGTGATTGGTTAATATAATTTATAATAATATATTAATAATATCTTTATTCTGATTGGTCAAAACAAGGCTCTACATAGAGTAATATAGAAATAGAAAATTAAAGAATTGCCAAATCAATATTTCTTTGACTTATTATTTGTTCTAAGTGACAAACCAACATACAATTCATATTCTTTTCCAATTATCCTACGTTATATATGGCCCCGCCAAGTCGAACAAAAATTCACAGATTTCGCCGTCTCCGCAAGAATCGGAGCATTGAAAATGAATACAACAAAGAAAATATTTTATTTTAAATAACACAATTCCAACTTGAATGCACTTTTCGCCTGCATCCGCATCTTTTAACATCATTACCATGACGATCGGTCAATAATCAAAGAAGCTACATCACTTTTTATATACGGAAATACCCGTTTTTCTACAATACCAAATTTAAAGGGACAACCTACAGGTTACAATTATTAACCGATTTTCAAAATTTTTTCGCCATTTTGTAGCTAAACTTATTGGTTAGTTGGTTAATTAGGGTATTCCCTAGGACCCTTTTTTCATTTTTTCTTAAGTCGGTTTTTTTTTGTAATGTTTACAATTTGGCATACAAACACCCCCCAAAAAACCCGATTTTTTTTACATTTTTCAAAATTCCAAAAAAAGTATCCAGCCGATTTTCAATATTCAAACGCTTACACGGGTCTCGATAAATTCCTCAACTCTTGGTACTATTTTCATCTCGATTCTCTCAAAGTCCTCGGAGCTATGCCTAAAAATAAGTCTTAGGCGATTTGCATCTGATAACCATTTTCAATGGTAAAAAGCAGCACGGCCGTACCATCCTTTTCTCGAAGCAGTTCAGGCTATTTTCGACCCCCTATAACTTCGTTGTGGATAAAACTAAAAGCCTGAATTTTCAGTAACCAAGCAGGCATTGTATAAATACGGTAAATTTTAAATTTCATTAAATTTGAACCTACTGGTTTAAGAATTATAACTAGTCAAAGTTTCTTAATTTTGTCACTGACTGACTGACCGATCATCAAAACTCTAAGGCACTTCTAGCAGACATAGAAGCTTCAAATTTAGAATACAATGAGTGTTTAGTGTCTAAATCAAGGAAAATTTAAAATATTTTGCAATTTCGGTCCAGTTTTCTAGATACACTAACTGCATAAATAACTTTGTAATCCCATATAAATGTATAGGATTACAAAGTTACATTGCAGTACAGTCAATCTATTTTATTAAAACATAAAAGATTTTTAATATTGAGAACTTGGCGTTACATGGATCTCACAACTTTTTACGGTAGAAGAACTGAGTTGCGAGACTTGGTTTTTTAACAAGTTTGTTTTTAATGGTATATACATTTACGTCGTGATCAAAGTCGACATACGAAGTAAGATATGAAACATGTAAAAGTGATTTAGTTACTTATATTGAGAATTTATAGTAAAAAAATTTCCACGAGCAGGAAAAAAAATTTTCAACATTTCTGTTTTTGTAATTTGATTCGCAACAAAATTTGCGTTAAAATTATTTAAACATTTTATAATAGCTTGCCTACTTCTTAACTGATCTTTAGTATTTGTAAAAATATTATGATCAGATTTCAATGACGGTAGTTGTTGACATTAAATGGGCGCTTTTGGCTTTCAAAGTAAAAAGTAAGTAGTGTTGAATAACGACGGGCTGGTTAGAACCACGATAGCTCAATTGGGAGAGCACCTGACTCGGTATGTCAGAAAGGTGCAGGTTCAAATCCTGCTCGTGGAAATTTTTTCAACATTTGTGTTTTTGTAGATTTATTCATTTCAGGCAACAAACAATATCCAAGATGGTAAGATACAAAGATGCCTATACAGGGTGTTTGCTAATACTTGTATAATCCTGAATATGGCAGATAGGGTATCCTTCATAGAACCCTGGAAAATTATGAACATAACTGAAAAGATCTACATGGCCAACATATTGAGGTTATTTGTTACAAAGTAAAACTGTAAAGTCACAACCCTAGGTCAATCTGATACGTTGTTCTTGGTCGTCAACCTCATGTCAAACATAAACTGAAGTCGAAACATTGCAGGAAATAACAATTAATTTTTTTTTTCTATGGGAAAATAAATCTAGGTATAGTATATGATTTTGCATGTTATTACAGTTTTCTTTATACTTGGTTGCATGGCTGTTCGGGAATATATATATATATATTACCAAACATCATGTATTGCTGTGGGCTATGGCTGCAGAGAGTCGCCCGCTTACGCGTAAATGCGCGCTAAAGCGTTACCACATTTTTTATTAATATTTTTCTGATTAGTTATCTTTTCCAGACCAATGAAAATTCACCGTGTATCTATAATAATAATGAATATATTTACTCAACAGCTTGTTTTTTAACATTTTTACTATCAAAGTTAAACAGCCGCTATATATAAATTTTTAGTACCGTCTTAAATATGGAAAATTTAATATAAACGTCATGGTATTTGTAGCTTCCAATAAACCCTGAAATGGAAATCATAATTTGAGTGTAAACGCTCGTTCACAGCAGGTACCATTAACTAGAGTTTGGGGAGTCTCGACATTTTCATAGTTACGGGACAGGAGACAAGCCGAGTCCAAAGTTCCGGGACTTCCAGGGACTTCAAGACTACCAAATAAAATTAGAATCAAGTTTATTGATACGCAATTTTATGAGTTAAAATATTAATGAACATAAAATCAAATTCAAATGTAGTTATTAAACAATTCGTATGCTTTTTTGGTTCCGTACTCAAAGGGTAAAAGGGACCCTTTTACTAACCCACGTATTCATAAACGAGTAAAAACTCATACTGAAGCAAAGTAAATGCCTTTGTATATCTGAGGCAGAAGAAATAGGTATCAGTGGGGAAGTATCGTTCTTGCGCATAAAAATTCGGCAGTTTTTTGTCCACTCATATTTATACATTAATTCTTTTGCCTTCGATTACATGCAACAAGTAAAGCTTTATTTTCTACTGTCAGATGTTCATTTAAATAAATATATCCGTTTTTCCCTCCGAAACCCATCTCATTGGCAGACATATTTCGTCGCTTACGAGCAGCAGCGATTATCTTGTCTCTAAGGGCACGTTCCCTAAGTAGGAGTACTATGGCACGTTCTTTCTTTGCACTGGTAGCACGACGCGACTGAACTCGGTGAGCAAACTCGAGGTCTTCCGATTCAACGCTGACACTTATGCAGTTCATTACCTTTTTTGCGACATCTATGGTGATCTCGTCTTTACTCTCTGATACTCCAACAATTTCGACATTCTGCAAGCGAGTCCATTGTTATTGTTGTGAGTTATCCTCGTCAATCTTCTTAACACGCGATTCGTAAGACTTTAAGTCTCGCTTTATGTTGATATTCTCTTCCTTAAGGATTTTCAGATCGGTGGTAATAATGCTCTGGGCCTTTTTTAAGTCATTATTTTCTTTTTTAAGTCTTCGAAAATGTTATTAAAATAATTTAAAGACGTCTGGAACTCTGTTAATTGTTTTTTTAATGATGGTGGGATCCTCAGGAAAAAGTTCGGTAAATGTTTCCTTAATAAGTTTTCTTATATCAGTTGGTTCAAGCTTGACACATCCCATGGTTTTCTTCGCCGTTTTACGTTTAGTGATATTATTATTGGAACACTCCGTCTCCAGTAACACAGGGTTTGATTGAGTTATATTATTCACTTTAAACATAAATAATTACATTAAAATAAAATTAATATTCTATACAACAAACGTGATTTTTTTCCAATTTTTTTATAACAGGTAGAAACTTCAAATATTTTTATAGATAACTAGCTGACCGACAGACTTCGTACCGCTTTGACAGTTTCCATGACAACAAAACAAACAAATCATTCGTCAGCTTAAGAACACCCGTATCCCATGATGGACCCCTATAGCAGCGCCACCTACCGGGTCCAATTGTAAATCTAAACCATTCTCGAATCCACTTGGACACAGAAAATTTCATCCAAATCGGTCCAGCCGTTTAGAAGGAGTTCAATAACATACACGATTTTTATTTATAATGATGGCACTTCGTGCACGAGTCCGACTCGCACTTGGCCGGTTTTTCAAATCAATTTGGTAGGTAATAACAAAAAATTAATAAAAAATTAAATGTTTTCTTAATGTAAATCGGTGAGATCCTTGGAGGTTTTAGTCAAGCAATGGACGTCTTTCGGCTGAGATGATGAGATGTCTGACCTACCCAAAACTGTCAAATTTCTAGAATCAATTTTGAACTTTACTGTTTGATTATAAGGATCAATATTCATTGGAGAAATTTGACAGGTTTGGGTAAGTTGATCTGCCGCCGTTTGTACCTACGTAGGAACTCGACATAATAAATTATTGGCACCCATCTGATGACCGGCTTTTGCAAAAGTTGCTTAACTTCAGAAATGCAGACCGAGCACGTTAACACTGCGCCATTGGGCTCCTCATCATAGAAGATATAAAAAAATTACATTTCCTAAAATCCCAAAACAAAAAAGGCACACTCAAGACAGTGCCTTACTTTCCTAACAAACTTTATAATAAACGAAGAGTTTTCGATTTGGGAACATCGTAAAACAAATCCTTTGTGAAGTTTGTTTTAAGCAGAAGCCATCGAAATATAGTAGTATAAAACAGGTCTTATTGAACTGTAAAAGTAAATTGAGAAACTAGGAATGATAATGAGCAATAAAATATATACTTACGAGTACTTCAATCATTCGGTAAAATGAAAATTTTGAAATGCACTTTCGATACAATATTTGATAGGCTGAAGTGTTGTAAGGGATTAGCAATTTTTTTAAACTTATAAAACTAAGCTTTTGATAATAAGCGTCGTCGGTAGCCGACCGGATAGATGTTGGGATTGAGTACGAGAAATCGTGGTTCAATCCCCACAGCTACTGCATTAGACTACTTAATTTAAAAACAATTGATATGTGATATATCAATTGTTTTTAAATTAAGTTGCACAAACATATTTTACAGTAACAAAATTATTAAAATCATCATCATTGTCTTATAAACGACTTACTGCTGGGCTCAGTCTTTCCACATGAGGAATAGAACATAATAATATGTGGGGATTGGGTCTAAACCCAACATGATGACCAATTTTATATAACGACCGCCATCTTACTACTAACCGGTATTGAAAAGTTCTCTAATTTGTAAGAGAGCAAATCGAACACGCTAACCAACCACTGCGCCATGTGGGTTATAAGTAGCTCAATCTCTCCTTTTTGAAGCTCAGTGTTTATGTACGAGTATGAGATTTTAAATACTTTATCACGAGTATTTATTTATTTATTTATTTATTCTTTACGGGAAAACACTTGGTACATCATCATCATCATCATCATCAGCTCATTTTATGTCCCCACTGCTGGGACACGAGCCTTCCCTATGGATGGATAGGGAGAACGGGCCATAAACCACCACGCGGGCCCAATGCGGTTTGGTGGTTGTTAACGACTGCTAATGCAACCGAGACTAACGGCTTTACGTGCCTTCCGAAGAACGGAGGAGCTATAGATGATACATTGTTGGTCACCCATCCGATGACCGGTCATTGCGAAAGTTGCTTAACCTCAGCACTCGCAGGCGGGCGCGTTAACCACTGCGCCATCGAGCTTCACACACATACATACTGTGCTGATAAGGCCAAAGCTGGAAACGCATGTATAAAACGTATGTATGTATGTATGTATGTATGTATGTATGTATGTATGTATGTATGTATGTATGTATGTATGTATGTATGTATGTATGTATGTATGTATGTATGTATGTATGTATGTATGTATGTATGTATGTATGTATGTATGTTAATTAGAATTAATTAGAATGCTACGAGTACATTAGCGCTGAGAAACATAGGCTATATTTAAAAAAAATACTAAAAACGACAATTTAGTTTTCCAATACAAAATGATTTGTTTGTTATGTTGTCATGGAAACCATTGATATATATTTAACTCAATGATGGAAACTGTCAAAGCGGTACAAGTCCGCCGGGTCAGCTAGTCTTTAAATAAGATGGTGGTAGCTAGCCAGCCCTACCACTAACTAAAGCAAGTATCATGTACTTAAATCCAGGACCTCAGATTCTGAGATTGGTGGTCTTAAAGTCTTAACCACTAGATCACATAGGCAGCTAAAAAAGAATACAAGAATACTTTAGACCAGCGTGATCTTGTTATAGCCACCAGAAGTATATATAAATATTGCAGAACATTCTTTTTTGCGTATACACAGTGTGCGGTATTGAAGTCAATCCTTTCAGTACGACGAGTCCAGTGTCGATATAATCAAACGACTCACTTTCGCGTCGTCGTCCGATAATCTTTTTATACTATACGATCTTTGTAGTTTTGAATTTTGACTTATATTTCTCCTATTAACCATTTGACAAGCATAAATGAATTGCATTTGAATTTATTTCTGCACGCTGCATAAGAATGCAATGCTAGTTTTACAGTTTAGCACCACAAAATATTTTTTAACAAGTTAAATGGCTGTCTTACGCATACACCATGGCCAAGGGTGACCCCGGGTTTATGGTGACTCTCCTCCTCTTCCCTCGTCCAGCCACTAAAAGTTCCACTGAACCCATTAAAAAACCTAGTATAGTGCGATTCAAATAGGATGGCGGCTGTGAAGTATGCTACGAGCGCCGGTGCGTGCGCGCAGATAAACCGCCCTGTAACGTCCCGCCTGACGTCGGTCGTCGTCGTCGAAATTCGCTACTGCGACGCGACCTGTGACTAACTTCACAGCCGCCTTCCAATGAATCGCATTGTACCTACCATCTTTTCCAGAACTTCAGAAGCAGCAAGCACGAAGTGAGAGTTATCTACCGATCCAATACGAGCCTTCGGAGTATTCAAAATTCAAAATTCAAAATCATTTATTCAGTTTAGGCTACAAATAGTTCTTATGAACGTCATTATGCCATCGGTTCGTAAGTCTACTCTGGGCGGGAGACCTTGTACTGAGAAGAACCGGCAAGAAACTCAGCAAGTGTCAAGCTCTTTTCTCCCTTACAGCGTCAAAAATATTGGAAAATGCCCTGTACAGATTTTCTGCTGAAAAACATTTCCTGACACGCTCTCGATGTTTTCGGTACGGTATATTATTGTATAGTCGCGTCAACATGACTGGCGTTGTGAGTGAGACGGGGGAGGCCGGCCGCTCGGTACAGATTCTGTGCAGAGGTGGTCGATGCGCACGGTAAAAAATCTGTACCGAAACGACTCGGTGTGAAAGCTCTCATTTGATTATATGCGCTCGGTAAACAATCTGTACAGATTACCTAAGATGTACCTAAGGCATTCAGCAAACTTTAAAAAAAAGAGAGTTAACTAAATAAATTCATAAAAATAAAGAAACAAATAACACAATTGTCTTACCCGACGTCGTCGTCAAGAGTAAATCCCTTCTCTATTCGTGATGTAAATCTCTAGGGACGCTGAACCCAGCAAATGGCCCATTCGCAATCCGAGACGAAGCCAGACAAAGCGGTACGCCTTCCGGCATGATCCGGTGCTTGTAACTGACCCGAGACTTAACAATCTCCGAGATATACACACGGCGGCAGATCAACCTAGGTACTCAAAACTGTCAAATTTCTACAATAAATTTTGAACTTTATCTTTTGGTTTTAAGGATCAATATTCATTGGAGAAATTTGACAGATTTGTGTAGGTTGTTCTGCCGCCGACTGTACACATGCGATTGCTATGGTAAATCAATGTTGGTTTAACTTTGATAGAAGGATAATTACTACGATGAAATCTGACATGTAAGTAGAAGATAAGTAAGGTTGTGTATAACTTTGCATTCTACAGAAGTCGCTAACATTAAATAAAATGGTGTTTTTTTTACTATATTTGTTGTTTATTTATTTATTTATTTATTTATAGGTACACAGACAGATTACCATCAATACAATCTATAGTAGTAACGCAAATAAGTTGAGAGGGCTAGACAATAATCCAAAAGAGTGTACACAACATGATTGAAAAAATTATAACATTATTACTTAAACACTAATAAATGCCTTTAGTGTGGGATGCAACTTGTGTCGATACTCTTGCGCACTCGCGCCAAGCGGCGAATAATAACCTTATCGGTAATTATATTTTCGAGCCGTTTGGGGTTGAAACCCTCGGGCCATGGGGTCCGAATGCTCATGTTTTGTTTAATGACATCTCCAAACGGCTGGTTGACACTTCCCATGACCCAAAGGCTGGCTTTTTCCTTGGCCAGAGACTAAGCATTGCCATTCAACGTGGAAATGCCGCCAGTCTCTTGGGTACTTTACCAGTCGACTGCGATGCGAAGGAATTTTTTGACGCCGTATTTTAGTTTTGTATTAGTTTTAGTTACTTTAGGTTATTATAATCTCAGATTTTAATTTTGTAATTTTCAATAATAAATAAAAACTTATTCAACAAAACATTTGAAACAATGATTATGAGTTTAAGGAGAAGAAGAGGACTGCTCATTTTTAAAGATGTCCGATACAATCTTTTTGTATCGTGTGAAACTGGCGTTATAAATATCAATGTCTTTGCTACTACGCGCCATTTCATTATAACAACGGCACATTCTTACCAGAGGGCTAAAATAAGACGTGTTGTTTTTATAGGTGTATTGCGAAAGTGTTAAGGAGATCGCGATTTGTGTCTTGTGTTAATGTTCAATGATGCAAGCAGATCTGGAGCATCAATACTTGCATGGAGTACCTTATGCAAACAAAGGAGATCGTATCTATTGCGCCGGGCTTCCAAAGAAATAACTTCAAACTTAGACACGCTTTGATTGTAGTCTCCGAGAAATCGACCAAAGTTACATCTGTACGAAAGTATTTTCAAACACCGCCTCTGAGCCCTTTCTACATAATAAAATACTGTTAGCTTGGAGAAGCTTGATGGCGCAGTAGTAACATTGTAAACACGCTCGGTTTTCGATTGCTTAATTAAGTTAAGCCACTTTTGCAAAGGCCAGTCATCGGATGGGTGACCAAATATGTATGTTTTTGAGCTCCTCCGTGCTGCGGAAGGTACGTAAAGCCTTTGGTCTCGGCAACATTAACAGTCGTTTACAACCACTAATCCGCACTGGGCCCGAGTGTTGGTCCCAACAGGAGCAACATATAACGAGCTGTAATGATAATGATGATTGTAAGGCTTGTTTCACACGTACCACAACCACACCACAACCATACCACAACCACAATCACACCACAACCACACCACAACCACACCACAACCAAACTACAACTACACCACAACCACACCTCAACTACACCACAACCACACCCACAACCACACCCACAACCACACCCACAACCACACCCACAACCACACCCACAACCACACCACAACCCAACCACACCACAACCATAACCACACTACAACCACACCACAACCATAACCACACCACAACCACACCACGACTACACCTCAACCACAAAATTAATAGTTGAGATCACACGGGCCACACTTTTGCCGTCATTATTGACCGCGTGTTTGATACCGACTAGGTACATCGCAGCCACGTCGCAATCACAACGCAACCACTAGCGGCCGGCCATATCGCAAACATTTTGTAGGTAACACAAGCCGCAGCGACACTATTCACACGTAACCACAGCATGACTACCTTTTGTCGCGACGAAAGTTGTTGTTGTTGTGGAGTGGTTTGGTTGTGGTACGTATGAAACAAGCCTTAGTCTGCTGAATAGACGTGTGGTGCGACCACCACAACGCTCGGCTGACAAGCGACGCGGGCGGTTTTGTCTCACAAGACTAGATACGCATATATATAGGTGCCCTAGCCCTTCCCTCAATAGTTGAGATTCCGGATGAAGTGCGCTCATTTATTTAGCCTTATCGCCAATCGCTTCCCTGTTTTGGAATAAAAGAAAATAATCATGTGACAAACTCAAACAATAATGATGATTAAGGGTTATCAGGCTGTAACGAGCTTTAAAGAAAGTAACGTGCAGTCCTATTTTTATCTGACCTAGAAACGGTCGATGCAATAAAGGCGAGTTTGTACCAACAACGCTGTCCTGACCAATTTATGAGGCAAAGCAAACAGAAAACATGGCGTATTTGTGGACAAGTGCAAAAAGTTGCAAGTTGACCACTTTAGAAGGGATACGCTTCTTGCTATTTCTTCTATAAGCATTAGAAATTCTATTAGTTATTTTTTGACTTTAATCTATGACGTAAATAAAAATATACTTAAATAGTTTACCTATATGGAAATAATAAGGTTACAAGTTCCTTTTTTTTTGTCATAAATACACCAATAACGTCTTTCATATTTTCAAGTCTTATTAATAAAATCACGTTTTTTTCATATTTAACTTTATTCGGACATCTTCGTTCACCAGCCGATGTCGATACTTTAAATTAGTTTAAATACATAACCTATTTAAGACTGATATTTCCTCCATAAAAAATATAAAGCTTAGATAAAGATTGACGATCCATATGAACAAAGGGAAAATTGCCCATTAAACACGTTACGAAGCACTAGAACACTCAAAGAGAACAAAGATCTAAGTACCGACACCGTCTCGAGCTTTTAACGACCTAAACTCCGATTCATTTTCAATGACCGTCCACCGACGCATTAAAACGTTATCATGTTTGACGCCATTTCCCGATTTTTTTGCTTTTAGTTTAGGCATAGGTTGTATTGTGCCATTAAAAATATTTTATCATAAATACATAGACAAATTTCTCTTATGCTGACCTCACACAACCGAAATACCTCTCTAAATACATAAACCGGAATTCATAACGCTCGCTCATCCTCAGAATAATAACTAAACTCAAGTTATTGTTCTGAGCGCTCGTCAGTATCATTACTGACAGATCGATTTGAAAGACTCATAATATGAAAAAAACTGTATGTAATCCACATGTACAATTTTATTTTCCAGAACTAAACATTTTAACCTTCTTTCTATAGCTTTAGTTATTGTTCTGAGGTTATATCATAGCCTTGGAGATTTTAAAGCTATGGTCGATATTAATGTTTATAATTTCAAAGTCATCTGTCAATCAAAATGTTACTATTGTCAGGGGAAACATTTTTAGAATTTGAATAGCATTTTAATTTTTTTTAAATAAAACAATGGCACCAAAACGTATAAAAAAAGAAATACCAAAGAGAAAATTTGGTAATCCTTTTAAACTTG
The DNA here is from genome assembly GCA_963082485.1 of Eudonia mercurella. Taxonomy (NCBI): domain Eukaryota; kingdom Metazoa; phylum Arthropoda; class Insecta; order Lepidoptera; family Crambidae; genus Eudonia; species Eudonia mercurella. The sequence continues at coordinate 17,022,628 of OY720031.1, read as the reverse complement.
GGGGCAAAGACCCCTCTTTGCCCCCAACGATTCCTACCACTTCCAAAGGGGCCACGCAAGCAGCACGTAAAGAAGCAGACGAAGAATCTGGTGGCAAGAAATGCATGAAATTCCTTTACAATAAAGAAAATAAAACGTTCTTGGGCAGGACGTGTAAAAGTTGGCTGTATATGGTGACATATTCAATTGTCTACTTTATGTTCCTATGTACCTATACAATGATCTTTCTCTTCTCAACACTGACCATATTAAAACATACAAAAGACTACACTGCAGATAAAGCAGATTTTATGACTTATTCTGAACATGGAATTGGATTAACAGCTACACCTACATCCGAAAGCAGTTACCCATTGATTTGGTATAAAGTGAACGACGATAATGATTATAAGAAGTACGTAAGTGCAATTGACAGATTATTAGTAAGTAGAAGAGCCACGGGCTTTGATTATTCCGACTTGGGTCCGTGCTCTACAGTCCCTTATGGTTACGGAAAAAGTCCATGTGTTATTATAAGAATTAATCGCCAGTGGAACTGGTCTGGCAAACCGCTTGGCCCTAATTCAACCGTTGCCGCGAATGCCCCGAAAGCAGTCAAAGAGTGGTTGAGATCGAGTAGAAAGCTGTGGCTACATTGTGATGGTTATCACTCGTACGATAAGGAACATATCGGTAAGATACAATATTTCCCCAATCCCCCGGGTTTTGACCCAAACTTATTTCCGCTGGATGTGCGGAATAAAACGCCTTTGGTTGCTATTCAGATTTCTGATTTTACTCAAGGCGTTTCAGTAGCAGTTATGTGCAATCTGTGGTATGAAGATGGACCGTCGACTATAGAATTTATGTTATACGTAGAACCTGCAACATAGGGCCACTAGTACATAAGTTGTTGTAATAAATGTTCAACTCAGATATATTTAGATTTTAGAACCCTGTTGTTTTATTCACTTACTAGTTTAATGGTCCACCAATAGTCGAACGGAAATAATTATTTGAAATTCGAAATCGAAGAATTCTTTAGATATATGCTGATCTAAAATTATGAAACTGTTCCTAAAACTGACGCTGAAACATTTTTAACCTTATTTACATTTATAATCCTGAATGTTTAATGATACTTAATTCATACTTAAGTCATTATTTTGTTCTCTAAAGTCAGGTTTCATCTGCTGTTGTGCCTATTGTGTGGAAAACGAAAGAAATATAAAGAGGAGTAAGAATATATCCCAAGTAAAAGTATAATATAAAATGTCAGTAGGAATTTTAAATTTACGTTTATGATTTAGAGCGTCGACGTGAGCTGTTTGAATATTCATTGTGCGCCTCATACGCCTAAAAATATATTCCAAAGAGGTTACTTAAGGCGAAGGTAAGGCACACTAGTAACGACGCTAATGGACTTAATTTGATAATAGCTGATAAACTGGATTGGAGGCAAACATCTACTATTTAATAATTGTGCACTACTTTTAGGTTTGTTTTTGTATTCATTCGCTAACACCAAAAGTGGCCATTGTTTGTGAATAAATGCGATAGCCCGTTTTGTGAATAAACCACGCAACAAAAAGTAGTGTACAATTATTTAATAAATACTATGGATGCTTTCCTGTTATCGGACGGTATGCAATGTTTAAAAAAAGATCCGGTCCGTTAGTAATTGTCAAATGATCAATTGGTGGCGCTAGTGTGCCTTACCCTTCGCCTTAAGACTCTGTAACGGATTTAAGATATTTTTTCTCTTTTTATCCGTGATAAAATTAAGCTTTTACATGGCATTTGAGTGATAACAGTGTTTTTCCCTTCGCCTTAAGACTCTGTAACAGATTTAAGATTTTTTTCCCTTTTTATCCGTGATAAAATTAAGCTTTTACATGGCATTTGAGTGATAATAGTCTTTTTCTTATTAGATATTCTTATTTCGGGTAAAGTCCGTAAGAACTAATTAGACCTTTCCTCAGCATCAGCCTATTAACGGTACTGTAAACGGTTTTTTTTTTCAATATTTTACGAGTAAGCACAGTGCCTTGATCTCATCTGATGTTAAGTGATGATAAATAAGGCCAATGATGGAAGCGCACTTCACCCGGGATTCTCACTAGTGACGCACAAGCTATCGTATCTCTAGCTGCCAGAACACAACAACTACAAACATTGATGTCCCGGCTGCATTAGCAGTCGTTAATAACCACCAATCCGCGCTGGGCCCGCATTATGGTTTATGGCTTCTCCCTATCCATCCATAGGAAAGGCTCGTGCTCCAGCAGTGGGAACATAAAATGAGCTGATGATGATGATGTTGCTCAATAAGAGTTTGATGTGGGTTGTTTTAGTGGAGTTTTCGGAGTATGTAGTGGTACCAGGTGTTCGATATATATATATTTTATATTAAAAGGAGGCAAACGAGCAGGCGGGTCACCTGATGGAAAGTAATCACCGCCACCCATGAACACCCGCAAAACCAAAGTAATCGCAGATGCGTGGCCGGCCTTGAGGAAGGAGTTGGATCATGAGGAGGAAGTGGGAATTGGGAGGGGGGAGGGATGAGAGATGGGCCTCCGGTACTTTCACTCACCGGACGAAACACAAAATCCGCATTTGGCAAGCGTGGTGATTATGCCAATACCCATCAATTGTAGCGATGACTTCATTTCAACGATGGAGGCCTTTGCCCAGCAGTGGGACCGTTATAGGCTATTCACTTACTTACTTACTTGATCGATTTGTTTATTACATCGCGTCTCGTCTCTCCCTCTGACGCTAAGCGGAGTTAACAAGGAAATGCCATTAGTTGCTCTGTTTGCTAGAGTACAAACAGCTTGTACAACGTGGCCAACGCTCTGGACAAATATTGAAAACCCGTGTAATGTTACATATTACAAATTCTGTTAAATTTTATTTTTACCATTGAAAATGGTTATCAGATGCAAATCGCCCGAGACGTATTTTTGGCCATAGCTCCAAGGATTTTGGAAGAATCGAGATGAAAATAGTACCAAGAGTTGAGGAATTTATCGGGACACGTGTGAGCGTTTGAATTTTGAAAATTGACTGAAAACTTTTTTTAGAATTTTGAAAAATGTAAAAAAAGTCGGGTTTTTTGGCGGGCGTTTGTATACAAAATTGTAAATATTTCAAAAAAAAACCGACTTAAGAAAAAATTAAAAAAAGGGTCCTAGGGTATTAGTTTAGCTACAAAATTTTGAAAATCGGTTAATAGTTGTGACCTGTAGGTCCCTTTAGATTTGGTATTGTAGAAAAACTGGTATTTCCGTATATAAAAAGTGATATAGCTTCTTTGATAATTGACCGATCGTCATGGATATGCAGGCGAGAAGTGCATTCAAGTTAGAATTGTGTTATTTAAAAGAAAATGTTCTTTTTTTTCGTAAATTGTTGTATTCATTTTCAATGCTCCGATTCTTGCGGGGGCTGCGAAATCTGTGAATTTTTTATTTAGGAGTTGAACAAAAAACAAAATAATGGGCGCCGCCTTTGGTGCCGTATTGGGACTTTTTTGAAAATATCTTCGCACGAACAAATCTTTGTTAGAATATGTCTAGAGGGCATTCATACGAATAATCTATACTAATATTATAAAGCTGAAGAGTTTGTTTGTTTGTTTGTTTGTTTGTTTGTTTGAACGTGCTAATCTCAGGAACTACTGGTTCGAATTGAAAAATTCTTTTTGTGTTGAATAGTACATTTATTGAGGAAGGCTATAGGCTATATTACATCACGCTATGACTAATAGGAGTGGAACAGTCGCTAATTAACGCAGGTGAAACCGCAGGGCACAGCTAGTATTTTATAAAACAGCTTAGCCCTAACCGTAACAACTTCAACTTTTTTTTGAGTGATTTAGCTGATTGGCTCTGGACATTTTCAGCTTCACCGGACTTTTTTGGGGGCGGCGAGAAACTTAAAGGGTTCCTCAAGCTGTGTGAAACGAATCACCGTCAGAGGTTTTCTAGAGGGAGCGGCATCACGCACTACTGCGTGTCCCCGTGCCCTACTAGATTCTCCGAGGGGTTCGGATTGGATCGGGGTCAATTCCAAGATACCTACAATACTACTATTAGTACTATACACCAACAAGGTGTATCAAAATTGCAGTTTCAGGAGTAGAGTCAAACATAAAACAAAATGCAATGTCTATTTTGTGTTACTTAAATTTTCAGGCTGCTCCAAAGTGATAACTGAAAGATCATAATGAATGTGTAGTGTTAATATTTGTCAAAAGGCTAGCCTCTAGGGACACCTGTATCATCATCATCATCATCATCATCATCATCATCATCATCATCATCATCATCATCGTCATCATCAGCCTATACTAATCCACTGCTGGACATAGGCCTCTTCAGGTGTACGCCCCTGAGCACGATCCGCGGCTGCACCTGTTTATGTTAGCTTAATCTTATTAATATTACCTACCTATTATTTTTCCTTAAGCTAATTGGGTCAGAGAAAAGGTGAAAGAAAAGTGATTTTAACAATGGATTAATAAGTAATTAGAATTTCAGGTATTCAAATATTAAAAATAAATCTTTGAAAAATATTGACGAACTAAGTAGGTAGTATACTAATAAAAAAAACATTAAAATGTTTTTAATACTTTAATTAGCATCTAGGTATTTATAATGCTGGCGGCTTTTTGTTATAAATTAAATAATAAGTTTAACCAACCAACCAATCTAATTGTACCCGCAGATAAAAAGTAATTTTCCATCTCGTCGTTAAGGCTCTGCAGAGAAACGATAACGGGACCATTCACCGACCGCCATTGTCTTACGAGGCGGTGTTAATTCACCTCAACAACTCCGTAAATTGCTTACATTAACTACAAGTATTATTAAAAAAAAACTAGTGGTCGCTCATTGGTTGAAATTCGACCGTAATTCACAAAATATACAATAATATACAACACCTCGGTGGCCAGACACGTGGTGATCGGTTTCGTTTATAATAGGGCATCGCCTGACTAGCTACCACCATCAATATAAAAGTCAGTCACTATAACAAAAATAAATCATTTATTTAATAAAGGCGCAGGACTGATGGCCGCTGTGTGGGCAGGCCTCCAACAAGGTGGACCGACGATCTGGTGAAGGTCGCGGGAAGCCGCTGGATGCGAGCAGCACAAAACCGGTCGTTGTGGAGATCCTTGGGGGAGGCCTTTGTCCAGCAGTGGACGTCTTTTGGCTGAGATGAATAAATAAACATGTAAAAAGCTGGTCTTACCACTTAACCACACTACACTTAGGGTAGGTAATAGGTATACATGGAAAATTACGACTCGCTCGCAAACGGCCTCAGCGACGATCACATCTGCTGATCGTTGCAATTTGACGTGCTCTCCAAATAGTAAACAATGTTTAGCACAAAATAAGGAGATTACAGAAGGTAAGCTTTATACAAACGCACACGTATATACAACAACCTCTCAAGGACGCGGAATTTCGCAACAGCTGCGCCCGGGCTGTTGCGAGCTGTTCCGAGATCCGTGTCTGTACTGTTCCGCGATTTTTTTGTAGTTTCTTTCTTTTTTTTATTTTTTTATTTAATAGGGTAAACAAACAATTTCACAATACATATTATTTTGTCATAGAATATGTTAACTTAGGTTAGTAATTGTGAAACCAGCTTCGTTAACCACAGATTATATATATGTATCGGTTGATGGTAGGCGTTAGATCATTACTTATTTATTTATTTCTTTATGATGCGTATTATGTAAATAAGCTGTATCAACGTATACATTCAGTATTCGTTCGAGAAATTGCTACTTATTTTTGCAGAAGTATAGTTTTTTCCAATATTTTTTGCATACCTAACTAAACCATAATAATAATAGTAATAAAATAGGACCCGCACGGAAAGTTTTATCTTCTACGTCATTACCTCCCTAGGTTATGTCGGGAGTGCTTCATTTTTCCAACTTTTGGGTTGCGAAATGCGTCCGACGACAGATACACCGTTTCACAGATACTAGAAGGGGTTTTGAAATAATTAGTAATAGTAGAAATATGTTTTTGTATAAAATATTGTAAAAAAATTTCTTAACATGTATATTTTATATAGGGAATAGTAATAATAATGCAAACTTTATTTCAAATAAGTTTTCATAAATGTCGAAGTATATTGTTACTGTTAATTTTTGTTCTTCCACACATAAAATTATAAACTCAGACAAAGAATTTACGTTCGAACAAGTCTACTTGAACCTTTAACTTTGAATTAAGAATCGAAAGTAGGTCCATAAAAAAACTTTTTTTGCTGGGGTCGGGCTGTCAAAGCAGCGTACCTACTATTGATATAGTATACTGTCGATGCAGCCTACTTTCGATATGGCGTACTGTCGATGCAGCGTACCATTGATATGGTGTACTGTCGATGCAGCGTACCATCAATATAGTGTATTCTCGCTACTGTGACCCGTCGATGAAACGTTTTCGATACAGCGACCGTCGATGTTGTATCTTTCGATTTCGTGAACTAGACCCGCGCAATGGGCAGGGCAGTGAGCGTTGCTCGAGTTTACAGGTAGGTAAGGTAGGTATGTAATAAGTTCACCTTCTGTAGTCTCTTATTTTGTGTTGTTTGGCGTGGAGCATCCAATTTTGCGCACAGTGGGACACCGCATTCAATTATGCTCCATTATGAAATTGCGTCCAATACTGAGATGAAACGCGGGGTAATGACGCCACAGAATAGTTTCCGAATGCTATGGAGAATATGGACTCTATTTTATAGTCTCGGTGCTTGTATAGCTTGTGTACGGCATGTGGGGAGGAAACGGAGTCAATGCATCACTTACTGTGTGACTGCCAGGGAGTGGCAGTCACACAGTAAGTGCTAGGGAAAAAATAAGACTCCTGGTAGGCTACTCTTGACGCAAACTCAATCTCAATACAATTCCAATGCGATTAATATGTATCGATATTGGGATAAGTTTCGCAATTTCGGAACGCCTCATCTCGATAATAATTTCTTCACTCAATTTCCACGCAATTTAATTCCAATGTAGCGCTATTATCGTTTTTAAGAGTGCCAATTGAATTTTTTAGATTTGGGATTGGAAATTGATTATTGAAGAGTAACCCACCTGGGGTCGGCTTATCCGAAACCGGAGGACTTAAGGCTCTTCACTCTTAAGGACGTTGCCAAGCTTATGGCATCTATCTTTACAGAGGAAGAAGAGTGAAAGGATGGAAGGGGTTGCACAAAAGATCCCGATGGGTCGAAGTGTTGCTGCGAGAGGGAAACCTCGGCAGGCCCCACTAAGATAAGATAAGATAGTCTCGGTGGAGAATGGGCAAATTTCACGGTTCGATAACCGGAGGCCCTGGGTTCGATTCCTAATTGTATTTCGATACATAGCACGGTGTTGTAATCATCACTAAACCACATTTGGTAAGCGTGGTGAATAATCATTTGTAGCGATGATTCGGTTTCAATGATGGAAGACATTGCCCAGCAATGTGACAGGCACATCTATATAAATATTAAAATCTAAATACCACAGACTAAATTAAAAAAAATTACGTGCAAAATAATAATAGTATGAAAAAAAAACAACATATTTCTTTATTTTAATAATTTATTGATACGCTAATAATTCAATGATTATTTATCTATTTATTTTCACACTATTTCGGTAGACTCGTTTAAAATAGTGAAGACAAAACAGTTCCCTGCCCGACTTGCCTCACGAAAAATCTCACAGATCCGCAATGTAGGTAACTCGTTTACTTGTTCGTTTTTCTTAAATATTTACATATACTATCACTTTTGAAGAGACTGTAAAAGTATTTGCAACTTTTCTCTAGTTAACTGTTTTGTTAAATAATTATGAATACATAAACAGATGTTGTTGAATACAAATAAAATCGAGTTAAGAGTCATTTCACATTTTGAAATCCCATAGGCACCGGCGGTCTACAGACTTCAAAGCTCTAATTCTTTAAAACCAATAACCCAATTTTAAGAGATATACAGAGATGTTGCCAGTTAGGGCGGCCATACACGGGCAGCTTAAAGCAGTCAGGATCGACTGTTGCAAGCTGTCATTGCAGAATGACCTACAGTCTTCTATTTATAAACATACATGGAACCGCTCAAGCAGTTGCGCCTGGTGAAATAGCAGTGTCACTACAACTGCTAAAGCGGTCCGTGTAGTTTGATCACTAGCTGGCTGCTCGAGCAGCCCGTGTATACCCTTAATAGAAAACATTTTCTAAAAATAGTTTGTATAACTAAATTTATGCGATTTTAAGTTTCAAATCATATAAAATCAATTGGACGAACGTTTATTGGTTTGAAAGAATTAGGATACAATTTAGATGGATTAAGGCCCGATTTTTCAATCCCCAGATATATTTTATCCGACGAATAACATTGTCAATGTGACATATTTTCTAAAGAGAATCTGTCAATAATCAAAATTATTCAATGAATAAACTTTAGCGAGAGCCATCTTACAAGAAATTGATTGAACTTTAGAGTTTTCACCCGAGTTCTTCCAGTAATAACACGTGTTGTGAGTTTCCATTTTAATTTATTTCTACCGTAAAAATTATACCGTTAATAATAATAAAAAATACTTGAAATTGGCTAAATGCTAATCGCGAAGCCACTAATTAAGAAAGTTAATTAATTTGGCTTTAACTGACGATTGAAAAATCTGTCCATATAAGAATAAGGAGCTTTGAAGTTTGTTTGAGATATCAAAATAAGAAATGGATTCCAAGAAGCTTTACAGATGTTATGATATAGGGTAAAGCCATCAAAGAATACACATATTTATGGAATTAATAAGTAGGTATTGTACTGGCACCCTTGTTCGACAACTTTAAGGCCAGTGTTCAAAAACAATAGAATTTCAATTAAATTTAACGGTATGACAGCTAGGAAGAGCAGGTGGTCTGTATTCAATTGTTGCTAAAGACTAAACTCAGTTACTGACCTCTAACTTAAATCATTAAAGAGAAAAAAAACGAGCGAGCCTTACAGTAGTCGCTTATGATGTGTAACATTTGACATCTCACCTTAGTATTAAGCAATTTTAACATTATATTCTGAAAAAATAGGTCAGGTTTACATCATTTCATAACTATAAAATAAATGCAGTAAATAGTCATTAAATGATATTTGACATATCAAAATGACCTTTGATAGTCAAATGACACATATAATAATAATATGTCATGTTCATAATATCGATTTTAAATTTACAAAATGGCGCATGCTTGCGCGCTTCCCCGACTTCCTGTTACACAGTTACACTGTTACACATGTCTCGAAATCCCACAAGCTTCCCCGACTTCTAGTTACACACTTGTTACACTGTTACGCATACATCCGTTCCATTTCACGAAATCACTCCCACAAATTGCTTATATAGAAAGCGAGAGGAAAGATGTTACACATCAAACAACGATCACTGGTTCCAATAAAACCTGGCGCCACTACCCTACACAACCTTATTAATTCCAAGCACACATTAAGTTACAGGCAACTTTACATTATAATGGTATTTTGCAAAATAAACATTATATTCAGCTATACTCCAAAATAAAAGTTGTCAAAACTTTTAGCAACTCGCAATGCAATTAAAATAGATGCTATTATATGCTATTACTTATAGCTAGTATAATACTATGTTATTAAATGTTTGTAATTAAACAGCTGCTCTATTGTTTTAGGTGTTTATCATGTAAAGACCTAAGCTTGTATAAGGAATTTTATTAACTCACCTTGATCTAGGATAGTTTACTTTGAAGTATTTACGATTATAAGTTACCTTCTGGAGGAAGTTCCACACCATTTTGTTTCATATCATTTCTTATATATTATCTTTTCTTGGCACTATCTATTTCTATCACATTAGGACCTTGCAGAGGAATAAAGTATAGTAAATATATTTCAATTTATAGGTCATAATATACATAATATACATTGTTTTATATTGTAAATGTATATTGTACACCTTACATTAACATATGGAATAACATCGTTTAGATTATTTTTGTTGTTCATTGGATTTCGTGGCCGGTGCCACCAAGATTTTAAATCTTTCTTGAAACATTTTGTCTCTATCGCTTGCAACTGACAGTTAAACGTGCTAAGCGTTAGTATTTTATCATAATTTAAGATTTTGGTACAACCTGCCCTGCATACATTGAATGAAGAATAGTTATTTGAAAGCTTAACTGAAAACCTTCGATCAATAATATAAAAGATTCCCGATGAACGCTTGAAAAATGGTAGGCGACTTTGGAGCCACGTAGCCACAATGACGTTTGTGGTGATGATAGTACCTAAATATTAAGTACAAATAATTTGCAACCTTAATTTAATCTTTATATTTACGATTTAAGGTTCACAGTTGTGCTATAGAAAGTTTTTTCAAATTTTGTTATTTTTGTTAATTTTTCCTTTTGGCAAACATACATTCATGGGATTAATGAATACTAAGTACCATGACTCCATGCACTCGTTATGTCACAGATAAGTAGTTGCTAAAAGATTTAATTATATTCAATTAGTAGCACTGCGGTACTCTTTGGTAGTGCGTGCTCTTAGGTGCTATAGGTATGAGCAAACAGGACCACTTTTGAGATGCATTTTGTTCTGTATCCTTTATCTAGTATATTATTTATCGAAGCTGAAAACACAATAAAAATTGGTAGGTTTTCTTTTACATAGTCTAGATATTGAAACCGAAATAATTCACCTCTTTAGCAATCTGTACACTGATTACGTATAGGACTGGCACAAATATCTATTAGACATACTAATTATTTTTTTGATAATTTCAAGAAGGTTATAAAGAATTTACTGACATCTATGTTTAGATCTTAAAGCGACTAGAGTTCTATAGACCTATAACTTGAAAACTGTTTGCTATGAATTCACGAAAAATTGCTTTAACAATTTATTATAAATTATCTTTTTACAATGGTCTTTAGTATGTTATTTTATATGCTACACTATTTGTTTAAATTGACTCCGCGATCTGTAAGCTACGCAAGCAGTAAAGTTTAGTGATATTTGCTACTTTTAAATTCTGCTCAGGTCAGCAATACCCATTGTAGGCTTTATCAAAAATATAAGGATTAGAGTAATATTATATCACAAAATATATTCATTGTTTCAACGACATCCTTTTGTTTTCAATACCAAACTTAACATGGAAGAGCTATCAATTAACAAATGTAACTACGTAACAGTGCTCCACAATCTAAGTGTGATTTGAGGAGTAAGAGATTTTGTGGGCGTAGCATAAATTATGTATTATGATGAGTGATTTAAAATGTTACACAAATGCAGGTATAACTTGTCTTTTCACCTAAAAACCATGTGTAAAACATTGAAATAAAAGTTACTCGTATTTTAAGAATTTCAATGCGATAATGTTAAAAACAGTACAGTTCGTACATATTCACACAATATAAACTAACTGCAAAAATATTATCAATAGGCATATTCATAGACATTTCATGGATCCACTCGCGTATTTTATTCTGACTTTGTAAACCTTTCATCTTGGGCCACAGGGACCCTGCGACCAGTGTACTGCATATAAACTTTATAAAACAAATTCTAATATGCTTTTGAAAGCGTAAAACACAATTCACAACATATGACTGAGCCCCATGTGTTCTTTTACATTGTACCTACTCCCTGCTTTATATGGCATTGAAAACAAAAGCAAACAATTAGGCCTGATACAACTTTCGAACTGGACCACTGAAGAAGAGGTATTCAATTGAGTTTACTCGTTAGAGAACGTACAACGAACTAACATGCAATTATCGGAGTGGCACCAGTTTTCGACACAGTAGCACCAGTTCTCGTCACCAAAAAATTACACAGAATGTCATTGATATTGACTGCTAAGATAGGTGGTAGTCTGTATTGAATTTTAACTAAACTCAAAAATCAGTTGACGACCACTATTTTTAATGATTGGATGAAGATCACTGGTTCTCGGCAAACTCTGGTGCCAATACCCTAGTTTTAAATATGAAAATTCAACCATAAAGCTACTATTGCTAGCGTGCAAAAACACTAATTCAAGACTTGCAGAACAAATGTGTGAACCAATAAAAAATATCGTTAAAGGCGTATCCATAACACAACGTTAATAAATATAAGCCACTTTGGACACCATACAAACAACACTTCTTATAGTATACCAGCGATATAGCTTTGAAATACTTAAAATTCAGTCGATAAAATTCTAATTTTTAAAGGTACGTACAATTACATAATGTATGTATATTTTACAGCATGCTTTGTAGATAGAAACAGCTACTGACACGTAGATATATGTAATAAAATATGATTATTTAACGAGTTAACCAGATAGAATTTGTAAAGAGCTAAACAATGAAAATATTAATAGAGTCTAAATATAGTTATAGGATCAAGCTTTTTTATATAAGTTAACCATTCAGAATTTACACATACGAGTTGGTATGGAAAACTTGTTTGTACAATGATTTATAAATTGGAACTGTAAATAGAGCTACTTATGTAGAAGAATTTGATAGTAAGTCATATCTATCATTTCATTAATAAAGGAGAAGTTTACTCTGTCTCTATTAAAACAAAAGATGAAAGTAAGTTAAATATAAAACTATTTAAGAATATAAACGATGTCATACATTTACCCCTAGACTTTGCTAATAGACAAACGAACACGCCTATAAATAACGTTGTTAACCTTAATAATGGACGAACACATATCATTCGAGCGAATGCAGTCTACTTAGACGATCATAATTATTAAGTCATTGCTTTCGTGTGAACTTATCTTATAAACCGACGTAAATGCAACACCTAAAACACATTAAGTGCACTTCCACACTTTGGTGGTGACCGAATTAATGAAATGACTCTAGGATTTGAATAAATTTACATACACTTCGTTTGGGAAACCATTTTAAATATCTTTAAGGTGGTGCACAAAATGAATCTATCAACGGAAAATAAATCTTAAATCTATACACTCAAAACAACATTTGCATTATATAAACATTAAACATTTGGTATTCCAAATTGTAATGATGAAATTAATGGTTAAGTCTTTATATCAATCCCTTGAGATCACGCTCAACCGTTTACAAAGTACGTAAATCACAATTTTGTAGGCTTCACTAGATTACTATCGCAATCTTCGCCACTTGTGACTATTAAAGTCCTGAACAATAACACTTGTATGGCTTCATCGTGTCCAATTCTCGAGCCATTGGACTTATTTGAATACACTTCCACTTTCAAGGTTTTGGATCCATGTTACTTATGATTTTTGGATGCAGTTTTAGGCCACAACAACAGGTATATTTCACATAGTTCTTCATGAAACAACATCTCACTCTTTACTCTTTATCATTAACTTTATCCGATGGGATTATTCTTGACTTGGTTTTATATACACTTCTATAGTACACGCCATCTCTTAAATCTACCTCAGCAACTTCTTCACAAACTGTATTCAACTTGGAGGCATATTTCACAATTAGATAGCTTATTGTGGAAAACGTCTCAAAACTGGTACACTCTCGATAAAATTCGATAGAACTCTTCATATTCCCCAAGCATCCAAAATAAACCTCAAATATAGAGGTAAGTTAGGAAAGACATTCCTATTATTATATATAAATTAGGTGAAGTTAATAGTCCTTTGTTCCAACTGCAATCTAAGTCTGTCGATAAAATCTGAAAGGGTGAAGTTAATATTATATACATTATACGTCTTTGCTGTATAATTACTTAGCTTCCACTAATATTATTACTTACATCACTGAGTGTTCTATTATCCAGCAATGGACACCTTGCAAATCTGACGTCATCTCGGGTGCCAACACAGTTGAGTGGAGTACGGCAAAGATATTGTCTTCTCTTTTTGTCCCAACCTTCAATCCATCTGTAACATGAACAAACACATTAGTTTGAGGTAGTCACCTAATTTTAATATTGGAAAACAAAATACGGTCTACGATTTTAGCTTACCCAATGCCACAGTCGCACACCAGTGGGTTGCCAGCAACCAAAATATCGTGAAGGAACACGTTATTCGGCACTCCAGGCCATTCCTTTTGCCCAGGGTTGGCTACTTTCATGATGTAGTTCGACCTTACATCTAAAGTCAAGTTTCTAACACGACCAGGCTTCCAAAAAACTTCGCTGCCTATTTCTTCTATACTCGTGTTAAATATAGTCAGCCTTAAAACTTTCGAATGAACACCCTGAAATTTGACAGTTGTTATTTCCTCTTTAAGCGGTTAAGTTACTGATATTGATAATTTTGTACAATTTTTTAAATGAAAGGGTTATTGTTGGAAACAAACTTATTACAAAGTAGTAAAGAGATCGTAAGCAACGAGTCAACGAAATTAATTAATTAATCTGAAATAATCTTACAATTAATAAATAAGGAGATAGATATCTCAGCGGCCTTCCAGTAATAGTAATGTTGCTCAGTTTGCATGGTAACTGTGCGCTCATTTCTTTGCCGAACTCCTGATTATAGTCAACGTCAATAAATAGATTTTCCAAAGCGGCATTGTACGTGAGCATTCTTGGTACATTATATTCCCTTACTTCTGGATAGGTTGATAGTTTTAAAGTCCTCAAACCGTACATCTTGCCGAATACGCCATGCTGTAAAAAAATGGTTTATTAGATATATTTCCTTCCTCTTTTGTATTCCATCATCAGCTCGTTTTATGTCCCCACTGCACGGGCCATAAACTACCACGCGGGCCCAGTGTGGATTGGTGGTTGTTAACGACTGCTAATGCAGCCGGGACTAAAAAGCTTTACTGCCTTCCGAAGCACGGAGGAGTTCGAGATGATATATCTTTGGTCCACCCATCCGACGACCGGTTTTTGCGAAAGTTGCTTAACCTCAGCACTCGCAGACAAGGCGCGTTAACCACTGCGCCATCAAGCTCCTCACGCCATCGAGCTCCTTTTGTGTTTGATTGTTAAATTATTGAAATACATTTACCTCTAGAATCCTTAAGCGCAGTTTCGTTACATCAAGATACTCCAACCGTGACGATACTCCGTACAAACTGTTGTTCATCAAAGCTGTAATAGGGTTGCCTGACAATGAAAGCCAGCGCAGATCGTTTAGTGATTGAGTAGCCTGAAATAGAAATCAAAATAATTCAAAGAAATGAAAATAATATTAGTATTTTGTTGATCGACTTTTCGCTTCACATCTTGTGGCACCAGATTTCGTGCTCATAAAATAATATAGAATTTAGAAATTATAGAAATTTTAGTAGATGACTGCCAGAAAGCAGGAGGTCAGCACTCAACTGTTGCTAAAGTAAAAAACCTTGACCTTTGAAAAGGCTGACTTCTTTTTTTAATGATTAAAAGAAAAAAGCGTCGATCATTTGTTCCCGTCGAAAACTGGTGCAACTTAACTACCCTCAATGCTTATTGTTTTATAAAGTTTACGCGAACACTACACATTTAAATGAAACAACTTTTACGGATCTACTCGCGTTTATTTTACTTTACACATTATTTAATGTTTATCCTGACGTTTCGAATCCTTTGCAGGGTCGTGGCCACAGGGAGACTGAGGTGTTGGTCATCTCATAATTAGTTAGTAGCTTGTATACCCTCATTTAAATATAATATTATTGGAACTAAGGTAAGAGTAGAGATTTGGAAACTTACCACAGGTACCGTAGTGAGGTCGTTGTATGACAGATCTAACTTTCTCAAACGTGTCAAATTCGTAGTGATTTCAATTGGTATTGAAGGTAAATTGTTATATGACAAATCCAAGCTCTTCAATTTTGGTAAAGGCATCGAGGGAACCTGTAATTAAATCATTATAAAAATACAAGTAAAAATAATTCTAGAATTACTAGAGAAGAGAAGATAAGATTACTGTCTATGTTCTTTTATGGTATTATAAGATTTAGCTTGTGGTTTTGATTTAATCCAGATACAAAAATCCTGGCATTTTCATGGTAAATTCACAGATAAAGATTTACATGATATTTTTTCGGGAAAAGACAAAAAAACAAAAGTTGTTTGTAAAGTTTAGAAAGATTTTAAGATCTATTGTGATAAAAAACGACATACATCAATAACATTAATCACACGGATACAAGTCAAGATTTGGTACTTACATTGGCCAGGCTAACATTTTTGAGTCCCAAATGGAAAAGTCTCCTCTCGAGCCCCTTGAAGACGGTCGTCCCCCGCTCACCACCATTGAAAGGCGAGTTATTGCTGAGATCCAACCACCGAAGTCTGGGAAGCGCCGCAAAGGTCCCACCTTCGATACGTACGAGGTGGTTGTTCGAGAGATCCAACCATAACAGAGACTGAAAATTATAGTCATATTTTAGTTAGGTACATCACTAACTAAAACTCGAATACTATTTATCCAAAAGATAGGTGAGGATGCTAGAATTTTGGGAAGTCTAAATGGATATAAATTTAAACTAAACAGCATAAAAAATCCTCTGTAAAATCTAGTAATTAACAATTAATGTAAATATTTAAATAATAATGTTATGGACTAAGTAACATAAGAACTACAAGATGCATTCTAAAACTACAAGTCTAAAACACTAACTACCATAGGATGGCATGCAAGTTGCAGGGTTCTAAGATCTAATGCAAATGAAGTAGAAGTCTAGAAGAATTGCCAATCTTAATAAAATGATCTCTATAATATGATGAAGGAACAAAATGCAAACAATATTTTTTGAGTTATTTTTAAAAATTTAGCCGCCATAATAACTAACCTACAATTTTAAATTGTAGTGTGAGGCGGTAAATTGTTTAATGTCCGTTTTCACCATTTTTTGATAAGTCGATAGTCGATAACTTGTAGGTACTTATTTATCAATAATTCATATCCATATTGTATCGTATTGCTGTAAAAGCGGTTGATGGCTTATTTGACTTAAATCAAGAATCAGTGAAAATGGTCCTAAAAATTTTATGAAAAATTTTGAAAAATTGAAGGAAACTTCAACTTCATTTATAACATTTGTGGGCTTAGCACGAACAACTATCGTATATATGAACAACATGATTTTATGACATTGTAAAGCATTAGAATTATTAGTATTGACGGGGTCATTCCCGTGTTTTTTGTTGTGTGAGTATGCGATATTTCGGCACAGTTGCTTGTACCATTATCACGGATGGATGTTCCTGAAGTTATTGCGGGTAAATGAATATGAGCCGATATAACAATCTACCCGCTTCCTTAGTCATTTTTTGCGCACGATATTCACAAACAACAAATAACATGGTAATAATTCCGTTCAATACAATTTTTCTAATGTAGGTGACCATGATCGTTTAAAAAGTTATATTATTATAATATAGCATTGTTGCAACTTTGTTACGATTTCAATAGAAGTTCATGCTATGCCTGCAGCTATAGCTACCTTGTAAAGGATATTTTGCGGATATTGTTTTTTTTGGTGGAACACTCTGGTGTGATCTCTCCTAGCGGTGTGGTACATATACTCGTCGCTGTAGTCAGGCTCCTCGGGCCAGAACTCGCCCTGCTCTGGGTTCTGGACATGCAGGGATATGACACCACGTTAGCTCAACTACCACACACTGGCCAGCTATTGTTAGTAAGTACGTAAGAGCAGAGAAAGATAATAAAATATGGGCGTTTCTCGGCGTTAAAAGCTTCAAAACCATTGGATTTTGTTGCAAGAAAGTTTGCTGTGTGTTGCATTATAGTTTAATTACTATTTAAAGTTACGTTATATATAAATAATTTTTACCTACAAGTATATGCAGGGAAAATAAGAACACTTTGTATTTATTTTTCTCAACCTGCATGGTATTGAAAAGACTTAATAACAAGTACTACATTATGATTTGTCTTGTAACTTTATGATTGATTAATTGATATTATGGTTATTTTTATCAAAATTCTTGCAACAATATATCATACAAACGTAATCAAATCGAGCTGTTAGTAATAAACCAAACTTATGGTTACAGTTGTAGAAGCTTTACTAAAATCTCAATCAAGACAACACAATGGTTTAACTCACCCTGAATCTCTGAACGAAGTCAGCCATAGATACGGCTGGTATGGTGTTTCCACTCAAATCTAGTTCCACGAGACTAGCTGCGGCTGCTTGGGACAGACAGTTCGTCGGTGCCCTTGATAGATAGTTTTCGGAAAGATCCAATCTGAGACAATTTATACAAAAGTAATATTAATTTAATTAATGGATTGGGATTTGAAAATAATGTATCGGCTGCCTAATTTACCGTGCATGTCGTAAGAGCCGACAAGGGACAAGAGTTCCAAGATACTCGCACATCAGCTACTTACAACCAGCTAGCCAGCTACAACCTATCACTGATGGTATCTATTCCACCTCGGAGCCCTAGTTTGATCATGCTAAATGTGGCGTCGAGGTCCCTGACGGTGTGTTTACTCAAAATTGGTGATGTTGATGCTATAGCTACTTCTTTTTGTAAGAAGATACGTGAGAGTAGTATGTACGAGTATTAATTGACTAGCGGCCCGCTCGCGACTTCATCTGCTTGAGTACCGGGTCTAATCAAAATCCGTTGCGTAACTTTAAAGATCTAAGCATACATACCTACATAAGGACGACAGACAGCGGGAAGCGACTTTGTTTTATACTATGTAGTGATTAAGTTTCACTATCACACGTTTAATTATTATTCCTAAAAGAAAATAGCTAAAATTATAGCATGTTTTGTTTATTAAAATAATAATAGTTACAAACCTTTCTAAAAGTGGTGACACTATTAGGTTATCAGCAAGATTCCTGATACGATTGTCTGATAAGTCCAACGATATCAAGGATTGCATCTCATGGAAAACCTCCACTGGAAGTTCACCGATGTAATTGTGGGAGAAATCTATAATCTGGAAAATACAATTTCAAGTTAAACATTGTTCAATATTTTAATATTTAATAGTCTGTGTCAGTTGGTTGAAATCATGTATTTTTATATGGTATTCATAATTCCGGATATTACAAGTAGTAATTAAAAAAGGATTATAACAAATTAATTTATACATGACTTTCTATGATTATTATTAGCCAGCTCTTTTCGGTCGAATGCTTTCCCAAAATACGAACTGGTGGTAGATTTTTTATTTTTATTTGGATTTTATATTTTTGACGTCATTAAGTGACTGTAAAGGCTTATTAATATGTTGAATAAATAATTTGACTTTGATTATTTTAAATAATATCTTGTCAAATATATTTGGATTTTCGAAACTTACTTGCAATGCTTTAGCTCTGGCAAAGCAATCATATTCCAAGTGATAAATGAGGTTGTGTGACAAATCCAGATACTGCAATGCCGCTAACGAACCAAACACCTCCCGTGTGATGTTTCTGATATAGTTGTGAGATAAGTACAATTCAGCGAGCGTGAAGTCTGCATGCCTGTGGAACACTTTTCTTTTTTACACTTTTCTTATCTCTTTGAAACAACCAATTAGTGCAAAACATGCCTGATACTTTTATTCCAATTTTTTTTCAATGGGCCTCAATAAATATCTATGACTATGATTATAAGAAATGAACAAGCTTGACTTGTATTTTTTTTACTCATCGATAAACTCTAACTACACCAGCCAGTATACCGATAAATGAAAGAGCCTAGACATAACGCTAGTAGAATAGAACTGGAATAGAACGGTACACGATTGACATAAGACAATAAAACGACATTTATTTAAGTATCGTTGGCTTATGTCAATCCCATACGATAAATACTCTATTCCATTTCTGTTATACTATCGTTATGCCACTGTTCTAGGCCTTTTGAACATGCATTAAATATATCAATCAAACAAACAATTACGATAAACTGTACCTGAAGTAGTAAGGAGCAATGTAAGTTATATTGTTATGGGAGAAATCTAATACTCGAATGTTTACGGAAACTGTGCCAAGACCTGGAATAAATAAGATAATGAGAATTTTATAATCAACATAATTACACACACAGTTACATGTTTTGTATGATATGATAGACATAGGATAATGACAATAGTAGTAAAAGGTTGCAATGATCCTATTTACATGATGTCATCATAATATGTAGTTAGTAGTGTAAAACAACATTGCTTTAATAGCGACAAGTTTTAATAGCAATTAACATTGACGGACGGACAATAAGGCATATAATTTAAATCACCTTCTTCAAATGGTATACTTTCTTCAGATGATAAGTCTGCATGAATGAAATAAGAATAAGAAAATGTTGTAATAAATAAATAATAAAAATAAATTAAAAGAAATCACTCAGTCAAAATATAAGTAACAAAACAATCACCTTCTTTCGTAGGATTTACTTCTTTGGAAATTAATCCTATGTTAGAAGCAGATGGAAGAAAAGAAAAGAAATATAAAGCATGATATTAAATAAGAAGTAAGTAAATATAAATAAATGTTAACAAACATAATATTTTATGATTCCTTACATGTCTAATGTTAAAAGTTTTATGATAAATATAATGAAAAAGAAGAACTTTAAAAATATACTGATCAAGAGAATTTCACTTACTCTGCGGTTTAGGCTGGTAGAAATTGGCTGTAAAGAAACTTAGTGCATTGGAATCGGTGAGCGTGGTCATCCAGTTGTAAGACGCGTTGACTTTCAGCGCCGTGGCCGACCCCACTTGATCGAATATTGAAAACTTGAATGTGCTAAGATAATTGAATGAAATATCCAACCTGTAAGCACAATTACTGCATTAGTTTTTCTTCAAGATAAATATTACTGATTAAGTATGTAATTCTAGATCAAGTATGTATTCTAGATACTTGGGGGAGGCCTTTGTCCAGCAGTGGACGTCTTTTGGCTGAGACGATGATGATGATTATGAAATTCTTTATGTTGCTACGGTTTTCAATCTTATTGCAATTTCATAAAATTCAATTTATAGTGGTATCTAACTACTATTGACAGCTGAGGCACATATAACTCTGTTGATCCATTATTTAGACACATCAAAATATAATGCTACTTTTATAATAATTAAATTTAACTTTGTGAAGACTTCGGATGCAGAAAAAAGGTCTAAGGGGGAAATAAATAAAACACGAACTCTTTGAGCGCAGGAATGTTCTGGAACGCCTCCTCAGAAATCTCGTATATTCTATTTCCTCGCAGCCGTATGACCTTCAAGTTGTCCAGGCTTGTAAAAGCTCTCCTCTGTATTGTCTCTATCAGATTATCTTCTATAAGAATTTCTGTAAGTTCTTTCAATTCGACGAAGGTATGTTGCACTATCTGCCTCATTTGATTATTTGACAAGCAGACACTTTGCATTTGACTGTGAATATCACCCTGGAAATAAAATGCAAGGTTCTTAATTTGTTTTTTAGTACTAAACAGATAATTTTTTTGTCCTATTATGTATATTTCAAATCAGATATTAAGATGATACATCATTTAAAGGTATACATTAAACAACCAGGAAGGTCATAGCAGAGATAACTTATTAAGTATTGAAAAACTTAACAATACTTAAAAAGCAGTCCATATTAAGAGGTAGGTATACAAATAGTCAAAAAAATAAGCAAAATATTGATTTTCCCAACCTGCAATGTTCCTTTAGAGAAGTGATCGATGGCATTGTCTTGTAAGTTCAGCGTTTTCAACTTGTATAAGAAGTGGAAGGACGTGTCGGGAACATTCTTCAGTTTGTTGTTGCTGAGGTCCAGGTATTGGAGCTCTATCAAAGCCTTTAGCGGTTCGAACGGGAGAATCCTCACTTCATCCGCAAATCCATTGGCTACCTTCAATGTGGTTAGGCTGTGAAGCTGAAATAAGAATAAAAATTGAAAATTGCATGGGTTAATAAGTGAATTATATTGCTTATCGTTAATTTTATTCGTTCAAAATTTCCTAAATTATATCCATTTAAAACATAGACAACATTTAAGACATCTAAAAACGCCTTTCTGGCTATTTCCGAACTTTCTGAGTTTGTCACAACCAAACATATTTTGTTCCGTCTGTAAGAGTTGTTAAAGTGAGCTTCCATATTAAGTCGTATCGCAATTACTATCAGCTAAGGCGTTTCCCCATTCTTACAAAATATCTTAAAAACTTTCTTACCTCAGCAAAAGCGAAGGGATCTATAAACTCGATGTCGTTTTCGGAAAGATCCAACGTTTTTATCGTCCTTACGTGTTGGAAGGCACTTGACTCTATCCTGTTGATTGTGCTGCCGAAAATCTTAAGGTCTTCCAAGTCCACACCAAATTCTAAGAAGTCTTCGGCTCGTATGCTCTTTCTGATCAGTTTGCCAACGGCCAGATATCGCAGTGAACGCATTCTGAAAAGTGTAATTAGTAAATTACGATATCGTTTTATGTAGGTAAATCTTAATTATTGTGTTGGCAAATATGTTGTGTATTTGATCCATCAAAATAACTGGGCATAGTACATTACAACTTAGGACTCAGGGTCTGTCGAACATGGTTATAACTTTTACGTTGTCAATTTATAGCCATGGAATTTCAAGGTTCTGTAGGCTGCAGTGATCGCTATTATCAGGTAGATCGCATGCCATATCAGTTAAAAGTGTATATTCAACAGACCTTTAAATGTGGAAAATTTCATTCCTTGGGGTGTTCGCACAAAAATTAATCGTTAAAATATTCAGTGGGATCCATGTATATAACATTCCGCTTCAAGATATAATAGTATTGTAAACCTACCTTCTAACATCTTGCAGGCTCATTTCAATAGAACTGTCACTACTGACGTCCAAATAGAACAGCTTGTATTGGAAGTTGTTGAATGCAGTCATTGCGTATTCTGATGGGTTGTTTGTTGCTAACAGATTGATGTCGACCTATAAGAAAATACATTATTAAGTATAGGTTATCTCGTATTCATAATTGCATGCAATCTCTAGTCAAATAATGGAGGTAAAAATCTTAATTGGTAAATTATTGTATACTAGCTGACCCGACGGACTTCGTACCGCATTTTTT
The DNA here is from genome assembly GCA_963082485.1 of Eudonia mercurella. Lineage (NCBI taxonomy): Eukaryota > Metazoa > Arthropoda > Insecta > Lepidoptera > Crambidae > Eudonia > Eudonia mercurella. The sequence continues at coordinate 16,999,598 of OY720031.1, read as the reverse complement.
AAAATATAGCCTGTGTTACTCTTCGCTAATGTAGCATTCTAATGGTGAAAGAATTTTTTAAATCGGTCCTGTAGTTTTTGAGTTTATTCGTTGCAAACATACATACAAAAATAAAAAGCTTTCCTCCTTATAATATTAGTATAGACAATTTTCCATATTCTCCTTCACGGTTTAAAACTTCAATGAGACGATCATGTCGATCAGGAATAAAGAGTTTCTTTTCGAATTGTTCAAAAAAACTTCGAGTTTCTGCAGGCTATTCTCGAGCTCAATGAATGACGCCATAAGGCATCTCAAACAAATACATTGTTTGAGATGCCCTATGGCGCCATTCACTCTACGAGGTAAAGTTCATAAGGAATGTGCCAATTACCTTATTCTCCTTCAAGTTCAAGAACCTCAATGAGTCGAGCTTGTTCAGCATGAACTTGGATATCATGGTAAGGTTGTTCTCGGAGAGGTCGAGGCTCTGCAGGCTGTTCTCGAGTCCCGCGAATGACGCCGGCGACAGATCCGTAATGCTGCAGTCGCGGAGGGACAGCGTCTTGATCTTGGCGTGACGGAATGCGTCTTCCTAAAATCATTGTAAGAAAAACTAAATAAGTAATGAAAAATGATGACATGAAGTCAATCAAAACATCATTCATACATATCGTCGGCCATACGATAACCATTCTACCTATTCGATTTCTATTCTGATTAAATTATTAGTTATGCCACTAGGTTCTCTGATTTATAATGTTGATACATTTACTGGTTCAGGTCGTTAATATTAAAGCTATTGTTGAACGTTGTAACTTGTTATTTATGAACCTTTTTTGTTCTTCCACAAGCATTTTCCAACCATCAAACACTAAAGGCATCAAAATCATCCGCTATATAACGCTTGTGCAGCAGATTATGTATAAAAATAATAGGAAAAACAAACTGAAACTGATCCAGAACAACGTATAATGTATAATAGTTACTATACAAGTGTCATGTAAAGTATAAATGTATTCTTACCCTTATGGAAAATATAGGATTGCCATCCAAAGTTGTGGTATTCAAGACGTTAAAGAATTTGAATGAGCTGGGATACAGGACTCTGATGACATTGTTGTCCAATCTAAAAAACATGAAAACTATAATTATTATGAATTAACAACAATAAACCTTAATGAAAACAATCTTATTTCTTGCTCTTGTTAAATTAATATCCATGTTTTTGGATTAACTTACTTAAGTACATCCAGTGAGAGTCTGATTCCGTTCAGCTCATGTGCAGGAGGTACTTGCTTGATAACATTATTGGAAAGGTCCAGGACTCTTAGCTGGCGGAGTGGTGATATCTCCTCGTACGGTATGAATGTCAGCTGATTGTCACCTAGTAGTAGCTGGAATGAAACAGAACATTGAACATTTAAGATCAAAGTGCATGGACATTTACTAGGTCCGCTTGCTTCATCTTAGATCTCGTGATCATTTACCAGGTGAGATAGAAATAAACGAGTTTTCAATAAAATAAGAAAAGAGAGAGAACGGCTTAATATACATATGATATACCAATTACATACGAGCGGTTATATATTAATATAACCTATAATTATTGGTAATTGCAACTCTAAATACAATCAACTAAGAGTCAATAGTATATACATATCTGTTCTCGAAGATTCTTTCAAACTTCTGATTTGGTATATAAACTTACTCGATTCAGTCGGCTCATGCCGTCTCGGAAGACACCACTCTCGATGACAGCAAGATGGTTGCCATGCAGGTCCAACGTCTCCAGCATCTCTAGTCCAGAAAAAGCGTCCAAGGGGAGGTTGGCTATGGAGTTGTCAGCCAGTATCAACGTCTGAAGCGTGTTCTCCAAATTTCTCCAATCGTCGCCAGATACGTCTGTTATTTCGTTGCCTGTAAATAGAAATAATCAAAAGACTAATTTTCGTAGATAGGAATTGAAATTTATGATTGTAACATAATCATCCTCATCATCATCATCATGATCATCAGTATATCATCAGGCCTTCCCACATAAATAATAGCACATGGGAAAAGCCCCACCCACCACGCTAGCTGGCCCAATGTGGGTTGGTTTGACGGCTGCTTTCTCCCGATAACAACCGGGATAAACGGCTAAACGTGCCTTCCGTGGCATAGAGGGGTGCTCAATACATTTTAATTGTGTGACCCGCGGAACTCCCTAAGCACTTGCACAGTCCTTATTTTATTTTTAACAGCGCGTCCATATTTTTTTGTCCGTCAAATATATTGATGGTTAAAACGGTTTTTCTTTTTCTTGCTATATGCTCTACAAGTCCACTTCTTGTTTAGATTCTTTCGTCCAACCAAGACATTATTTTGTCAATCAAAGTGTCATATACTTTTGTAGACCGAGTCACACATGTGGAACGATCGAGTTAACTATCAATATCGCACCACTGCGCAATCGAGCTCCTTAAACGTTAAAAATCAAATATTATTTTACTTTACTATGATGCTTACCACTTAAATCCAGGAGCCGCAATCTCTGCAGGTTCCTCAGCGACCGGCTGGGTACCGCTATCAGTTTGTCTTCCCGTAATTCCAGCTCCCATAGTGACTTATCCAGGCCGTAGAACGCCTCTTCGTGAATAATTTCCAGGGGATTTTGGTTAATAGCTAGTCTGTAAATGCCTGAAAAGAAATTTATAGAAAAATTAGAACGTATAATATATTTAAAATTAATATGCAGAAAGAGCAGCAAAAGTTACACACAACTTCAATTATAATATTCGTCACTGGCATTATTACTTAGTGTAGTTTTAAGCCCATTATTGTTTTCAGTCCGCTTGATAACCTGTTGTTATTTTATGTAAATAGTGTTTTGTTATGTATGAGATATCAATAAATGTTTTTTCTTTCCTTCTTTCTTTTCTGATAAGCTCCCACCATCTTTGTCGATGTAACAAGTTAGCTGGTAGCATTGTTGTGTTCCGTCAATTAGTGATAATATATCCAGTTCCTAGGTAGTGGAAGGGTTTCGGTGGAGTGCGCTTTTACCTTCATTCTTTTTTTTATTGTTTTATTGTCAACCGCCTCTGTGGTCTAGTGGCTAAGACCACCGGTTTAGACCCAGAGGTCCCGGGTTCGATTCCCAGCGGGAGGTACATGTTTATGTACTCGGTTTGGTTGGTGGTAGGGCTTGTTAGTCCGCCTGGCTAGCTACCACCATCTTATCTAAATATGTCGCCATAACATCAATGTTTGTAGCATTGTTGTGTTCCGGTAGCTAGAGATAAGATAGCCAGTCCCTCACTAGTTGAGGATAAGGGGTGAAGTGCGCTTCCATCATTGACCTTATCATCACTTAACATCAGGTGAGATCAAGGCACTGTGCTTACCTGTTACTATAAAAAAAATTGTCAGTTACCATCAGATGAGATTAAGGCCTTTGATTAAGGCTTTGCAATGGTGTATTTTTTAAATTCCTTACAGGTAAGCACTTTGGCCTCCATCTGATCTTAAGTAATGATAAGGTATAATATGGGCTAAAAGATGGAAGCGCACTCACCCGGAATCCTCAACTACTGAAGCATACAAAACTACATAATAAATAGAAATATTCCAATCGAACATACCAGTTGCTTGAAAAAACTGTGGCTCGAGCTCTCTTATATGGTTGCCGGTCAGCTGCAAAGTGAAGACTTTCGAGCTGTTGAGAATGGTCGGCACCCTGAGTAGAGGCACGTGGTTGCAGGTGACTATGCCCAGGTCTCCAGCGGGCTTGGAGCAGGTGCACAGCGCTTGGAACAGGCATGACGGGTGTCCTGAGTCCGCGTGTATCTAAAAGAAACAGAAAAAAGGTAGAGGGTAAAAATAATTGACGGTAGTAAGTTACAAATTAGGTATGAGATAGATAAACTCCTTAGTGACATTGTTAAAAAAAAAAGAAAGCGATGACAAAAACAAAATAGGTCGCTTTGTGTGCACTGAGCGAAGGAAACCTCGGAGAATACCACTGCCGGTGAGGTAGCCAGGGTCATATCTACATGATCTCTAGCAAACCCTGATCCCCTTGTTTTGCCCCTTGAAATTCCTTACGAACACCCCGCCGCCGCTGGGGAACGACTGAGTTATGTAAGACTCCCATAGATGTTATGAGGGGGATCAACCACTGAAGCACAAAACACTGAAGCACTCTAGCTAGTTCTTGAGGCTGGGGCGCGGGAGTCGCTCCCCTAGCCCTCCTGTTAACCTTAGACATCTTTCACATTGGTGTACCATCATTAAACCGTAAGTACGGTAGAATGGCGCTGCTTTTGCATCAGGTGCAACATTGATCACAGCTCCTGTTCTCTAAGGTCATGTAGCTCTACGATATGGTTTTTTTTTATATTAAAAGAAGGCAAACGAGCAGGCGGGTCACCTGATGGAAAGTAATCACTGCCGCACATGGACACCCGCAAAACCAAAGTAATCGCAGATGCGTTGTCGGCTCTGAGGAAGGAGTTGGGTCTTGAGGACGTGGTAGAAATTGGGAGGGGTAAGGGGTGAGAGATGGGCCTCTGGTACTTTCACTCACCAGACAAAACACAACAGCAACGATGCCATTGTGGAGGTAATCACGTAAGCGACGCCTAGAATGTTGTGTAGCTGCGATCAATATTACCTACACTTGGTTCAAAAGCAGCCATATTCTACGGTACAACAAAAGCTGAATAATTAATACAGATAATCTAGAAGTCTCAGCAGCCTCCAATAACTCTGCAGCAAAGTAATGGAGACGCGTGCTTAGATTTCATAACTATCTTGAACACACTTCACATGTCCCTGCTCATGTTTGGTCTGGCAATTTGCCAGCACGTTTGGTTAAGATCTAAGGTTAAGATGTAATTTCTTGATGAACGACCGTTCAGAAATGATTTTGGTAGAATACCTTAATTATACAAGGTTAGGTATGTTATTTTTGGCAGGTAGGTATGTGTATTTACGAAAAGTAAAATTAATATTTTGTAAAGGATTTTTCACCCACATATTTAAGAATTTCATATTTTATTATTGTTGATTGTAAAACTTGATAATTCTAGGCGAAGTACACTTAAGTAATAAAAAAACACGCAAACAAATCGCGGACATGCTAAAAATAGGTACGGACGCAATAAGTATTTAAGGACTAATATAAGGACTTATATGTATGAATGAAAAAAGAAACGAATGGTAAAAGATTTTTCACTTTCAAAAAAAAATCCTTTACTTATTTATGAATTCAGATATCATCTAGATGTATATATCAGCTATCCTTTCACATCTTTGTTTTGTTTATGTGTTATTTAAATACTACTTAGGTGGCAAGTAAACATAAGTTCCACCTGATAGAAAGCGGTCACAGTGCCTTAGGCATTTGCAACATTAACCAGGGGGTACTACTGACTCATAGCAGACTTTAAAAACCTCTTTACTCTTGTCTTAAAGAAACTGATTCTGTAGTTTCTTAAGAAGAGAACTGTTCCACTATAATCAATCGCCTATGAAATAAAATACCAAAGAGTAGATTTAAATCACCTATTGAAATGAAACCACTTTTACGGATCTACTCGTTATTTTCAATAAAATAAAATGAGGGTATGCTATTTACTAATTGGTATCGTAATAATAAAAATGTACCTAAATAATGTAAATTTAATATTATTTCTTAGTGTATTTTATGTTATTTTCCAGATCGCCGGTGAGATTTAAAAATCCACTGCAGACAACGAGATCCACTTCTTCCTCATATTTTGCCTAAGAAAAAAGACTGAATGTTATACTCACTTCTAAGGCTCTGGATAGTGATGCCCATATCATCAGCAGGAGTGTGACCACGACCAGCGCGTAGCCAAACTTGATGATCGACATCAAACTCTGTAAAAAAAACAATTTTATCAACGTACATTTCTAAACGTTAGCGGTCTATTTAAACGTTTTATTAAAATAGAATTAACGGGGCAAGATGAAGCCTGACGGACGCGGAGGTATAATTGGTTTACCTAGGTTTTAGTGGGTATACCTCCCATAACCTCGTCGAGCTTTTGGTAACTGGATGAGGGAAGAGGAGAGACCCATATCACCCGGGATCGCCTCTAGCCCCGGCGTATGCGCAAAGCATTTTACCTAGTTTAAAAAAGGTATAGTTATTACACTAAGTATACCGTTTTTTAAATAAACGACACGTCAGACGTTTCGGCGTCTGTTTCAAAAATATATGACGGAAATAACGGGTTTACTGTGTAATAAATGTCAGTATGTAAATGTAAGCCAACATCTATACATTTTTACAAAGTTTAGATCGCATCGGTCGAAACCCAACTGCGCTTTTTGCGTTCTGTCACCCAGTGGCAGATAGTATACATCGTGTAACAGAAAGGTGTGGTCAAAATGAAAAGATCCAAAGTGTATCCGATGGACACCCGCAAAACCAGAGGAATCGCAGATGCGTTGCCGGCCTTGAGGAAGGAGTTGGATCTTACCGGACGAAACACAATAGCAACGAGTGCCATTGTTTCACGCCGATATTCTGTGAGAGGGTGGTATTACGCTGGGCGAGCCGGCGCATTTCGTGCTGCAACGCAGCGTGGCTCTACCACTCAGACTGTGTCACTTAGCACCACTCAGGGGTCAACGGTAAACCTATGGACGCGAGTATCTTTAACCCCCGACCACACCCCCTGTGTTGTTACTGAGACATAATTATTTACTTAGTATTCATGCAATTTTAAAGTATATCAGTGAAGTCATGCACGCCAGGCGCGCATAAGTAAGCAGCAGTGATCATTAATGTAAGTACACAGAGGTTACTAAACCTAGGGCTGTGCCTTGTTTATTTTGATGTGTCGTCACAATAGAACTGTTTAATAAAAAATTGCATAGCAAGTTAAAGTTAATAATATTATGCCTTTGTCCCTCTGCATACAAGATCTAGATCGGATACAATTTAGATCTTTTAATTTTGACCACACCTTTCTGTTACACGTTGTATAGTTCACATTTGAATTTCATTAAAATTTGTTGCATCATATCTAGGAAGCAGGTGGTCTTAAATTGTTGCTAATGTAAAAATCAATTGCTAGATCCTATTTTCATGAAAGGGTCTATCACTGATACCTGTCGAAAACTGGTGCCAACACCCTTTCATCATCATCATCAGCTCATTTTATGTCCCCACAGCTGGGGCACGAGCCTTCCCTATGGATGGATAGGAAGAATGTGCCATAAACCACCACGCAAGGTTGGTGGTTGGTGGTTGTGAACGACTGCTAATGTAGCCGGGACCAATGGCTTTACGTGCCTTTCAAAGCACGGAGGAGGTCGAGATGATACATTTTTGGTGACCCATCCGATGACCGGCCTTAGCAAAAGTTGCTCAACCTCAGCACTCGCAGACCGGGTGCGTTAACCACTGCGCCATCGAGCTCCTCACCCTTTTGTCTTTCACAATGAAAGCATTGACTTGTAACCTTACGGAGGCATTGGACTACGAGACGGATACGGATAAGGTCAGCATTCGTGGACTTAAATGAACTTTGGTATTATAGGTGTACAAACGCCATCACATCAGACTATCCAAAACTATAAAATTTCTTCCAATAATGTTCAACCATAATGTGCCATAGACTCCCTTTTTTAGGGTTCCGTAGCCAAATGGCAAAAAACGAAACCCTTATGGATTCGTCATGTCTGTCTGTCTGTCTGTCTGTCTGTCTGTCCGTCCGTATGTCACAGCCACTTTTTTTTGAAACTATAAGAACTATACTGTTGAAACTTGGTAAGTAGATGTATTCTGTGAACCGCATTAAGATTTTCACACAAAATAGAAAAAAAACAATAAATTTTGGGGGTTCCCCATACTTAGAACTGAAACTCAAAATTTTTTTTTACATCAAACCCATACGTGTGGGGTATCTATGGATAGGTCTTCAAAAATGATATTGAAGTTTCTAATATATTTTTTTCTAAACTGAATAGTTTACGCGAGAGACACTTCCAAAGTGGTAAAATGTGTCCTGTAACTTCTAAAATAAGAGAATGACAAAACCAAAAATCATATATGATGTTCATTACCAAGCAAACTTCCACCGAAAATTGGTTTGAACGAGATCTAGTAAGTAGTTTTTTTTAATACGTCATAAAGTACGGAACCCTTCGTGCGCGAGTCCGACTTGCACAAGTGCACAAAAACCGGCCAAGGCCGGTTTTTTTCCCCTTTTGTTGATGGCTTCGTGCGATTAGCACATTTAGCCAGTGTCAAAGTAATTTTTCTAACAAGTAATACTTAAATAAACAATATTTCTTTTCTGTATGATGACGATGCATGATAATAGAAATGAGAAATGATTAACCCCCCCCAATCCCTCGAGTATCTCAGTAAGATGTGGGGCTTTATTAGGACTTAGGTCCTTGGGCGGACTTCTTGAGAGAATTTGAAAAGTGACGTTGCACAGTTTTGTTTCATTTGCCTACACTCATGCACACTCACAAACACTTAACGGTTAATAATCCACCATTATTTCATATTAATATTCGACATAACTCAAATTTTAGAAAATAAACAAAACCCGCAGACATGACTCTTCACTTTCCCGCCAAGAAGTCGTGCCATAGACTTAAACTTCAGTCTTATGAGGTTGGCAGTTTGTGGTAGTCTGAATGGTCTGATGTTTAGGCGTGCGTACAACTAACTAGTACCTAGAAGTGACACTAAATTACTCTTGTAGGAAACAAGAGTAATAACACTTTCGATATAAGTTGATAGATAATACTTTAATTGCAACACAACAACAATTAAAGGAGATCCCCGGTAAAATTCGGTATCAAAAATTCATCTATTTTAATAGTACATAATATACTTAACTAAAAAAAAATTTCCTTTATTTTTATTAGACCTTCCGGTCTCCTGAGCCTAATTTATAAATAAATACACCTCACAATAGTAAATAAATAAATCTCAAAGGAATACGAGATGTATTTATTAGCCAATTTTTAGTTCTGTAATAAGCCTAATAGGTGGTGCTGGATAGATAAATTTGATAATACTAAGTTGGTCTATCCTGATCATTCGACATCAAGATATTTATTTACCTACCTACCTACCTAAATTTAGAACCTAATTTTGTATGGATAAATTTGCGAAAGACATAAGAGCCTGTATTTCAAAATCTAAAAATGTAGGTACGTCTCTCAGAACTAAGGCAGCGCGATCGTTTGTACAGGAATAACCCAAATAGATGGTTTTATATCAACGCCTGTCGTGTTGAAAGAGCAAACTATCGTATTTGCAACTTTGCCTGTAGAACTCGAAAGTACTTCGATATTCTACGTTCGTGCAGCTATTTTTCAACCTACATTCATTTTGCAAATTGAATTTAAGTTACTTGGGGTTTACGAAACCCTAGTGACTAGTAATGTGTGGACCAAATATCGATTGCAAAATTTTAAAATGTGATTTACCATTTTATGGTCTCCTAGCTCACAATATTTGTCAGTAGAAAAGCCTTTAAAGTCTCTTAGGAGCCTCGGGCGAGTGGAAAATATACCACAGCCTGATTTTTCCAGCGAATAACTATATATTTTCGTATTGTATGGCCGGTAGCCAGTGACTCCATTTTTCACCTTATGCCTGGACAAATAGAGTTTAAATTGTGTATATGAGAGGGACGATGACTGAATCCCGTTGACGGAAATAACGCGGCAAATGCACGCGAAACTGCAAACAATTAAAATTGCTGATGGAAAATTAAGTGTTTGCAGCAAACGTACTGGTTATTCATAGAATTATGGTTTCAATAATTTTGCGTGCAGTGCACACAAAGTTTGTATAGGGTTTGATTGAATCAAGTGCGGATAATCAGGGCCGCGATTCTGTTGGACAACGGCAATCGTATTTCAATGGCTATTTTCACATTTTAGGAAGAGGAAAAATGCTAAAATAGGGCCAACAAAACATGATTGTGAAAATTTTAAAATATTAGAATCAAATCGGGCATGTTATATCACTCATTATAAATACCTAATATAGGTACTTCGTTTAGTTTAGTTTAAAGTTTAAAAGTTAGAAAGTAAGTATTTACAAAAGTAATTTAAAATCTCCAGTAAATATTCCAAAATAAAATAAACAGTGCATGTTTTTTGTTATTTATTTAATGTTCCGATATAAGAAAATGTTAAAATGCTCCGATGCATGTTGGCAATCACATGATTAAGTGTAAGTCGGATATTTTCATTGGTATTTTAATTGTTTGCAAACAAAACAAACTGTTTTACAAGATCTACCTACAACAACTGATCAATTGATCATATTCAATATTGTTTTTCTTACTATTGTCGTAGGTCGTTTCAAAATTATCCGGTGGCTGCTGCTTGCTTTCAGGGTGCCTAAGGTTAAGCAACTTTCGCAAAGGTCGGTCATCGGATGGGTGTCCAAATGTTTATCATCTCGAGCTCCTCCGTGCTTCGGAAGGCACGTAAAGCCGTTGGTCCCGGCTGCATAAGCAGTCGTTAACAACCGCCAATCCGCACTGGGCCCGCGTGGTGGTTTATGGCCCGTTCTTCCTATCCATCCATAGATAGGGAAGGCTCGTGCCCCTGCAGTGGGGACGTATATGGGCTGATGATGATGATGATGATACAAATTATGGCGAATGAAACTCGCATTTGGCACCCAGTTGCAGAGTGGTCACAGTTCCAACCTTACCTTACCCACAAAGAAGTTTATAAAACGGATTTAGAATTATTCATATGTCTTGTTTTGGTTATTGTTGACTCAATACAACGAGATGGTAACAGAAAACATAAAAAAAGTAATAATGACAGTGAAATCCAGTCAGAGTCATGAGCAAAACTGTTATGAATACCTAGTTGAAAGTGCTTTTGTGTGACCCAACATTGATACCGTTTCCACATTATTACCTATTCTACTAAAATAAACCTGCTAATGATTATCGACTATTTAATTAGGTACCTATTCCAGGCTAATGAACTTTCGGTGAACTAAATTTCGATCAAAAATATTTCGGTCAGACAGCAGAACCCATTATAATATACGATATAACATATAATTATAAGGATGAAATCTCTCTAACAAACTTGATAAATTAAATGAATTTTAATCATTTACAAAAAATGGTAAACTAACTAATTAGTTGCTCGAAATGGGCTCGATACACAAATTAATTCTGCTAACGAATTCATTTTTAGTAACGTAAGATTTCATGGTTTCCTTTCATTTAATTTATCAAGTTTGTTAGAGAGATTTCATCCTTATAATTGACCCTAACGATCGATACAATAAAAGTACAGGGTGTAATTTTTACAGATTTTGGTCGGTTCGATTCCCGGGTGTGGCAAGCAAATTTTTGAAAATCTTTAAATGCAGTTTTCTTTCTTTTCAAAAGAGTAAAATTTTCTATCTACAGTATTAAGAGTACTTTCCCTTCAGGTGGCATACAAAATTCCACTCTGTATAGTAATTCGCTACCGTTGTATGTACGTAATACCTACTTATCCCTTCTCCATCGAACAATATTAATAAAGTTGGTATCCTCGATCTTATGGCGAATAAGGAAAATTCTGTACATTTTTGCATGACTAACACCTAATAGATGAAATATGACGTCACTCGTGACATGTTATGCGTGAACTTACATGGTGCTTTATTTTGTTATAACTGTAGAATATTTTATCGAATGTAAACGACGACATGACTAGGGCTTGCTAACGAAGTCAGAGCTTAACGTTAAAAGTAATTTTGTAAGTGGTTAAGCAACCAAGGCCAAATTAAAGTATATCATACAGATATCGTACCGAGGAGCTCGATGGCGCAGTGGTTAACGCGCCCGGTCTGCGAGTGCTGAGGTTAAGCAACTTTCGCAAAGGCCGGTCATCGGATGGGTGACCAACAATTTATCACCTCGAGCTTTTCCGTGCTTCGGAAGGCACGTAGAACTGTTGGTCCCGGCTGCATTAGCAGTCGTTAACAACCACCAACCCGCAGTGGGCCTGCGTGGTGGTTTATGGCCCGTTCTCTCTATCCATCCATAATGAAGGCTCGTGCCCCAGCAGTGGGGACATAAAATGAGCTGATGATGATGATGATGATGTACCAAGTGTTTTCCCGTAAAGAATAAATAAATAAATAAATAAATACTCCTGATAAAGTATTTAAAATCTCATACATAAACACTGAGCTGCAAAAAGGAGAGATTGAGCTACTTATAACCCACATGGCGCAGTGGTTGGTTGGCGTGTTCTATTTGCTGTCTTACAAATTAGAGAACTTTTCAATACCGGGTAGTAGTAAGATGGCGGTCGTTATATAAATGAGTTATATATATAAAATGAGCTGTTGATGATGATGATGATGACGATACCGATATATTATATAATATCGAAATCTACCGACCAAAAGACACTCTAAGCCGTTGCACAGCGAAAAATCAAGGTCCGTTTTGGATCAAAAATATTCAACTCACACCAACAATATAGAGTTTCATTGGCTGACGATGATGTCTGAATGTTCTGATGAAAATTAATCTATTTCAGCGCCATTAAATTTATATTGTGTCTGGTTTTGAGGACGCCAACGCTTAAAAGCAGTTCTGATATATACAAGATTTGCCATCTGTTTGTTTTACGTAAGTATCTAACCCTTGCAAGGTCCACATGTTAACTGCGAGAAAACTGTGCAGAAGTCGTCCCGGGTGTTGTATTTATGACCTGCACACCCAAGGCAACAGTAATTCGGCGCTGATTTATACACACTTAACAGAGTTTTATGTTTATTGTTACAATCATGTCACTTGTTTGTCCTTTTTACAACTCGTAGAAGCGTTTGCGAGAATGGCTCCGTGTTTTCGTGTGGGCTTATTTCTAATAGAAATTATATGGTAAGTAAGATACATCACCTCGGTGGCAGACTGGGAAAACGCTCGGCCTGATATCTAGAGGTCCACGGTTCAATTCTCAGAGCTAGCTAGCTTAGCTATGGGCAACTTGGACTTATCGACAACAACGACTACAAGCGATCTCTTCCAGACGGCCTTTAGATCAAGGAATCAAGAAAATTATAGGGGAATGCGCGTTACCAATGCCTACATTTAATATGATTGACAAATACACTAGGTAAGTATACCTAACTGAAGTAGGTATCATATTGTTCAATGATTTAAAGTAATTTAAACTGCGTAAGTTGGAGGAGCTCGATGGCGCAGTGGTTAACGCGCCCGGTCTGCGAGTGCTGAGGTTAAGCAACTTTCGCAAAGGCCGGTCATCGGATGGGTGATCAAAAATTTATCATCTTGAGCTACTCCGTGCTTCGAAGGGCACGTACAGCCGTTGGTCCCGGCTGCATTAGCAGTCGTTAACAACCGCCAATCCGGACAGGGCCGCGTGGTGGTTAATGGTCCGTTCTCCCTATCCATCCATATGGAAAGCTCGTGCCCCAGCAGTGGGGATATAAAATGAGCTGATGATGATGATGATGAAATTGCGTAACCCTAAAAACCAATTAATTCTTCGAACTTCAATCTTTTCCGTTAAGAATAGAAAATAAAGCAGAATTAATAGATCACTAACCTAAGGTTGACCTTTTCGAAGTATTTCGTGAACTGATTAAATGGGAAACTGTCGAACATCATTACTTATTCCAGGAGATTTATTCAACTTTACTAATTTAATTTTTGTGACCTCAAGCGACCCTGCTGGCCAGTGCCAGTGTGGAGTTCAGTAACTCCATTTACCTTTAGCTTCTATTCTATTCTATTATATTCTATATATTTTCTTCAACTCCCCTAATAGTACCTATAGAAACATATCACACTAATATTATAAATGCGAAAGTATGTGTGTATATTTGTTGCTTCTTCACGCTGCAACGGATGGATGGATTTGGATGAAATTCGGCATACAGATTGTTTATAACCTGGATTAATATATAGGATACTTTTTATCCCGATATTCCCACGGGAACGGAAACCACGCGGGTGAAACTGCGGGCGGCCGCTAGTAGATAATACTTTTATTGCAACACCACAAAAATAAACTATGAACAATTATTCATTTGAATTGTGTGTAAAGCTTTAAAGCGATAATTTCTTTCAGGCAACCAGACAGATAGAGATAGGTAATAAACCCTGAAAAGAAGGTGCAAACGGTTCAAACATAATTATGTGTGATTTAAACATATATTTTGATTCATGTACTTCATTCGTTAATTTAAACTTGTTGTACTGTCGGACGTAGAGTTACGCATAAATAATCCAATACACATCAAGACTTTTGTTTCAATATTTAATTTAAAAGTTTAAAATTGATGTGGGTCGATTGTGTCGGTCTTGTGTTGACAAAATTATATGCCATTAAAACTTTGTTTTGCTCGTAGATCTTTTTACTGATTTAAAATATTGGCTTTCAATATTGGGGCAAGATTGATTAGGCCTTTTTTTAAACCCATCTGTAAAATTTATACTTGAAGAAAAATTAGAGTTTCACGTCTCCAAAACAGGAATGGACGAGTAGTGGACGTTTATGAATAGCATTGAGGCCCAGCGGGCCTGAGAAGAGCTCGATGGCGCAGTGGTTAACGCGCCCGGTCAGTGCCAAGGTTAAGCAACTTTCGCAAAGGCCGGTCATCGGATGGGTGACCAAAAATTTATCATCTCGAGCTCCTCCGTGCTTCGGAAGGCACGTTAAGCCGTTGGTCCCGGCTGCATTAGCAGTCGTTAACAACCACCAATCCGCACTGGGCCCGCGTGGTGGTTTATGGCCCGTTCTCCCTATACATCCATAGGGAAGGCTCGTGCCCCAGTAGTGGGGACATAAATAAGCTGATGATGATGATGATTGAGGCCCAGACCTCTATAGCGTTATTCACTTTTTTTAATGTTTGTGTATTGGTTTGCTATACGTCACGCCTACGTCCTAACGTGGACCAATGTTAAATCAGGGTCATTTTTTATTATTTTTGTTAATGTTGTATGTTGAATTGTGTGTTTTGTTATGTGATTCCAATAAATGCCTTTTATTCTTTTTCTTCTTATTCTTCCTCGTATGAGTTACATTTGCGATTCGATCGCGTTAATGAAAACAAGAATTTGTTTGGCACTGAAGCAGCGTGTCCAGAGTGTCTTTCGGTGCAATTCTGATATTTTGCAATACAAATCGTCCTATAAATGGTAAATAAATCTCGCATGTAGCACTCCGGTTGCTGTTAATGCTGTCTCATAATGTTTAATACAATAAGTAGGTTAACTAAAAGTGGAAACCTTATTGTTTGCTCTGTTTCAGCACTTCATAAGACTACCAATTTTTCACATAATTAACATCATATTTAAACATAGGCACTTTAGTTATTTATCCAACGTTAAGGGAGATGTTGTTTTACGTTTATTTACATCTTAAACAAAAAATAATTTTGTAAACAGTCGAGCCCTCGTTGCGAGATGATTTATCTTAACGTTGCGAGTAAATATGTACAGCTAGAGATTAGGAATCGAAGCTTAGTTAAGATCCTACGCTTCCAAGAAATATCTTTAATCTTCTGGAAGTTTATTACGCCAAAGGCTCTAAGGAATAACAGGAGTTTTTTAATTTACTCTTCAGCCGAAACAACTCTACCTATAGGTACGTTCGGACGAGAGTCAAAGTCAGTTCAAGTCAAATCGTTTATTCAACATAAGCATTAACAGGCACTTATTGTTGTAAAAACTATAAAAACCAAATAATAATAAAACAAATGAGCGAGCCTTACAGTAGTCGCATGTTATTATGATGTGTAACATTTATATTCTGATAAAATGGATTAGGTATTACATCATTTTATAACTATAAAATAAATGCAGTAAATACTCATAAGAAGACATTTGACATATCAAAATGACTTTTAATAGTCAATTGACACAATATGTCACATAATAATAATATGTCATGTTCTTATTATAAATTTACAAAATGCGCGCTTCCCCGACTTCCTGTTACACTGTTACACAAACTTCCGTCCCATTTCACGAAATCACTCCCACAAATTGCTTATATAGAAAGCAAGCGGAAAGATGTTACACATCAAAAACTAAAAAAATCGTTTAGACTTAGAACTGAATACTGAAGCAGCACGGATTTTGGGTTCATTTTTTGCTGATGCCTTAGAACTTCGGTCGCTTTAGCGTTCACTTTATCGGCAAACATAGTTCCATAGGGCTGAATCAATATTAATCAACATATTCGTTCACTCCGTTTCTGATTCAGTGAATGCTAACCTTAAGCACATGACTGTGCCTTAAGTAGGCGCTTCGTGGCGTTTCTCAAAAATATCTTTAATGACACTGAATTAAGTACTAAACCTCTTTATACCAAGAGCTCTTATGAAATACTGAGAGGAATATACAGAATTTCGAATAATTATTTTCTGAATGTAAATTAGGTACATCTACTAATGTAATATTCGTATTATCTTTTTTGTTTCAATATAAATGACCTATAATTAGGCAAACAATTGATTTTTTTTAATTTCTTAAGTCTTAATAATGTAAGTAGGTACTTAGTTAGATATAATAAGTACCGGCTTATTTTGAAAATCTACTTATTCTGAATTTAATGATAATCTGTAAATTTGAGAAGCGATATAGGGAAGCACGTAGGTAAGTAGACAGACGTACTACGAGTATAATCACAATTAACAGTTCCTATTATGTATATTTTTATATAAAAAAATGAAAGCGAAAAATACAAAATGCGTCAATAAATAAACAAAAAACATATGATAAGAAATGAATATACACTTAGATTTATGAGAAACCAAACAAAAAACCAAAATTAATAGCTAAAAAGTTACTTTACTAAGAAAAGCTAAGCTACCATCAAAAGACAGACTTAAAATATTACAGGTTTTTTTATTGAAAAATGGTTTTTGCTTAGTGACACCCCTAGACTACCCATAGTCCAACAGGTAGTGAACAAAGTGATAGACTCACCATGGTTATGGTTCCGTGGAGTGCACTCGCTCGCAAGCTGACCGCATTTGGGTCATCCGACCATCAGCTGATGACCAATCGCCGGTTGCGGAACGATCTGAAATACATTCACTATGATTTACAATGCGTTTATTGCTGAAGAGGGGTCGGGAAAAACAAATTTTACGAGTGGTGTTCGATATTTAAATTTGGTTTATTTTTAAACGACTAAGTAGGTGATATACTCTTTTTAAAAATGTTTGTAGGCCGTATGAAAAGAGGTTGGTCTTCATTATACTCTTTTTAAAAGTGTTTTTTTGGCACTTTGGAAGCGTTGGTCTAAATCTCGCCGCCGTAAATGTAAGGCCGAAAGCGCACTTCGCCTTCAATCCTCACTTAGGTACTGAGGGTCCTAGCTATCTTATATCTAACTGTCGGAACATAACTAACATTGTTTTTATGGTGGCGATCTTAGATTTTTTAGTGGTAACAAGCCAGGCGGAATTAATTTTTTTATTGGTTGTCAATACGATAACAAAAATATGTAAAATCTCCAGGGCTGAGATCGGTGGTCTAACTACTGGCCCACAGAGGCTTTTGTTTTGTTTTTGATTTATATTTTCTATAAATAGTTTAATGTTAAGATAACTGTTAAGACCTACATAATTACCTAGTAAGAATAATGCAATATGAAACTCATCCCTAAGCGTAATTTGTGAACATTGCGTAATGTTTTTTTTTTATTCTCTAGGTAGTTATGGTCAAGATAGTATGATAGATTATCTATGCTGTATTGCAGAATGAATTTCAAAAAAAGAAAATCTATTCAATGGCTTTTTTTGGTAAGTAGTAATAATTGAAAAGCTCCACACAGAAGTAAATAAATTAAAGTCGTCTTAGCAAATTTCAGAGCTCCAGTTTATACAGTATTTAATATATAAGATAAATATATTTATATTAGGTTTTTAACTAAATGTTTTTACACTTTAAACAAACCTGAAGTTTATGATTAAATTGATCCGCTACACCCGAAAAATGTTTGTTTAAATATAAATTAATTACGCGGAATTGTAAGACAAAAGACGATCATTTCTCATCTCCGCCCCCGCAAAATAAAAGGGGCTCCGTTCTTATTAATTGTGGTTTAAGGATCTCCAATGAAAATGTTATATTAACTAACCTTTAGAGCCATTATAAATTTACCGATGTAGGAGCAACATTTATAAGGTATCATAAGGAAAAATATGTAAGAAATTTTAATCTTCATTATGTGACATTCTAATAAATGGTTTGAAAAGAGACTGAAAAAAGCTTTTTCCTATGGCAACGTACGATCTAAACATTTTTTTAAACATCAAAAAATAATATTCAAAATAGGCAAGTTATATTTAGAAATAAATAATATTTACGAAATATTTTTATGCGAAAAATATTCTTTAGTGTATACACGCCATCACATTACGACTACCACAAACCACAAACTGTCAATTTCTTCAATAGACTTTGAAATTTAGGTCTTACTAGCTTTTGTTCGCGGCTTTGCTCACGTGGGCTACACGACTTGTGTTTATTCGTAACTCATAAGGGTATAAGTAAAAAGTGGCTAACACAAAAAACGTAATAAAGATCACTCTGTATAAGTAATATTGGTCCGTTTTGAAACCTCCTGCACAAATTGTCATCCCCTACTTAAGGGATCATTTTCCAAAAATCCTGAAACACTTTACAATTTCTTACCAGGTCAAATACCGAAATTTAAAGAATGACAGATTTCCATACAACTTTCCAAGCTTATTTCACCTCTCTAAGGGAGATTTTTCGAAAAATGCCAAAACACGTCGTTCTTTATTTTTATTGAAAAATCTATAGATCGATTAAATTATTTATTTTGATAGTTATTACTTAAAAAATAACGATTTCCCCAAAAAAAACTTCTTCCTTTTTTTACTCTTTTAAAAGGAAATAAACAAAATTCCTGAGACATGTCATTCTTTATTTCTTATCAAGAAGCCAAACACCAATTTTCATGTATTTAACTTCAAAACTGATGGACTTTCATACAAACTTTCACCCCCTATTTGACCCCCTTATGGTGTGATTTTCGTAAAATCCTTTCTTAGTGGCTAGTTACGTCACTCAATTTACCCACAGTCCAAATTTCATCTAATTAGCTTCAGCGGTTTAGGCTCGGCGATGATGAATCAGTCAGGCCAAGTCATTATATGTATAATATGGTTGAACATTTATTAAACAAATTTGACAGTATTGGATAGACGTTTGAATACCCTCACTCACAAAAAAACGAACGAAGAAAAATCAAAATAGCTAAAAATAGTAGCTATTTGTAGCCTAAACTGAATAAATGTTTTTGAATTTTAATTGTTCTGCAGGCGTCTGTACAACACAGATTTCTATCTAGTTCTTACACAGCTTGCAAAGTTAGAAAGACCATAAAGTTTTTTCGTTAGTGTGAGATTTCTTTCCGGACATGACGTAAAGGGAAATGCAAAAAGAAAATTATGCAAATCCATGGTGCGCCCCAATTTTGAATATTTGCCAATTCCGGCCTCTCTACTGTTTGACTGACCCACATAGATTTTATGTATTTGCCTGCGACAGATTGCGAATTACGAACGATATTTGACTATTACACTCAACATGGTGCCTTTGAGGCATTCTACTTTTTGTTATGGTAATTTTGATAATACGAAATCCAGTAAATAGTTACTTTTAACGTTACGATTAACCAATCGCGCTATTCTCGCCGTCATCAACACGTCAATTATCACGTTTGTCTTAGCTTCCGTGACGATAATAGCCCTGTTAGCGTCCTATTAACCTGTCACATAACAGCTTAAGAATGTTATCAATATTGTTATCTAAAGTTTACGCGAACACTACACATTGAAATGAAATAACTTTTACGAATCTACTCGCGTTGCGTCGCGTAGTAGATCCGTAAAAGTTGTTTCATTTCAATGTTATCAATGTTATCAATATTGATAAATAGGTAGTAGGGAAAATTCGTCTTTGGACCTACCCTTATGAAACAGATGAATGAACCTGATGACCTATTGTCACGTATATTACCAACTGACTATAATATCTATAACTGTCGGAACAGTGACAGGACAGATGATGAAAGAATACCAGGTCTGACCTCCGATCCGATCCAATCTAGTAGGGAACGGGGACACGGTTGCGTGATGCCATTCTAGAAACCCTCGGACGGTTTTACAATCATACGGCTTGAGGAACGGCTCTTTAAGTCTATCGCCGCTCTAAACAAGTCTGGTGTAACGCTGTAAAGGTCATCTGAGGCCAACAGCGTACTCTTTTCGAAAAAGGCAGACCTTATTTTTTTATTATTGACGACGTTCTAACCACAGCGCACCTTTAAAACCAGAGAGAAGAGTCTACACATTTCAATTTTACTAGTAGAGAGTGTCACCAGAGTCCGTCACATTTTTCGCCATTAAATTTTAATAATTTCGCTCGGTCTGCCAGTGCGGAAGTTAAGCAAATTTCGCAAAGGCCGGTCATCGGATGGGTAACCAAAAATTTATCATCTCGAGCACCTCCGTGCTTCGGAACTTGCCGTTGGTCCCGGCTGCATTAGCAGTCGTTAACAACCACCAATCCGCACTGGGCCCGCGTGGTGGTTTATGGCCCGTTCTTCCTATCCATCCATAGGGAAAGCTCGTGCTCCAACAGTGGGGACATAAAATGGGCTAATGATGATGATGATGATGATGATGATGATGACGATGATGATGAAATTTTACGGCATGACAATTAAGAAGCAGGTGGTCTGTCTGTATTAAATTGTTGCCAAAGACTAAAATCAGTCGCTGACCCCTTTATTTTTTACTAGCTATGCCCTGCGGTTTCACCCGCGTTAATTAGCGATTAGTCATAGCGTGATGTAATATATATAAATCCTTCCTATAGCCATCCTCAATAAATGGACTATTCAACACAAAAATTTTATTTCATTTCGAACCAGTAGAGATTCTGTAGTTAGTAGGTAGAGTTTCTGAAATTAGCGCGTTCAACCAAGCAAACCATAAAACTCTTCAGCTTTATTAGTATAGATTTTATTTTATTTTCTTAGGTGAATCAACAGTAACTAAACAAGAGTAGCTATGCAGTTATACATCAGAAAACCAATGACAGATTCACAATAGCAGGGAAACTATTGAACTAACAGAATAAACATGTTTGTATACCTAGTTAAGATCTCAACTGCGATCGAACCGCTTACAAACATAATAGTTGTGACAGTAACAAGGACATTTCACAACAAAAATATAATCGGTAGCAATATAACCACTTCGAAAGGTTTTTTCTCACCGATTCACAGTTACAACAGAAAAGATCAAAATCACACGCCTCGCACAGATTATTGTAACACTTGCCCGCACGCAAAAAGTATGAGTTTTGCCTGTAATTTGTATTTGAAACTGAAAGGTAAATTATAATTGGTTTAAAATTTCGTAAAATTCTTGTAGGGACACTCATTAATGACAGAAGCTCGGGACAGTCAATAGAGTTCGAGATTTTTAATCATCATCATCATCAGCTCATTTAATGTCCCCACTGCTGGGGCACGAGCCTTTCCTATGGATGGATAGGGAGAACGGGCCATAAAATACCACGCGGGCCCATTGTGGAATGGTGATTGTTAACGACTGCTAATGCAGCCGGGAGCAAAGGCTTTACGTGCCTTCCGAAGCACGGAGGTGCGCGAGATAATAAATTTTTGGTCACCCATCCGATGACCGGCCTTTGCGAAAGTAGCTTAACCTCAGCGAGACTTTTAATGATTCAAGGAAAATATGTCGATCACTGGTTCCAGTCAAACTCTGGTGCTACCCAATTACTGTTCATTTATTTTTATGATATCTTTTGTTATTGGTAAATTATGCTTACCGTGTCAGTATGGCGATTATGATGATTTACAGGCTTATGACCGCGTAATGGGAGAATGTAATAAACTACGATCCGTTGGCCGCGCGCGTAATTATTATACGATAATTAATGATACGAGAAAGGGAGACCACTCTTACTCGTGGCTATTACTTTTTCAGTTGGGTACATATGAAAGATTATCTTTGCATTGGTGTTTTAAGATAACAAATAAATAAAGCAAGAAATTCAATCGAAATAATAACTTAAAATTTATTTTACAACTATAAATTTTACTATTACTAGACATCAAGAATAATAGGCTATTCCCAATAAACGGACTAAAAGAAGTGACTACAGTAAAAGTAACATTAAACACACAACTTTGTGCACAACAATACATATAAAATATATTTTACGGGCACCATAAACAAAAAGCAATGAAATCTCAAGAAAGGAGAAAAAGACTAATGGTTAATTATTATTTCCTATTTGCGCAAATTTATATACTGTGTCCGCGCCCGTGTCTAGGGAAATAAAGTTTAAAGTTGATGTGGTTACTTGATGAGGTAACTCGAGCAGATATAAACGTAATTCCCAGAAGACAGAACATAATATAGCCTGTAGTAGCGGTACAGATTATCAAAGATATAAAGATATTACTGAAGATAATCTGTGTGAAGCTTGTGGAAACAGTAGTACACAAATTAAGTAAAGGTATTACCGAAGATAATCTGTCTGAAGCTTGTGGAAACAGTACTAAACAAATTAAGTAAAACATTAAGTACATAAGTGCTTAAGTTCCACCTTAATATCAGAAAACGAGTACCTACCTATAGGGCTAGATCCCAATATGTACTTAATAACAGTAAAAGCGTCTGGACTCCATTTTAATTTATCATTATAAGTCGTTTATTAAGTACTAGATGACCCGGAAGACTTCGTACAGCATTTCATTTGTTTCTTTTTTTTAATATAGCCTATGTTACTCAACGCTAATGTAGCATTCTAATGGTGAAAAATTTTTTTAAACGGTCCAGTAGTTTTTGAGTTTATTAGTTGCAAACATACATACATACAAAAATACAAAGCTTTCCTCTTTATAATATTAGTATAGAGTATAGATACTTTATATAATATATATACTTTATATAATATACTTTCATATAATATTATAATCTATACTTACATACATAAAATATACAATATAAGTACATAATTAGATATATACATAATATATATAC
Source organism: Eudonia mercurella (assembly GCA_963082485.1). Classification (NCBI taxonomy): domain Eukaryota; kingdom Metazoa; phylum Arthropoda; class Insecta; order Lepidoptera; family Crambidae; genus Eudonia; species Eudonia mercurella. The sequence continues at coordinate 16,976,503 of OY720031.1, read as the reverse complement.
AATATACATTATTATCTCTTTTAGAGATAAGCTCACTTTTGTATATGTCTCATCATGTAACGTGTATTTGCGTGTTTTTTACATGTTTTATATGTACAATAAAGGATTTAATAACTTCAGGTGGAGTGGAGATATTTATTTTTGCCGAGCTAAATATAAATAAAGAATTAATTTAAAACACAGTCCACGACAACCTTGAGACTCTACAACAGTCATATTAGGTGCGTACTTACCTTTTCACAGAACATTAGCTTTCGGTTCAAAAAATGAAGTATGAGCTGTAATCTAGTAACGTCAGCATCGGAAGTCACCAACCAGCCCCCTAACCGCCTATCGCTTTGAAGGCGAGGCGAGGGCCTCGCCTTCAAAGCGATCGAAAGCGAGAGAGTGAGATCGAAAGCGAGAGAGCGAGATCGAAAGCGAGAGAGCGAGATCGAAAGCGAGAGAGCGAGATCGAAAGCGAGAGAGCGAGATCGAAAGCGAGAGAGCGAGATCGAAAGCGAGAGAGCGAGATCGAAAGCGAGAGAGCGAGATCGAAAGCGAGAGAGCGAGATCGAAAGCGAGAGAGCGAGATCGAAAGCGAGAGAGCGAGATCGAAAGCGAGAGAGCGAGATCGAAAGCGAGAGAGCGAGATCGAAAGCGAGAGAGCGAGATCGAAAGCGAGAGAGCGAGATCGAAAGCGAGAGAGCGAGATCGAAAGCGAGAGAGCGAGATCGAAAGCGAGAGAGCGAGATCGAAAGCGAGAGAGCGAGATCGAAAGCGAGAGAGTTAGGCGGTCGGCCCCCAGTTTAGAACCATAGCCTTAGGTTTACTAAAAATTTAATAGCGTCTGTTGGATTGTTTAGTTTAAGAAATTTATATGTTACTAGCTGTGCCCTGCGGTTTCACCCGCGTTAATTAGCGACTGTTCCACTCCTATTAGTCATAGCGTGATGTAATATAGCCTATAGCCTTCCTCAATAAATGTACTATTCAACACAAAAAGAATTTTTCAATTCGAACCAGTAGTTCTTGAGATTAGCGCGTTCAAACAAACAAACAAACAAACAAACAAACAAACAAACAAACAAACAAACAAACAAACAAACAAACAAACAAACAAACAAACAAACAAACAAACAAACAAACAAACAAACTCTTCAGCTTTATAATATTAGTATAGATTTTACGAAATTTTATTTGAGTATTTTAATGTAATTTTTCTATCAAATTGTGTATAGTACATCCGTCCTGTTCATACATATTTCACTCAAGTTAAATTAAAAAATGTAATTAGTTATTATTTTGTTATTACTTGTTGTTAAGTTCTAAGGTGATTCATTTCGCTGATATAATATGTAACACTATTAGTGAACAAAATAATGTGACCAGGTTACAGATATACCTAAAGCCGCAATTAGTGTATTGTTAAGTGGATCAATCAATAAAATTCTTCTAGACGTTTATTATTTAGACTAACCAATGTTATGGCGCTGGCGAACCGACAGAATTAATGGTGTAGTTTAATTCACTCTTGTTATTATATAAATCTTTGGACCTATACTTAGTGATTGGAAAATAATTTGATTGCATTAAACGGCATTTTCAGTATCACCAAACTTTTTGGGGGTAGCGAGAAACTTAAAGGGTTCCTCAAGCCGTGTGAAGCGAAGCACCGTCAGAGGTTTTCTAGAGGGAATGGCATCACACTTTAATGACTCAAGTTGAATAAGTACTCCGAGAAGAAATAATGTTGTCCCACTAAATCACGCCTCGATTTGAAGTTTGTTGAGATCTAAATCCGGATTAGTACGAACAAGACCAAATTAGGTCGGAACGATACCGAGCAACATTGATTTTATTTCGCTGGAGAACGATTTAAGTTTCAATTCACCCTGATAGATGCGATTGTGACGCTAGCAAAAGAGATGCCCAAATGGATATTGTAATTTTCCGTTTGACAATATAATATTCAGAAGGTTGAACGGAGTTTGTTGTTGCTAACATTACTGTTGATGTCTGTTCAGAAGTTGGAAATGGGGCTTTCCACTTCATTAGCAATATGAGTCGTGATAAATATCGTGACCCAAAGTACCTCAATGTCGAAATTTTGCTCTTTGTATGCGCTCGCCACTCGGCCACGGAGATTATGGAATCTTTCATTAACACTTTAAAGAGTTTCATTTGGGGAAGATTTGCTCCGAGGCCTTTCTTCCTAGTGGTGATTTTGGCACAACGAACGTTAGATTCAATAACGGCACTAGAAACGTAGAACAAGATGTATTACTAGAAACGCACAAAATATGTAGAGATGCAATAACCCAATACATCACAAAAATTATACAGTCAGCTAACAAAAGATATAAAAATATATCATCATCATCATCATCAGCCTATACTAGTCCACTGCTGGACATAGGCCTCACCAAGTGTAAAAAAAAATATATAGTGTGTGTGTAAAATGCACAAAGCTATGTTACAAATAATAACGAATAACAAATACAATCTCAGAAAACATTAATTACAAGACCAAATTTCGCCAAATGGCTTATCATTGGCCAGTCTATGCCAGTTCTTTACATTCATTATTCAATTCTACGAGCGTTAATTACTCGGCCCTCAGAAAAATTTACATAGCGAAGAAATTTACAATATAGTAGGTATACAAAAAACAACAAACATAATACCGAAAGAAAAATAAAATTGCTTTATAGCTAACTCCAGACAACCAGGAAAAAACGTTTCCATGCTAGGCAATTTAATTAATTTAAACCGCGATGCCGAAATAAAATATTTTGCTATTTAATCAGCTCCTTTTGTGTCCCCACTGCTAGGGCACGAGCCTTCCCTATGGATGGATAAGGAGAACGGGCCATAAACCACCACGCGGGCCCAATGCGGATTGGTGGTTGTTAACGACTGGTAATGAAGCACAGAGGAGTTCGAGATGATACATTTTTGGTCACCCATCCGATGACCGGCCTTTGCGAAGGTTGCTTAACCTCATCACTCGCAGACCGGGCGCGTTAACCACTGCGTCATCGAGCTTCTCTAAAGAGAATATTTTGCTAGTTTCCATTCAATTTCAAACAGAATAATGAGAATGGTTGTTAGAGCCACCAGATTTGTGCCTGGCAAACCATTAATACCAACATTGTGCCCTTGAAAAATGCACTAGCAATTTTGCATATTCAAAGTAACTCAGCTCCACTTTAGTAACATTTCCTTCACACGAGAAAAAGCAGCCACAAATAACGTTTTACTGAAATGAGGTTTCGAATAAATGGGTGGAAATTGTCTTTGACAAGATAAAGTCTCCCATTTATAGGATCATTACCCACTATTCTGGTCCAAAGTTCTTGGGCTATAATTATGACATAAATATAATGCCTCACAAGTTGAGATATTACTCACCTACATATACAAGCACATATACATGTATATGTACTTATATGAGACATAAAATGTATATATTGATAGCCAAGAATGCGACTGATCTAACTTAATTACTTAAAACAGTAGGTACACGGTGTACCTTATTGGTTTATAATTTTTAATTTTATATTTTTATATTTGTGAGGATTTTTCTAAATAAATAAAGATAAGAAATAATACGACTCGTTTAGCCTAAGCTACTCAGATAAAGTAAATCTGCAATTGCCTTTATATTTTTTCTGCTTAGAAAAGGAAGAGTGAAAAAACTTCGAGAGTAAATCCTACGTCGACTCAGTACTATGAGATTGCGTTTTATTTTAAAGTGGGGCATTCGATTCAGTGCAGAGGACATAGCGTTTGCGGTCCCCACACTATCCGTCTATTGGAGCCATTAAGTGGGGCGCAAAACCATTCTGACATTAAGACAGATGGATGCCGCTTTTATCCTCATTGAAGAAAAGCTCGCTGAGTAAAAGCAAGATGGACTTGAGAAATAAACTAAATACAGGTAATACATAACTTAACATAATGTTTATTGGCATTTAGAAGATACGAAAGGATTTCTTAGAGAAATGGTACTTAAGTACGTACTAAGAAACAAGTTTCATTCGGCTAGAACGTTAATTACTTGGTTATCCATTTAAATTTTTAACAAACAACATTATTATCATTATCATCCCACTGCTGGAATCAGGATTTCCCACATACAAAACTCATACTAAAAGAGATATATTTATTTAATCACCCGTCTGATGACTCATTACCTATAGCAAAAGTTGCTTTGTTATTTGAATCACAAATATTAAAATAATAGTGGTTGAAAAAAGATAATATTTCTTACTTTCGTAGCACGAGCAATTTCATGTTAACTCATTATAGGCACGTAAGCATAATCAATTAATAGCAACTACATTTGTCTGATTATGTAATCTACTATATGTTATTGTTATTTTGCACTATTCATCATCGCCAGCTCATATACGTCCCCACTGCTGGGGCACGAGCCTTCCCTATGGATGGATAGGGAGAACGGGCCATAAACCACCACGCGGGCCCAGTGCGGTGCGGTGGTTGTTAACGACTGCTAATGCAGCCGGGACCAACCGCTTTACGTGCCTTCCGAAGCACGGAGGAGCTCTAGATGATAAACTTTTGGTCACCCATCCGATAACCGCCCCTTTGCGAAACTTGCTTAACCTTAGCACTCGCAGACCAGGCGCGTTAACCACTGCGCCATCGAGCTCCTCTACTTTGCACTATTATTAAAAGTTATTTATCTGAATTTTCGTTATCCGACCATTTTTACAAGGCATATTTTTAATATTTCTAGCATTTAACAGTCCTACTAGCTTAAGCTTCCCATCGACAAACTTATGAATGCATATAATATAACGGCCCCACTATTTCCATAATTTCAGTGACGAAGTTTTCTCCGTCGCACCTTTTAGCCGTGACCCGCAGTTTCAAGGTGAGGTGAGATTTCCAGTTCGCGTGCTCAGCTCACGTAACCGCACTCCAGACTTTTCATTCACCATACGTGCATAAAGGATTGGACCGGGCGAAACTAAAGCAATTTGGCAACGACCTGACTGTGAATAGAGAATGAGCTAGATATCTGGATAGCCGCTAGATGTATTGAAACAAAACAACTCAGGATTTGTACCACGAGTACCAAGACAATTACATTTTGTTGACTGTGGAAAATTCACGGTAAAAATTGCTAACGATGTCATGATCAGACTTTCTTTTACAATGAAAAAGATTGCTAACGTTATATAACGGTGTTAGGTACTTTTGAATCAGGTGTAACATTAATCACAGCTCTTGTTCTTTGAAGTTTTTTTTTATAATTTCGTATCTTCTTTTACAATTTTTCAGAATCGAATTACTAAACGTGTACCGTGATATCATCAGAAACTACTTACACGTCTCCGAACACGAAAGTCAACTGCAAAAATTATTAATCGTATTTTTATGAGGTGCATGTTATATTTCAACTCGCAGCCAAGTGACATTGCATACATAACCGAAATGGGTCATGGACTCACGACACAACCAATGCACAAAATAAGGAGACTTAGAAGGTAAGCTTGTTACATACCGCGCTTGAGCAACGTACAAATAGATTCGCAACAGCTTTAACCGCCTCTGTGGTCTAGGGTTTAGACCCAGAGGTCCCGGGTTCGATTCACAGCGGGGGAGTACACGTTTGTGTACTCGGTTTGGTTGGTGGTAGGGCTTGTTTGTCCGCCTGGCTAGCTACCACCATCATATCTAAATATGTCGCCATAACATCAATGTTTGTAGCATTGTTGTGTTCCGGCAGCTATGAGATAAGATAGCCAATGCCTTACTAGTTGAGGATCCCGGGTGAAGTGCGCCTCCGTCACTGGCCTTATCATCACTTAACATCAGGTGAGATCAAAGCACTATGATTACCCGTTAATATAAAAAAACAGCTGCGGTCGGACTGTTTCGAGATCCTGTGTCCCTAAGAGGTTGTCTAAAGGTACGCGCACATTATGTCGGCCGCAGCGGGCAGCATATTCCGCCGCGGATTTTGGTTGAGTGCGATGCGGCCCGACATAGTGTGCGTAGCTCGAGCGCGTCTGTATAAAGCTCACCTTCTGCAGTCTCCTTATTTTGTGTACCAATGTAAGCGACGGAACCTAATTTCACTTCACAAAGTCTCTCTCCACCCTCAAATGGATAGATTGACGATTGTAACGTTTTCAATTGGCAGCGAAACGGGTAAACACACTCGTTCTAATTTGATTGTATATGTTTTGCTGCAGGGAAATGACGAATCAATTTAATTGTACCCACAAATGAATTTCCTGTGGCAATTCTCCTGATTTCCTATGAGGTTGCGTGTTTTTCAAAGGTCGATTAGTGATTGCGTCAACCAGAAAACTTTATGCGTTATGTTTTAAATATTTTAAAATGTAGTGAGGAGCTCTATGGCGCAGTGGTTAACGCGCTCGGTCTGCGAGGGCTGAGGTTAAGCAACTTTCGCAAAGCTTGGTCATTGGACTGGATGAGTGACCAAAAATTTATCATCTCGAGCTCCCCCGTGCTTCGGAAGGCACGTAAAGCCGTTGGTTGCAATAGCAGTCGTTGACAACCACCAATCCGCACTGGGCCCGCGTGGTGGTTTATGGCCCGTTCTCCCTATTCATCCATAGGGAAGGCTCGTGCCGTCGAGGCGTCGTCGTCCAGTAGTGGGGAAATAAAATGAGCTGATGATGAAAGTGTAGAACGGGAAGAATTATTTTAGGATTCTGTGTGGTTTGCTTACTATAGATTCATACAAGGTGTGCAGTGCAAATAGGTTATTATGGGTGTTGGGTATGGAACGGCACTAGCAGTAAATGAACCGCACTATGTCTATGGTTCAAGCTAGACAACTCTATGTGTGTCTCTGATTACAAAAATGTCAATGAATCGAGTTACAACAATTTATGTAAGAACATTAAATAAAAATCTGTTAGTTTATTAATTACGAACATAACAGAACTGGCGACGAGGATGGAAACTTTGATTGCTATTCAGTTAGTTTATTAATTACGAACATAACAATGGGGACATATCAAAGAAACATTAAAATGTCCGAAGCTATAACACATAGAGAAATCTGTTCTATGGAACCATGTCGTATATTAACACTAGCTGTGCCCCGCGGTTTCAACCGTGTTAATAGGCATAGTGTGATGTAATATAGCCTATAGCCTTCCTTAATAAATAGACTATTCAACACAAAAATATTTTTTTCAATTCGAACCAGTAGTTCCTGAGATTAGCGCGTTCAAACAAACAAACTCTTCAGCTTTATAATATTAGTATAGAAATTTAGATTCGCATACCTATATTATAATTACGTTTATTGCCAATATTGCCATCTTTAAGTACGACAATGACTTACTGAAGCACAGTAAGTTATGTATCTAGTGTTATATAACAAAAAGCAGATTGCTCGAAAAGTTCGTAGCACGCAGAATCCACGATCTGAATATTGTAAGCGTTAAGCCTCGGAACTCTTTCTAAAGCTGCCTGCCAGATTATGTTTGAATGTTTACTGAGTTTCATAATAGTTGCGGGAAAGATAACTTTCTATATCTGTCTGACTATTCAGCAAATACATATACAAGCTTACATTTCAGCCTCTGTGCTTTAGTGGTTAAACAACTGTTTTTAAAACCAGAGGGAACTTTTATTTTTATTTTTATACTACCAACTTATCTAACTCTATCGCCATTAAAACAATGAAGTTAGCATTGTTGTGTTCCGATAGTTAGAGATAAGTTAGCTAATACAGAAATTGAGGATTTCGGGTTACAGCGTTTTTACCTCAAATCTTATCGTCACTTCCTTCTTCCGCTTTCTAGTAAAAGTAAATAGTATGAAACAAATACCACGACTTACAATGTTGGCTTATTTTGTTCATACTTGTATTCACAAACACCTAACACATCATCACCAGCACAAATTATGTCCCCGCAGCTGGGGCACGAGCCTTTTCTATGGATGGATAAGGAGATTGGGCCATAATCCACACTAGACCCGGTGTGGATTGGTGGTTGTTAACGACTGCTAATGCAGCTGGGACTAAAGGCTTCATGTTCCTTCCGCAGCACGGAAGAGCTAGAGATGATACATTTTTGGTCACCCATCCGATGACTGGTCTTTGCGAAAGTTGCTTAATCTTAGCAATCGCCATCGAGCTCCGCTTGTATTGTTACTGTTCCTGTTCAACTTTCACCCTAGGGATAAAAGTTGAACAGTACAGTAGGGAATAGTCTTCTGATGAAGGATTTTATGATGTCGTCTAATATTTGCGATTTACCGCTGACCATACCCTTAAAAAGAAATACATAATTTTGCCTTTCGACTGAACCAAATCTCTTTATAATTGCGTGTTTTCTATGAATTTAGTACAATACTTTATACGTTAAGCCCAAAAGTTGAGTACCTTCGTCAGAAAGTGCTTACGATAATCGTTTCCTTTCATGCGCACATTGAAAAGCGTACGCGAATAATTATTCGCGAGGTAATGAGAATCGGCGCTGTTACGGGAACTGTTCTCGAGTCACCCAGCAATTATATTTCACATTACGAGTCCTGTTTATAAGTAATCGCGGTCTGTTGTTGCGTTCAAGTTTCTGATGGTTTCCTGGAGTTCCCTTTCTTCGACGTAACAGTGTTACACAAACAACAGTTTTATATGTTACCTCTGGTTTTTAAAAGTGAACCTTATGCCGGTTTTTAGGGTTTCGTAGTTAACAAGAAACCCTTATAGTTTCGCCATGTCTGTCTGTCTGTCTGTCTGTCTGTCTGTCCGTCCGTCCGTCCGTCCGTCCGTCCGTCCGTCCGTCCGTCCGTCCGTCCGTCCGTCCGTCCGTCTGTCTGTCTGTCTGTCTGTCTGTCTGTCTGTCTGTCTGTCTGTCTGTCTGTCTGTCTGTCTGTCTGTCTGTCTGTCTGTCTGTCTGTCTGTCTGTCTGTCTGTCTGTCTGTCTGTCTGTCTGTCTGTCTGTCTGTCTGTCTGTCTGTCTGTCTGTCTGTCTGTCTGTCTGTCTGTCTGTCTGTCTGTCTGTCTGTCTGTCTGTCTGTCTGTCTCCTTCACCTTAGAAGTCGCCAGTGTCCGTGACAATAGGTAATAGTAATTCATAAACATTGAAAGAAATTGCAGTAATCATCGACGCTCAAATACGTTTCACTTTTACATTTCTGTGAAGCCTTACATTTCTCATCAAATACATTAGCCCCGTGCGGGTAGTTGGGTTTTAACAACTACCTTAACTTAACTTTTTGAGTGGTAGAGCCACGCTGCGTTGCAGCACGAAATGGACCGGCTCGCCCGGCGTAATACCACCCTCTCACAGAATATCAGCGTGAAACAATGGCACTCGCTGCTGTTGTGTTTCGTCTGCTGAGTGAAAGTACCGGAGGCCCATCTCTCACCCCTGCCACCTCCCAATTCCTACTTCCTCCTCAAGATCCAACTCCTTCCTCAAGGCCGGCAACGCATCTGCAACTTTGGTTTTGCGGGTATCCATGGGCGGCGGCGATTACTTTCCATCAGGTGACCCGCCTGCTCGTTTGCCTCCTTTTAATAAAAAAATTAAAAAACCATTTTACCACAGGACCAACAGCATAACATACTACCAAAGCATGGATATAGATGACACTTCAGTCATTGAGGAAGTCGATGGCGCAGTGGTAAGCACATTCGGTCTGCTACGAGTATTGCTGAAATTTAGTAACTTTCGCAAAGGTCGGAGGACGTTGCGTCTCTCTGTATATTGTACCGCATATATCATGGGGAGTGTTCTGAGGAATTGTTTGGCTTGATACCTGCCGCTGATTTCCTTCACCGTACTACACGCAATCGACAGACATTCCATCCATATCATCTTGAAATAAAAATACCAGTTGAATAAATCTAGAGTTTTGCTTATCTACTCTTTTTGCCTGTTTTACTAAAATCTAGCGTAGCATAAGGACCCCATTATCCGTAAGTGCCCAGGGCCTCCAATAGGTTAAAGACAACCCTGCTGCTGATGATAGGCAATCACAAGAATTTGATACATTCATCGAATATTGAAACATTTCCGAAACGCGTCATCAAAACGTGAAATCAACATGTGATATATTATGAGTCATCAACGAACTTTGTTTGTCTATATAGTATTGAAATGAATGACCAATTAGACACTCTTAACAGGTTTGCTGCTTATGTATGTGATTGTATGTATGTATGAGTAACCATATGTGGTTTACCATATTACCTACCAGCTAATGTTATAGGATTCATAGGATTCACTATTGACAAGATAGTTAAGGCAATATTACTCATAACCACTATTTACTAAACGGGTTTGAAGTAACACAAACAAGAGATTCTTAATGTTTTGGTGCATGATTTCCTTGTAGTTCGTATTGCCTGGAAATAAGGACGATGACGATGATAAAATTGCTCACCATCTTCGTTGTTGCTATGGAAAGTAGCGTCTAGTAAACACGTTTAGATTTTAAATATACATACAACTACATTTTTTATAAATATATCACAAAAGCTGTTCAAGGATTTGTTGGAGACTTTCAGTTTGAACGTAATTAAAGCTTAGTCTGTGAATTCTTAGATAATCGCAGGTTTTTGTGTAATGAAGTGTTTTAAAATATTGAAATTACTTGAAAAATTCAGGAAAAATTCACTTGACCATTTATCTCATCACCTGATGATAAAATGACAGCTCACCTCACCCGGAATCCTAAACTACTGAGGCTTTCTACTGAGGCTATCTTACCACTTAACTGTGGGAACACATCTAACATAGCCGGTATAGCAACAGACATAGAAAAAATGGTGATGGCTAGCTAGACGAACTTAAAAGGAAACACTAAGGTCGACTGATTATATAAAAAGTAGACAAAATCAACGTTTCGTAGTCCCCTGATTCCTCCTCCAAAACTGGACCGATTTAATTAGTTTTTTATTAAAAATTAAAGAAAAGCTTTGGCTGTGTCCCTATGTTTTGCTTTTTTTTATATAATCTCGTCAAATTTGTTTTCTGGATGTCTGAACACAGCAAAAATCTGGACAATTTTTAAGGTTTTTATCTTTCAAATAATAAAGGTTCATATCTTTTTAAATAATTATTTTATGAAAAAAAGCAAAACATAGGAACACAGCCAAAGCCTTCCTTTAATTTTTAATGAAAAAAGTAATTAAATCGGTTTAGTTTTGGAGGAGGAAACAGGGGACTACGAAACGTTGATTTTTTCTACTTTTCATATAATCAGTCGACCTTAGTGTTTCCTCTTAAATTTAAGCCTTTTCACCAACCAAACCGGTAGGTTCTAGGTAGGAATCGATTCCAAGGCTTCTGGGTCTGATACCGGAGGTGTAACCACTAAATCACAAAGGCAGTTAAGTTTATAAACATAAAAGGTGGGGTGCCTTAGGTATGGTACTGCAATTTAGCAAAATAATTTTAATTCCTCTAAGAATGTTTATACCTTCATTTTAAACCTCTACCAATGACATTAACAACCCGTATTTGATAGAAAATATATGTTATCGCTATTGTAATAGGTTTCAAAATTCGAAGTCATAAAGAGACCTTTCTTAATGGTTACAGGACGGTGATAAAAAGTGATTTATTCAAGTGTAATTAGCGAGCGACTCACAGTAATGTCGGATGTAATCATTATACTTCTGAAACTTGGTGAAAAGGCGAAAATTTCGCTAAAAGCGCTTTTTGATTGCTATATGATAACGCAATTGAGAAACAGTAATACTGTTGCTACATCTCGGTTATTGCATATTTATTTATAACTTTTGTATACGTTCATTACAAGTTAAGAAGTTCAATTGCTCTCTCTTTCCGATACGCTATCTGAGGTCTGGGAGCCCTGCATAGTAATGCCTCCCGCGTCTCAGATCCAACTCGTTACCTTGTTGATTGCTTATAATTTAGGCTCTGAATTGGAAGCTTTTATTTAATTTGATTTCAAATGTAGGTACTCCGAAATTATATACCTTTTGCAGATCTGAATATGGGAAGGGTTTACTAAAATTACTGTTTCATGACACTTGAAAGTCTCCCGCGTCTCAGATCAGATGGCCGTGCGGAAGGGTTTCCATACTCGTATAAGCGTCAGGGATAGTGTAGCTTCCACAGAACATGTATCTAGGTTCTGTCATAGCTTCTATTACTCGTAGCGAAAAATTTTTTAACGCTCTGAAATATATCTTTATCTAGTTAACTTACTAAAAAAGTAAGTAAGTAGATAGCCTATAACTGTCCCACTGCTGGGCGAAGGTCATTGAAATCAAGTCAGAACTACTATTGATGGGTAATGGCTTAACCTCTCATCTGCGGCGAGCCACAAAATAATGCAGCACTGATCAGTGCCCTAAACAATTCAAATTCTATTGTGTCTGTATTCACAGCAGACGACAGGTTACTCACCACGATCACCACGCTTGTTAAATGCGGGTTGGTGATCACAAACCCGGGATATGTATCAAAAACCTGGGAGTGCCCGACCTTTTTTTTTACGAGCGTAATCTGCTTCCAGGCCGTCTCACCGGGTTGTTGCAGGTCTTGGAGGTGTGTGGGGTTGGTCACCTGATGGTCTGTGACCGACCCACTAAACCACCTGACATAATTCTGACTACCGCTTTTGCTGAACGTTACGGATTACGTTATTACGTACTTACCTGACATTCAGGATAATAAGAGTGAAGATTTCTAGAAATTAGTTAGGTACATTATTAAATTAAATAAATTAAGTTAAATTAAATAAACTAAGGCGAAGGGTAAGGCACACTAGCGCCGCTAATGGATTTAATTTGACAACTGCTAAACTGGATTTTTTTTCAAACATTGCGGACTTTTCGACACTAGGCAAACATCTGTTACATAATAATTGGTGCACTACTTTTAGGTTTGTTTTTGTATTCATTCGCTAACACCAACAATGGCCATTGTTTGTGAATAAATGCGATAGCCCGTTTTGTGAATAAACCGCGCAACAAAAAGTAGTGCATAATTATTAAATAAATTCTATGGATGCTTTCCTGTTGTCGGAGGGTACGCAATGTTTAAAAAAAGATCCGGTCCGTTAGTAATTGTCAAATTATCAATTGGTGGCGCTAGTGTGCCTTACCCTTCGTCTTAAGTATGCTATCTAAAATGAGTATGAACTTAAAAAGGAGTAAAGTGAATGTGTTTGAAACAAGGCAAAATAATAGTACTCGTTGTTCCATTATCCCTACACGGTCATTTGTATTTTACCGTCTGTATCTAAGAACAATGCCTCTCGACAAGCAGCTTCGTCGGTAAAATTCGAACAGGGCAGTTCAACCTTTACCTCGGCTCCTCGTTTTATGACTGTCATAAATTGACCTTAATTTTGATGTGACTCGCTTTGGGGGATTATCACGAAAACCCTAGTCGAAGTTGAGATAATTTTATGATCGTTTTTTGATTTGATTTATATTTTTATAGTCTCTGGGTATTTATTGTGTTAATATTTAATGTACATTGTTTATAGTGTATTTCGTTACTTCGGCGTCAAGAATGATGTTTGCTTTTAAGCTTACCTTCTAGTTTTGTACTTACAGTTATAATTGGTTCTTACTTATAGTCGTTTTAAGTACTTCGTTATAAGTCAACAAGGTCGTGCTAGTATAAGTTGACTCTGACAAAGTACTATACGAAATTTAAAAACATCTCTACACTTCAGGGCCTGGAACTATGTGTCAGTGTGTCAGTGTCTGATTCTGACATTTTTCCTATTAGTAGTTAGGTAGTCAAAATTACAAAATCGGGGCCTAGTGTGAATTTCATTCGCCATTTGATCAGTAATGAAAACGAGAATTAGTATGACAAACACTGTCTTCGTTTGTCACCAGGAGGCGGTTCTACAATGTCAATCAAAAACACATTTTCTTAAACGTAATCGCAAATTGAATAAAACTCGCACGAGGCACCCCAGCCTACTAAGACACGTTTTAAAATACCAGAATCGAGGACCTAAGACGAAGACCCTTTTAGGGTTCCGTATCCAAAGGGTAAAACGGGACCCTATTACAAAGACCTCCGCCGTCCGTCCGTCCGTCCGTATGTCTGTCTGTCTGTCTGTCCGTCTGTCACCAGGCTGTATCTCATGAACCGTGATAGTAAGACAGTTGAAATTTTCACAGATGATGTACTATAATATTTCTGTTGCCGCTATAACAACAAATACTAAAAAACAGAATAAAAGAAATATTTAAGAGGGGCTCCATACAACAAATATGTTTCTTTTTCCAATTTTTTTCTCGGCCTTAATAACAATAACAAATAGAATAGAAACTTGAAATATTTTTATAGATAATGGTATGGAACTCTTCGTGCGCGAGTCCGACTCGCACTTGGCCGGTTTTTTGTTACTGATTGGTACATACGTGCTACCTCTTCTTTTGTAGCTTTACTTTGTTATGGTAGATACACTTGTAACGCCAGTTGCCAAAAACAAAAAGCATCTATCGAAGTTCGATACTTCGACTTACGTAATAGGCACCCTGTCGGAGCCATTTCATCGACAAAACAGTATTTGAAGCTTTCGGAAACGGAGTATATATACTACAAATTGATCCTTTTAAATTGAGTTGTTACAGATTACAATACATACAGCTTAATTGCTTTGAACAAATAACAATGAGGGACTTTTTCACTTTTAAATTATAGGATGGGTTGTCCTTCTCAGGGCGCAAAAAAATCCGTTAACGTAAAAATTCCGCCTTCGAAACAATCAGCAAATTCCCTCCAAAACAGTCTCATTTCATCTTCTTGACACTTTAGCTGCTTCTTTAAGGCCACCTTAAATAAAAATGTAGTGATAGTGATGATACCAATGATACTGATTGATGGTCAGCTCAGACGGTCTGGTGAAACATTCCCCTAACAAATTAGCTATTTGTGTATATCTATAGATATATATCTAGCTCACCCACATACCTTATTTGGTCTGTGGGCTCACCATATAATATTCAAATTATTCACAATGTTTTTATATTAAACCAGCCGTCACCCGCCCGCTTTGCTGTGCGAAAATAATGGATCAATGAATGCTAAATAAATAAATTATTAGGTTTACCAACATCATTATACAGCCTATCATTTGCACAATCTTATGTTCTTACTACATACAAATTTTCATTAAGATCGGTCAAGCCGTTCTTGAGTTATAAGAGGAAATAGACAGACAAAAATTTCAAAAATCGTAGAGTTTGTGTGAGTGATTCATAAAACGAATATTTATCCCAAAAGTCAGAAAAATTGCATGTACAGACAGAGCCTACAGATTTATATAGTAGTATAGAAGTATAGATATATATATTGTCCCTAAGTGCTACAACGTCATCGAAAAACATAAAACCAAGAATAGTAATTTTCAATAATAAATAAATCTTTTAGTAATACATAAATAAAAAAAAAGAATATTATTTAAAGTCAGTCAGATAGGTATATCTGTATAATGTTGTAAACTCAGTACAATTACGTGCACTAGCATATTATTGTACCTGTTGCCACAATGAATGAGTCAGTGTGCCGTTATGCATTGACATTGATTGCTGACGCATCTGGGGCATATCTAATTGGGGTCCACAGTGTCACCTAGCCCGCGCTCTGAGATCACGTTGAAAAAAATGTTTAGCGCTCCTGCCCGCGTCATCATCGTGATCCGTCATTAGATGTGACTTTTGAACCGGTAAAAATCATTCTCATCTAACACTACGAGCAGGATTTGAACCACAATGTTAATGCACTGGAACTCCCCGATCAATATTAACAAATGTAATATTAAAAAAAGATTAAATTTAAAAATTACTGGTGACATTTAAAAATGGTAGGTGTTGTATTGTGGTTATGACTTATTTTTATGTCGTTTTAATTTATTTTCAATTTGTATACTCAGAAACAATGAAAAGATACAATGTAAATTGGAATAAATAAGTACAAAAGCACTAATTTCAGAATTATATTTCTTCCAGCTTCTATATATTCCTCTGTAAGTACATCCGTAGAAAAAAGGCGTCATATAAAATACGCCTCATCTTACACTGTTTACTAAAGTTTATCCGAGAACTAAAAATCGAGGTAAAATTCTTTTTATAGACGTTGACGTACGACACAGGGTCTCCCGCGACCCAGCAAATGGGTCGAAACGTCAGGCTAAAGTAAGTATGGTATACAAATTTATTTTATACAAAGGCTGGTAAATCCATTTCTTGAACCCGTAAAGGAACCGTCCCAATAAAACTCCTGTTCTATGTTTAGCCGAGATCAACAGAGTTGAATACATAAAAAGGCCTGAACAGTTAAGATTAGGGCTCCAAAGGAGAGTTTAAAAAGTCTTAAAACTCACAATAAATTTACATCCATAGGCATTTATGAAATATTATCAAAGGGTTCGACGAAGACTGCTAATTCCCATTTGCTTGCTTATTATCTACATCAGACAAATACACGTGCTCTTTAATCCGAATCGAATCGAATTCTATTTATTTGGCCTTTCTTCAGCATATTCGCCTATTTGGTCGATTAACATCTTTCTAGGTGGACCTTCATTTGAAATTCCAATCACATTAGCTTCATAAAATTTACTTTTATAGGCAATTTTTCATTTATCCTCTCGTCCTGAACATGTTCTAAACACCGAAGCTTTCTTCTTGCAAGTAAACAATTGCAATAAAACTTCAGAATTATCAGAATTTATAAGTAATAGATTATTGGCTTTATCAGGTGAGATTAATAAGGCATAGCGCTTACCGGCAAGATATAAAAAATTAAACAGGACATACTTGAATTTTTACTTTTATTATTTAATTGTTATCAATTTGTGGTATTCATCTGCAAAAATGAATCTGCATGTCCATCGGTAGCAAATACCTTTGGATAGATGGCACTAATGTCGCTCTAAAGCATTTCAAAAAATCAAAAAGCAGTGACAAAATTCAGCGCATACGTCAGCCTTCCCGGTAGCATAATGGTCAGTGCAGCCGCCCGAATTGCGGAAGACTTCTGGTTCGATTCCTGGCTGGGTCGGGTGGGCGTTTAATTTTTTCACTGTATTTTATATAAATATTTTAAGACATATGTGGTCAAAGTCAGCGGTCCACTAAACTGTTTGTCTACCACAGAAGAAAGATTCTTATACTTATCATGTCAGGAAAATATCAATGAAGATTGTGTCATGTCAGGTGGTCATATAAATAAAACAAAGATAAATACTCATTTTACTAACCAATTATGGGTCTATCAGCTAATTATAGGTGCTCACCACTGTCTAAGTGGAACTCGGAATAAGCACTTATCTCGTCGTCCGTTCTCAGGTACTTCTATCATGATGATTAGGAATTTATTGTAAACGTTGTTAATGGTCGATTTAGTTTTCAACAATTTTAGAATGCTAAGATTATGTTAATTCTGCAAACATATATTTATTTTGTATTTTTCTTTTTTTGACGACTAATATTGATACAGAGTGTAGAGTGTCAGTTTTATTTATCAATTTTAGCAGTCGACATCAAATTGATCGAATCGTACACGGTCATATCAAAATTGTCCTAACATATATGCACAGATTTAACTAAAATAAGTTGAATTGCGTCAGTTTTTAGACTCTTTTTACTTTAATTAAAATGGTTGACTATACTTTCAACAATCAAAAACACAAATCAACGACATTAATTTGTCAGGTATACTTTTCTTAAATATCTTGATAACTTTAATCACTTTGTTGTATTGATACAGTACAGATTGTAGTTATAATGGAAAAACTAACGAGTACATGTTAATTTTACAGGTAGCAAAATCGTAACCAAACTAAGTTTTAACTCACGGCAAATTCCTTAAACATAATTTGCCTATAGGTACAAAAGCGTTATTCGCAACAAAGAGTAGATGTATAAGTTACATTCTGTTTTGAGTTCAAGGTTTGATATTAAATTGGCTTGGAGCTTAGCGCGTGACTTAGCTATGCATAAAGTTGCATTGCTGATGACATCACTTCTATGTTTATACTGGAATTCAATAAAAACTATATAATTTGATGTTGTTGGAACTATGTTTTAGAATAAACGTAGTAAAAACTTAATGTTATTGTAAGCAAATTCGATAAAGAAGAATATGGCACGTTGGTTTGTGCGGTACCTAATTGGTACTTTGGTAGACTCTACACCTTGACCTGGTATGTCATATTTAGTATGGGTACGGTTCGATAACTACTCGCTAGCGATTTTTTAAAACTTTATTCTTATTGCAATTGTTGGTAACAAAACGTCATCAAAAATTATACAACATAATTATGTAAATAAAATGTAATACCCATATTCAAAAGTTTTTTTTTAAATATGAAAATAGGCCATCTCCTCGCCAAACGATAAGTTTAATAAGGCTGAAGGTGAAAACACATTCCATCTGGAATCCCCAACCACTAGCCATTAAGGAACTGGCTATAAGTAATACCTGTTACCGTCGGAACACCAAAATGAAGTACATCCAAATCATTTATTGCGCAATCGAAAGTGAGTACTGTTGACATCATATCAACTTGACCATCAGAGCAGCCTATTCCATTACCGTTAAGGTATAAAATGGAGTGAAAGTGATCCGTTGGACCTCTCTCCGTGCAGCCTACCCACTGATTTGCCGCGTCATTACGCATTCGAATGTTTAACGGAATAGAAAGTGAATTTTGTATGGTCGCTGCGAGAATTTAAATGAGTGACGTCGTTTCAGATATTTTTGTCGACCAAATTCATTAAGTAAGAAAGGAACGTCAGTGTTTACATCTGACGGAATGCGTCATAGTGCCGTTTAGTTAAATTATGTACAAGTTATTTATTCGCTGTGATCGGAATAGGTCATTATTGCTAGTGTCCTGTAGAACGTGACCTTCCAAGCACTGGGTACCTATATCACTAGTCTCCGTTGTTTGCTTCTGATTGCAATTTAAATACCTATCCGATACTCAAGCTGTTAACGAATTAAAAACCTTTTTATTTATTATTAAATTTATAAGTAAGTAGTAGATAATTGTTTTTATCAATAAATAGGATTTAATTAAGTATATTTTTTAAGAAATCTTGCACAACACTAATATCAAAATCGATATTATTTTCATTTTCTTACAAAATTTAACAAATAAAAAAACTACCTAACTTAAATGAAAATGGTAAACCAGCAACTTTATAGGGATATAAATTAATTATGTAACGCTTTTTTGTAGGTTTTAACAAATACCTCTATTAGTACGATTTATGATAAAACCCCGTTACAACTAACTACGTCATCAGACAAAGGCACACCGCACACCTTACTTATCAACTTATTATGACACACAAAGCTTCAATCGTAACCTACTAACTGACTCACGTAGACATCGAAAAAATACCATCACGTACTAACGGACAATACAATTTGGACCTTATTACCTTCATTGCAAAGGCTATAGACGACATCGTTATGTACCCGCTTTGATGTTTGAATGTCAGCCTTATGCGGTCGTGATAAGGGCCTCGCGAGATTAGTTTTCCCGCATAGATCCGGGCGACCTTTCTTACGTAAGAGCTATTGAGGCTACACTCGTGTTATGCTGTTTTTCTGGCGGTGCATTCGGTGGTCTGCTATTTAATACCGCGAGGCTTCTATTGATTATGATAATGTATTAGTATTTACTTGGAGATATTGCCTATTTATTTAAATATTTATTTTTAAATATAACCTTGAAACAATGCTTTGTCCAAGGTCTCTACTTTTTAAAGTTCTACTTTTTTTTCTTATGAAAGTTACTTTTATTACTTACAAGTTATATTTTTAGACAATATTTTTTGTTACTTAATGATAATAAAAAACAAAAAAAAAAACAAAATATTTTAGAAAATAAAACAGAACTGGAGACACCTGTCTCGTCACGTTCCCGCCAAGAAGTCCAAGTTATATTTTAATAGTGACTTTCTTTTTAAGGTTGTATTCAGACCATTATAGTTTTTTTTTAAAGTAACGTCCCTCAAAGTGTTTAAAACTTTTTCAGCTCTACATTTTGTGCCATATTTAATATTATATAATTTTTCTCAAACATATTCAAACGACAAACTATCCAGATTTTTCATTTGTTGAGTTATATTATACATATTTTAAATTAACTTTTAATCGCATATGGTCTAGAGATTTGACCACGGGGTTTTTGACACCAAAGTACCGGGTTTGAATCCCAGCAGCGGCGGCTACATCGTATGGTATTCGGTGGTCGTCAAATTACATGGTGATATTCGTACGTGACATGCAATAAATATGATTTGATGACTAATGATGATTCGTAATGATTTTAAATAAAATAATTTATGAATCGCTCTTGTAGGTATTGCTACTTGATTGAACACATAAAAATTAACTGTAGCAAAAATTGTATCTAAGTGGCACTGAAATTCAAGACTAATAATAAACTATAGAATTAATTGGAATTACAGTACAGATAGGGTAAAGGCACTAGCGTCCAACACAGTTTCTCAGTGATCGACATTTGCTTTTCGTCGCCAAAAAATAGCACTGTATTTCAATAAAATTCTACTAGAATCTAAATGATAGCTAAAAACAGGTGGTCTGTGTTACATTGTTGCTGAAGTGAAGAATCTGTTAAGAACCCCTATTTTAATGATTAAAGGAAAAAGGGTGTCGGTCATTGGTTCCAGTCGAACACTGGTAAAGTACTTTTGGGTGTAATTTTATAAAACCATTGTATGTTTTTTTTTATCAAACAAACACAAAAAGCTGCGCCTTAAAGTAACGAACACAGCAAAGACAAGTCATTAGTAACTTATATACAAAGGTAACCCTCGAATGCTCTTACGTCAAAGGCAGCCGCCTAATCGGATTGTCTCTAATTCACAGGGGTCACTTAGACCGATCTGCTTTCTTTCTTAGCTTAATTGGGAGGAGGCGTTCATAATTGCTTCAATAGCTGTGGGCGGGTGTGTGTGAGCAGGTGTTGGTATTAACTGATGTGACCTCTTTAATAATTAGGACTCCCGGTCTGAGAGACCTGCAGCTGCAAATGCACGTGTTAGTATCGAACAATTGCTGCTAATTGCAGAAGGAAATGGTTTAAAAAAAAAAAAGAAATGCAACGTAAATTCTTAGTTAAGGCGAAGGGTAAGGCACACTAGCGCCGCTAATGGATTTAATTTGATAACTGTTAAACTAGATTTTTTTCAAACATTGCGGACCTTCCGACACTAGGCAAACATCTATTATATAATAATTGTGCACTACTTTTAGGTTTGTTTTTGTATTCATTCGCTGGCCATTGTTTGTGAATAAATGCGATAGCCCGTTTTGTGAATAAATCACGCAAGAAAAAGTAGTGCACAATTATTAAATAAATACTATGGATGCTTTCCTGTTGTCGGACGGTACGCAATGTTTAAAAAAGATCCGGTCCGCTATTTAGTGGCGCTAGTGTGCCTTACCCTTCGCCTTAAACTGCGACTTCAAAAGTTTGGCAATGAATATGTATTGTCATTGGTTATTGTCATTGATCATCCAGAGAGCTTAGACAAGTGACATAACGCTTATAGAATAAAATTGGCATAAAATGATTATCGTATGGGACCATAAGTTCGCTACTTATATAATTTTATTCTTCACAGCCTTATGCCACTTTTCTGGCCTACATTCGCCGATTCATACCATGATACGAAACAGCCAATTCAAAAAGCGTCCTTCTGCGATTCACACCGTGGTGCAAACCAGTCGTGGTGTGAATCGATGAAGTACCCGACATTCCTCAGGCTCTGTATAAAGTAAAATATATAAAGTAAAATTATCAAATGGAGCGAAGATACATGTCTATTCACCACTACCTATATAAAAAGCTGCTCTAAAAGACATAAAAAAACAAATAATAAACATAAAATTATACAAATATAAAAGCATTAACATTATTATTTCATCATCATCATCAGCTTATTTTATGTCTCCACTGCTGGGGCACGAGCCTTCCCTATGGATGGATAGGGAGAACGGGCCATAAACTACCACGCGGGCCCAGTGCGGATTGATAGGTTGTTAACGACTGCTAATGCAACCGGTTCCAACGACGTTACGTGCCTTCCGAAGCACGGAGGAGCTCGAGATGATACATTTTTGGTCACCCATCCGATTACCGGCCTTTGCGAAAGCAGCTTAACCTTAGCAATCGCAACCCGGGCGCGTTGACCACTGCGCCATCGAGGGCCTATTATGGTAGTAGACAAAGATGGTGGGTAATGTTGTTATGGCTAGCAAAGTAGACTAAGGACAAACCGCTGCAAATCGAACCGGGGACCTTATTTATTGTTATTTTAATTGAGCATGGTTCTACAAACGTGTGCCAGCTGACCTGGTTGGAACAATCCATTGAACTGTGTCGGGATAAAAAAATGTATCAACAAACGACCCACAATGGAACCGCCGAGCCGCGACGGACAACAAGTTGCGATCTGTTATTTACTTTCATGTGAAAACATTTATTAATTCATAAAGTAGGGTAGATGAACCAGCGATCGTCATTTTTTCCTGCAATAATTAAAGATATGGGACTTCTTGGAGGGAAAGTGAAGAGTCACGTCTGCGGTTTTGTTTAATTTTCTAAAATTTGTGTTATGTCGAATAGTAATGTGAACTAATGGTGGATTATTAACCGTTAAGTGTTCGCGAGTGTGTGTGCATGAGTGTTGGACAAACACCCCCCAAAAAACCTGAATTTTTTCACATTTTGCAAAATTCCAAAAAAAGTTTCCAGCCGATTGTCAATATTCAAACGCTCACACGTATCTCGATTCTTCCAAAATCATCGGAGCTATGGCCAAAAATACGTCTCAGGCGATTTGCATCTGATAACCATTTTCAATGCTAATGACGCCTGTTTTGTTTTGAACAGTATATCTGTTCTAATAAGTTACGCTAAATAAACACCCAGCATAGCATTTATAACGCTAAAAACTACAGATATTCTAAATAAAAAAATATCAAGTTGTTGCTTAAAATAAATTATCTGTGGTTATTTTTACAATTTTAACGGGATTTTTACCATGTTTTTAGTTAGAAAACCAACAAAAGTATAATAATAATGCCGTTAGTAATTACTCTAATGTAATAACATATATAGTTTAAAAACTTATAGGTACCCTAATTAACTAAAAAACCAAATTTAACTATAGGTACTTAACACCCAAAACACAAATAGCAAACTCAAATTAAATACCCTTATTTATGTTGAAGACGTAACAAATACAGAACAGTTACAATGTTATTATGTGTGTCAATGACAGTGGTATTGACATACATACAAATATGAAAACTTACCAGTACCTAATGGAGTACTTATTACCATGCCAAAAGAGTAAAAAATCGTTTAAATGCGCTGTTTGCTTATTTTTGCATTTTAAGTTTTTGCTATTTATACTTAAGTTCAAAGTAAGCAAATCTACAAAATTTGTAAAGACAAAAATATTACAAACCTTTGAATGACTTGACTGATGATTTCTTTATCGTTAACTTTTTCTCAATATTTTTTTGTTTCTCTTATACGACTACAAAGCGGATGTAACGGTTAATGGTTGCTAGTTTGTAAGAAAAAAATGTTGTTTGTTGATGTTGTTGTTGTTGTTAAAAAAATAAACTTGTTGGGATCCTAATGTAGATATATCTTGCCTAGTTTAGTTAAAGTCAAAGCCAAAATTTCTCTATTTAAATTAACTTAGTAAATATAAGCATTCAGCGCTTCTTTAAGATAATATTTTAGCATTAGGCATCACAGTATCCCGTAGGGTTGGTAACATAAAGCCAAAAAGAGTAACTATAGTGAGTAAGTACTTCTTAGAAAGGAAATTTAAACCTTTAAAAACTTTAATCATATCTGAGATTATATAATAACCTTTAAATACATTTTTTTGTGTAACATTGCGGAAAAAAGGAACAAAGCAACTAACAATATGTCAATGTGACAAAGAAACAAGCAAGATACGGTTGATACTGATTGGTGATTACGAAAAAGTAAAATTTACGATAATTCCCTAATAGCTAGGTACCAAATGAACCAAATGTGCGGTTCGATTCCGCTATCAATTCGTCGTGTTGTGTGCGCAGGTGTATGGACCCACGGGCGCGTGTTAATTGTTAAACCGACATTAATCACTCGGGATTCGTTAAGCCGAACATGACGTCACAGCAACTGCTACACATGGCGAGGTGTCTGCAATGTTGCGAATATACTCACGGGTTACCGTCTATCTATTCAGTACATGACGTTTTTGCTCTTAGATTGATAAATAGTATTGAAATGAAACAACTTTTACGAATCTACTTGTGTTTAATTAATGTAACAAACTAATGTAAATATGAAACGCAAGTAGATTAGTAAACGTTATTTTTCCTTTTTACAAGCTTTTATTTAGCTTGCAATGTATGTACATACATACACACATACATACATACATACATACATACATACATACATATGTATGTATGTAAAAAAGTGTTCCTCCGTAAAAAAAGTTTGTAACAAACATACATACATACATACATACATACATACATACATACATACATATGTATGTAACAAAAATGTAACAAAATGTAATGTAACAAAAATTATAAATGAAGTCTGTAAAAAAAGTGTTCCTCCGTAAAAAAAGTTTGTAACAAACATACATACATACTATGTACACTTTTTTTACAGACTTCATTTATAATTTTTGTTACGTTGTAGGATTGTAATAAGAATATTAAGTAATTAATGGACCGATACGATAAGGGAATCGGTGGTGATGAGCATGTTCGCTTGCATCCATTGTTTCCTCCGCATGTGCATACTTTTTGCGGGCGGGTGGGCGGTGCATGCGTACTGCATCCAAGCTGGATAAACGAGTGAGTTAGCGGAATTAACACTACATATTAGGATTTCAATTACATTTTGAAAAAATTACATTTTTTTAGAATATTAATTAGGTACTTACCTAAATGTAGGACAATATAGGTCATTGAAGTAAGTTGTAAAGTTATAAAATAATAGCATACCTAATGGGTACTATTTTTTACAGTTATATTAATGATAATAATGTTTTGATGCAATATAGATTATTGTACCAGCGAATGATTTAGTTTTTAATTAATGTAGGTAAGTATACATGACTTGTTTTCCAAAAATGTTGTAGGTACAATTAGAGCAAAATTCTACTGTTGTTTTTTTTTAAATAGACTCAATCGTAAGAAAATAAACAACAATAGTTACATAACATAAGCTTACTTATAAAAGTTATATCACAATAGTAACCATAAAACAATGTTGGTATTACATAGCCGATCCAATATAGGGAAGTAGTGCTTCTCACCAGATCTTATAAAAAAAGTTTAAAACACTTTCGCTTGTCTTAACCTACTTCGATGATATTGTTACACTTTTGTTACTACTCATACTATTCTCACGAAGCGTTGCTCGAAGGCTTGAGTACCAAAAGTACTATACTAACAGTCTACCACTCCCACCACGCGCCATCAACTGACAATGTCAACACACCTTACGCAACAGACCTCCGCAGAAAAATCAACGTTTCTAAAACCAGTTTTGTACACTTCAATGCACCTTAACACCTTAAATATAAGGTCGACATTCTTATATCATCTTAAGTTGAGACGTTAATTTTAAATGTTGATTTAATTTGGTTTTTGTGACGTAGTAACTAGAGTTGGGAATCGTTTGGCCGATTCGGGTAATATTTTTAAGGTTGCACTGCTTACAGTGTTACGACACAAGTCGCAAGTATGGAAGTTGCGTTTAGCATAGCGTAGTGGAAGTTTTACGAGGCGTAGTAAAAGAAAAATGTTAAAAGATGCGTCGTACGAAATCTAGACAAGCCTCGAAATCGGAATGCTAGGTAATGTAAAGAAGAGGTCTCAAGTTGTTACTTGAGAGTTCAAGGATTTTTTAATTATTATCAATTGAAGTTTCTCTTTAAAAAAACCGGCCAAGTGCGAGTCGGACACGCGTACGAAGGGTTTTTTTTTTTTTTTTTTTTTATATTTACGGGTAAGCACAGTGCCGTGATCTCACCTGATGTTAAGTGATGATAAGGCCATTTGGTGGGAGCGCACTTCACCCGGGATCCTCAACTAGTGAGGCACTGGCTATCTTATCTCTAGCTGCCGGAACACAACAATGCTACAAACATTGTTATTATGGCGACATATTTAGATAAGATGGTGGTAGCTAGCCAGGCGGACAAACAAGTCCTACCACCAACCAAACCGAGTACACAAAGATGTACCCCCGCTGGGAATCGAACCCGGGACCTCTGGGTCTAAACCGGTGGTCTTAACCACTAGACCACAGAGGCAGAGCGGGTTCCGTACTTTATGACGTATTAAAAAAAACTACTTACTAGATCTCGTTCAAACCAATTTCCGGTGAAAGTTTGCATGGTAATGTACATCATATATTTTTTTTAGTTTTATCATTATCTTATTTTAGAAGTTACAGGGGGGGACACACATTTTACCACTTTGGAAGTGTCTCTCGCGTAAACTATTTAGAAGTTAGTTCAGAAAAAAATGATATTAGAAACCTCAATATCATTTTTGAAGACCTTTCCATAGATACCCCACACGTATGGGTTTGATGAAAAAAAATATTTTGAGTTTCAGTTCTAAGTACGGGGAACCCCCAAAATTATTTTTGTTTTTTTTTCTATTTTTGTGTGAAAATCTTAATGCGATTTACAGAATACATCTACTTACCAAGTTTTAACAGTATAGTTCTTATAGTTTTGGAAAAAAGTGGCTGTGACATACGGACGGACAGACAGACAGACATGACGAATCCATAAGGGTTCCGTTTAACCCCTAAAAACAGTGTCAATAATATATTTTATGTAGATTAGAGGCGCCAGTGTTGACACCAGATTTCGTCGTCAAAAAACAACAAAGAATTTCATTTTAGTGCATGACAGGTGGGAAGCAGTGCTTGAGTCAAAAATCTGTTGCTGTACCCTATTTTTAATAATTAAACGAAAAAATAATAATCTGCACATACCTAGTAGATTTATGGAATTAGTAATCGACACTTTTGTCGAACACTGGATTACTGTGTCGAACACTAGCGCTTCTACCCTACTTCAACTTTGTAGAAACAAAAAATAACTGGCCAAGGGCGAGTCGGACTCGCGCACGAAGGGTTCCGTACCATTATCTATAAAAATATCTCAAGTTTCTACTTACCTGTTATCGTTATTACCTAAGACCGAGAAAAAAAATTTGAAAAAAATCACGTTTGTTGTATGGGGGCGCCCCCCTTAAATATTAATTTTATTTTAATTTAATTATTTACTCAATATTCTGAGAATATTTCAAGCGTCTACTACCGTTATCAATATCGAGCAAAAACGAGCAAAAAGTTCACGTATTTTATTCTGTTTTTTAGTATTTGTTGTTATAGCGGCAACAGAAATACATCATCTGTGAAAATTTTAACTGTCTAACTATCACGGTTCATGAGATACAGCCTGGTGACAGACGGACAGACAGACAGACAGACATACAGACGGACGGACGGCAGAGTCTTAGTAATAGGGTCCCGTTTTACCCTTTGGGTACGGAACCCTAAAAAGAATTACTCTGCACAAAGTATTCTCATTAAAGCTAGAAGGTACCTACATAGAGCTTGTAAAATGAAACTACGTTAGCATTTCTGCAGGAGATTGGTGCAGTAAATCGAGCTCACTTTGAAATACCAGCTTGTAGGTACTTATATAAAATAATAAATCATAAATACCTGTTTTGACGTTGATTTCACACACACATTCAACGTAACCTACATCTAGTACATAATTGACTTCACACAAGCGCAGAGTACATGCATAATAATACAATTACTGCAGTCGTTTGCAGAGGTCCCATACTGAGTCATGCATAATGACCAAATTAACTAGCTAATAAAGTTGGACTAAGGGCTTTGCCCTACGCCCACACCCGATTGTTTATAACATTCTTAGCTTGGGACTTAATTAGATTCACACACACACATTCTATCTGCACTTAGAAAACGTTTATTTACGACTGTTTTTACCTATGACCCTAGTAACAATCATGAGGTGACTAAGATTAAGCAACATTCGCAAAGGCCGGTCATCGGATGGGTGACCAATGATTTATCGTCTCGAGCTCCTCCGTGCTTCGGAAGGCACGTAAAGTTGTTAGTCCCGTCTGCATAAGCAGTCCACATAATAACCGCCAATCTGCACTGGGCTTGCGTGGTGGTCTATGGCCCGGTCTCCCTATCCATCCATAAGGAAGGCTCGTGCTCCAGCAGTGAAGACATAGAATGAGCTGGTGATGATGATTATGAGCTGATATTTTGCCGGAGTAAGGGTGACACTCCATTGAAGCGGAGCAAAGCGCAGCGGTGTGGAAATCAACCAATAGAATCCCTTTATTTCAACAGTTCTTCCCCACTCCGCTCCAATAAAGAGACTTATTGGTTGATTTCCACACCACTCTGCTTCGCTCTGTTCCGCTCAGCTCCGCTTCAATGGAGTATCACCCGTTCCGACAGATAACTTAAAGTAAAAATTACTTTTAAGTTCGGTTTTCGACGAGTAGTAAGTACGTTGTTTTGTGAAAATATGAAAGAAATGGATTTCATAACTTCAAAACGATTATTTATCGACCTATTTTGTCCCACTGCTTCGTGAGACGTCCAATCCTTTAGTAAACTCGCTCGCCAATTCTCACATCTATCAATGCAATCAATCAATCAAAGTTTAAAAAACAATAAATCTAACTTGGAAGAGTTTACTCTTCAAAAAACTACAATTGGAAGTCTTGTATCGTACAGACCTGCGTACCAAAAGTTTCGCTAGAATCAACATGCGTGCAGTACGATGGCTAACAACCGAAACAGGAAGATTGCCCCATTGTGATTTAAAGGTTCAATGCATGACAATAGAAAAAAAGCGATCTACACATACCTACCTACATAGTTATGGGTTAACAGCTGCATACACAGATCTCAATTAACATTAATTACAAATTAGCAACTGTGGTTTTTCAGTGTATGTTAGTCTCTAAAAATAATGGTCTACTCAATTCTTTTCTAAAATTTAAAAACGAGAAAAATATTGTCTTTCATGTCACTGGATAGTAAGTCCAGATAAGGAAGAGGACGCGCACTTTGCCATGTATCTTCAACTACCTAATCTCAAAAGACGACAAACAGATAAGATGGTGTTAACTAGCCATGCGGGCTTAAAACAAGCTTTACACATAACCTACCAATACTAACCAACCATAATAGGAAATTTAAGGCTCGAAATCGGAATTAAACCCAAACTTGAAAAACCCTAAATTTGAAATCTAGAGTTCTGCATCTCGTATCCTATAATCCCGGCAAAGTTATCAAGATGCTTTTGAGCGGGCCAAAACTACCTGGGCCAGAGTACTCTCCTATTCTCTCCAATTATATCTGTTTCTTCTCCTATTTTAAAGCGTCCACATCCTATCTTCAGCAATGGTGCTGATTCGTATATTTTCCTTTTGTCAAAATCAGTCTATTCAAATAAATAAAGCAGATTCAAAGCCCTGTAGAATTTAAATTTTGTAGGTTTAATAACTACCTAGTTCCTGACATTCCATGACTGACTAAATAAAGGTCAGAAAATACTATAACAGAGTTTCTTTCCGTTTCTTCTTCTAAATGTAGGCGTCTTAATGTAGAGTATCGAAATGTAGACTTAGATTATTTACCTAAGGGTCACAAAATATAAAATATAATATAAAAACAGGTTCTTTTTCATCGTGTTATAACTTATCTAGAACATAATTATTATTTATTGTACCACATGAGCTTACATACGTAAAGATTTCTATTCTCTACAATGACGTAAACCTTTTTTATGTGACGTGCCTCGAAACTCCAACGACTTTTTGAAATATTTTATTATTAGAAGAAAATAATAGGCACCTAATGGACAAAGCTATACCTACTAATAAACTGGATTGGAGCCGTTAAAAACGAATTAAGTAACATTCGGTAAACACAATCTCAACGACTTTTGCTGTGAAAATATATTAAAAACTTGTTTTTCTTCGAACTCACCTCTCCTTCGTTGTGTAGAGTCGAAATGTAAATTTTAACGGATGCTTTTTACAATAGCAGCCGAAAACTATTCATTATCGAACGAAAATGCACCAACCGCCCGTGAACTTGACGTCATTCGTTGCTATAGCAATGCTCCCGGGGAAAACGACCCTCGTAGATCCGCCACTTGGAAATCCGTATTATTTAAAACTGCACACCAATAAAAAAGAAAAGCAAAGAAAAGCGAAACTTCTTTGTCAAAAAAAAAGAAACAATAATTGTCAACTGTCAATGTCAATGATTTTTAAATTTCGAACTGTATTTTCTTTCTTATTGTTCAATGGCGCGTATCAGGCGCGCGTCTACGCGGCAGCACGGGGCGCACTACGTAAATGTCAGCGCAGTCGGCATGTGTGCGGAGCGGCGGTAAAGGCGAGTCTTGAATGGTAGCATTTTTCCGGCATCGCTGTCGTCACGACGGACGGTAACTTGCCTTCTTAATATTAGTCTAGCAAGTCATTGTTGTTTTGTGTTATTATAGATTAATTTTACCTTATTTTCTTCTAAAAAAGTCACTAGTATCAGTTGTGTCAGAGTTTGTTGGATCCTACAGGATAACTACTAAAATATCTTTGTAGAAGACTGTTAACGATTATTTTTTACTGTTTTAAAATAAACATTTACTTGTTTTGGGAAGTTGAATTTTCACCAAAGCTTCGCAAAGCCAGTATGTCTAGCCTTTGCGCAGTGTTGCCTAAAAGCTGATATTATGTATTTTTTCATAGTCTTATCTTGAGGCATTATTTAAACTAATCTGGAAATTAAAACACTTTCTACTCCATCTTTTGTGGAAAAAAGCCTGAACAGACTGAAATAGTATAGCAGATAGTGTTTTGATGAGAACGCACATTTCCGCTGCTCTCCGCCCATCTTCACTTTTCGAAGGGCCTAGACAAGTGGCATAATAACGCTAGTAGAAGAAATGGTAATATTATCCTAATCGCAGTCCCATACGTTCATCATTCTATTCAATATGTATTCTCTTAGCGTAACGCCACTTGTCTAGGCCCTCTGTAAAGTTGCACGGAAAACGTCGCACACGTGAACGCGCCCCAACGTGCGAGCGAGATAGTTGTCAGCCAGGCGGCACATCCGCTTTCCTCCTCGTTACGTAAGCTCCGGCTGGAGCCTGGCCGACGCGTCTCCCGCGCCCCGCGTCACCGCCCTCGCCCACCCCTCGGATACGTACACAACTCGACGCGGAGTCGCCGCCTGAGATATAAGAATTCGATTAATCGAGCACAGTGTATCGATAAAAAAAAGAAATAAAATCTACCTAGGTTTTGGTCTCAAAGATACCAGTAAAAAAAAATTCGAAATTGGAATCGTTTTGTTTATTTATTTGGATGTGAAAAAGCATATAAATTGAAAAATTATTATCTGACCTAGATTCTGTTATGTACTTACTCAATAGCTTTATTTTACATCAAACCTTTTAATTTATTAAGTTATTATTTTTATAATATAATGTAACTAGTGCGCATTTTTTGTCCTCACACGAGTAGGTATTTATTATTTTCTCCACAAATTCAGGACGACATCGACAGGGTCTTTTCTTCATATTTCTATTCAAAATATAACGAGTACTAAAAACAATCGATAAACTTGTAATAGATACACGACATGACTCGATAACGCACGCACTTATGAATCGCGGTCCCTCATACATAGCGAATTCGATTTGTTATTGGGTACTAAAATTGGGTTACAGGATTATTAACCTTATTGCAAAAGAAATTGCAATTAGAATCATTTGCGTTTATTTTTAAACGATGTCCCCGTTGCGTATTTGTCTGTGCTTTAATGGATACCTATTGATAACTTTATAATTGTATGATTATACAATTCAATTCACCTTGTGGTTCCATTCACTTTATGGCTTATATACCTTGTTTGCGGGCTCTATCGTTGTCTCAGAGAGCGTACACAAATGATTTTGGTCACCCATCCCACGTTAACCATTGAACAAGTTGCTTATAATTATTTAACTTTGGAATAGGTTTCTCCGTAGTTGTTTCGTAAAGGGAAAATATTTTATGATCACCTATCCCAAGATGAACATTGTAAAATTTGCTCATTTTTAAAATTTAATAAACAGCTATTAATTAAATTTAAGAACTCTTTTCTTGGTAAACTTTTCAAAGAGAAAAAAAAACTTTTGGTATATTTTTTCAGCCTTTTTTTTTTAATAATGGCTTTGTACAAGCATTTAGCCAATGAAAAAGTCTTACAATACATAAACAATATTAATTTCTTTCATGTATGATGATGATGATGAATGATAATAGAAATAAGAAGTGAGAAATGATATACCCCTCAACACCTCGAGTATCTCAGTAAAGATATGGGGCTTTACTAAGTCCTCGGGCGGACTTCTTGAGAGAATTTGAAAAGTGATGTTGCACTGTTTTGTTTCATTTGCCAACATTCATGCACACTCACGAACACTTAACGGTTATTAATCCACCCTTATTTCACATTAATATTCGACATAACACAAATTTTAGAAAACAAAACAAAACCGTAGACATGACTCTTCACTTTCCCGCCAGGAAGTCCTTTTTCAGCCTTACATTTTATACATACCTACAGGTTTCTCAGTAGCAGCTTAAGTTAGGAAACAAAATATTCGCCGACAAGCGCTACCAGCAAAAGTTTTAATTAAATCCAACTCGTGATTTCCGCGATAGTATTGTTTGCACCGGTTGCATTAACTAGATTGTGAGCCATTTGTATTCACGCTCCTCATCGGTAGTGGGAAGTAGGATGCTCCAGCTCTTGGCCAGTAATCCCTGCTGACTTTAATAAATGCCAGAGTGACGGCTAAAGCGCTAGGTCACTTCTTGTAGCGGGTTAGCGTCTCATAGTGTACTATACTCGTAGATGAAGCAACTATAAGTTTTTTTTTCAATTCTCTTCTCATCCACGGCTTGGGACCATAACACAACGGCAAGCACCAAGTTCCATCTCCGCAAATATACTTTTAGTTTTACATGGTAGTGAGAGTAAGTGTTTGCCGTTCGTGGTCCGGAGCCATCCCCGTGGCAGAGAACTACGTTTTTGTGGATATGCCTTCCCTCCCTACTGTGTGGGGCTATTAGCTCTAACTGCTTGCCAGAGCGAGGACGTCTATATTTTTGACACCTAGTCTTTGTTTATACCACTGAGGTGGTAAATAAGCAAACGGCCCATCTGATGGAAGACGACTATAACAGGTTGCAACAACAGGGTTCTGATTTGTTTACAATTCGAGCATGATAACGAACACTAATAACTTGGTCACTGGCTAAATATGCTAACCGCACAAGGTTAAAAACTAAAGAAAAAAAACCCCATGAAAGTGAAGTTTGCTCAAATCATCTGTTTTATCCATTAACATAAACTAAGCCCTTTTCCCTTAAAAAGGAGAATCGAAGTATGAAGCAATAAGGCAAAAAAAACTCTCAAAAAGTAAAACACATATTGAGACAATGCTCCTTAATGAAAATTTAGGTCAATACGCCCCTGTAGGTCGTATCGAGTAATTACCCTTGGGGAGTCCAGCTTATACAGAGCTGATTAAAATAATCCACTCGAATGAAGTTCCTTCTATCAGTGGATTAGCCTTCAAGGTTCCCACCCAGCTACGGAAATTAAATACACTCAAAAAGACACTCGCAGAATAACAACCTCCATTTTTCAGCTCGGCTATTCCATAGCTTTTGTTGGTTTACTAGTGTGGGCAACCAGAATTTCCTTTTCCAATACTTAGTTGACATTCCGTTAGCGAAAGGCCCATCGTGACGGCTTTTCCAAAATTCACAGAAACTTCTTTTGAAAGTTTTGAACTTTTGAAACTTCGATCTTTCCATTCCGCGTAAAGTGCGTTTTCTTATCTTCACTTACATCAGTTGAAGTGAAAAGTCCAAGCTTTTCCCTTTGAGACTTACTTAACACCTTTTTTTGGTAATAATTACGTTTTGTTGTCTGCCATTGTGTCATATCTCACTCATTGCTTCAAATTTAATCGAAGAGTTTTCTATACTAATATTATAAAGAGGAAACCTTTGTATTTTTGTATGTACGTATGTATGTTTGCAACGAATAAACTCAAAAACTACTGAACCGATTTTAAAAATTCTTTCACCATTAGAATGCTACATTAAGTATGTGATAATAGTGTGAGTGATATGTCACTCAGCGCTAATGTAGCATTCTAATGGTTAATAGGCTATATAATAATAATAGGCTATATAGTAATAAATATAATAATAATAATAGGCTATATAAAAAAACATTAAATAAAATACTAAAAATGACAATTTAATTTTCCAATACAAAATTATTTGTTTGTTTTGTTGTCATGGAAACAATTGATATATATTTAACTCAATGATGGAAACTGTCAAAGCGGTACGAAGACCGCGCCCGCGCCGGGTCAGCTAGTAATAAATAAAAATAAAATAAAATAAAATAAATAATTATTGCTTAAATACAATTTCACAGTTTCAATATTCAATAGTTATTTATTTAATACTGAAGATGCGACTACTTAATGTTAATGGGCCAATAAAATGGTCAAGAATGGCGGTTTCAAAGCGATCGGCTTAATATCCTAGGGCCAAAAAGCTAAGCCCGATATCAGGAAGTCCCGTGTTCAATTCCCAAATCGGAGAAAGTGTGTTTTGGATTTTTTTATGCATAGCCTGAGTTTGTGATTGATTCATCATCATCATCATCATCATCAGCTCGTTTTATGTCCCCACTGTTGGGGCACGAGCCTTCCCTATGGATGGATAGAGAGAACGGGCCATAAACCACCACGCGGGCCCAGTGCGGATTGGTGGTTGTTAACGACTGCAAATTCAGCCGGGGCCAACGGCTTTACGTGCCTTCCGAAGCACGGAGAAGCTCGAGATGATAAATTTTTGGTCACCCATTGCTTAACCTCAACACTCGCAGACCGGGCGCATTAACCACTACGCCATCGAGCTCATCGTGATTGATTACCATCCCGCAATTGGCAAACCTGGTGATCGATTAGTCAATACTTTAGATCATAAAAACAAGGTCAATACCCATCTATAGTAGCGAAGACTTGATATCAACAATTGAGGCCTTTATCCATATGGGCCAGTAGACAGTAAATAATAATAATTGTACTACTTACTTACTTTAATCTGGTAATACGAGACAAGTACTCTAACACTGTTTTTCTAACGCAGCGCAGATCTGTGAGCACCGCCTATATTACGAACGCGAGCTTGATGTTACATAACAGCAGATATCTACGGAATGCAGTCAGCATGGAGGAAAAATAAGACTTGCATGAATAGCATAATCTCATAACGATCTGTAAACTCGTCAACTTAACTCCGTCGCAAACAGATCCCAATTAGGAATTGTACTAATGAGGAAACTGTAATTTATGAATGTACTGTATTCTATGCCGATTAAAATAAGGTTGACATTCGTAGGGATACACGTTAATAAACTCAAGCGCTACCGATCAAGAGTCTTCTTTTGATCTTAGTTTGGAGGACGAGGAAAGAACACTTCAACGTGAGACAGAAAAAATATAATACTGAAAGCCATTATGAACGTTAAGTTTAAGTCTTATCAAAAGCTACAGACTATTATTAGAAGATTACGTCAATGACAAAAATTAATGGAACATTGACTTTCCTGTTATAATGAAGATCAGTGAGTACCTACATAATTTTAATGATGATATCGTTTTATTTATTCTCAAAGCATTTTTTGATTTTTATACTGATCTCTTCTCGATAGAAGAATTAATGTTCACGACTGATGATAAAAATATGAGAGAAAACCTTATTTTAATTAGAACCTTTTTCACTATTACCCAAACATCAAGTTGCTTGACTTTACAGATCCTATGTGTTCTACACAATCAGTCTTTATGAGTATTAGGTAAGTATGTCATCGTTTTAGTGAATTTCGGAGCTTATTGGAGATTTTGTTTAAAATTATTTTTTTAATGTACTTAATTCAGATAAAAAAATTGCACATTTCACGTTACATGTTGCGTTAGTAATTACTTAGGCCTAGATTAGTATAAAATACAAATAAGATCGTACAGTGCATATATCTACTCGTATTAATATCTCTCGGCAAACTTTGTGTTTCGACTGTCTTCGGATTTCTATCAGTTATAGAGTTTAAAGAGTTGCTACTTCTCATTTTACCTAATCTTAGGTCCTTACTTACTTATTGGTGTTTTATATAAAGATTTTTTATAAAATTCTATTTTTCATACTAACGTTTTTTCAATTTTCTTAGCATCTACTTACTTAGGTTAATACTATAAAAATTGTAGGGCAGTGTGTTTGTTTCACTAGCTAAATATAGCAGTCCCCAAAAAGAAAAAAACAAGTACCTTCAAAGCTACAATGAAACAAAAGGTCAATTCCGCTAACAAAAAAAGAAATCAATTTAAAAAATATATTTGAGCAATAAAGATACAAAATCAATACCTAATCATTGTTATTACTGAAGCCTAACTAATATAGCCTTAATTAAATGTGTATGATAATATTAACAACCGGTATTGAGTTTTAAAAGTAATACACCTATTAATGGGTGAGAAAAAAACGCCAATTTCATAGGTAAGGACCCAATATTAATTTGTTTTAGAATGGGGGGAAATACTATTATGTCATAATATGTCATTGATTTACGATTTATAGTTTTGCAGCTCTATACATATAGTTCACAACGAAAAATCAAAACAAAACAACAATAGAGTAGGTTGAGAAGAATTCAAATTATTATATACTTGCTGACCCGGCGGACTTCGTATCGCATTTCTGTTTTTTAAATATAGCCTATGTTACTCAGCGCTAATGTAGCATTCTAATGGTGAAAGAATTTTTGAAATCGGTTTAGTAGTTTTTGAGTTTATTCGTTACAAACATACATACATACAAAAATGCAAAGCTTTCCTCTTTATAATATTAGTATAGATGATAAATCTAATTACAAATAATTATTCGGATGCATTTGGAAATGCGATGATTACCGAGATATATACACATGACACGTGTAGCTACTACTGTCAGTGCCCTAAATAAGAACAATCCATAATATAAATAAGTAGGGAGAAAGAAGTTCGATGGTGCACCGGCTTGCGCGTTCGTGTTGTGATTTTACAAGTAAAGACACTTCCACAACTATGGGTTTCCGGAGGGGTGACCACAAAAAAAAACACTCAAGTTTCTTCGTGATTCGGAAAACATGTGAAGACGTGGTCCTGGTGGTTGTTTAAAGATGGTGGTCAAGTAAAGTCGCTCAACATCCATCCAGTGTTCAAAAGGAACTAGTGACCGTATTTTTTTTCCTTTATTCAATAAAATAGGGATCCGCATCTGATCTTTGCTTTTAGCACCAACTGAATACAGACCATCTGTTTCTTATTTGCCATGGAAACTAGTATCGAACTTTGGGTTATTGTGTCGAACAATGGTGACTCTACGATAGTTTAACTAGTTTTATAAGTACCTACCTAGTTTAGTCATAATTTATACACACTGGTGCTACTAGCATATACAACGTGTAACAGAAAGGTGTGGTCAAAATTAAAAGATCATAAAAAAAGTGTATCTGATCTAGATGTATGCAGAGTTACTAAGTAATAATTAGTAAATTTAACTTGCTATGCAATTTTTAATTAAATAGTAATATTGTGACGTCACATCAAAATAAACAAGTCCCATCCCTAGTGGTTTAGTAACCTCTGTGTACTAAAATTAATGATCACTGCTGCTTGCTCATGCGCGCCTGACGTGCACATGCATCATCATCATCTAAGTCATCTTCACTAATATAAGTATTTAATTTAAAATTGCATGACAAATTAAAGTTAATAATTATGTCTCCAGCAACAACATATACGTATACGACTGCGACGCGGAGGAATTTTTTGACGTCATATTTTGGTTTTGTATTAGTCTTAGTTACTTTAGGTTATTATATAATCTCAGATATTAATTTTAATTTAATAATATGAATAAATAAAACAGTCACATATACCTAAGAGATCTAGATCAGATACTCTTTGGATCTTTTCATTTTGACCCCACTTTTCTGTTACACGTTGTATACTCTAATAATGTATGCCTAAAATTCTTATTCGGCTTTTCCTTAATTCGCGGAACACAAATAATCTGCTCCAGCCGTGTCCCGCCATGTTCTCAACAAACAGACAATGTAACATACGCCATATCATAAAATATACGTGTAGGGTGAAAATTGGACGTTGAAGCGCGGTCCTTTTTAATTTATTCTTGACGTCAATTTAGGCACTTAAACGTGAAATTCGGCAAAGAGCTTTTTTGCATGGCAGCGACGAAGCTTGAGATTTTTTTACAAGCTAATATGCTTATAAGTAAATGAGGTGATCGATTGAACGGTAAGTTTGTATTGTATAAACAGGTTTTAATATGGTTATAAATAATTTTACACATGTTTGTGTACAAATTGAAAATTGAAAAAAGTGTTGAAAAAATTAAATTAAGCATTGCCATTCAACGTGGAAATGCCGCCAGTCTCTTGGGTACTTTACCAGTCGACTGCGATGCGGAGGAATTTTTTGACGCCGTATTTTAGTTTTGTATTAGTTTTAGTTACTTTAAGTTATTATAATCTCAGATTTTAATTCTGAAAAAAATATAAATAATATTAAAATAAAAAATAACAATTTAAGATCCTAACAGGAAATGAGAACCTTTCCCTGTTCAAAAAAAATAGTTCTGATTAGCTGAGTCAGCCTATGATACCTAGTTATCTTACTTACTTACTTACTCCGCTGGCTCAGCGACCCGTAATGGATCTTGGCCTCCGATACAACAAGACGCCATTCTTCCATAATTTGGGCCTTCTCACACCAGTTGTCGATCTGGAGCCCAAGTAGGTCCTTCACCTAGTTCTAGTTATCTGCGTTGAATCAAACTTTTTATTTATTTACATATGAATTTTGATCTAATATGTATTTTCGCGTCAACAGCCTATAAATAAAAATAAATAAATAAAAATAAAAACAATTTATTTCAGACACCTGCCCCCCAACCGCCTAACTCTCTCGCTTTCGATTGCTTTGAAGGCGAGGCCTTCGCCTCCCCTTCTAATATAATATCGAAATATAATATCGAATAATATCGAAAGCTATAGCCTATAGCTTTCGATATTGCTTTCATATTCCTTTCTAAATGACAAGATGACGGCTCCTCCTCGCCTCGCCTTCAAAGCGATCGAAAGCGAGAGAGTAAGGCGGTCGGCCCCCT
Organism: Eudonia mercurella; assembly: GCA_963082485.1. Classification (NCBI taxonomy): domain Eukaryota; kingdom Metazoa; phylum Arthropoda; class Insecta; order Lepidoptera; family Crambidae; genus Eudonia; species Eudonia mercurella. Next base: position 16,937,084 of record OY720031.1, on the reverse strand, counting down.
GGTCCATAAAGTGTTAGTAACAATGTTTCTTAAACTAAGTTAGTAAGATTATTATAATACATCAACATCAAATAAATTCAATAATAATAAAATTAAATCAATACAAAAATAAAATAAAATAACATAATTTTCAAAATAAAATCAAAAAATAAATCATAATCAAAACTAAACCAAAATAAAATAAATACAAACCAAATTAACTATGTCTATTAAAAGTTTTGTGAAAAAATATGAAACTCTTCTGTGTGTAAGTCAAAATAAGCTTACGCTTATAGTAGGCAACCTTTGACGGGCTATGGGAAGAAAATCGCTAGACACAGACATAAAGTAATGATTTATTTTGAATCAGTACCTATTTATGAAAGTTTTTAATATAATCAATAAAAATTACGTAACATTAATACTTAAATTAAAGAAAAAATATTTCCCGTTGTGGTTCTTAAGGTAAGGCTCAAAGCACCAATGTAGGTACTAGGTACTATTCTCCATGTGGAAAGGCCTGAGCCCAGCAGTGGGACATTTCTATACTGAAAATGATGTTAATGGTAAAATGCATTAGGTAATTAGTTTTACAATCAGGGTCATTTATAAAATATTTCGTATTGAGGTCAATTGCAAATCGTGGGAGCCTGAGTAACTCAAGGTTCAACATAAATTGCTTTTAGTCAACTTCCATTGCAGTTTCAAACTCTTGGGGCTAATAACATATCTATATAAACATACGTATATTAATAGCTCATTCAACATCATTCTCGACATATTTAAGTATGTTTTGACAAAACAATTTTAGCGCATCGTTCTCAACACAATTAGGTGCGTACTTAACTTTTGCAAAAAAGGTTGAGAACAGTATATTATGTACATATATTCTAAAGTGTACGCGGACATATACACCTCCTTATTTTGTGCTTACACTTTGAAATGAAACAACTTTTATGGTCTACTCGCGTTTATTATACAGGATGTTTGGTAATATGTCTGTAATCCCGAAACGCAGCCATGCACTCAAGTATGAAAACACTGTGGCAACATGCGCAAAATCGTATTTACGTAAATTTACTTTTCCATACTAGAACTCAAATTTATTTTATTTCGTTATTTTTGTTCAACTCTGATTTTTTTTACTTTTATTTTTATTTTTATTTGACCATCACGGTCGACCTAGAACAATGTATCAGTTAGACCTAGGGCTGTCACTTTACAACTTTAGTAACAAACAACCTCAATATCTCGGACATATGGTGCTTCAGGTATGTTCATTCATTCTCCGGGGTTCTATGCACATAGCGTTGCCATCTGTCGGGATAAAGCTGGAAGTGTAAGACTTTTTGACCTCTTGTCCGGCCAAATTTGACTGCGTCCGGCCCGTCCGGCTTTTGTTTGGTTTTTTTATACTATCGTTCAATTCAATCATTCAATCATTTCAGTCAGTAGCGACGAGCGGGCGAGACGAGAATTTGAGACATTTTACATTTAAACAATTTTATGAAAGAATTATTAAAGAAACTGATCTCCTAAACCGTGTTTCTCAAAAAGAAAAGTATATAAATTAAAGTTAAGATTAATTTTAAGACAGATTGTACACTGATTATTGAACACGAGCATAATATGTTGTCAAGAGCCTTTTGTTATTCTTAATATGTACCTACCTAGTTAATAAATTATTCTAAGTTGTGGAATTCTCTAATTGGCGTATGTATCTTAAAATAAGTAACTTAAAATGTGTTAAGTAACTAAAAAAGCTGTAGAATTTCCTAATAAATAAGTAAATATATAAATAAATAAATGAAGACGTTAATTAAAATTTTATTTTTTTTATTTTTTTTGTCAAAAATCCCTTTTTTAGCGTCCGGCTTAGGAATTAAAAACTCCGGCTTTTAAATATGTGTTTTATTCCGGCTTTTATGACGGGTAAGTCCGGCTTAATTGATTTTTAGATATGGCAACGCTATAAGTATGCACAGTACCTTATTTGCCATATTCGGGACTTGTGCGCACAGGTTTTACCGAACACCCTGTACACATTGATGTTACTTTGACTTTTCGAACCATTTGAACAGTCCGTAGTCAACGGTCACAAGGACAGTTGCTACTTACCGAGCAGCACGATTAGATCCATAAAAGACAAAAGTAGTTTAATTTCAACAATATAAAATCTTTATTCTGTCACTGGGCCAGCAAACGAGGATACGGCCTGCCTAAAGCAATTATAATTATTTATGTAAATTTTGGTGGTGTGTGGTGTGGTGGTGGTGCACCCCCGTGTGGTGCCAGGGGTAAAGAATTGCACCACCCCATCTCGTCACGTGGGTGTCGTAGAAGACGACTATGGGACCATTCCAGAGGATGGGCAGCAGCATCTCTCTGTGATTGTCTTACTGCGATCGCCAACCCGCCTGCCAAGCGTGGCGATTATGGCAAATTCTCCTCAAAATGATTTATCCTTGAGGGAGGCCTTTGTCCAGCAGTGGACGTCTTTTTGGCTGATATGATGATGTAAATTTTAAAAAATAATAAAAATAACAATACGAAAACTGATATTCTAGTCATAGTCGCGAAGCTTTAAAACATATACATATTAAAGTACATATATTATACGACTACGAAATCACCCACAACCATTTTAATACGGCAAAGACAAGACACTCCGAGTGAAGATGATAATTCGAAACACAGATTAGACACGAAATCGCTTGAGTGCATTTACCTACGAAGACTTCATTGGTAGCGGGTCGGGAATTAAGTTACATTGTCAGTTTTCCGATAACGCAGCCCCAACGTCGAGGTAATCCTGCACTCGCCACAACACACTTTTAAGGCTTTATTTTGTAGACAGCGGTGTAGGTACTAAGTGGAAATACTTTTAGCGGATGTCTCAAATTGTGTCTCAAATTAATTAACTTCGACTACCGAAAAAAATTGGCTCTTTAAGGCACACCGGCTGCTCATAAATTAATCTTCATTATCATTAGCCAAGATATTTTAACCATTTTAACTATTCTAAAACCACAGGTTTTACCTAAAGGTCCGCGTTCTTCACCGGTCTCACTCATAGGACCCAAAGGTCCCGGGTTCTATTCCCGTGGGGGGTATATGTTTGTGGTCTCGGTTTGGTTGGTGGTAGGTCTTGTTTATCCGCCTGTCTGGCTACCACCATCTTATCTAAATATTATGTCACTAAAACATTAATGTTGGTAGTAATTTTGTGATTTGGCAGCTAGAGATAAGAAAGCCAGTGCCTCAGCAGTTGAGGATCCCGGGTGAAGTGCGCTTCCACCATTGGCCTTATTTAACATCAGGTTAGATGAAGGCACTGTGCTTAGCCGTAAGATATTTTAAAAAAATCGGCCAAGTGCGAGTCGGACTCGCGCACGAAGGGTTCCGTACTTTATGACGTATTAAAAAACAACTACTTATTACATCTTACTACATCTTTGCAATGTACATCATATATTTTTTTTAGTTTTATCATTCTCTTATTTTAGAAGTTACAGGGGGGACACACATTTTACCACTTTGAAAGTGTCTCTCGCGTAAACTATTTAGTTTAGAAAAAAATTATATTAGAAACCTCAATATCATTTTTGAAGACCTATCCATAGATACCCCACTCGTATGGGTTTGATAAAAAAAATTTTGAGTTTCAGTTCTAAGTATGGGGAACCCTCAAAAAAATTTTTTTTCTATTTTTGTGTGAAAATCTTAATGCGGTTCACAGAATAAATCTACTTATCAAGTTTCAACAATATATTTCTTATAGTTTCGGAAAAAAGTGGCTTTGACATACGATCCGCTGCTTCTCTTAACCAGCTCTTGCCAGCCTACAATAGGCAGGCACGTAAATAAAGTTAAATTATAATGAACGAAGAAAGGTTTATATTGAAACTGAAATAAGCTTTATTACAGCTTATGTTAATAATATTACAACAATGCCAAACTGTATCCAATTATAGAATTTCATTTTCGTTATTGAATTAGCAACTAAAGAATATAATTTGATAAGGTCTACCTTTTTAGTAACATATTATTATTTAATTTGCTATTAACAAATTAATTTGTGGTCTTCGTAAAAATTCGTTTGTTAACTTTAATTTTGATGACACTATCTCTAGCTAGAGACATATTTATATATTTATTTATTGATTGCACATATTTCAGTTGGTTACCCATCCAGTAACCCACAATAGCGAAAGTTGCTAAACTTTTAAGGCTACAAGCCGAATGCACTATAAAGCCCGCTGTTTATCGAGTTTTCTTAGTATTAGTACATAATATAATATATTCGTGCCAGCTCGTTTAAAGCTACTACGAGTTTACAAAGCGAGTGCCAATGACAGCCTTCCACTCCACTATATTTAAGCGGGTCATTGAGTACGCAAAATCATGTCAGGAGATTATTGTTTCTGTATATAGGTAAGCAAGCAAAGTAAGTTATGAAAAAGATAAAAAAAAAACAAAAAAAACGTATGATCTTTTCTAATTTTTTTTGTATCCTCCATAATATCCTTTTTTACAAATAAGATTACGTTTGTATGTCTTGTTCGCGTGTAATTCAATGTGTATTTTCTATGTACACTACCACAAACAGTCTTTCCTCAAAAGACATTGAACTTTATGTCATACGGTTAAATATTTATTAAAGAAATTTCTCAGTGAAATAAAACAACTTTTACGGATCTACTCACGTTTATTTTATACATTAGCAGTAAGTATGGTAATAGTAGCAGCGAATGTATTCACGTCTCTGTTCCACAGCTGCAATCAGGGCTTGAAACCGGTTCAAAATTAACCGGTTTCATTAGGGTAAAACCTGTACTATTGTAAAGTACCGTTCCGGCGCGGAACCAAATAGGAGCGATATTTCGTACCTATATAAACCGGTTTATTTCTAGCGATCGCTGGCTGCGACTTGTTGTAGCTTGTTAGACGAAATATCTGCGCTTTGATAGTTACGCGCATCCTATCAGTATGGGTCGAAAACGTACCTAAATCAAATATTTATCATTTTAAATTTTAACCGGTTTATTTAAAATATCCATTTTTTTGTAAACTGGTTCAAAAACCGTTCAATGGAACGTAACCTTTTTAATAAGAAATACATAATTTCGTGAAACCGGTTCAAAAAATTAACCGGTTTCCAAGCCTTGGCTGCAATAATACTGCTATTAGATAGTAGGGGGCAGGAATAGCAGAGTAATAGATAGTAGGGTTCATAGTCAGGGGGCTGGAATGGTTACTTAAATCTTCACATAGGCACGTGATTGTGCTATTTCGTTATAGGTAAGTATAATCAGATTTTGTTGTACCTAACAGGTATTGATTGTATCACACACTTTAAGTATGGCGCAGAGCCCCTTTTTAGCTGAAGCCTTACAACTCTTATGTTCGCAGGAACTCGCAAATCGAGTTAGTAGGAAGCCTCACTTTATGTCACGGAAGTACGGGGGCCGTGTGCGTAAATTTGATGGAAGAGACGAACCTTTTTTAACAAGACAACTTTGTGAAGAAAGAAAAAGAAATATAAGATATAAGTAGCTTGATGCGTTTGTAAAAGATTTGGGAAAGATAGCCGATTAAAAAAAGTACCTATAGGTTTTTTTTATTTTATGCAACAAACAATGTGAAGGATGGTAAAGTATACGTAAAGGCCCATATAAAAGATACCTTACAGACCAACATACATAAAACATATACCTAATTAAACTATTTAACACTTATTGGTAAAAATTTTCATAAAATACGGTAAAAAAAAATTAAATGCCTACCCGACCCAGCCAGGAATTGAACCTGGGTCTTCCGCAATCCAGGCGGCTGCACTGACCATTATTCTACCGGAAAGGCTGACGTAAGCGCTGAATTTTTCCACTGCATTTTTTTATTTTTGACTTCTTTTAGCGGCAGAGTGCCATCTGTCCAACGGTTATTGCAACCGATGGCTATGTAGATTCATCTTTACAGATGAAATACCACAAATTTGATGACACAACGCTATAGTAAATTTTACTTTTTATTTTTAAGATCGATTCCTGGCTGGGTCGGGTAGGCATTTAATTTTTTCACTGTATTTTATAAAAAAAATATTCAGCTTACAATTATTATTATTAGATATTCCGGGTTTTATTCTCGTCATGTCAAATTTCATTACAGATTAAAGTAAAAGAGTAAAGCAGCGTTAATACTCGTTATAAGCAAAAGATACAAAAAACGCTTATACTTTTTTTATTTGTAAGGTCTTTAAAGCGTATTTACTTCCACATTTTCGCTCTACCGACTTTTGCTAAGCCCGAACGTTTATCTACAATGCCAAACAATTAAATTGTCTATTGTGTCTGGATATAACGCTGGCAACGTCTTAATCGCTTCCAGTAGGTTCTATCCGTAAACGTGTAACAGACGCGAAGTAACTATAGATTAAGTTATACAAAGAAGACTGTCCGATTATGTTTATCGATTGTGCAAGCATCGGTTAGACGGCGCGTGCAAAATGGTGTGAGCTGGTGTGAGCTGACCGATTAAGTACACACGTCTGCACATCGACGACTGCGACTACAACAAACTGTCGAATTTCCACAATAGACTTTGAACTTTATGCGTATGGTATAATATGATTGAACATTTATTGAAGAAATTTGACAGTTTGCATAGTTTGTGGTGTTTGCGCTCAGCAGGCGTCTGTACAATGAAACTTTCGTGTCACAGCACAGGTGGGTTACTCTTGAAACACAATTGCAATAATCAATTTCCAATCACAAATCTAAAAAATTGAAATGGCACTCTTAAAAGCGATAATAGCGCTACATTGGAATTAAATTGCGTGGAAATTTAGTGAACAAATTATTATCGAGATGGGGCGTTCCGAAATTATAAGAAATTTGGTGACTCGTTTCTTTGTCGCACCTCCAAAAGATGGAATAAGCTACCAGCTCACGTTTTCCCTCCTTCCATGTTATGAGGTCCTTCAAAAAATGCGTGAAGAAGCACCTTGTGGGCCAGCAGAGTGAGGTTAACTGATGCTACGTTTGTTTTCACGCTGCACCAGTTATCTTTGCGTCTGGACGCCATTTCCACATAACATCAGGTGGGATGTGGACTCATTTGCCGAGCTTTCTATAAAAAAAAATTGCGCTCTGTGTTTTTTTTTTTTTTCGACTCGGTATAACAGCTATTTAGTAATCAGTCTAAAAATGTGACATGTTGCCTAGAAGTAGGATTCTGTCTAGAATCCGCCGAATGGTTAGCGTTCACTGTCTTGCTTATTTATTATTTTTTCCAGTCTAAGCAAATGCCAATTTAATATTTATTATTATGTAAGTCTAACCAACAACGTTCAATCCTGTATTCACAACCGTTTACATATAGAAAAGGCCTAGATTTCCAGAAAGTTATGGTTAAATATGTCTGTCAAGCCCATTATAGTACGCATGCTTATTTTAGTTAATAAATTATGTCTGGCCAGGGTATAATTCATTAGAGAACATAAATTATGCAAACTGTACGAGCCACAGTACCTAATAAAAAGCCTATAAACGTTCACGCCTCGTATGGACTATAGGAAATCAGGCCATCTCCCCGAGTCAAATGGCGATTGATAAGTGTTAACGACTTCCATTCAACGAAACATGAAATAGCTTGCTGGAATCAATTTCGGCTATTTGGGTAATTGAAAAACAGCAGAGTATTGGCTCCTGTTATCATTTACAGAGAAGCTCGATGCGATTACGATTTTCGAGGTTAAGCAACTCTCGCAAAGGCCGGCCATTAGATGGGTAACCAAAAATTTACCATCTCGAGCTCCATGCTTCGGAAGGCACGTACCTAAGCCGTAGGTCCCGGCTGCAGTAGCAGTCGTTAACAACCACCAATTGAACTGGGCCTGTGTGGTGGTGTATGGCCCGTTCTTTCTAACCATCCATGGAATTAAAGCTCGTGTAACAGCAGTGGGGACATAAAAAATCAGCTGGTGATCCGTGATAATGGTGATGACAAACATTTATAGGTACTAGAGAACAAAGTTTCTAGAATCTATACCAACCAAAACGAAACCTGTCGTTGTGGATATCCTTGCAGCACCAGGGCTTGGAATACCGGTATTTTTAGATACCGGTGATACAGACCTTGATATAGTACCAGTACTTTAGTTCCGGTATTAATTTACCGGTACTTTACAGATACCGGTTCCAATTAACTTGATACAGTACCGATACTCGAGTTGGTACCGGTAGTAGACCATCGGTATAATGTAAGTGTTCTAATACTGATGAGAGTAAATAGACGTTTACATAAGTGCGAGCGAAAGAGCATAGTAATCGAGTCCGGGGTGGCGCCACCAACAGAGTATAGATAGTTTTGTTTTTTAATAAAACATTAATTGCTTTCATAAATCGATATGTAGCTAAAGTTAGAAAATGCTTAAAACAGATGCTATCACTTTTTAGCTTATGTTTCTAGACAGAGACACAATATTTTAAAAACGTATTTAGAACATTGTTTTGTAGTAAGAGAGTAAGGGCCTTACAAAAAACAGAGTATAAGCTCGGAATAGTTATTCCATGCTTTGTTACCGTCGTGAAAACGTCATTTCAAATTAGAGTAAAAGAAACAAAACGCGGAAAAACTACTGGAAACTTATTCTTCGTTTATTTGTAAAACGCACAAGTTTTTAAATATGTAGCGTTTTATGGAGTTGGCGCGCTGTAACATGGTGGTAAGCGCCTTTATCCAAGTTATATGTCAATTGATAAACATATAAAATGCTTTATTTAAAAAAACATTGTCTGTTTATTCTCCATTTGGTTCGCCTTACGGACAGCTGATCAATAAATTAGTCCAGTCAACAGTCAGAGTTCCTTCCTCCATTACGTTATTATCCACTTGGTGCACAATTATGAGGGTCGAAGGTGACGTCGCTCTTACTCACTGCCGGTTGCGTGGAACGCTGACTGTTGGGCGAAGACGGCATCTAGATATACCTAGATACTAATATTGGGTCCTTACCTAAGTATGAAATTTACGTTTTTTTCTCACTCATTAATAAGTGTATTACTATAATAATACACTTATTTATATAATTTCGGCGGGCTGGTTAGAACCACGATAGCTCAATTGGAAGAGCACCTGAACCGGTATGTCAGAAGGGTGCAGGTTCAAATCCTGCTCGTGGAAATTTTTTCAACATTTGTGTTTTTGTAATTTGTTCGCAACAAAATTTGAACTATTATTTTGAATTATTTGAACATTTATAAGTGTATTACTTCTAAAACTCAATACAGGTTGTTAATATTATTATACACCTTTAATAAGGACTATGTTACTTAGGCTTCAGTAATAACAATGATTATTCATTTTGTGTCTTTATGCCCCATTTTCTTTTTTAAATTGACTTCTTTTTTGTTTTGCGGAATTGACTTTTGGTTTCATTGTAGCTTTGAAAGGACTTGATATTTTTTCTTTTTAATGTCTGCTATATTTAGCTAGTGAAACAAACACACTACTCTTAAATTTTTATAGTGTTAACATAAATAGATGCTAAGAAATTTGAAAAAACGTTAGAATGAAAAATATTATTTAAAAAAAAATCTTCATACAAAACGTCAATTTCATAGGTAAGGACCTAATATTATGTGTAATATTCTTGATTGAACAAAACAGAACAAAAAACGATGTAAAAATAGCGGCGACTTCGACCGAATGAAAAGCCGTACCTACCGTAGCTTAGTTTAAAAAATATCATAGAACCCTATAGTCATAGTCATAATCATAGATATTTATTGTATCACGTTGTACAAAGATTGCAACGCCATCTACCAATTGTGAATCTAAACCATCCTGCCCCCCAACCGCGTAACACTCTCGCTTTCGATCGCTTTGAAGGCGAGGCCCTCGCCTCGCTTTCTAATATAATATCGAAATATAATATCGAATAATATCGAAAGCTATAGCCTATAGCTTTCTATATGGCTTTCATATTGCTTTCGAAATGACAAGATGACGCCTCCTCCTCGCCTCGCCTTCAAAGCGATCGAAAGCGAGAGACTTAGGCGGTCGACCCCCTGGTCCTGGTACCCATTACCTCAACACATGCAAAAAGGTCTGGATCCTAAAATTTAAAAAAATATATTAAAACTAATAAAACTCCCCAACGATTCCCACTGGAGCTTCCTGAAGCTGGTGGATTTTTCTAGTAAAACTTTATCTTGTAACTAATAAAACTATTTTGGCAAATAGTTATTTGTGACAAATGACAAATTCTCTTTGTGACAAACAAGGAGAGTTCTCCTCCTCGTTTGTCACAAAGAGAAGCTAATTCAATGCCATTCAAGCTCTCGCATTCATTCTATCATCACCAGCATATTTAATGTCCACACTGCTGGGGCAGGAGGCTTCCCTAAGAAAGAGAGAACGGGCTTTAAACCACCACGCGGGCCCATTGCGGATTGGTGGTTGTTAACGACTGTTAATGCAGCCGAGAGCCCGGAACTTTACGTGCCTTCCAAAGCACGGGGGAGCTCGACATGATTTTTGGTCACCCATTTGATAACCAGCTTATTGCGAAAATTAACTTCAGTAATCGTAGACCGGGCGCGTTAACCACTGTGCCAAGCTATCGTATCAATTAACGTGATCGGATGTCAAATAAAAATACTACAAGGCACCCTAAAACGGCTTCGTTGCAAAAAACGCGTGTCTGCGGTGACACCGACGTCCTTTGCCATCTAGTATGTATACATTATACATATATACAGCATATGTAACAGGAAGCCAAACAAAAGCCTGTCTGAAAGAGGCTAAACCGAGTTTAGCACGAATTTGGTCGCTGGCTGGTCGGCGCGTTGTCAAGTCACCCCAATAGGACAAAGGACATTTTGTATTACAACTTTCTGTACACCTTTAGGGTTTATAGTTCATCGGCTGTCGTTTAGTTTAGCAAACCAGATAGGTATAAATTATGCGGCTCTCTAACTAATCTTTTTATTAATTCTGAAGGATATTCTTCCGGTGTCGCTGACATTATAGAAAACGAAATACCTATGTCAATGTAGATATTATGAAGTTCATTTGGAGCTAGTGCAAAAAAAACACCTGTAAGAGGTAGTGTTATTATTTTAGGTCACATTTTATCAATGCAAATATTTTGAGGATAAATTCAACGACATATATAAACTATTTTTATGAAAAAAACTTAAATTTTGATACGCTAGTTATCAAGAAAAACGCCAAAAGACATTTCGTTTAAAAAGAAAAATAAAGCACTTTCGGTAGTTTCAATTCACAGGAGCCGAAACAGAGAGGCCGCAATGCCTTCACCGCTTACACGTGCCCGTAGTTTCATTCAAAAGAGCCGACAGAGAGGCCGCTCTTAAAAATACCTATTACAATTTTTGTGTCAGGAAAAGTAATAAAATAAGATAAAATTATGTTTGTTAAAATATTAGCAGTTGATAAAAAGTGACCTTATATTTTTTGAAGATTTCGATAAATAGATTTGAATTTAAGCCACATCGAATTTATCAATAGGTAAGTAGGTAAGTATATCAATTCGAGTAGACAAAAAATCACCCTGTGTGGTGCCGGGGATAAAGAATTGCACCACCCCATCTCTTCCCGAGGGTGTCGTAAAAGCCGACTAAGGGACCATTCCAGAGGATGGGCAGCAGCATCTCTCTGAGGTTACCCTCAACCTACTGCGATCGCCAACCCGCCTGCCAAGCGTGGCGATTACGGCAAATACCCCTCATATCCTTGGGGGAGGCCTTTGTCCAGCAGTGGACGTCTTTTGTCTGTGATGATGATGATGATGATGATGAGACAAAAATCTACTTTTATACTTAGGTACCTTGGGTAGTGGCATCAGACACCGATACCAATGACCGAGCATAAGAATAAGAAGAATAAATTTATTTCTGTATAAAACTTAATCTAAATACATCAAAATTATAAAATAACATTGTTTATATATTGATATAAGTATCTTTTCTTTAATTGTTAAAAATAGGAGCTGACTCATCATCATCATCATCATCATCAGCCTATAAACGTCCCACTGCTGGGCACAGGCCTCCCACATTATCAGTAGCACGTAGGGATATTGGGCCATAACCCACCACGCTGGCCCAATGCGGGTTGGTGGGTTTTAACGACTGCCATCTTACGACAACAACCGGGACCAACGGCTTAACGTGCCTTCCGAAGCACGGAGGAGCTCGAGATGTTTTTAATTGGTCACCCATCAGGCGACCCGGCATTGCGAAAGTTGCTTAGCGGGCAAGATCGCAAGCCGAACGCGCTAGCCGCTGCGCCATCGAGCTCCTCAGGAGCTGACTGATTTTCATCATTAGCTCATTTTTTGTCCCCACTGCTGGAGCACGAGCCTTCCCTATGGATGGATAGGGAGAACGGGCCATAAACCACCACGCGGGCCCAGTGCAGATTGGTGGTTGTTAACGACTGCTAATGCAGCCGGGACCACAACTTTACGTGCCTTCCGAAGCACAGAGAAGCTCGAGATGATAAATTTTTTTTCACCCATCCGATGACCGGCCTTTTCGAAAGTTGCTTAACCTCAGCACTCGTAGACCGGGCGCGTTAACCACTGCACCGTCGAGCTCCTTACTGATTTTTGACTTAGCAACAATTTCAATCTTAGCTGCCATGCAGTCTCAATGAAATTCAATGTCATTTTTGAGACAATAAATAATCTCTAAACCTAAGTATTTTTGGCGACGAAAACAGTGTACGAAAACTAGTGCTACTAATACCTACCTAGTTAAATAATTTACTTTTAATGTAGCCGTTAATAAATGGTTGTCACTTTATTTGGATAGCTGAAATGCCAACCTTTTAACAAACTGTTATACCATAGCTACGCAGAGTTATACCACAGGTTCATAGTTTAAAGCAAAAAGCGACGCTGGCTGTGGCGACGAGGGCGGGCGGGAAATGTATTCATCTGCTCTTAATTAGAGGAGATTCTGCGGGAACCTCGCCAGGACATTTTGAATAAGTAATTGTTGGTTTTTGCTACTTGTTAGATAGGTACTTACTGTTTATACATATAAAAAGTAATTTTACCTAATGATTTCTAGTATAAAATGTAGATACTTTAGTAAAGATGACTGTCATTGATCCCGTTCCCTTTATCACATTTTATTTTATAAACATAGTGTGTGTGAAACTGTTGAAAATGTTGACATAAACTTTAAGGCGAAGGGTAAGGCACACTAGCGCTGCTAATGGATTTAATTTGATAACTGTTAAACTGGATTTTTTTTCAAACATTGCGGACCTTCCAACACTAGGCAAACATCTATTATTTAATATTTGTGCACTACTTTTAGGTTTGTTTTTGTATTCATTCGCTAACACCAAAAGTGACCAATGTTTGTGAATAAATGCGATAGCCTGTTTTGTGAATAAACCACGCAATAAAAAGTAGTGCACAATTATTAAATAAATACTATGGATGCTTTCTTGTTATCGGACGGTACGCAATGTTTAAAAAAAGTTCCGGTCCTTCGCCTTAAACCAAAAAAAGAGAAAAAAATGGGTTTTCTTTAGGTAGGTATTAACCTATTTAAAACATGTTTTGTTTTTAACTGGGTTGCCGTATGGCTATTCGTATTTGAATCAATGTAACATTTTAACTTTTACTTTTTTTTTCGACGTGGTGTAAAGTGTCCTATCACATGTGCTTGGGTGAGCCCGGGTTATGAGACACTCTTCCGCCTTCCTCCGAACAGCTACGAGAAGATCGACAGGGGAAGGGTAAGCCCACCCATCATCATCTACACACTGCTGAGCATGGCCACATGGAGTACATATGGAGGACACGTAATATGTTAAAAGGAGGCAAACGAGCAGGCGGGTCACCTGGTGGAAAGTAATCACCGCCGCCCATGGACACCCCCGCAAAACCAAAGTAATCGCAGATGCGTTGCCAGCCTTGAGGAAGGAGTTGGATCTCGAGGAGGGAGTGGGAATTGGGAGGGGGGAGGGGCAAGAGATGGGCCTCCGGTGCTTTTACTCACCGGACGAAACACAACAGCAACGACTGTCATTGTTTCAAGACGATATTCTTTGAGAGGGTGGTATTTTACCACCACCCAGGGGTCACGTGTAGGGTCTCAAGGGTAAACCTAAGGACGCGAATAACGTTAACCCGGGGGTTTAAACAGAAGGGGTTCTGTTTTGAGCTGATCGCATCCAGGTCTTTCCAGCGACCAGCTCTATATTTCTGGCCCAAATCTATACTTTACTTTACTATACTTTATCGTACCTACTTTGCAAAAATAAAAACAGTACAAAACTACTCCACCATTGACCTATAGATTTAGTCTCCCACACCATGTAAAAATACGTTAAAGGTTAGGATTAAAATTAGTCAATATTACCTATGTGACTTGACCGATTTAAATAAGTGGTGGTAGCTAGCCAGGTAGACTTAGAAAAAGCCATACCACCAAACGCTGTCGAACGTACACCTACCTGCGCCCGTAGAGAATCAAATCCGAGACCTGCGGTTTCTAAGTACCCCAAGTAGAAAAAAAATGTTTCATAAAGGTTACGAATGCCAAAAATATTATTCTTATAAAAGCCATATTATCGATAATAAGACTGCATTTGGGCACAAATTATAAGGGCTATACTCTTGTAAAAGTTTTATAATCACCATATAACTAACTAATCTTTCTAATAATTACCTTATACAAGCAATGGTTTTGCTAATTTGTCTTGAAAAAGCAAGAAATTTGCTTTTATACTGTCTATCATCCTTATAATCGTTAATTAAACGCTGCTATAAGCGATTTTTGACTTATAGCAGCATGTGTTAAATAAGTATAAGGGTCTGACGACTTGATCAAAATCGGCATACATTACTTAAACTTGTGAGTTTAAGTAATGTATGCAGTAGTCTACAAAGGTGGTCAGCTCTACACTTTAGCAGAATATCTCGATCCAAGGTAAGTTATTCTGCTACCTTTTTTAAATCCCGCAAATCTACATACCAATTTGTTATCGCCCTTTGAGAAGCAAAAGTTTTCCTCGCCTCTTGCTTCATGCCCTCAGAATCGACCCTGACACGTCATTATGCTAACAAAGGGAGCCGTCGGATCACCGCCAAATTGGCTATGTCGGAACTTGTGTAGCCCTACAAACAGCCAATTCTAATTACCAACATACCTTGGTTTAATCCCGCCGCGCCGCAACTAACACAAATAATTAGTTATATCAGGGCCGCAGGTCTGTTAATATTGATTTAACAGACTTGCGAACCTCATGTACGTTGACCTGATGACGTTTGGAAATAGCAGTTGAGGCCCAGGTATATAACTCTTTGAGTTTTCTACGTGACAGTGCATTTTTTAAGGGTCAGGGATTTTAGTATGATTGTCTAGGATTATTATTACATATAAATTTACGCGAACAAATTACAAATTGAAAAAAAAGAAAAAGAGTTGAAACAATTCCACGAGCGGGATTCGAACCAGCACCCCATCATGATTTGCAACACTGTCTTTTTTCAATTTATGATTTAAAAAAAATATTTAAACATTGAATTTGAATTTTAAAAATACATTTAAAAAATGACAAAATGAAAAATAATCTTTTTTGCATTATTTATAATTTGTTAATTTAGTAAACCCTTGGCTCGGTTATTGAATCTCATTACAGATTTTGAAACTTTGAAATGTGAAAATAACCTACCAATATAAGAAGATAGAACCTGAATAAGGGAGCCTAAGGGTACCTACCGAAACTTTAATGAATTTTTATGTTAATTTTATTAGATAAGTAGGTACCTACAGCTAAAAGCACTCTTAAATATAGGTAGGTAGGTCTGCGATTGCTGACGTTAAGCAACTTTTGCAAAGGCCG
The DNA here is from genome assembly GCA_963082485.1 of Eudonia mercurella. Lineage (NCBI taxonomy): Eukaryota > Metazoa > Arthropoda > Insecta > Lepidoptera > Crambidae > Eudonia > Eudonia mercurella. Next base: position 16,921,211 of record OY720031.1, on the reverse strand, counting down.
GTCATCAGATGGGTGACCAAAAATATACCATCTCGAGCTCCTCCATGCTTCGGAAGGCACGTAAAGCCGTTGGTCCCGGCTGCATTAGCAGTCGTTAACAACAACCAATCCGCACTGGGCCCGCGTGGTGGTTTATGGCCCGTTCTCCCTATCCATCCATAAGGAAGGCTCGGCCCCAGCAGTGGGGACATTATGAGCTGGTGATGATATCTATGACCAAATCGACAGCAATATCTGCACCAGAAAACTATTCATCAATTTCTGACTACTTACTTAAATGCAGCTAAACTAAGATAATTAAAAGGCAGCAATGTAAGTAATCTGACAGAAACATAACATACCTACCTATGAGGACAATTACTTGCCGGCCTATCTTCAGATAAGTACCCACGACCTGGGGGTCGACCGCCTAACTCTCTCGCTTTCGATCGCTTTGAAGGCGAGGCGAGGAGGAGGCGTCACCTTGTCATTTCGAAAGCAATATCGAAAGCTATAGGCTATAGCTTTCGATATTATTTGATATTATATTAGAAAGCGAGGCGAGGGCCTCGCTTTCAAAGCGATCGAACGCGAGAGCGTTAGGTGGTTGGGGGGCTGATGAGATGAATGCTAAGCGCGTTCCGTTCCCGTTACGAAATAAAAATAAATAAGTAAAAAATCCATAAAAACTTTTTAAACGACAAAAACAGCTTCCCCACAACAATGTAAAACAATTTCCATTGACGAATACCTACCTACCTGCCTAATATAAATGCGTATACGCATCGGACCTTGTTATTACGAAACGAAGCGAGATACGCGGCTGCATCACAAATCCTGTAACAAAGGCGGACGGATGACCTAACAACTCACGCTGCGAACGTCAACAATAAACCATACGACTGAGTAATAAGGTGTTAATTAGCGCACGTTGGCCCGGTAGCGGACGGGGATAAACAAAACAATGCTTCGGCAGATCGCAAGTCGGCACAGTTGCGAACACAAGTGCTCTTTAATTTTATATATATATTTTTAATTGAAGTGCATCGCTTGGCCTTTATCTCACCTGGGTGCCTCGTGCGAGTTTTATTTGCCACACGATTAGGAAGGCTTAAAATTTTGCAATATCAAATAAAACTGGCACTATTTATTTCTGGTTTTTAGTAGGTAGGTCAATCCTCCTCCCAAATCCCTGGCGAGACCGGTGCAGGGAGGTGGGAGCTGGAGGGGAGAATCCTACATAACCAACCGCGCCTCTCCGGGCGCGGTAGTACTCGGGCAACGAATTTTCCAGTCAAAAAAAGCTAGGTAGACTAAAAACAAGCCCTAACATCAACAAAACCTAGTGCAATAATATGTGCCACTCCGCTGTGAATCGAACCTGGGACTTCAGAGATATCAGGGACCTAGAGGTATAAAAATGATTCTGAGAGTGACCTTATTCATAATATCAATGTTTGTAGCATTGTTGTATTCCGGCAGCTAGAGATAAGATAGCCAGTGCCTCACTAGTCAAGGATCCCGTCCCGTATAGTATATAATCATAATCAAAACAATAAACTATCTACTCACTAGGGACTTATATCAATTTTGTCTTTACCTGTACATTTATCAACGGAATGTAAATCAACAATCCATCAAACATATTTGGAGAAATGGATTAAGAGGTCACAGGATGTTTTCACTAAAATTATTTACAGGGCGCGGTTATTTATGGCCTCATTATATACTTATGATTTACCTTTATTACGAGCCACACCGTTCGCATTTAACATGTGTTCAAAGATTTCGACCGACACGCTTGCTTGCACTCTTGATATTGGAGCGCACTGTATTTTACTTATCAATTTGGTTTTTTCATCACCAGGGTATTCATTCGATTACGTTTACGAAAAAGAAAATTAGTATGGCATTGAAGCAGCGCCACCTGGCGACATACGAGATGAGTTAAAATTTTGCCATACAAATTCCCGTTTTCGTTAACGTAAGTGAATGGCGAATGAAACTCGCACTAGGCACTCAGCTCATTTAACCTGTCTTCTGCCGCGAGCACTGATCAGTGCCATAAACAATTAAAATTCTATTGTGTCTGTATTCACGGTAGATGACAGGCTAATGTCCCCACTTCTGGGTCACGAGCACGAGTCTGCCCTATTCATGGTGTTTGATAATACCTACATGTATATTCCCGAATGTGACAGATAGAGTACTACCATGCAAAGAACCCCGAAAAATTATTAAACATTTCTAAAAAGCACTACATTGCCAAGATGTTGAGGTTGCTTGTTACTTAGTAAAATTGTAAAGCGACAACCCTAAGTCCACTTGATACAACCTCATGGTCCAACAAAAACAGAAGGACTTCTTGGCGGGAAAGTGTCTGCGGTTTTGTTTTATTTTCTAAAATTTGTGTTATGTCTAGTATAGTATAGTGGTGGATTATTAACCGTTAAGTGTTCGTGAGTGTGCATGAGTGTTGCAAATGGAACAAAACAGTGCAACGTCACTTTCAAATTCTCTCAAGAAGTCCGCCCGATGACTTGTAAAGCCCCACATCTTTACTGAGGGGTTGGGGGGTATCATTTCTCACTTCTCATTTCTATTATCATTCATCATCATCATACAGGAAGGAAATATTGTTTATTTATGTATTACCTACTTGTAAGAAAAATTACTTTGACACTGGCTAAATGTGCTAATCGCACGAAGCAATCAGCTAAAGGAAAAAAAAAACAGAAGTCAAACATGCCAGGGATGAACATAAACAATGTAAGTAATAAAATAAATTTGATAAATGTTCAAATAATTTTTAACGCAAATTTTGTTACGAACAAATCACAAAAACACAAATGTTGAAAAAATCAACATTTGTGTTTTTTTTTAATAAATTTGAGTTTTTGTATGGAAAAAATAATTTACGTAAATATGATTTTGCATGTTATCACGGTGTTCTATGTTCTATTTGACTATGTTTCGGAATTATACACATATTACCAAACACCTTGTAGATGGATAGGGAGGACAAACTATTAAACACCACGCAGGCCCAGCGCGGTGGTCGTTAACGACTGCTAATGCAGCTGGGACCAACGGCGCTTTACGTGTTTTGGTCACCATCTGATGACCGGCTATGCGAAAGTTGCTGAACTTTAGCAATCGCAAACCGGGCGCGTTAACCACTGCCTCATCGAGTTCCTCTTGGTTATAGCGGATCGGACTCTGTATTAGTCTACTTGGTTTCTACTAATATCTTACGGAATACTAAAGCTTCGGTGTATCTAAGATCTAACGTTAAGTAACTGTACAGAGTAACTGTACTCGCCAAGTGGTTTAACCCTTTCACGGGTAATACAGTTTTAGATTTTCATTGGTTTTCCAAGTGCATAAAGTTCAATATTCGGTGGCAACATAGCTGCCATTGCCTTCGAAAGGGTTTTGCCATTCGGTCACGTTAACGAAAACTAGAATTTGTATGGCAAAAATTAAACTACGAGAGTATGTCGCCGCGCTGCTTCAATGCTATACTTACTTACTTTTACAATGTTTTCGTAAACGTAACCGAATGAATACGGATAGTAAAGAAAACTCACATTAGGCATGACTACTGTCGGACACATAATACGTATTTCGTATTATTATGGATAATAATAAAAATTGTTTGAAATTCGCTTCTAAGTTACTACATCTACTTCGCATGGTTACCTCAGCTGTACCTATACCTAACTAATAAAATATGTAGGTAAATATATAGTTTTCTAAAGGAACCAACTTTAACGGATCTACTCGCGTTTATTTTACACATTATTTTTTAATGTTTATCCTGACGTTTCGAACCCTTTGCAGGGTCCGTGGTCACAAAAAGACTGAGGTGTTGGTCGTCTCATAATTAGTTAGTAGCTATTGTATACCCTCATTTAAATTTAATCAGGTGCGTTCCGTTTTACGCAGAAAGAGCTTACAGTATCTTTTGGTCTGGCAGTATGGTGTTGGTGCTGGGATTTAATATTTTGTATGATGGGATCCCAGGCTGGTGGTAGATTCCAACCTTCTTCTTTATTGAAATTAGGATGTTTTTTAATTTCAATAGCCTCTCGTATCATCCTAAGGATGAATAGTTGTTCTCTAGCGAGTATTTGTGGTTTATCAAATCTGATGTAATGGTTGGGCCCCTCTATGGCATGTTCGCATACTGCAGATTTATTTTCGCGCCTATGCTTGACGTATATATACCTACTTACCCACGGAAGTCAAACCGGATTCCAGACAGGCAATTACTTGTCCGCTACTGGGTCAACGCAATGCACACAGCAGCGTAATCAGTTGCAGAAGTCAATACATTTTGTATTTCTTGCGAACCGTACAAATGGCTCGGTTTATTAACCTCGAGATCAAAGCCGCGTTTTGTTTATTTACACAGTGATGCTCGCTTTCTTGTTAACTCGACTTGTTTATTTTTCAGATTGATAATAAGAGATTTTTTATGTATCCAATTCGTTAAACGATAAAACCTTATTCTTATATTAGTTGCACAAGATTTCTCACGCGGTTCACCTGTTTGTTGAAACTCTTGAGGGAATAATAAGAAAAGTAAAACCCTAAGAAACCTAACTAAAGAAAAGTAACTTATATGTTAATGCAAGATATACCTACTCTACCTAATATATACCTTAATCTATTTTGTTAGACGATCATAACAACCCTATTCTGACATTATTCTCATAGATCAATATCAAAATCACGATACCGCGGCTACTGAGACACGATTGTAGACATTTTAAAATAGCAGAATCAAGGCAATGACGTAGAGATTTTTAATTAATAACGGTTGCTTTTCATAAGATGCGTCATATTGTTTTTACCGAAAAAAAATCACTTTGTTGAGTCCACAAAAAGATTATACGTCTTACAAATAAACAAAGACATGATAATGATGAGTTATATCATGTTTTGTCTCTTTTACTCTAATTTGAAATGACGTTTACATGACGGGAACAAAATACTGAACTATTCCGAGTGTTGCGAGACTCCATTTTAATTTCTATCTACCGTACAGTTTTGTACCTTTACCACTAATAATAAAAATACTTGAAATTGGCTAAATGCTAAACGCGAAGCCATTAATTAAGATAATTAATTAACTATTTCGAGCTTATTCTTTTGTTTCTTTAGAAGGTATTATGGGTTAAGACAAAGGGTAAGGCACACTAGCGCCGCTAATGGATTTAATTTGATAACTGCTAAATTGGATTCTTTTTCAAACAATGCGGACCTTCCGACACTAGGCAAACATCTATTATTTAATAATTGTGCACTACTTTTAGGTTTGTTTTTGTATTCATTCGCTAACACCAACAGTGGCCATTGTTTGTAAATAAATGCGATAGCCCGTTTTGTGAATAAACCACGCAACAAAAAGTAGTGCACAATTATTAAATAAATACTATGGATGCTTTCCTGTTGTCGGACGGTACGCAATGTTTAAAAAGAGATCCGGTCCGTTAGTAATTGTCAAATTATCAATTGGTGGCGCTAGTGTACCTTACCCTTCGCCTTAAGCAAAAAACAAAACTATGAATTAATGAAAAAATATAATATAAATAACATGTTTATAGGCACTTTATTTACAAATAGTAATAAGACATCATAAAACTATCTTCGCCACAACTTCATTGCTAAGAAACGTATACTTTGTATGGTGATATTTTAGTTCCTCTCCTATGGTGGTTACCTCAGCCGCGTCTTCGACAGTTGGTTCTGCAAATAAGATTTAAAAAAACTACATTAATATTAAAACTGTTAATGGCACTACGCAAAACATTGACAAGGACACCGATGTTCCCCGAATTATGAGAGGCTTTTATTTTTTTAAGTATTGTTAAGCCAAGAGCCGGCTAATTAAATCAAGTAAATAGGATTTACAAGAAATACCAATGTTCGATTTTTATAGATTTTTTTATTTGTAATACTGCTTTAATGTTTTTTAGTTACGTCTAAATAAATAATAGCACCTTGTAGCCTTCTTGCAATTGAGAATAATTGACATAGGAGATTATGCTATGCAGATTATATTTTTATACTATCTACCGGAGGAGCATTGGTTAACGCACCCGGTCTGCTAAGGTACGGATTGGTAAGGTTAAGTAACTTTAGCAAAGGCCGGTCATCGGATGGGTGACCAAAAATTTATTATCTCGAGCTCTTCAGTGCTTCGGTAAAGTGGTCCCGGCTGCATTGGCAGTCGTTAACAACCACCAATTTTTTTATGGCCCGTTCTCCTTATCCATTCATAGAGAAGGCCCCCCCACCGTTCCGTCAGCCTATGTAGCCCTTCAAAGGCTATATATAGGCAACTCCAGGGGGTGTTTAATCAGTAGGAGTCTGACACAGGCTAGCTCAACCGCTTGAGGTAGAACCATACATGTAGTATTCACCTCCTTCTACCTCCGGGTTGCTAATTTTAGCAGGTGGGTGCCCCATCTGCGGGGTCAAAAAAAAGGAAGGCCCCAGCAGTGGGATGATTAACTGGTTAGTCAATATAGAAACTGTTAAGCAGCTGTCTAAACGATTTTTTTAATAAAGATTATATGGGAATGTTCAAATTTTTTTTTTAACGCAAATTTTGTTAGAACCACGATAGCTCAATTGGAAGAGCACCTGAACCGGAATGTCAGAAGGGTGCAGGTTCAAATCCTGCTCGTGGAAATTTTTTCAACATTTGTGTTTTTGTAATTTGTTCGCAACAAAATTTGCGTTAATTTATTTGAACATTTATAAATAGCTTGCTTAGTTCTTAACCGATCTTTAATATTTGTAAAAATATTTTGATCGGATGTTAGTGACGGTAGTTGTTGACATTGAATGTGCGCCTTTGGCTTTCAAAGTAAAAAGATTTGAATAATTTCGGCGGGCTGGTTAGAACCACGATAGCTCAATTGGAAGAGCACCTGACCCGGAATGTCAGAAGGGTGCAGGTTCAAATCCTGTTCGTGGAATTTTTTTCAACATTTGTGTTTTTGTATGAGAATGGCAAACTATGACGTCGATATTTTGTTCCGTCAGTTAAGTTCCTAATAATAACTTTTTAGATTACGGGAATTCGTGCTTAGGTCAAAAAAATAATAATAGGTCAATCTTTTATAAAACTGTTACACGATTTTATTTATACATTAAATTTTCTAGAGTTAGTTAGTTTGTTATCAACATACCTATTGTGAAAGATTGACATTGGAGATTTATGTATTTGTATAAAGTTGCTAGTATACTACTTACCCAAATACTGCCACACTGCGGGTTGAAAAACTGGTTGCTGCGAAAACACGTGGACCACCTTCGAGTCCCGCTTGATGCCAGAGTCTTTGGCGCTGTCCTTTCTGCTCAGCTCTAATCGGTACCAAAACGCTGGCTTCCTGGAAACAACATTAAATGTTAACATTTTTTTTTTAATTATTTTAACTTCATCATCATCCTTATCATAATCATCATCATCTCAGCCAAAAGACGTCCACAGCTAGACAAAGGTCTCTCGCAAGGATTTCCACAACGACCGGTTTTTTGCTGCTCGCATCCTGCGGCTTCCCGCTACCTTATCAAATCGTCGACCCACCTTATTTTAACTTAAATTTCGTGAAACCAAAACAATAGTAAACTAGCAAATTATTGTATGTTTGAATCGTTTATCACTTCAATTCTAGTAACTAAGTTCTTTATGCGCTTAAAAGCAATAAGACCTTGACTTTGTTTTAATATAAGTTATATATAAATTTGCAATAAAATTTTATTTATATTTCCAATGCCAACGCAGCGATACTTTTATCATTTTTTAATTATTGAAAAATATTGTTTAATTTCTGATAGCAACTACTAACGCCATCTGTTAACATTCGCATGATACTTCATGCATTGGGACTACGTGAATGTTGTGGAGTGCTTTGGTAGGTGTCGCCACTAACTTATTGCAATCATAAAGTTAATATACCAACGGAATAGAGCAACAAAGGGCTGAGCGAGCGAGATGTCACCAGCAGCAACGCTATGTGATATAAAGAGATGCGTGATGCGACGTAACAGAACTGTTTTTGGCAACTGTTTACAGTTCATCAGCACTTACCCGCACGCTGAGAATTTGAGCTCTGTGAATTTTTCTGATTTTACATGAAATCCTGGATATTTTTGAGAAATAATGCTTCAGAAACATGGTGACATGTTCATTATTGATTGTTGTATAACACAGCGACATAACCCCGAAACATGTACATTTCACAGGTAAATTATTCCAAATCGACACCCCCTAACCTAGGATTTATTTTTGCCAATGCGCTTCGAATTTTAAGCACTAAGTGTGATAATTCTCTTCTATAAACATTTATTTATGTAAGAAGCAAAGATCGAAATATTTTGTGTAAAGAAATAATTTTCGTTTTACACTAGGGCTGCATCAAGATATCGATATTTCGTGTCCACTGTCTATCACGCGATAAACAAATATATGTATTATTGTTGTTAAAGTACCTATATGACGTTTAGATATGAATCACCTAGGAATGTTATCCCATTTAAGATACTTAGGCAATCCATCTTACGAAGCGAAATTGAAAAATGTATCAAAGCTAAGTTTGAGAAATTACTTAAGAGCGTTTACAGCGCACACTAGCGCTGCCAATGAAAAAAAAAACATATCTAGTAATTCATTGGCGGCGCTAGTGTGCGGCATAAAAGCTTAAACAAAAAAAATCTTTTCCGAGGCCAATGAGAAATGTTACATTAATTATTTAAATTATCTTCTGAGTTTTTCAACAATCGTTGTTTCAGCCATGCAAAATTCCATCCCATCTTATTTTAGTTCTCTTAATACTGTTACTAATTAATATTATCGATATCGACATTAATGTAAAAAGCGACATGACATACATTACTGACACGCATTCAAAAACAATTTTACACACACAAATGTCATCCTATTTCGGTTTATAAGTAAACTACTATACTTTAACGATATCTTACAACAACAACATGAACACAAGCAAATTTACTTTGGACAAATTTTAAATTTCTTCATTAAATTTTTAACCATATGCCATATTTATAAAGATTAAAGACTATTGCGGAAATTTGACAGTTTGTAGAAGTTTGATGTGCAGGCGCATGTACTTACGTCCGAAATGGATAAACTGTTGATACTATTTAAAATTAATGTGCCCTACAGCTGGTATATTATGTACCCTATAGCTGGTATATAATGTAGTTAGTGGCTGCTATATAATGTGCCCTACAGCTGGTATATTATGTACCCTATAGCTGGTATATAATGAAGTTAGTGGCTGCTTAATGTACCCTACAGATGGTATATTATGTACCCTAAAGCTGGTATATAATGTAGTTAGTGGCTGCTATATAATGTGCCCTACAGCTGGTATATAATGTACTCTATAGCTGGTATATAATGTAGTAAGTGGCTGCTATATAATGTGCCCTACAGCTGGTATATTATGTACCCTATAGCTGGTATATAATGTAGTTAGTGGCTGCTATATAATGTACCCTACAGATGGTATATTATGTACCCTAAAGCTGGTATATAATGTAGTTAGTGGCTGCTATATAATGTGCCCTACAGCTGGTGTATTATGTACCCTATAGCTGGTATATAATGTAGTTAGTGGCTGCTATATAATGTGCCCTACAGCTGGTGTATTATGTACTATGTGGCTGGCATATACATACATTGTAGCTTGTATATTATGTACTTTATAACTGATATTGATATATTATAGGATATTATTATTAATTATACCGACTCCTTCACGGTAGTAAAAACCAGGAAAACTAACTTCAAATGGTCCTGCACGGTGTTGTTGGCGACGGGCATGGCTACGCTCTGCACGGGGTCGCTGAGCAGCTGGCCCGCGCTGCGCACCGGGGACTTCTCACACACGTAGTGCTCCAGCAGGCGGGACGCTATCGGCTTCAAACTGGCTGTTAACAATAATATTTAGAACTAGCTGACCGGCGGACTTCGTACCGCTTTGACAGTTTCCATGACAACAAAACAAATAAATCATTCGTCCGCTTAAAAACACCCGTATCCCATGATGGACCCCTATAGCAGCGCCACCTACCGTAACTCTAAACCATTCTCGAATCAACTTGAACACACACAGAAAATTTCATCCAAATCGGTCTAGCCGGAGAAGGAGAAGGAGTTCAATAACATGCACACGTACCGCACAGAAGATTTATATATATAAAGAAAGTAGCACTTTATGCTGTTATTTAAATCTGTGTAATATTATATTAAAAGGCAAAGTAAAGATATTTTTTTGTGTATGAAGCATATGCGACAACTCTTGATTCTACCACATTGTTCGGTATACAATCATCTACCTAGAAGACCCTGGCAAACTAGACAACTACACATCAGGTCATAAACAACAACAAGGCCTCTTATTTTTCTCTAATTATTTGTATGGGTCACAGCCTATAAGAAGGCGCTCCAAAAATAATGTTTTAAAAATATTTTATATATATGAAAATTAATTAAATTAATCTTTATTCAAGTAAACTTATTAAATAAGCGCTTTTTTATATACAGGGTCACTTTTTTATCACCGTCCACACCTTCTGAGATGACTCCCGTGTTCATCAAATCATCATCAAAACATCAATATTCATTCGACCAAAATGTATAGAACAGCTGAATTTTATTTTCGAGTTAGGGAGTTGGTCTAATAGTAAGAGTTGTTCGTTTGTATCACGGGAGTCATCTCAGAAGTTTTGGACGGTGATAAAAAAGTCAACCTGTATAAAACATGTCAACTTAAGAGGTAGTTACGAACCTGTTTTTATTTATCACAGATGTATGTCCACTTCAGTATTATGATAATGAAGTTTTGCAAATTGAAATTTGGTTTAAAATAATTTCATAGGAACCTGTCCAGCACAAGCAAACCATTGCAGAAAAGTTTGTTTTGTTTTTCTTTTCTTAAGTTTACGAGAACTCTATCCATTGAAATGAGACACTTAATCGATCACATATTCTTTCGACTACAATTTGTTTTTAGTTTAGTACCAATTTTTTTATAAGGGTCTTTACCGAAGTCCGCCCTCAGACTAGTTTCGGCGCGATACAAATGCTCCAAGCAAACGTGCACTTGCGCGAACTTCATCAAGAGATTCTTCCACGGGCTGATGTCGATTTCGTCAGCAATCAACGGCACCTAGAGATAAAGAAATGGTTTAAATGTGTATCCACAATTATGGAATTAAGCATTGAATTTATAAAACAGAATATAATAGAATAGAATAGAATAATATTTGTCGGAGACGTGGCGCTAGCATCGCTTAGAAACGACAAGTATAGTCTATACTTAGTGTGGTCTGCGCAGCCTATGCTCTATGGTACGCGAAACGTCAACGTCAGTTGGCGCGACAACAGACTGGGGACATTTGAACGGGAGCGGTCGGAGAGTACGCACGCGCAGAACTCATTTTGTTTCTTAAATCCATTTGCATCGGGCAACTGTTTCTAAATTATTTAATTGTGATGTTAAAATAAGATTAAAGTGACTGTAAGGAATACGACTGCGCTTTTATTTTGAAGATCCAAGATGAACTGTGTTATCGACGAATCAGAGTTTGCTCGACCGTCCTATCTGCAAAACCAACCTCGCCGCCGACATATGTATTTGTGAAATGCAGGTTAGGTACAATGTCACAGGTGTTAAACTTATTATTTAGTTTCACTACACTTCCACCTTTGTCAAGGTATACAAATATCTAAAAGCTATATAAAATTACTTAAATAAACAAATTCCAAATTGATAAAATATAAATAACACACATCGAAAAATAAAATTAATACTAATAAATGAGTTACAAATTCATAAAATATAAATTACACATGTCCAGATACAAAATAATTACTTGTTAATAATAAGTTCAAAATCAATAAACTATAAACTCTAAAATCAATTGGTAAATGTTTAAATAATTTTTAACGCAAATTTTGTTGCGAACAAATTACAAAAATACAAAATCTTAATCCCTTCGCCTTAACTGATTGAGACCATTTTCGGTCATTGGACTGCATCTTCTCATTGCCAAATCCGTATTTATTAATGACGTTTTTCTCTTTTTCTGAAAGCTCCTTTCATCATCGGCCAAAGAATTCTAAGGCTCACCTCATTGGCCTGCTTCTTCTCATTCCCCAGTCCATGTTTCTTGAGCGATGCGAAGTCGTCGACGGTGAGTTCGTGCTCGTCGAGCAGCGTGCCGTCGGCGTCGAGGCGGATGGAGTGGTCGGCGGCGAGGCTGTCGAACGGGTTCAGCGTGAAGTCGCCGCCCAAAGACATGTCTTGGATGGTTTGGTTGATCTGCTCTATTGATTCGTGAGTCCTGGGGTGAGAATGTGATAGTTTTATAATGAGGTATTTATATATACAGGTATCCCTAACTCGAAAATAAAATTTAGTTGTTCCATAAATTTGGTCGAATGAATATTGATGTTTTGTTTTTCCATTTATTGATAAATGGAAAAAAATGAGAAATGTAAATTACACTTAAGCCACTTTTAATACAACTTGCATTGTTTTTAAACAAATATATCTATTATTCAGCTTATCAGAAACGTTTATTTAGCTTGATTAATGCAATTTGAAACTTTCCATTATGAACTTTAAATCACATAAATTCGGTTGAGTGAACTTTTTTAAATGATTTACAATCTTATCTACTATTTCTGTAAAGTTTTATTAAAATTGGCTTATTGGTTTGAAATAGTTATGGCCCGATCTCTCCATGTGCTTTCGATCACGAGGGAAGCCTTAGCTAGCAGTAAAAATATTATCAACATCATAAGTGTTAGTTAACCCAATTTTTAACAAATATGTGGATAAATCTGTGGGCTACGATATTACTATAAATTGCACATGTTGAACAGTACAGTAGGCTTTAGTTTTTACATTGTAACCATTCTTTGTCTATATTTATATTATAAAGAAGAAAGCTTTTTATTTTTGTATGTATGTTTGCAACGAATAAACTCAAAAACTACTGGACCAATTTAAAATATTATTTCACCATTAGAATGCTACATTAGCGCTGAAAAACATAGGCTATATTAAAAAAAATGAGGTACGAAGTCCGCCGGGTCAGCTAGTCCCTAATAAAATTCTTCTTAAAAATAAAATAAAATCACCAATTTATTTTTATGTTCCGTCCCTGTGGATGAAAACACCGCTGGGAGAATGGACCATAAACCATCACGCATGCCCAGTGCGGATTAGGTTGTTTAAGGCGAAGGGTAAGGCACACTAGCGCCACCAATTGATAATTTGACATTTACTAACGGATCGGATCTTTTTTTAAACATTGCGTACCGTCCGACAACAGGAAAGCATCCATAGTATTTATTTAATAATTGTGCACTACTTGTTGTTGCGTGGTTTATTCACAAAACGGGCTATCGCATTTATTCACAAACAATGGCCACTGTTGGTGTTAGCGAATGAATACAAAAACAAACCTAAAAGTAGTGCACAATTATTAAATAATAGATGTTTGCCTAGTGTCGGAAGGTCCGCAAAGTTTGAAAAAATATCCAGTTTAGCAGTTATCAAATTAAATCCATTAGCGGCGCTAGTGTGCCTTACGCTTCGCCTTAAGAATAAAAGTTACAAACCTAGATTCCGTAGTCCATATCCCTGCAATATAGTAAGAATGCTCAAGAAGCGACATGATCTTAGTGTATTCCCACATAGTCTTCTCCGTACCCACTTGAGCGACCAAAGATAACGCTTGAGGCGGGCTGGTTCGAAGGTTTTTTAGCACTTTGGTAGCTTGAGAATGACCTCGCGATAGCTTGAGCACTAACTTTGACAAGTAAGTATTGTTGTTAGCGTCGATCTGTAAATAAAAGGGTATATTTGTTTGTATATTGTGTAATCTTGACAAGTTAGCTTGTTGCATTTCAAATTCCCGTAAATAACTAGGTAAACATATCACATATGCCTTATAAAAGGGTTAACCCTTTATAAGGCAGTGGCATATATATTGCCACCATATTTTGAACTTTACACAATTGAGGTAAGGTTAAAAACCAATGAAAAATTTAAACATGGTGTGCCCGTTAAAGGGTTAAGTCAAACAAAAAAAATTAAGTAAGTAATGCTTAATAAAATAATGTCATATTTATATAACAACAAAAGGTAACTTACAAAAGGTCTTATCTTTCCAGAAGATATGAACTTCAAAGCTTGTATCAATAGGGTGATCAATTCGTCGGCTGTCTCGCAATCTGAAATCGAATCATGATCGTGTTGATAGATATAGCAATATATCCATCGGTTGCAAATACCTTTGGATAGATGGCACTAATGTCGCTCTAAAGCATTAAAAAAAAAAGCAATGACAAAATTCAGAGCTTACGTCAGCTTTCCCGGTAGCATAATGGTCAGTGCAGCCGCCCGGATTGCGGAAGACCCAGGTTCGATTCATGGCTGGATCGGGTGGGCGTTTAATTTTTTCACTGTATTTTATATAAATATTTATAGCAATATAATTAATGAAACTGGCCAAGTTCGTGTTGAATTTGCGCAGTAAAAGGTCGTATTCCTAGTCTATTTATAACAATAGGTAGACCAACCTGGAACAATATTTTGTTCCTGAGCTTATAAGTGAAGTGTTTGCTAGAGCCGGCGTTATTCAAAGCCGCCATACACTGGTTGAGGGTATGGTATCCTCAATGACCCACTAATATACTCAATATTAAGAACTTTACCTCTCAGAACGTCCCTGAGTTTTTAAGCCTTATCCAAAGTCGCTATGCACTGCCTTTTCCTTTTTTTACCTGGGAAAATTGAAGCTGAAGGCTCCACTCCGCCGACAATATGACTGACCCACTAAAAATCTCAAGAACTAAACCATTCCTTCTATTCCCACTAGTTCAGTCAACTGAACTAGTAACTAAACCATTCCGTCTATTCCCACTAGTTCAGTCAACTGAACTAGTGGGAATAGACGGAATGGTTTAGTTCTTGAGATTTTTAGTGGGTCAGTCATATTGTCGGTTTAGTTACTAGTTCAGTTGACTGAACTAGTGAGATTTCTTTTCTTGTTTGTTCAGTTGACTGAACTAGTGAGTTTTTTTTTTCTTGTTTGTTCAGTTCAGTAATATAAATGCAAACAAACATTTTTACAATTTATCACGATCCAACTCGGTGGTCCCTTCGACTGCTCCTACGAGGCGTCTAACCACTGAGTGCGGGGAGACGCCTATACTCGAGTTGTTCGCGGTGAGTGTAGGCAGATGGTATTCCCCTTCCCCCCGGGAAGGCTAGGAAAGGTGAAGTAACCTGTGCTACGGAATCCTTCGACCCCCTCGTCGTGATCATCATCTCGCTCGGCCTCTTCTTGAGGCTGGTGGTATCCCCAGAGACGTAGGTTTAGCTTTGGAAGGGCACTAAGACATATAATTAGAACTCCTATTTCTCAGAACGTCTCAAGAGCTTGTAAGTAAAATCGTTGCTGAGACGGCCTTGTTCAAAGCCGCAATGCACTGCCTGAGTTTTGTGGTATCCAAACCACTCACTTATACAGAAATTACGGCATTCATAGTTATTTTAACAAAGAACAAGTGTATAGCGACTTTGGTTATTCCGTCTTTTCAGTAGTACTGTTAACTCTCAGAACGTCTCAAATCTTGTAAGTGAAGTCGTTGCTAGATCCGGTCATTATAAGCTGACATTCACTGTCTTAGGTTGGAGATCCTCAAAGATTTAGATTTAGCTGTGTGCCTTACTAACACTTAGAGTTAGAACTCTTTTTAAATTTATTTTTAATTTAAACTTTTGCAACATATGTAACTATTACATGGCGGACTGAATGCTTGAGGCATTCTTTACCAGTCAACCATAGGGTGGTGCAGAGATAAAATTGGCAGGTGCAATTACGTCTCAGAACGTCTCAAGAGCGTATAAGTAGTCGTTGCTAGAACCGGCTTTATTCAAAGCCGCTATACACTGCTTGAGGTTGATGGTATTCTCGGTAACGCACTTATACACACAGCATTAGAATATACTTGTGAACCCTACCTCTTAGTACGTCCCAGAGCTTGTAAGTGAAGTCGTTGCTAGAGCCGACCTTGTTCAAAGCGGCCATGCACTGCCTGAGGTTGGTGGTATCCTCAGTGACGCAGATGCAGCCGCCGGTCGGGCACTCCGCAGTATAAGCGTAGGTTTCAGTCTCGTTTAGAAGATGGGTGAGACGTTTGGAGTTGTTGACGCGTTTGGTACCGGGTACATTGTTTCTGTTACAAATATAAAAATACAAACGAACTAGTTTCACCTTTTTTAAAACAGTAAGTATTATGAAACTTTCTATGCTTAAGGAAAATATATATAATACAGATATCTAAATAATAACTAAGAAACATCGAAAATGGTGAAAAAGAGTTATTTATTTAAAGTGTTACAAAGATTTCTATATGTCGGCGGGATGGCGCTTCAATCGTGCGAAACGTCATCTGTCATCTCGTCTATGATGCCTTACGAAACGTCAAGTTATGGCATTGACAGCTGTCATCGCTTGGGAGTGGTCTATGCTTGTTCAATATGGCAATTGACGTCGGGCAGCCCTACTGAACGGACGCAAGCGCAGAACTCTCCACGTTTTGTATCGCAATCCGTTTGCATCTCGCCACTCTTAATATATTCTGTGTGAATACTAAGTAAATCGATTAAAAGGACTTATATGTGATCTATCCGCAAGTTTATTTTAAAAAAAGAACCCACACTGGTCAAGATGGCGGATGGTGACCGGTCTAGCTCTCCGCCGATCCCACTGGACAACCCGACATATAGAATGTTTCAGATAGCATAAATTCAGTTGTAAAAAATCTTTTTTAATATGTTTTTTATTTCACAATCAAGTAAGTAATATTAAAAAGCCCCTCTTAAATTTTTATTTTTAATTGTTGATTTGAAGGATGATCTCAACTTCTATATAAGAGATTGGTGGGAAATCACTAAAGTATAGAGACATTTGAGGGAGACCTTTGCGCAGCAGTGACAAATCATTGGCTAGGTATTTCAAACATAATAAAAGGTTATAAAATGTTTTTGTTTTGTTTATATAATTTTAACGCAAATTTTGTTGCGAAAAAAATTACAAAAACAAAAAAAAATTTTCAAAATTTGTGTTTTTGTAATTTGTTTCGCAACAAAATTTGCGTCAAAATTATATAAACAAAACAAAAACATTTAATAAATAGCTTGCCTACTTCTTAACTGATCTTTAGTATTTGTAAAAATATTATGATCGGATGTTAACGACGGTAGTTGTAAATAAGTAAATAGTGTTGAATCATTTCGGCGGGCTGGTTAGAATCACAATAGCTCAATAGGCATGATGACAATAATTGAAAAATGGACCTATAATGTCCAGAAATATATACTATTTACAATGAATAAGATATTTCTGCAGAAATTAAAAGTTTAGTAGGAAAACAATGCAATTTTAAAATAATAATTTAAATTTCCCCCTAAAACGCTTGTTAGTGTCATGGCGTCGCTTGTGACGTCACGTTTGAGTAATCAAAACGTAAACGCGCTGCGCTCGTGCAAGAATTTAGTTATTTTGTGTTATTAAGTTTTTACATACTTTTGTAGATTCTAGTATATATATATAGTATTTGGTAATAATATTTTGTACGAGGTCTAAATGTAAAAATATAAACAATCTATTTCGACGTTAGGTTTCATCTCTCATTGCTTTGATATGTATTACGTATTTTATTCATATTTCAGTTACCTAATGATATGGATGATTATATGGAATATTATTTGATGGGATCGGTGTCACAGATCCACATGAAACCGGGGTGTGCCCACTAAATTTCAATGTCAATCAGACAGAAGAAAACGAACATCAGATGCTACAGAAAGACCATATATTCTCAAAAAACAAAAAAAGACATTGATAGAAGAATGTCAGAAAGATTTAGAAGAAAGAACTACAAAACAAGTGGAACTTGAAGAGATGCCATGTGGAAGTTCAGGAACATTTCTAAAATCTGCTGAACAAAAGTCTTTATTTGATGACAAAAACTCTCCCAGCATTATTATGTCGATTCTAGGCAAATTAGCGCTGTTTGCCTTAGTAAATCCTTGATCCATGATTCGTGTTATTTTATATTCGAATTAATAATATTCACACTCAAATAGTACTCGGTATTTAAACAAAAAAATTAAAAACACAAGATGTTCGTGCGTGTTGAGTATGCGTTTACTTAAGCGTGACGTCATGCGCTCTGATTGGTGTTCAAGATATCATGGCGGATTGCCTTATTTTGTAGTTTTATTTTATAAAAATAAATATTAATCACACTTATGTATAATAAAAAAAACAATGCGTATTTTATATTCCAAGCTTCAAGTTTTATTCAATAAATATAGTATTTTAGTAGTTTTTAATTACTGTCATCATGCCTATTGGGAGAACACCTGACCCGGTATGTCAGAAGTTGTTTTTTTAATAATAAAAGGTTGTTTCCTATTGTTATACCCCTTTTCAGTGTATCAGTTATCAAATACTAAAGTTATAAGTGGATCATTTGTTCACTTACCTCACCGCAGCAGTCTGTAGATTGACAGAGCTGCACCCCGCGGCAGTCATGTCGACCAACAGTTGGTTGATGTTATGTAGCGCGCACACAGACTTCCAAATCGCATGGCAGGGACTGGTTAGGTGGCCTATTATCACTTCTTGCTCCTGAAAACAAAATAATGTTATTAAATAATTAATTAACTTCTTCCTTCCTTTCTTTATAGGGGTACTCGTGCTGGTCTACGATGCCACTGATTTACCGTGGTGGTCATGATTTTGAAACAGAGAAAAATAATTTGGTGACACATTTCTTTGTAGCATTGCAAAGAAATGGAATGCTTTTCCGGCAGTCATGTCATACAACATGAGGTTTTGTAAAAAAAATAAAAAATGTTTATTTCAACTAAAATAGGATAATACGGTGTGTACATTACGTCCTACTTTGTTGTAAAGATATATCAACAGTTTATCTGTGACATCAACACTAAAAAAAATTGTTTCGTTGATGCCAGTACAATTAACAAAAAAAATAGCCTCATCTTATCCTAAAGTTTTTTTAAAATATTTACGGATAAGCACAGTGCCTTGATCTCACTTGATGTTAAGTGATGATAAGGCCATTTGGTGGAAGCGCATTTCACCCGGGATCCTCAACTAGTGAGGCACTGGCTATCTTATCTCTAGCTGCCGTAACACAACAATGCTACAAACATTGATGTTATGGCGACATATTAAGATAAGATGGTGGTAGCTAGCCAGGCGGATAAACAAGTCCTACCACCAACCAAACCGAGTACACAAAAATGTACCTGCTGCTGGGAATCGAACCCCCCGGGACCTCTGGGTCTAAACCGGTGGTCTTAGCCACTAGACCACAGAGGCGGTTACATAAAATTAAGTTAATTATATTAAACTATTTTGTATTTATTCCGACTGTTACTGAAAAATTTATAGGTACTGTGGTGATTGGTATTGGGTCGTTAAGGCGAAGGTTAAAGCACACTATATATAAAGCGCCACCAATTGATAATTTGACAATTACTAACTGACCGGATCTTTTTTAAACATTGGGTACCGTCCGATAACAGGAAAGCATCCATAGTATTTATTTAATAATTGTGCACTACTTTTTGTTGCGTAGTTTATTCACAAAACGGGCTATCGCATTTATTCACGAACAATGGCCACTGTTGGTGTTAGCGAATGAATACAAAAACAAACCTAAAAGTAGTGCCCAATTATTAAATAATAGATGTTTGCCTAGTGTCGGAAGGTCCTAAATGTTTGAAAAAAAAATCCAGTTTAGCAGTTATCAAATTAAATCCATTAGCGGCGCTAGTGTGCCTTACCATTCGCCTTAACTTGTTAGTCAATACAACTTTTTAGCAACTGCAACTTCGTTATTTTTGTTGTCAACTTCCCTATTAAACATCTTGCTCAAGTAGAGGTTTGCTAAGAAAGGATTTTTGAATTCCCAAATGTTCACAGAATACGGTTTAGGACGCTCTGAGACAAAGCGGAGCGACGATCTCCGCAAGGAGGCTCGCAAGAGCTGGATAAGTGTAGCCGCGGATCGCGCTCAATGGCGGTGCAGGTGGAGAAACCTATGACTAGCAGTGGACTAGTATAGGCTGATGATGATGGTCCAGATTATGGTAAGACCTTGAACTAGGCAATATTTTTGATAAAGATTTACTTACAAATTGCACTTTACAGCTGATGAAAGGAGTCTGCAGCGTCTTGCCAGGCCATTCGCAACGTAACTCTGTCAAACCGCTTTGAGGAGCGTTGAGGAGTTCATCAGTACTATGGGAGCCGTAGGAGATGCCTGACAGCAGGTACTTGCAGTCCACTGATGTGTTCACCTGGAATCGATCACCTAATAATGAATATATAATTTCTCTTTCACCATTTCTTTTCTTAGCTACAGTTAACAAAATGGTTAGTTATTAACCAAAGTCAACACAGCGCTTGTTTGATGCATCTCGAGCTAGTGGCAGAGAATGTATGGTACAACACGTTTTAGTAGGTATGTCTCCTTATCTCCATCGACTAACTTTCCGTTGTTGGATGAGGGGCGGGAAGAAAAGGGTACTTCATCGATTCACACCACGACTGGTTCGCACCACGGTGTGAATCGCAGGACGCTTCTTGAATTGGCTGTTTCGAACCATGGTATGAATCGGCGAATGTCATTTTCGTACTTCAGCGTTCGCACCACGGTGCAAACCACCCAAGTATATTTTTGACTTCGCAGATTCGAACCAACGAAATTTTATTGCCAAAATCTTATTTTTTACTTAGCTACAAAAAAGAATTATTATTATTATTATTATTATAAGTGAGGCATTAGTACATGAGTAAAAATTTTTCCTAATAGAAACTGTTTTCGTACCTGATCACTACTAAGCATCTCTTGGGTGGCAAACTCTTGCAGCAGCTCAAAAACATCTACATCATCCAAAGCCACCGCACCTTCGTATGTTACTATACCCCTTGCAAAATGATTTGAATCAGATTGGACGGTGAGCAGCAGCGGTTTGCCTGTGTCCGATGGGTTTGTAACAATCCATAAAGGAGTAGCATCCTCCTTTGCTAGTGTAGTAAGACTCTGGTTATAAAGGTTCGCAATCTCTCTGAAACATAAAATGTACAAATGGATACACTAGTCTTTTTAATGTATATTATGACCTATACAGCGTCTAGCACCAGTGACGTAAAAAACACGTAAATTTTCTAAATTCCGCATGACATCCCCCTTAGAAAACCTCTTTCTGCGGAAGCTGTACTTACAGGCATAGTCAACATAATTTTAATAGCAATGTAAACATTGTAGCTCATAAGATTCTGTCTTTGCTTTCTCCATCTTGAAGTACTACACATAAATCATTACAGTGTTTCAAAAGCTCATCATTTTTAGCAAAGAATTTAAATTACAAGAATTTATGTCGTACAAGAATCTAAAATTGTTGTAATATTCAGTGAGTGCAGTAAATTTTGTGTTAATGTCTTGTATCACTGCGTCAACCATTGTAATAAAAAAATCAATTCTGAATCTACTTTCAGCGGAAAAACTTAAGTTTTGTTGTTATTTCATGTTCAGAAAAGTGACGAATGTAGCTGATATTTTAAAGTTTTTATTTAATTTTTAAAATAAACGGGGGTTTTAAGATTGTTGGCATCGCATTTAAAGAGGCCTTGCGAGGCCCCTTAAAGTGCAAGGCCATGGGCAAGGGCCCACTTCGCCCACACCTAGCTACACCACTACCCACACATAAGTTATAATTTTGTTAAATATTATTAAAACATTCAATTGTATACTTTGTTATGTCTATTAATAAATAAGAATGTAAGCAAACCTTGCTATTTGAATTCCAATAGGTTGATGCGACACTTCATCTTTACTCCAAAGTTGAGGTTCATCTGATATTAGGGTATCATCAAGAATGGCATGCAGACTTAAATCTAGCTTCAGAGGAGAACCGGTTAAATCTAATTCTTCTGGAATGACAAATAAAAGGCAACAATTACTTTAGCTGAATACTTTTTTCATTAGGACATCATCATCATCTCAGCCAAAAGACATTCACTGCTGAACAAAGGCCTCTTCCCAAGGCCAAAGCCGTTTTGTGCATATAACTAAAAATATGTGTGTTAAGGATTTTACCATGCATGATCATTGATCATCATTGAGCATTGCATGCATTTGTCAAAAGGGTGATTAAGTCGATACACATGAACATTTGCCCAGCAGTGGAACTAAAACAAAAAATGTAAGTTGATAAGGTTTATTTGGTAGGTACTTATAAAAAAAATCAGTTTATGGGTTTTGTCCCTTAGTTTCTACTACTATGTAATGAATGACCTAGTGGGGGTACCTTCCTTGAAAATGTTGAGGTTGCTAGGCCAATGTTTATAAAAAATCCCTTAAAAAAGATAATGTGTACAGAAACATACCTGTTACTTTATTGTCTGTTTGGTTATTACTAACAGCACTTATGACTTGTTTATTCTGAAAATACAGAAAGTTATAACATGTAGGTACACAAATATTTTAGCATAAAACTAGCACAAGCACACACAACAAAAAATAAGTGCATGTTTACCTTTTTGTAAGCAATTACAATTTCATTTCTATTTTTCGTATACATTCCAACGTAACTGGGACTCTTTTGCTGTTGAAAATTAAAGTTGGGATAACTTTCTAACACTGGCTGCAACAAGTTATTCATTTCTAATATGTGATTAAAGTTTTTACTTCTAAAAACAAATATTAGAATCGTTAAAAATTTACGCTTTTACGTTCGAATTTCAAATTTTGATTAGAACAGTTGTCAGCCTGTCACTGTCATCATCTCATCTGTCACTGTCAATATTTTATTTTGTTTCTTAGGCAAAGGGATCTAGCCCATACAGCCATGCTTTCGTATAATTCATGTTGCTTGATTTAATTGTAACAGTAATATACTGTTTTAAAAATGATTAATATTATAGTCGATAATTAAAAGGTGAAATTCAATGCGAATTTTGGCAAAAAAGAGTTATATTACGGATCCTCACACAGATTACTTAACTTTGATAGAAGGTAGATGAGAATAAATAGTTCATGTTGCTGTTTTGTTTTATTAACGTTGGTTTGTTACAATACCTCTTGACATTCTGACGTAAAGTTCAGTAAGTGTAAAATAACATATATACAATAGTATCGAATAAATATATATTCAGGACATCCTTACTATTTACTTGCCTAATTTGGTAATCATAGCTTGTATACTTTTAAAGTTATTGATAAAGACACTTTCATACCGCTCTCCTTAAAAATTTGCGATTTTCACTTATGGGATTTATATGTATGTAGGCACCGTCGTGCTGTGAAAAAGACTTTTATTCCTGAAAGTCGAAACACAACAACAACAATTTTTGTTACAGCGACAGACTTAGATAAGACGGTGGTAGCTAGCTAGCAGTTAGCTTGTCCACCTAGGACTTGAAAATAGCCACAAAATACCATCAAACTGCCCCTAACACCCAGTTCAATATGTACCCCCGCTGGGATTCCAGCCCGGTACCTTTGGGTCTGAGACCAGGTGGCTTAATCACTAGACCACAGAGGTGGTAAAAATTGTTGTTAATAAGGATCCTGATCAGCTAACATAACAGTCCAATCATACTTATATTCATACAAACAGACAGACTACAATGCAGCTTTAGGTAGGTATACTAGTGGTCGCCCACTGGTCGAAATTCGACCGTAATTTTCCTCCGATTCCATTTTTCCGTTCCGTTTCGGAAACCGTCAAAGCAGTACGAAGTCCGCCGTGTCCACTGGTTGATAATAAGAACAAGATATATTATTATTTTAAGTGTTCGGATGTGCCTAGAAATCTTACCTATAAGTTGGCGATTTTCGTTCATAATTTCGATTGATATTATTACTTTGACGATTGGAAGACTTACTCATTGGATTATTTATAATATTTGCCAACGATTTGGACGTTGTTTGGATAATTTTAAAATATATTAATACATTTTAAGTACTATAAAGCCACGGTTATCTGTTGCGGTATTCCTGCACAAAAAAAATCTTGTGTACCAGTACCTACTAGTAGTCGTAATGGATTCGGAAATACTGTATGTGAATGACAATCCTTGCCCACACTGGGTTGTCCCTATACCTGGCGATGGTTCGTGTTTATTTCATTCTTTGTCATTCTCTATGTATGGGAATATGGCTTTAAGAAAATCCGTTGTTGATATTCAAGATGTAGAAGGTACCGGAAAAGAAAAAAGTAGGACTATCTACAAAAAAAATGAGATGCCATCAAAAACATACTTGTAAAAAAACCAAGACTCGCAACTCAGTTCTTCTACCGTAAAAAGTTGTGAG
Organism: Eudonia mercurella; assembly: GCA_963082485.1. NCBI lineage: Eukaryota > Metazoa > Arthropoda > Insecta > Lepidoptera > Crambidae > Eudonia > Eudonia mercurella. The sequence goes on along the minus strand of OY720031.1, from coordinate 16,896,748 downwards.
ATACATGTAATACCAAGTCGGTTAATTTATTTAGTCCCTACTTAAGGGACCTTCTGTCTTAAGTTATTACGTAATTAGCTAACCTAACAACATCTTATAGTGACCATATCAATATTAAAAATCTTTTATGTTTTAAATAAATAGATAGACTTGGTAATCGCACTAAACAATCAAATTTAAGGCGAAGGGTAAGGCACATCTAGCGCCGCTAATGGATTTAATTTGATAACTGCTAAACTGGATTGTTTTCAAACATTGCGGGCTTTCCGATACTAGGCAAATCTATTATTTAATAATTGTGCACTACTTTTAGGTTTGTTTTTGTATTCATTCTTTAACACCAGAAGTGGCCATTGTTTGTGAATAAATGCGATAGCCCGTTTTGAGAATAAACCACGCAACAAAAAGTAGTGCACAATTATTAAATAAATACTATGGATGCTTTCCTGTTATCGGACGGTACGCAATGTTTAAAAAAGATCCGGTCCGTTAGTAATTGTCTAATTATCAATTGGTGGCGCTAGTGAACCTTACCCTTCGCCTTAATATAATAATGTATTACTTGTGAGATACATTGTGTTTTCATGAGTTGGCCAAGTCAATCTGTTTATTTAAAACATAAAAGATTTTTAATATTGATATGGTCACTATAAGATGTTGTTAGGTTAGCTACGAGTAATTACGTAATAACTTAAGACAGAAGGTCCCTTAAGTAGGGACTGAATAAATTAACCGACTTGGTATTACATGTATCTCACAACTTTTTACGGTAGAAGAACTGAGTTGCGAGACTTTGATTTTTTACAAGTATTTGATGGCATTATTGTATAGAAGATGCCAGATATACAGACGGTTTCTATGCGAGTACCACACCAAAGATACAATATAGGGTAGTTGAGAGGAACATGCAGACACTTCTTCTTAATCAGTACTTTTTCTCCTTTCATCATTAAAAATACGGGTCAGCAACTGATCTTTATTTTGTGTTTTAGTTTTAGACCATCGGCTGCTATCTGCTGTCATTCTGCTATAAAGCTGTTATCTCGTCAACTTTCAATGAAAATGTAAGTTATTTTTTGGCGATGATAATTTTTATTTTTATATGACAGGTAAGCACAGTGCCTTGATCTCAACTGATGTTATGATGGTAAGACCAATGGAAGAAGCGCACTTCAATTACTCAGTTACTGAGGCACTGGCTATCTTATCTCTAGCTGCCGGAACACAACAATGCTACAAACATTGATGTTATGGCGACATATTTAGATAAGATGGTGGTAGCTAGCCAGATGGACAAACAAGTCCTGCCACCGACCAAACCGAGTAGACAAACATGTACGCTGGGAATTGAACCTGGGACCTCTGGGTCTAAACCGGTGGTCTTAACCACTAGACCACAGAGGCGGTTGTGGTGTTGGCAATTTTATTGTGCCAAATACTGGTGCCGTTAAGTACATACCTGCTCTCGGTAGTTTCGCGGTTGATAGTATCAAGTTCTAACAAAACGGTTAAAAGTAACCTTTCGTTAGAAAAACACTCCAATACAATCAAGTGCGTTCATTTTAACACTTTCGGCCATTGATATATACGCTTTAGGTACCTAAGTGTCACATGAGTGCGTTAAGTGGCGTCATCGGTAAAATCAGGAGCTTCGAGATATGCTTTGTAATTGGTTATCAAAGCGGCACTATCAGGGTTTAGTTACAGTATCTGTTTGGCATGCCGTGGGCGAATTGTGCGACCATTTTTTGTAGGCGTAAATACATTGGACACTTTCTATTACTGGAATCAAAAGTTGTTTTGACCTTGTTGTGATCAGTTTTGTAATTTATTTCTTTTTCATTACTATAGTGACCGCCCGCGACTTTGTTCCTGTAAAAACCCGTATCCTGTGTACCTAAGAAAATTTCGGAAAAAAAACTTAATATTTTTGTTTGCGTCATGAAATGGACCTTCCTACAAAATTTCAGCGTTATAATAATAGGAGTTGTTTCGTATTCATCCCACGAATATCCAGCGGTTTGAATTGGGCGTTATAGATAGTTCTGCGGTTCTGCGGCAGGCAGTCAGTCAGTTATTCTCTTTTGTATTTTGTGGCAGGCAGGGGATAAAAGAGGATGGGGCAGAACCGTGAAGAGTGGCGTGAAGGCATATGGCCTGCAGTTGGCGAAAGAGCTATGTTGATGATGATGATAAAGAAGATAAATTTAGTATATTATTCAAGAGATTCATGGAATATTACACAAAGGTTTTTATTCCACAGGAGGTTAAAACCTTTCTCCACTCCTTCCGCCTTCTTGATCCCTGAAAATAGTCCTCTAAATTTTCAAATTGGCGTCATAGTTGCCTCTAGTCATTAGTGCATTTGGAAGTCTAAAGATTATAAACAAATTGCTAAGTGAATAAATTTATACTCAGACTCCTAACAAAGTAGGTAGCCAGAAATTGAGGCTACTTCAATCTCTAAGGAATAGAAAGAAGAAAAGGTGGAGGTGGAGATCAAAGGAACCACAGCTTTTGGGTAGAGGAACCTTGGTTTATATCAACGTAATTTCAACTAAGAATAAGTACCTATTGTTCAAAACATATACATACAGAACCACAGCCTTCAATAATGCTACCTGCATACTTGAGACCGTGCCCATCCGTGTAACGTATCTAGATTACCGTGATAAACAAGACATTTCCATTGACATTATCTTCACTTATATACCTAGATTTACAGTGCAATTTTTCCTCTTACATGCAATATCAATTGCACTGTAAAGCTAGGTATTTAAGTGAAGATAATGTCAATCTAAAAATACATTATAAGGTATACACGCCTACACATTAGACTAAGTATTACAAAGTGTCAAATTACCTCAATAGACTATGAGCTTTATTAACACGACATGGGTATGGTTGAACATTTGTTGCAGATATTTGACAGTTTTGTATAGGTTGATGTGGTCATGAGTTTTTGTTTGATGTACTGCCAAAAATCTGAAAAAATCTACTTTTAAGCAGCAAGTAACTATCGATACAAGACTGTATTTTACTGTAATATTCAATAAGAAACTACTCCCACGGGCAGCAGCCAAAACGCGGCATGGGTATTCCGGTGTTTTAGTGGGCTAACCCCCCATAACATGTGGAACTGCTCGGGCGCAACGTTTATTCTTTAAGAATTTCATCGAGTAAAACAAAAACAGGTAGGTAGCTTCATTACTTACAATCCATTAGCTAGCAAACAATTCAGGGTTTGGCAAGGATATTAAAACACATTGTATTCGTAGACCAAGCAAGGGAATAGGATGCGATTGATTTTTATCTTAAACACCTACAGTGTGTGAGCACACCTCTCAGCGTGATTGGATGCTCTCCATTTACCGTTACCCACAGTTCAAGTTAATTTTATTTGCTTACCTTTTACTTGGACAATAATCCTTGCTCTTTGACGTGGGCAATACCTGAGAGTGAATGCTAAGCTATATATCACAATATTAAATTATTAAATACCTTTTTACAGAATGATTATGATCTTACAAATAGCAGGATAAATGTTGTGTAAAGATGTGCGTACGTAATAGCCAATGTTATATTTATATGCACGTAAGTGCTGCTGCGTGCTACGTGCTGTTGTGCATATGGGAGGCCTGTACCCAGCAGTGGGACGTTTATAGGCTGATGATGATGATGATGATGAGAAGGCGGCCAGAGATTTATTAATTGGTCCTCTTCAATTTCTGAGAAATTCATTTTTGTGTAATTTACACGTCCGTATTGTTTGGCGGTCGATGCACTACTGGTTTGCCGTCGGCGGCGCCGTGCGTCTGCAGCAGTACGTGCAGTCGCCGTCGGTGCTCAGTTCGGAATAGCACCTTAAAGGAGGAGAATAAGAAGATTAGAAGACTGCAGAAGGTAATACTTCTGCAGTCTGTTAGTGGTATAGCTTGTAAGCCTAAAGGATGCCTGAGCACAACAATACCTTTTTTTTAAATACTCTACGGTGAGCACTTGCCCATTATCTCACCTTATGTTAAGTGATGATAAGGCTGAAGATGGAAGCGCACTTCACTCGGAATCCTCAACTATTGAGACACGGCTATCTAATCTCTAGCTGCCGGAACACAACAATGCTACAAACAGTGATGTTATGATGTTACCATAAGGTTTTCAAAACCTTTTAAACCACATGTTTCCAAAGTTGTTCAAATCCTGACTTCATAATTAATTAGTTCTTATAATAGTTAATAACAGAGAAACTTCAAGAAATTTATACGATATACGAATAGAAGCGCTGCGCCAAACCGAAACAATTTAATTTAATTGTTTGTTACTTGCCCACCAATTGCTCTCGTGCCGTGAATAACTAATAAATAGTAATTGGTCGAGGTATCCCTCACTTAGTTGTAACGATTTACTTATTGCTTGCCATTGGGCAGGGTTAAGTGGATGAAATGGTTGAACCTGATATTCTGGTTGATAATATTGGCATCAAAAGGCTCAAATTTCAAATTTACAACGTTATAAGTACAGTTTAAAAAAATTGGGATCAACGTTTCTGTCAGGGAGAGATTTAAAATATTAATTGTAATAAGCATCACAATATATTTAAGAGAATCTAATGTATGTTTATAAAAATATTGAAACTTTTCCTAAAAACATAATGTAAACACTAGAAACAAAAGTCAATAATTAATTTAGAGGCCGGTGTGCGCGTTTTTACAATAAAGTTCCAAGTCACATTCAAAACCTTGATATTAATAAATTGAAAATCATCATTAAAGAAACGCTTTTATAAAAAAGCTTATTATATTATAAGTGTCTGATTATACAGAACACAAAACAGCATGGGTTTGAAAATGATCCAATCACTGCAACAGGTAATTTATAATATTTTTAAGTAATTTTAAACTTGTATAATTTGGTAACGGCATATAATTTTGTAAATGTCGTTACTTCTATTAAAGCTGTGGAGTTTCATGCACCCATTCTTTTACACTACTTCACAGCTAGAAAATAGACGTCCTGAATAGTACGGTAGTAGGTAACAAAATATTTGGACGATTTAAAAGCACATTTTTAAAGAATATTTGAATAAAAAAAACTGACTTGATTTTTACGGATGAAGGTGCTTTCTAAATCAGGGATTGACATATTCTGATTAGTCACCCATCCGGAGAACACAGCCCTTTTAGACAAGTGGCATAACGCTAATACAATGGATACGGAATATAATTATTATCGTATGGGATTAACATAAGCGAACGATACGTTTAAATGCCGGTTGATTGGCTTTATGTCAATCCCAAACATTTATCATTCTATTCTATTTCTATTGCCTAGGCCCTGAGGATGCTCATCAACGCAACACGACCGCGCTCGAGAATCGAGATCCTCTGCGAGCCAGTTTTTTTTAATGTTAAAAGGAGGCAAACGAGCAGGCGGGATACCTGATGGAAAGTAATCACCGCCGCTCATGGGGTGTCCATGGACCAAATAAATACCAAATACAATGGCAAAACCAAAGTAATCGCAGATGTGTTGCCGGCCTTGAGGAAGGAGTGGGATCTTGAGGAGGGAGTAGGAATTGGGATGGGGGAGGGAGAAATGGGCCTCCGGTACTTTCACTCACCGGACGAAACACAACAGTAACGAGCGCTATTGTTTCACGGCGATATTCTGTGAGAGGGTGGTATTACGCCGGGCGAGCCGGCCCATTACGTGCTGCAACGCAGCGTGGCTCTACCACTAAACTTTTAGTTAAGTTATTTACTTAAATTTAAGCTTTAGTTATTATTTATTCATCATCATCATCATCATCATCATCATCATCATCATCTCAGCCAAAAAGACGTCCACTGCTGGACCAAGGCCTCCCTCAAGGATAAATCATCTTGAGGGGAATTTGCCATTATCGCCACGCTTGGCAGGCGGGTTGGCGATCGCAGTAAGGTGAGAATAATCATTCTCTGGAATGGTCCCATAGTCGCCTTCTACGACACCCACGGGAAGAGATGGGGTGGTGCAATTCTTTACCCCCGGCACCACACGGGGGCACACATATTATTTATTAGTATTTATTATTTATTTATTATGTCGTCGCTGATATCTTTATGTAAGACTTCGAGGAGAGGGCCCTGAGCACAGCACCGGTAACCCCTAGGTTCTACAAGCGGTACGTAGATGATACTTTCAATATCCTACCAACTGATAAAGTATCTGCCTTTCTAGATCATCTTAACTCCATACATTCAAAAATACAATTCACAATGGAGTTAGAGGCAGATAGTAAGCTAGCTTTCTTGGATACTTTAATCATCAGGAATCCGGGCCATAGTTTTAGTCACACTGTATATCGTAAAGTAACCCATACAGATAGGTATCTCAGTGGTGATTCTCACCACCATCCTAGACAGTTGGCTATTGTAGGGAAATCTTTGTTTCAGAGAGCACACGGCATCTGTAACCCTCAACACCTGGCTGCTGAGCTTTAGCATGTTAAGCACGTACTACAGGATAATAAACTGAAAGTACCACGGCTTCGTCAATAAACGCAATAAACCAACCACAGTCGAGAGCGAACCGCTGTACTTCCATATATAAAAGGTGTCACTGTAAAGTTCGAACATATCTTAAAGCGAGATTCAATCAATACTTACTTCAAGCCGCAGAAGAAGATCAACCAATTTTTACGACCTGTCAATTGCAACATACCCCTTCAAGATTGAGGCGTGTACAAACTGGACTGCGACTGTGGGCTCTTTTACATCGGGCAAACATAGAAGAGTTTAGGAACCCGCGTTAAAGAACACATAGCCGACGTCAAGCATAGGCGCGAAAATATGAGAGCCAACCATTACGTCAGATTTGATAAACCTACCACCATCTTATCTAAATATGTCGCCATAATATCAATGTTTGTAAAATTGTTGTGTTCCGGCAGCTAGAGATAAGATAGCCAGAGCCTCACTAGTTGAGGATCCCGGGTGAAGTGCGCTTCCAACATTGGCCTTATCATCACTTAACATCAGGTGAGATCAAGGCACTGTGCTTACCCGTTACTATAAAAAAAAACCTCAAATACTCGCTAAAGAACAACGATTTATCCCTAGGATGATATGCAAGGCTATTGAAATTAAAAAAACATCCTAATTTCAATAGAGAATATGGTTGTTTACCACCGATCTGGGATCCCAACATACAAAATATTAAATCCTAGTCCCAACACCATACTGCCAGACCAAGAGATACTGTAAGCTCTTTCTGCGTAAAACGGAGCGCACGTGATTAAATTAAAATGAGGGTATACAAGCTACCAACTAATTATGAGACGACCTCAGTCTCCCCGTGACCACGGACCCTGCAAAGAGTTCGAAACGTCAGGATAAATATTAATTAAACGTAATGTCTCTACTTCTAGGTGCCTAGTGTGAGTTTTGTTTACTGTCCGTATTCATTCGATTACATTTACGAAAACGAAAATTAGTATGGCATTGAAGCAGCGCCTTCTGGCGACATGCGAGAAGAGTTAAAATTTTGCCATACAAATTCTAGTTTTTATAAACGAATCGAATGGCGAATGAAACTTGCATTAGGCACCACATATATATGGATGGACATATTAAATACAGCATGTCTTATCTCTGTCCAATCTTACGTTAATTATCTCGATTCCTCTACTACGTGATATTACGTGAGTATGAGACGAGCCGGCACTCTTACTTTGAAAGACATTGGATTAGGCTCCTTTGGCTGTAAGAATAAAAGTACGAAGACCCGATTCGCGGCGCACTGTACCAGGGACGGACGGTCTCATCATCATCATCATCAGCTCATTTATATCCCCACTGCTGGGGCACGAGCCTTCCCTATGGATGGATCGGGAGAACGGGCCATGAACCACCTCGCGGGCCCAGTGCGGATTGGTGGTTGTTAAAGACTGCTAATGCAGCCGGGACCAACGGCTTAACGTGCCTTCCGAAGCACGGAGGAGCTCGAGATGTTAAATTTTTGGTCACCCATCCGATGACCGGCCTTTGCGAAAGTTGCTTAACCTCAGCACTCGCAGACCGGGCGCGTTAACCTCTGCGCCATCGAGCTCCTCTGACGGACGGCTGGGTGCTTTTTATCTCCCCACGACATGATCCACCCGAGCCGGGTTTTTAGACTTCAGAGGCGCTTTTGGGTTCCTAAAGCCGTCATTTCGAAACGCTATCAGAGGGTTTCTAGAGCAAATGGCATCATACAAGCGTGCCCCTGTCCGATTCTCCGAAGGGTTCGGTTCGGATCGGATCATTCAAATCAAATCAAATAAATTTATTTTGCACACTGTTACATAGAGAAGGGTTACAAAAACATACATTCGAAGGGTTACATTCGATCACGTCTACGAATACGAGAATAGTGCCTACACTATTCTCGATTTTCTGCGATCTCAATATAGCTCATTTTAAAATGGATCGACAACATAATTATTCCGGGTACATAGTGCGAGCTATTGCTATGTTTATATATATAACAGTGGGACCAGTGTTTGACAGGATCCAGCGATCGACACTTTTTAGGGTTCCGTAGCCAAATGACAAAAAACTCTTATGGATTCGTCATGTCTGTCTGTCTGTCTGTCCGTCCGTATGTCACAGCCACTTTTTTCCGAAACTATAAGAACTATACTGTTAAAACTTGGTAAGTAGATGTATTCTGTGAACCGCAATAAGATTTTCACACAAAAATAGAAAAAAAATAATAAATTTTGGGGGTTCCCCATACTTAGAACTGAAACTTAAAAATTTTTTTTCATCAAACCCATACGTGTGGGGTAAACATAGCAAAAGCTCGTACTAGGCACTCGGAATAATTATGTTGTCGATCCATTTAAAAACAAGATATATGGGATCGCATAATCGAAAATTCTGTAAACTGGTCTCCAAACTTCAGTATGAAAATGGCACTAAGATGATGATGATCCATTTTGTTTTCGCCCAACTACAACCAATAGTAAGTAGGCATGGTGAGCATAGGGTACGATTTTGATAAGGCAGTTTTGTTTCCGTATAGCATCGTACTCGCTCAACTTTAAGGCTGCGGCCAGGGTTCTGACACTACTTCCTTAAGGACTTCAATTTATTGGGATACCGATTCATAAATTAAAATTATTATTACAATTATTTACATATAATTTAACGCATATATTGTTGCGAACAAATGACAATTTGAAAAAAGACAAAGTGTTGAAAACATTCTACGAGCGGGATTCGAACCCGCACCCCATGACATGCCGGGTCAGGTGCACTGCCAATTAGCCACGATAGCATAGTTGGCAGTGGAAATGACGTGGAATTTTTTCAACACTTTGTCTTTTTTCAAGTTGTTATTATAATTTTAATTTATGAATCGTTAAAAAATTCAACACTTACCTACCCAGACTACAAAATACACAAATCGGGAAAATTAATATAGTGTCATACAATCAAGGTAGGTAAATCAAATCTGAAAACTTAACCTAGCATTTTAAATATCATTATTTTTCCTATTACTTTTATTTTTGAGCAAAATCGAATTTCCTATCATTATTATCATCATTCATATTCATCATCATTTTCAGACCTAAGTATCTAGCTACTGCTGGGAATAGGCCTCCTCCATGTTACGCCATTCCCTTCTGTTTTGAGCTGATCGCATCCAGGTTTTTCTAGCGACCAGATCTATATTTCTGACCCATCTACCTAGCTGGTTATCATCATTATCATTAGCTAATTATAATCCGTCAAAAGGACAAATTAAAAAATAATACAAAACGGCAAGACTCCCCATCTTCCAGCAATACACTTGTAAAAAATAAAATATTCTCTTTTATTTTTATTAATACACCACGGGCTTAATGTTTCCAAGAAGGTCGACCGTCACCGAGGATGACGCCTGCGTGGCTCCGCCCCCTGCCCGCCCTAGCACACTATAAATGCCGGCGTCACATCCTCGCGGTCCATTCTAACTTGTTGCACTTTCGCGCGCTACGATCTTCGAAGTTCGAAAAAGTTTTGTCCGTGCGTGCCGAAACCTCTTTGCCAAGGTAAGTGGTGAATGCGAAAAAAATAAACTGTTAAGCTTTGAGGTTTATAAAAGTGGAAACTCTTTTGTCGGAAAATTTAAAGGAAAATTATGTTTTAAGCGTTGAGGTTCAGACAAGCGTAAGCCTTTTTTGACCGGAAATAAAAATAAAACCTGTGTAGATTATAGACTAAGTTTTATGACCGATTACGGAAAACTCGTATTTTTTTATAAAATTTTTTTATAAATGGAAAATGTAAAAGCTTACAAAAAGCTTTGGTCAAATTAAACTAAATAAATAATGAAGTAGATTTCCTGTTAATTATAATGACACAAAGTGTAAATTAATCGTGTGATTTTAAAACAACACAAACGCCACTTTTTTAGAAATCGAGCTTTTGAACGCAACTTTTTTTAGGGCTTTTTAATTAATAATAATATTTTTTTGTATCTACTGTAAAATTATAGCTCCTTGACATATCTTATTATAAATAAAAATGCATTGATGCCTTGGTTAATTAGTAATTGCTATTAAACTGAGAGCTTTTCTTTATTCAATTATATAGAGCCACAACATTTTATATACGAAACATTACAATGATACTTTCTTTCTGATTAAAATAAAACATTATCATATACATTTTTAACCATTTATTTAAAACAAAAAGGAACTATTATTTAAACAGCCTCTACATGGCTATCACGCTTCCAAAGCTCCCAAAACAGCTTAGTAAAACGGCATCAATTAACAAAAACGTTATTACATTTCTAATACTTTGAATGGTAGAGTAAGAATCATTGTGCATTTAGTGCGTTCTGGTGAATAAAATCGCCTGGTGAAAAAAAAAAGTTAAATATCATAGAAATTTTTTGTCAGATAAAATAGTTTGCAGATAAAGTTCTGTCTGTGAGACGTAGGAATTTCGGCATATAAAGAGTTTATTTTTGGGTCTAAAACGACACGTCGAGCAATTAATTTTTAAAATTCTTCCTAATCCTTTGCATTGTAAGATATTTATTTGTCACCCTTGAACCGTGTTCAATTTACAAAATGATTTATAATTTTTATGGCAATAATAGGAGGAAATAAATACTTTTTAAAGCCTTTTGGATTTGTGATACACCTACACAGCAGCATGTGGAGGTATTGGATATCTCGAGACATATTTGTCAGATAATGTTACTCGGTGACATGTATTAATTATGAACGTGTCACATTTAATGGACAATTTCAAATGTATACTAATTTGTCAGGATAATATTAGATCTAACCATGATGATCTGTTAGCCTTGCGTGTTATTAGTGTGGGTAGGTATGTATGGTGTTTCCAATTAATAAAAATAGATAATCAAATGTATTGAATTATCATTTTTTCACAACTACAATTAAAAAAGAGATTATAAAATGGTGACACAGATAATTTATTAAAATTAATTTGTTAAACGAATATATCATTTTTTTTACAAAATTAAACAGCAAGAAAACAACAGAATAACTGACGGCAGAAACAAAATTGTCACTTAATAAAAAAATCAAAATAACTTTGATACGAAAAAGTTTGTAGCAAAGTTTTTTATAGTTAAAATTACGTTAAATATAATCAGACTCAATAAAGTTAAATTAAGTAGATATAGGGTAGAAATAAACTATTACCGATTCACTGTGAATAGCAGTTCTTATCCCTAGCCAAATAGTCAATTAGGCAGATTACGACATACCACGCAAAAGTGATTATTCCATTTGCTGGATTAACTTATTCATTCGAAGCTATTCGTTTTCTGGGCGATCTGAAACAGAAGATTCGATTACGTGAAACTTTAAAAATTTTTCTTCTGCCAGTGAAAGCTGTTTTTTTTTTGGAGTTTGCTGATAGCCTCAAACGGCCTTTTTTTAGCTTCACCGGACTTTTTGAGGGCGGCGAAAAACTTAGAGGGGTTTTAAGTTGACCATCAAACCGAGTGATCGAAACACCTCCAGAGGGTTTCTAGAGGAAATGGCATCACGCAAGCATGCACCCTTTCCCTACTCTGTGATTTGTCAATTCCCTGTGGTGTAGAAAGAAGTAGAGGAGACACAGCAGCCGACCAAAGCACCGGTCTCAGTACAGCAGGTCTCGGGTTCGGGTCCCAGCGCGGGTTGTGTAGTTGTGTAGAGAGTAATGACCACTAGACCACAACATCTACATAACTAAAGTTTGAATTCAGGAATGTCTTCCTTTCTCAGAAGTATGCGGAAACCCATGATTCCTTATCAGTTGATGTTACGAGCAATATTTGATTTCCACGTCACTGTTATTGCTGCTTACATTTGTACTCTACCGAAATTATGGATTTCAATGATAGAGGTTTTGCCCAGCAGTGGGCCAGTATAAAAGCTATTCTTCTTCTTTTCTTTTTTGTCGATAAACTTTAAAATCTCGGAGTTCATTCGAATACTATCATGTGGGCGAAGTCGTGAGCTCTGCAATATTAATTTCTTGACGTGTTCATTGTTAAAAGCTTTTTTGAATACTTTACACATTGGCATTTAAAATAGCACTTGAAAAAAAACGACTTAACCACAGGTGGGAGTCAAGCCCACGACCATTTTTAATCCGCACAACAGCGCTTCTAACTTACCGACCAATATAAATATTTTCACTGTCAAAAAATCGTCAGGGTAAACAAAGTCTTCAGAGCTTTACATAAGAGTTTTAATAGCTCAGCACAGTAGGCGACACGCGACTGCGACAGCTCGGCGACTAGATGCGGCGACTAGACGCAGCGACAAGTCGTCCGGTGTGCGGAGCCATATAAGGCGCATTTCATTTTGATATCACCATCACCTATCGCCAGCTCAATTCATATTCATATTCATATCTTTATTGCACTCCATAAGTTACATTGATGTTAAAAATATAAGTAGGTACATTTATGGACCCTGTAGGGCACGGCAAGTAGGAGAGGCGAGGAGTCACCTTATGCTCGTATTCACAAATTTTAAATTTTTTAGTTTATTATATTGATGGATAAAATTGGTCTGAAATAAAATTTTATTATTATTATTATTATTTATATAAATCGTGTATAGATATATCTACATATATATTTAGCTTATACATAAATTAATAATTTTAATATAATATAACATATTATTTGAGGTTTTTATCATCTAAAAATTCTTGTAGGGAGTAGTAGTTTTTATTATTTAATAATTTTTTTAATTGTTTTACAAAAGTTTTTTCTATTGTTATATTTTTTATTGTTTCGGGCAATTTATTGTATATTTTAATGGACATTACTAGAGGTCCTGATGCGTGTATTTTTAGGCAGGAAGTAGGAAGTGTTAATTTATTTTTGTATCGTAGTGTATATTTTAAGTTTAATTCTTCTCTTCGTTTATAAAATTCAGGGTACTTTTTTACAAATTTGCATATTTCTAGAATGTTTATTATTGTGTATATAATAATGTATATAATTTATATCCATGAGCCTTCCCTATGATATAATGGTATGTATGATGAAAACACCATTATTGGGAGAACGGGACATACACGACAGACACGACGCGGGCCCAGTGCAGATTTGATTTTCATATAAAATATTAATAAAATTATATCGATTATAAATAACTATCAAATTCATAGACATAATTTATTATGTAGGTACAAGAATTTTCTAAATTCTCCAAAAGCATTGTAGATTCAAGATAACAGTTTAAAAAATAACATAGCAAACTCGTAATTAATAATAGCCCCTAGGTTGTTATGAAACCGACTTTAATACCACTACAAAGCTATCTCGCTTCTCTGTTAATGTTTGTAAAGCAATTTTTACTGACTGCCTCTGCTTAACACTTTGAAAAGTTCATTTAAATTAAAGTGGGTCTCTGAGACACCGTTTGTACAACGCCATTTGGCAGTGTAATGAAGTTCCGAGTATAATATTAAAAGAACTAACAGTTAAAAGACAAGTTGTCTTAAATCACTGGCTGGCAACTAATCCATTAGCGACGCCTGCATCCATTAATTATTGCGAGTATTTTTCCTTTTCGTTTAATTAATTAAATTCAAACATTATAGCTCATTTATTTTATTTTATTTTTTTCTCAATCTATGTTAGTTAGATTAACTGTTGTCATAAAGATATTTTGGTACGAAAAGGAAAATATCAAAATAAATTTATTATTCAATTTTTATTTTGACGTTAGTTATTGATATTAGTAACTATTATTATTATTATTTAGCAGTGGACGTCTTTTGGTTGAGATGATGATGATGATATAATAATATAATAATTTAAATATTATATGATAATTATTTCATCCTGAATACATAAACACAAATAATGCTTAAATAGTGTTCGCGTAATCTTTAGAAAACCTAAATTTTACAATCAAATAAATACAGCAGAAATAAAGTTAAATAAAAATCGTTTGTAAAAGAATCGCATATCAACTGCAACTTTTCGCACTGCAACGTGACCGTCTGTATTTACCGCCAGAATCCAATTATTTTTTTCGGCCAAAAAAGGAAAACTAGTTAATTATATGTTTTAAATAATATATTTTAGTCCACATTGCATGCCGTGGCAGCTTTAAAGTAAGATGACACTTAGCTTAAGTCCATTTTTGTACGAAAATAATATCGCTTGTATTTGTGTTAATCTTGTTGGTTGTCCTATTCAATAAAGTAAAATAAAATAAATATTAGAATTAAAAACGAGGCTGAAGGTATTTTAGTGTAGAATGTAGTGGTAATGTATAACGAATCAATTCTTGTGTTTCGTTACCAAGTGTTTTGAGGTCTAGTAAACTTATTTGATTTTATATTCTACGCTCCATGCAATTAAGAGAACAAAATAGATCTAGCAACTTTATGAAATAACTAGCTGTGCCCCGCGGTTTCACCCGCGTTAATAGTCATAGTGTGATGTAATATAGCCTATAGCCTTCCTCAATAAATGGACTATTCAACACAAAAATATTTTTTCAATTCGAACCAGTAGTTCCTGAGATTAGCGCGTTCAACCAAACAAACAAACCAACTCTTCAGCTTTATAATATTAGTATAGATATAACAACAAATTAATATGATTCTTCAGCGGTGGTCAGAAATATTTTTATAAATATATCCAATCGGAAAATCTATATCAAAGATTGGTACAAAAAATACTAAAACACAATGTTCCGGAGGTAAGCACGTGACTTATTTCCACTTCCTTTTGAACCTCCATTGTTTCTAATTACCTTTTAACAACCTCGTATTTTATGAACGTACTTAATGAGAATTTATTGTGGCACGTCTTCATCATAGTATTCGGGCGAAATCATAAATTACATCTCGGACAACGAAGTAATAAAAACATTTGAATGAGTTTATTATCATTCATTTAATTGTTCAAATGAAAAACGAATACGACGGCTGAAAATACAATTTTCCTTTTACATCGGTCATATTTTGTGACCATGTTGGTTCAATTAATTATACAATAACAATCGATAGTAAGTACATTTGATTTAATTGTGTTGGCATAATGTCCAATGAAAACAAACGGTCGGAACTGTACCTAATACAGGAAGATTTCGGGGTCGTGATCCCAACCATTTTTTTCTGACTCAGTAAATAATTGCGATGAAAATTGAAACAAAGATGATTCGTTATTTACGTATTTTTATTTAAAAATTATTATTGACTCAAAATGCGTGGTCACCCTACTTTTAATATTAGACCTTTTTAGAAAACAAAGGAAATTTTAGGAAATAGTAGGGTGACCATGATCTCGAATTATCGCAGTTTTTTTTTTGCTGACTAAAATAAGTCGCTGGTGTACTGTTAGTCCTAACCTATCGTGATCCTTAGGAGAAAGTAAGTTAAATGCTTCTTTCTTGCTCCACGACCCCGTAATCACCCTGTATATTAGGACTATTTGTACATCGATCTATGTATCTATTCAGCCTATCTAACTACTGCTGCGACTGTCAGACAAAAAAGGCAAAAAAAAAGAACTAAAAGGCAAATAGTTTATAAAAGTGAAATGTCACTCATTCATTCACTGACTTATATAAAAAATCTAAACTGCTTGATTAATAAAACTGAAATAAGAAAGTATTCCGCAAAGCGGTCCCCCGACTGCGATGAAAATTTCAGTTTTATTAATATTTTATCATGGCAGTCGTGTTTTTAATTTTTTTTAATTATTTATTTTTTTTGTACCTTTTAGTGATAAGTTTAATTTTTACTTTTTATTTTTAAGTGTTAATTGCTACACTTAAGCTGAATTAAATATTTATATAAAATACAGTGAAAAAATTTTCTGGCTGGGTCGGGTGGGCGTTTAATTTGTTCACTGTATTTTAAATAATTATTTGATAAGTTTAATTTTAATAAAATATGTCATGCTAGATAATTTAATTTGTAAGCATTTTTATACAAGACGAAACAAAAATTAACCTCTACAGATATCATGCTAAACATCAAGTTCTAGTCTCTAACTCCAAAATGACAAATTTTCATCATACAATATTTCATCCTCTATTTTACCTACATAGGTTGAGGTTGCTACATTTGTTCATCTATTACTTATATAGTGAGCCAAATTAAAAATGGATATATTATGTAAGATGTAGTAAACGAGCCAACGGATAACCTGATGGAAAGTAGGTAATTGGTACACCACCACCCATTGAAACCCGTAAGACCAGAATGTTCGCAGATGCGGTGCCGGCCTTTGAAGCAAGAGTACATATATACCCGTTTTTCGTAGGTCCTTAAGTCGTAATGTACTTACTGAGAATATCGCAGCGCTGTAAGTTGGTAGTAGGTCAGTATGGGTAGTCTAACTATTAGAGAAAATTGTTCTAGAACATGTCATAGATTTTAGTGTATAACTGCAGATTTTTATCTGGAAATCGGACCTGGCTAACACATAGTGCAAGGACAATCGTCTATTCATTCCCCAAAGGACGGCAATGCATTTGAGATTCCTTTGGGGTCAAATAATGGCGGTGATCTCTTGCAGAAAAAATACAATAAAAGCATGGTTATTCTATTCTATCCATAATAAGGGATTTCATAATTCTTGATGCTATGATACCTTCAGCGAAGGCATATAAATTAAAATGGTGGCTCATATCGTTCTTTAGCAGTAACACGGATTTGCCACTCGTAAATCAAATACCTCTCGCTCATGACAACCTCTTTCCGAGTGATAACGTTATTATTAACACTCGGAAAAAGATATCGTTTTTACAGACTGATGGGTTTGTAATATGCACATTAACATGTTTACTGATAACGTTGGATTATCGCTAATTAGCGATGGTAATATCGAGAGCGTTTAGCCGTACTATCGCCTGAGTTCAAGTACAATATTGACATTATTCGCTGTTCACAGCCGTTTAACACAAAATTGGTGACTAATGACAGTTTTGTCTCATTGCTAGACAATATTTATTCATTTAGTTGACGTTAAAAACGTCATAAAAACAAATTGGTGAACGAATGATGATATTTTGTTATTGAACTAGTTAAGTCCTCGCGCGCCATATGTACGCACGGTCGTACACAAGGTGGCCCGCTAATTATACCTACAGCTGCTTGCGGCTTTTTAACGTGGAATAGTGACTGTTTGTAATAAAAATCAAAACCTGTCAAAATCTATAGGATCCTAATTCTGAAACACTTCATAATTTCTTTAAAATTTACAGTTTTTCGTACAAAATTTCCTTCCGTATTACACCTCTCTAGGGAATATTTTTTGAAAAATGCTAAAACATATCATTCTTTATTTTTATTGAAAAATCTAATTATCGATTAAAACAATTTATTTTATAGTTCGTACTTTAAAACTAACGATTTCAACAAAAAAATCTTTCTCCCTTTTTTACTAATTTAAAGGAAAATAAACAAAATTCCTGAAATACGTCATTCTTAAATTTCATGTATTTTACTTGAAAACTGACAGACTTTCATACAAACTTCACCCCCTATTTGACCCCCTTGGAGGATGATTTCCATAAAATCCTTTCTTAGCGGCTGGTTACGTCACTGAATTAACCTACCAAATTTCATCTTATTTGCTTCAGCGGTTTCGGCTCGGCGATGATGAATCAGTCAGTCAGGATAATCAAGAAGTCAGGAATCGAATCCGGGACCTTCAGCTCTTAGACCGATCGTCTAACCATCATAGAGGCTAATTTTATTTATTAGTATAATAATTTAGATGTAAATACTTGACAAACGTTGTTTGCGAGGTTATTTACGTACGTTGCCCAACAACGTTTTGTTGGTCTCTAACAAAGAAAAACAATACGGAAAACAAAGAGAGCTAAAGAGCCTATTAAAATGAGGTCAATAGCCTTTGTGAGAATGTGTTGAACTCCCAATAAATATTGGGAAAGTCAACAAATTTAGGTCACAGGCACAGAACAAGGAAGTATTATATAAAGTGGTCGCCCAGTGGTCGAAATTCGACCGTAATTTTAATAAGGCTGCACGGATTGTACCTTAAGTAATAAAAAATTAAAAAAGATAGAATGTGAGTTTGGATTGGCATTGACAACGACCGGATTTGTGCCGCTCGCATCCAGCAGCTTCCCGCGACCTTATTGAACCTAATGTTTATTAAAGGTTACATTAAGAACCATTTATAATAACTAGTGGTCGCCCAGTAGTCGAAATTCGACCGTAGTTTTATTTCGGCCGCGCCTTTTCCATTTTTGAAATTTTTGAAAAGAGTATTTAAGCGTGTGTGTCACATGCTACATGGTAGTGTGTGTAATGTTTTTTTATTGATTTAATGTATTTTTATGCATAATAAAAAAAATAACATTCTGTAATCCTTGTCTATATAAACTATAAGTGTGCGAAATTTCATACTCCACCGTCCGCGCAATTTTCGTAAAAAGGGGTACAAAGTTTTCACGTATTAATATATAGAAGATAATAAATGATAATACAGCATGAAGGTTTCATGTCAAATCAAAATATATAGTTGTGGGAGCTTTCTACATAATTCCTGCACACACTTGTCACGTTTAAAGTAGGCGAATACTCTTTATAGCTTTACGTCCATTATAAGCGCACTTTGCCAATAAATTGCAAATTAAAAAAGTTGTAACTGGACCACGAGTAAGCCGAACACAAACCAGGGAAAGCCGCAACTCAAACATTGTGGACATTGATAGCGGCCATTCGGTTTATTCCGATCTTTACGACAAACAGTCTGGATAATTTTAAAGAACTATTAAGCATGTTTAAGTATGCAACTTAACCAACAAATTAAATACAAAGCTTTTTTGGTAAGCGATTCTCAGTTAATTAACGAAATCAGCCATTAAGTACTTTACGGAACTCGATGTCATATAAAAACACTATTTGAAATATGATACTGTTGGATAAAATGGCGCTCGCTTCCCCGACTTCCTGTTACACTGTTACACATACTTCCGTCCCATTTCACGAAATCACTCACACAAATTGCTTATATGGAAAGCGAGCGGAAAGATGTTACACATAAAAAAAATGTCACAACATTTACATGACGTGTATGTCATACATACGTAGGTATATACCATTTGTTCAATAGCTTGAACAATTTTAAAGTTTAATAACATAAAACTATGAAAGGAATGTCAAACACGAAATTCAATACACTATTAGAATCCACATGTTCCAAGCAACCAAAATGATTTCCCCTGTGTGCGAAAAATAAAATGTACAACAAAAGATTTAAAATAGGATATAATATTATTTCCAAATGTCCATCTCATTTCCTCCGTCGGGACGGCCGAGTTTATGTAAAACATTCTACATCGGAATTAAATATGACAGACTAGCGGCCCGTCCCTGCTTCGTACGGGGTACGTAAAAACGTAGTCGAATGAATACGGATAGTAAACAAAAGTCACACTAGGCACCGTATGTACTGTATGTATGTATGTATGTATGTTTGTATGTATGTATGTATGTATGTATGTATGTATGTATGTATGTATGTATGTATGTATGTATGTATGTACATATGTATGTATGTATGTATGTATGTATGTATGTACATATGTATGTATGTATGTATGTATTTATGTATGTATGTATGTATGTATGTATGTATGTATGTATGTATGTATGTATGTATGTATGTATGTATGTATGTATGTATGTATGTATGTATGTATGTATTTTTGCAACGAATAAACTCAAAAACTACTGGACCGCTTTAAAAAATTCTTTCACCATTAGAATGCTACATAGGCACTGAGTAACATATGAGGCTATATAAAAAAATATGTATTAAATAAAATTCTAAAAACGACAATTTAATTTATCAATACAAAATGATTTGTTTGTTTTGTTTTTGTGTGTCATGAAAACCATTGATATATATTTAACTCAATGATGGAAACTGTCAAAGTAAGCGGTACGAAGTCCGCCGGGTCAGATAGTCTTTAATAAAACTGGCACTATACACCTGCGTACAGAGTTTTTTTTATTGTGCATTCGGTCACCTCGCCTCGGTGGCAGAGTGGCAGAGCGCTCGGCCCCATACCCAAAGGTACTGGGTTCAATTCCCAGGTCGGGCAAAAATGTACTTCGGATTTTTCGATGCATAGCCCGGGTTTGTGATCACCATCCCACATTTGGCAAGCGTGGTGATTAAGCCATTACCCATCAATTGTAGCGATGGCTTGATTTCAATGATGGAGGCCTTTGCCCAGCAGTGGGACAG
This sequence comes from Eudonia mercurella, assembly GCA_963082485.1. Classification (NCBI taxonomy): domain Eukaryota; kingdom Metazoa; phylum Arthropoda; class Insecta; order Lepidoptera; family Crambidae; genus Eudonia; species Eudonia mercurella. The sequence continues at coordinate 16,876,006 of OY720031.1, read as the reverse complement.
TTTTAGGCTGTTTACTTATTTATTCGGCCACGTTACCAACAAAACAGACAATCACAAAATAAACCGGAAACGACACTTTGCCGCCAAGAAGTAATGCAAGGATGTTAAAATAACTTTGGTCCTTTCCATGACATATGAATATTTGAATGCAAATAGGGCTTGTCAGCAACGTTGTGCGTCACTGAGGCGTTGTGTCGGAAAATTAATTTCGTCTGTAAGTAGGGGGTGGGGCCGTTGTGGATAATTTTATATCCGAAAGTACAGTTTCGGACACTGTTTGTTACAACACTAAAAACTTATTGTTATTTGTTATTTTATAAGCATTGCTATCCAACGTGGCAATGCTACTGGGCACTCTGCCTGATGGGGATGATTTGGGGCATATTTTTTATTTATAGTCAGTAGTAGTTATAGTTTATAGTTTTTTATAAGTTTAATTTTAATTAGTTTAATTATTGTCTTGTTATTGTCTTTATTTGTCTATTAGATAACCTCTTTTATCTTTAATATAACACATTTTTTACTTTTAAAATAAAAAAATAAACTTGGGTATGATAAGAATATCTTCTTAGTCGGGCACTCTTGGCAAAGTGGTCGTGGTTGAGTGGGTCCTGTTGAATGACGGCTCTCGCATTGCGCCTCCATTCAGCTCTATTGGAAGCTTTGTGAGAGTAATCGGTCATCGTGGATTGAGTGAGGGAGGTTATGAGGTCTGTCGATCGGGTTGGCGAGCGACCACGGGATCTCTTGCCCTCGACTCTGCCCTGAACTACAATACGCTCCATTGAGTCCTCTTTGCGAGTTATGTGCCCAAGAAGAGAATAAGAATATAAGAAACAAAATATTAGTTTACCTATAATTGATTTTCAACATTTGTGTTTTTTGTAATTTGTTCGCAACAAAATTTGCGTTTAAAATTATTTGAACATTTTATAAATAGCTTGCCTACTTCTTAACTGATCTTTAATATTTGTAAAAATATTATGATCGGATGTTAGTGATGGTGGTTGTTGACATTGAATAGGCGCCTTTGGCTTTCAAAGTAAAGTAAAAAGTGTTGAATAATTTCGGCGGGCTGGTTAGAACCACGATAGCTCAATTGGAAGAGCACCTGACCCGGTATGTCAGAAGGGAGCAGGTTCAAATCCTGCTCTTGGAAATTTTTTACCTATAATTGATAATTGATTCAATAAATTGAAGTCGATTAAGCTGGTTTTTCTCATGTGGAGAACTACACTAGTATTTCTCTATGTGTTATGTGAGGGAATAAAAAAAAAGATTACCCTTAAGATAGAGGCTAACATTTACAACATTTCTCTCTCTTCCTCTATTTTAGTTTACATCAAACCCTAGGCGTGGGCCTCTTCTCAATTGTGGCAATCTTCAAAATGCTATTTAATTTTTGTCCTCTTTAAACTTAATCTTGTCTCAACCAAATCAGTGATGAGAAAAGCTCGATAGCGCAACGATTAGCGCGTTCACGTTTTGAGTTTAGATTTTAGACATTATGTCAAGGGATAATAAGAAAATATGGTGTCCAATATAATGCCAGAGCCCGATTAAAGGAACAAGCAACATTGAAATGAAACAATTTTTACGGATCTACTCGCGTTTATTTTACACATTACTTTGGATTAACCCTTTGCAGGTTCCGTGGTCACAAAAAGTAACGTGTATGTGTTCACGTAAATTTTAGAAAACAATAAACAAGCAACATTTTATAATTATGGTTGTTTATAATTTACACGAATTTAGTCGCAAACAAATTACAATTTGAAAAGTTGTAATGTCGGATTTTGATGACGAAGTTTTCAACATTGAATAAGACTCCTTTGGCTTATAATGTAAGAGTAGTGTAGTCTTGATAAACATTGACTGTTTGGAAAGAGCCACGTTAGCATAGCTGGTAGGACATCTGAAGGTGCAGGTTCAAATCCTGCTCGTAAAAATGTTTTCAACACTTTTCCGTTTTTCTTAAAAGACCTCATTTCTTACAGAAACTAAGATGATGAGCAAACGTATCGCCGTCGCTGTTGGTCTGCTGGTGGTGGCCCTGGTCTGCTTAGCCGAGGCTCGCGAGGAAGGTCTCAGCCCCCATGACATGGCAGACGCACTCCGCATGCTGCAAGAGTTGGACCGCTACTACACGCAGGCTGCTAGACCGAGGTAAGGTTTCATCATCAGCTCAAATTATGTCCCTACTGCTGCGGAACGAGCCTTCCCTATGGATGGCTGGATAGAGAACGGACCATAAACAACCACGCGGGCCCAATGCGGATTGGTGGTTGCAAATGACTGCTAATGCAGCCGAGAGCAATGGCTTTATTTGCCTTTCGAAGCACAGAGGAGCTCGAGATGATGAATTTTTGATCACCCATTCGATGACTGGCTTTGTAACAGTTGATATACTTTAGTAATCGTAGACCGGGCGCGTTAACCACTGCAATATCGAGCTCATCTCTCGAGGTAAGGTTTAATATTAAGATACAATTTAATTACCATGAGAACAACGAGAAGACATCTGGACTAAAGGAAAATGTGTCAGACAATATATTCCCAGCCTTGTAGAACGACTGGATTATGAAAGGATCTCTCCCGGCGCTTAATCCAGAGTGGGAGAATAGCACTTGATGCTGATGGGATTGAGCTAATGGCATTAGTTCTTGCTGAGCATGCTAACCAGAGACACATCAAGCAGGACTTGTGCACCCAAAAGCAATAGTAACGATCACATTGAAAATTCGATGATCCTGCATTTGAAAAAAAAGTAAATGGTAAAAATGGTGGTACTATATAAAGGTAAATTCTCACCATAAACATACCTTGCTTTTCACTGAAAGAGTCTACTACAAGAGCCAAGGTTCCATAAGAACGCCTCTACCATCCTTTCATATGCGTGATCATCTTAACCAGCTCGAACTTATAAACAACGGTTGAAAGCGATCCAACTTTATATACAGCTTTTAAAATTAATTAAATAATAATCATCTAAAATTCTAAAATATCAAATCTATGCAATCTGGCGATAGACAAGAAGTACGTTGTATTCATAGCTTTGTAAGGTTGAGGGAAGAGTATCACTAGCAATACTCATAAACACTTTAATTATTCTGCCAAATTTTTAACTTAAGATAGGAAAAAAGGTAAGTATTTAACTTTAAAAAGATAGCCCAAATATTCGTGAGTAGGTGTTTGTGTTTATTTTTAAGTCACTGGCGTTGATCGCTGCCGTAACAGTGATAAGCGATCCCCTAAATTACGTTATCAAGTTACTTAGTATATTATAAGGCCACGCAATTTTTTCAAAAAATGTATTGTTAATAAAACTTTAGATAAATATACTTATTATACATTGAATAGGTAAAAAAGATTTTCATCTAGCTACACTATAAAATACATAATTTATACATTTTTCTGAGATTTTTTGGACCATCCTATAATACTTCAAAGATATTTATTTTTGTATGAATATTTTTATTATTCAATAAATCATATTGATATAACACATAATAAAGGTTATTCATAAAACACTGCATTGCAGCTTTAAGTTATTGAAGATGAGAAATATGATAGATCCCGTCATCATATTCGGTAGAAGGGATGACCGGCGAAATTTATTCTTTTGATATATTCAGATATCAGTGCCGGTCGTGCCCCCATCTACGATTTTATTATTTTGAATAAATATTTGGAGGGCTACGGGGCGGGGGCGCGAAAAACCATCGGCTTAGTGAAAAGGTTAGATTCTGAAGAGACATCTTAATAAAAACCATGTTATCGTTCTTTTATTGAATATAAAGGTAGCCACTTGCTGACACTGTTCGCGTAAAATAAGTTTTGTCACAAAGGTCTTTATCGAGTGTGAGTTTTACAAACATAAATAATTGTTATCTCTGGTGTCACACAGATCCATAGCGTTATGTCTTGGGTCCTCCAACTATAGTTTTGCAAACATTATGTGGATAATGTCGATACGTTATTTTTAATTTTGCACTTTCGTTTATTTATAATATTAGTTTAGATTTACAATTTAATATCAGATTACTGAAAAATACAAGAAAATATGATTGGATGGCTATCAAAACTTTTGTGATGGCTGCAAAGTTACCCAGCTAAAATTAAAAATCATTGAACATTTTTATGCGCACCGAAGATATTACAATTTGTCATCATATTTTTTGCAGACTCTTGTAACAAAATCGACATACCCCACAATAGAGATTGAGTGACAAAAGTACGTAATTTTTCTACCAATTCAAAATAAATCATCAACGTACACAAAAACTTATAAATTGATTTATGTCAAGAAGTGGGCTTTAATCAATATGAAAATCTAGACCTACGAAACGATATCCATTTAACAGCATTGTAAATACAATATTATGATGACGCGTAGGTGATTTCTGTATTCAGACTAAATACTGATACACTGAACACTAGCCTATAAGCTGATATCAGATCTTGTAAACTGAATGAGGCAGCACAAGGGGAACTGTGCTCTATCATGTTCAAACATCATAGACAGATTACAGCTACTGATAATGGTTAAGTTGGGCACAATGCATGCATTAAGCACACCGCCTCCGTAGTCTAGTGTTTAGGGTTCTGTTCTCAAAACTACCGAATTTATTTCTTATGTTACGATCCGTATTTGGTGTGGTTAGTGGTAGAGCTTGCTCTATTAATTATCAATTTTCTAAGCTAGCTGCCGTTTTTTAAATCTGTCGCTATAGCAAAAAGTTACCAGTATTATTTCATTATGTCATCATCAATCGATCCCGACCACTGCTGTGTATAGGCTTCTCTTCACTTATGCTATTCGCCTTGATCCTGTGCTGTCTGAGCTACGTGCAACCCACGGTCCAGGTTGTATCTTCTAAATGTCATATAACGTAAAACATTTTTGTTAGGTGTATACAGGGTGGAAAGATCGAATGCCACATGGATGGCAACTACCTTTAATATTGGAAATAGCACATTCTGTGTAAAGGAGACTTTCCTTTATTTTTAAAAACAATAAATCCTGCATTTATGGATTATCGAAAAATCGCTTGTCTTAGGCGGGACTCGAACCAGTCAAATGCGACAAAAAATAACATGCTGTATTTTATGATGCAGATCGCAAGGGTTACTGATAAGGTTCATTTTTCTCTAAATAACAAACACAATCAAGATAACGGAAGGCCATGAAAACTAACACTAACAACGGAGGAGCTCGAGATGATAAATTTTTGGTCACCCATCCGATGACCAGCTCTTGCGAAAGTTGCTTAACCTGAGCACTCGCAGACCGGCGTTAACCACTGCGCCGTTGCTGAACATACCTAGGTTTTATTATATGATCCTACTTTTTAACACCAAGGCGTACGCTTTTCATAAAACGTTTTAGTAAATTTACCACTTTAAAAAATGGCACAGAAAAACATATTTCTGTTATCTTTACGACTAAAACGACACAATGCCAGCCCGGGAAATTACAGCAGCCTCCATCAGAGGCCGACGGACGTGGCCTTTGCAAGCCTTTGTGTCGCCGTAGTACTGTGAATTGCATACAATTTCTACGAAGCTGGTAGTCGCCGCTTCAAAGCAAATTGTAGTTACAATTTTTTATACAGTGTTTGGTACAAAACAATAATATGTTTTTGCTTTGGCAATAGTTCACATTATGAGGTTGGTAGATGCAGCTTTTTTGATTTGGGCAACTTAGTCGCAAATATTGAAGCCATTCTTTTGAACTTACTAAAAATAGTAAAAATTGTAATTATAAAAAATCTTTAAAAATAAGAAAAATATATGTGACTCTAGCGCTCACATACTGCATTCAATACAGCCAAAACTCTAAAAAAGTGAAATTATTTACAAAACTTAACGATTAACTCCATTTTTTATTTTTATATCAAAGACATCTCTTTGCTCTGTACCCGTTTAATAAAACATAGGTACACTGGGTACACTTTGAACTTTTTTCAAGTTGAACTGAGTCTATGCGATTTCAAGTCGACCGTGAAAAGTTTTAAATATGTAAGTACCTAAGTTTAAAAAGTTTAAAAACTTTGAAGGTATAAAGAATCTTATTTTACTTAAATGTGAATATTAGTAACACGATTTATTTCGCTTCGTTAAATCAGATGCCAGCTACATAAAGCCGTCAACACACCACCCTCGCCAACGCGCACAGCTCATTGTTAGCGCTTGTATTCAAACGATTGTTGCAAATGCGTCACGTAGCGAACATTCACAATGCGGAATGCCATTAGCCGCTTAACGAGAAGAATTTTAAATTAATTTTCATTGAAACTTCTAGAAAACTTAACTTTTATATTGAACACTGCGTGTTAGCCAAAAGGATAGATTCTCTTCTTTTTACACAAGCTTACTCGTAGCTTTCTATGTGGGTAAACAGGGCTGTTATTTATGTGTGTTGATTGGAAATAATTAACAGTAAATGTCACTTCTTTCTGGTTTATTTAAATTTGACTTTCGTATGCTCTACGACAATAACCAAATTTCTTTTTAATCATGTGAGAAATTACTTGGTTATATTTAAATTGATAGCCAGTAAAACGAAAAAGGGGTTTGAGTAATTTTGTATGGAAGGGTGGGTTTTTTAATAATTAATTCATTACCAACATAAAATATACTTCAACATAAAAATAAACGCAAAGTCTGAAACCTCAGTTTGTGAAAAATAGCTCATACAAAATACGAAAATTTATGAAAAAAAATTTTGCTTGTCGCGCCTCAATTTTTATAAAATACAAACACTATGACAATATTTCCCAGTATTGGGCAGTTTTTGAGATATCGACTCTTGTTTGCTTTCCGTAAACCTCATTCCGTTCATGTGTAAATGTGGAATTGGAATTTCAGTATATTTTCATTCAGTTTTTTAGGGAATCAAGATAGTTAGAAAATAACAAAGGAGCAGATTATGTTACAAGAGCAACATACATACCTACTGAATATTTTTTGTTTTTTTTTTAAATAAGAAATAACTCAAAATCTGTCCATGATAGACTTGCTCTGTTTAATATTTTTTGCTTATTGGGATACATGAAATTTTTTTTTAAAGCGACATCGCCAAAAAAACCCCCAAATTACTCATACCCCTTTATGGCGTTTTTTGGCAGTATGTGGCAACAACTACAAAAGTTTAGTAATTATTTATTTAATTCAACAAAAAGTTTTTTAATCATAAACACAAATGTTGAAAAAATTTCCACGAGCAGGATGATTTTTTCAACATTTGTGTTTTTGTAATTTGTTCGCAACAAAATTTGCGTCAAAAATTATTTGAACATTTTTTAATCATATCGTTTTTTGGAGTTTAGACATTGAAAGTACAATAAAAAATTTGTAAATGTGTAAAAAAAAACGCGAGTAAATCCGTAAAAGTTATTCCATCTCAAAGTCTTTTACTCAAATAATCTGTTTGCAAACAAACTCAATCAAAGGCAAGGAAGGAACTATGTCAAACTCTTGTTCAATTTTATGAGCAAACTATTACAAACAATTCCTTAAATTTCTCAAGAACTTTGTACTTGAATTTGTACTGTAGTGTACTGTAAGTGTACGTTTCTAAGAAACACTCGAATAATTTGAATTGAATTTCTTGTGCCGCAAACCAATAGGAATCTCTGTGCTAACTTTCAGCTTGGATGTTGAGAATTCAGTATCAGATTATAATGTAGCAACCATTTTTGAAAATTTTTGCTTTCATTTTTCCAATTACTATAATTATGATCTTATTTCGACGCACTGCGGGAAAAATGCCCTTTCCTTCAATTTTTTTCTCTGACCGATGCTACAGTGTGCCTATCTCAGAGGCAATCATCCTGTTCGTCACGCCATCTTCAGGCTTCAGGCATCTCTGGCCAATCCTTTTTTTGTTGTTGTACTGTTAATTAATGGGCCTAACGCCCAAGTCCCCAGTGCGAGTTCCACTTGCGCAAGGCCGTTTTGCGGCTAAGCATTTGACTAGAAAGCGCCGGTAAAAACTAAAGTGAAAGTGAAAAAAGGGTTGTTAATTAATGAAATCAGGCGTTACTTATCAAAAATCTACGGCATACAAGAAAAATACATAGTAGTGTTAATTCGAGAGATGGTGATAGAATGGTGATTGTAGTTATCGGAATTAACGCTACCTACTCGTACATATTATTTATTTTAGTTGCATTTTATTATGTCACTAGCGGCCGCCCGCAGTTTCACCCGCGTGGTTCCCGTTACCGTGGGAATACCGGGATAAAAAGTATCCTATGTGTGAATCCAGGTTATAAACTATCTGTATGCCGAATTTCATACAAATCCATTCATCCGTTGTAGCGTGAAGAAGCAACAAATATACACACATACTCACAGACTTTTACATTTATAATATTAGTGTGATTATACTAATGTGTTAGTTGTGACGTCAGCACTGTAACCGAAACATAAATATCTTAAAAAGACAACTTTCGAGAACGTTCCGCTGTATGATCACGTAGAAAAGTGCTGTCGCAATCAAGTTTCTCCGAAAATATTTTTTCTGAAACTACTTATTCGTAAAACTAGTTTGCGAATAATCACGAGGCTTACGCGGGGGTCAACCCCAGGGTAGGGCCATATGGGTTAAAAGTTAGCATAGTTATAAGCGAAAAAATTGTTACATGATGGTCGTATCATAATCGAAACAGTTTTTATTTGTAACTCGGTAGAAACATGCAGGATTTTAACCACACAATATCGTTAAACTGGCCCTTGGGTGAAATTGTTTCTGTGGCACGTATTATTAGATAAGTTTGGCCTTTGATACGGACATTTTGGGTACTAAAAGTGTACCCTGTTTTAGATTAAAACTTGAACCTCGATGTTTGATAATTAAATGGTCTTTTATCAAATTACTTTAAAGATGTCAAAAAAATTGTTTAAAAAAAACTTTTTGCTATTGCGAAGCAAGAAAAAATCAGTAGACTTTATTGTTATGGCGACTTAAACAATATGGTGGATGGATGACTGGCAATTACAAACATCAATAGGCTTCAGATTTATAAAAAACAAACTTAATCGAGGAGCTTAAAAGCGTAGTGGCTAGCGCGTTCAGGTTGAGATCTTGCAAATTAAGCAATTTTCGTAATCCGGGTCAACGGATTAATTTTTTCGCAAATTTTTAAGTTTTTTGGAAGTTACGTTACAATGCATGCTGTGTTCACTTTGATAAGAATGGACGTTATTTATATTTTATTCGTAAGTAATTTGTTATGTAACGTTTCATTTGCAAAGCGAAACAAAAGAAAAAGTAATTGCATAATGTAAAATAAAATAACATCTCTTTTCGACCAGCTAAAGAGACAACAACGATATTGTCAGCTACTTGCAATTCTTCGGAACGTTATTGTACAGTCAAAGTTGAAATAACAAAATGTATTAAGTTAGAAGAACTCTTAATAGAGCTGTCCAGTGCGAAGCGTATAGGGATTGCTTGAAAGACTTTACCGCGTAAACGTTTTACAAGTCGCTCCACATACTTGGCAAAGGGAAAACTAATGTTACAGTACACTTAATACAGTTAGCAGCAAAAGTCAGCACTTTTGTAAAACCAACTAAATAATCTAAAATACGCTTGTCAACTTCTAGCGAAGTTATCATGACATGGTATTAAAGTGGTCTGCGACTTCCGCTGCTGACTGTGCCATCAGCATCGGGATTAGAATATTTATTTGCTACGAATAATGTCGGATTTACAGTTAGTAGGTCATACTGTTGTTAGTACAAATATTCTGTCATTCAGATATGCAAACGTTACCATTAAAAAAAATGTATTTTAATAATATTTAAATGTATTATTTTACTAATATAATATCCTTTCCTGGATAGTATCCCTTCCTATTCCCTTCAAACCCTCTGGTTTGAGAGGAAAAATATCCAGAAAAAATACTGAGCGTAGAGGCATCACAACCAAGACCTGAGACTTCTGTGATTTGGTAACGCACAGCATAATGCTGAGTTGAGTCCATTTTAGGGCAAATTTTGTCTATTTTCTATAAAAAATGAAGAAAAAAAATGAAAATTAAAAATGATTTATTCGTTAACATATATGTTGACAACAACAATAATTAATTCTAGAGCAATAAACGTATAATTGAAATCACGTAGCAGTTCCTTAAGACATTGACTTATTTTGTATGAATTTCTGTAACTTATAAGTTATATTTATAACTGTTTATTTAAACACTGAATTGACGGAACAAAATAGCGTCATAGTTTCCGTTTCCATACAATTTCTATTCAAAAAATAGTTTTGACAGTTGCTGAAAAGTTTATCTATTGATTAACCAGTCAACTGCCCAATTCTTTAAATTATGTATTTGTAGGGGTGTGTTCTAAAATAGTTTATTTACTTATTCTTATACCCATCAATAGGCTGCAGTGACCGCCTACTTTGAGACAGACTACGCTGCTTTACCCACTTTTAAAAACAGCTCTGTCTAATAGCTTCGTTATAGCGTGGCAAGTGGTGTACGTTTTTAATTTCCTTGTTGCCACTCACAACAATGAACAGTGCCACTACTAAAGAAAGCTAACTGGTATTGCAGTATCGCTATGAATGACAACCACTATAGGAATGGAACACTATTAATTTTTAAATTTTTAAATAATTTTAACGCAAATTTTGTTGCGAAACAAATTACAAAAACACAAATGTTGAAAAAATTGCCACGAATTTCAAAGTAAAAAAAAGTAAATAGTGTTGAATAATTTCGGCGGGCTGGTTAGAACCACGATAGCTCAATTGGAGGAGCACCTGACCCGGTATGTCAGAAGGGTGCAGGTTCAAATCCTGCTCGTGGATTTTTTTTCAACATTTGTGTTTTTGTAATTTGTTTCGCAACAAAATTTGCGTTAAAATTATTTAAACATTTTATAATAGCTTGCCTACTTCTTAACTGATCTTTAGTATTTGTAAAAATATTATGATCAGATGTTAATGACATGTTGAGTTGAATAAAAATGTTGAGTTTTGTGCGCGAACGGAACTCGAATTTGCAACTTCTAAAGAGCACGCAAAAAACTCAAAACCAGTTTAAGCCAGTATTTTAATAAAACCAAGCGTCGCGAAGACTTGTATAGAAAGCGGGATGATCTAAAGGCCAGACCACCTGCAGCCATCACCTACCATTATGTTGGCGGGGTACTGATAATGCCCAAAATGCGCTCGTAACTTCTCCAACAAAATTGGGTATCTACCAAGCCACTAAAGAGCACATTTAAAGGCGGAGCAGCGAAGCCCACACTGAGGATCTCCTCATATCTATGCCTATCCAGTGCATGCAGTCGCTGAGGTCGAAATCGGTCAGGAGAGATGTATATCTGAAATAATAGTTATGTTTAGAACCTACTAATATAGCTTATTTCAAGAACGCTTTAAAACAATCCGTGCCTTTTGCTTATAAACGATCAAATGCTTCCTTGTGAACGGCGTAAATTCTTGCAATGTCAAACAAACAACTCCTGTTTCAAAGTATTTTAGCGCGAACTTTGGAAATTTCCCCCAGTCGACTTTATTGCCTTTTACTAAAACTTAAGTGGAGTAAATACCATTTTAAAGTCCATTGATAAAAAGAACGGTCTCATTTCTGGAGGATTGATTGTACTCAATGTTCGGTCTTTGGTCGGTGATTGGCTTTGTTGTAAATCCGATTAGTTAGCTGTGGATTCATGTAAACCTAATTGTATAAAACATCAAATGCTCACGCTGTATTCCATTTTACATTACTGAGTCATGTAAGTTTGTCAGAAAATACCAAGATCTATATATACTCGTACTACCGAGACTCGTGTAAGATGGTCAAAAAGTACCAACATCAAAGTCATACTACCGACAATTACTTTTGACTATGCGAAAAATGTGGAAATCCGACGTTTCAAACTATCAGAATTGAAACTTTGGTTAATAAAATCGAGATTCAAGTTTTCGTAGAACTTTAATAAATAATCTGTTTTTAGACGACGTTGCCTCATAAAATCAAGGATTTTTGTATCCAAGAAAAGCTGCTGATCTACCTTGTTTGGGCACAAGAATGTAAATATTCAAATGTCAGCCGAAGGGTGTAGTTCCCAAGACTTTTCGTAGAATAAACCTTTTGCGCAATAAAAACATCTGATGTTATCGTTCGATTATTAAAGTTATTCTCCACATGGTGGCCGGTTAGAAAGTGTTATTTTATTTTATACAGGCTTTTGTAGTGTATTGGTTGCCGAGTGACAAAGCGCGAGCCCCGATATGTAAAGGTTTTGGTTTAAATTCAATTATCAAAATTCAAAGGTCAGCAAGCCATGGACCGCAGTATACTTGGCGTGAAACTTACGGACCACATTAGGAATACTATACTGCGCTCAAAAACAAAAATTGCTGACGTCACACAAAAAGCTGCCATGCTAAAGTGAGACTGGGCAGGACATGTCTGTCGCATGTCGGAGGAACAGGCCAAGGTAACTACCGAATGTCCCACAAAACCAGAAAACGTCGTCGCGGCAAACCAAAAAGAAGATGGCGGGACGACCTTGACTCCTATCTTAAAGATTCGGCACTTGTTGCTCAAGAGAGAACACGATAGAAAAAGGGTAGGAAGGGTACCTTGCAGTGGGACACTACAGCCTTATAATAATAAAGGGTAACCGAAGGTAAGGTAAGGTTGACCGTTTCCATGAGCCCAAGGTTGGAGGACATCTTTTATTTATAGGTCTTTATTTTTTAATTTTCTAATTATGTTTCCCTTTTTTTTCCAGTTAAATTAAGTTATGTTTCTTTTTGTTGTGTATACAGGGTTATTTGTAAAACATCAACAACCTCTCAGGACTAGGTAGCTAACATCATAAACAACAACATTTGTTCTACGACTTTTGATAATTTGACACATTTTACTGTGTGGATACCAATACACTACTTATAACTATGATTATTTACATATAATTTTACGCAAATATTGTTGCGAACAAATTACAATTTGAATAAAGACAAAGTGTTGAAAAAATTCCACGAGCGGGATTCGAACCCGCACCCCATGACATGCCGGGTCAGGTGCACTACCAACTATACCACGCCACGATATAGCCACGATGGCAACAAATAAACAACCTGACGAACTGACACCGATCCTTAAGATAACTTACAAAAAGACTAACCCAATAAATAAATAATACCTAAGATACTTACCTATATTCTAGATTGCATTATACAAATTTATTTAAAATGTAAATGTATAACCCCAAGGTTTTTAAAGCCCGAATGAATAGGTTGTATATGGGTAAGCTCGTTCCATCGTCGGCCTTTTCTTAGCCCTGGGGATTCGAATGAGGCTAAGAGCAATCCCATTTTGTAATAAAAATCTATAATTAATATTATAAAGCTGAAGAGTTTGTTTGTTTGTTTGTTTGTTTGTTTGTTTGTTTGAACGCACTAATCTCAGGAACTACTGGTTCGAATTGAAAAATTCTTTTTGTGTTGATTAGTCCATTTATTGAGGAAGGCTATAGGCTATATTACATTACGCTATGACTTATAGGAGTGGAACAGTCGCTAATTAACGCGGGTGAAACCGCAGGTCACAGCTAGTAAAAAATAAAAAACTAAATGTAAACTGTGCCGAAGGCACAACATATGATCACGTAGGTAACGTACCACTCTTAGGCAACATTGGCAATCATCAGAACGTGATGTAATTGCTGTGTAAACAATTTCTGATCGATTTCCTAATCCGTGACATTTCCAAAAATATAGCATTCACTCCCGCCACTATTTTTGTATTATATAAACTTTGTTATTTAATTTATTAAGTTAGTTCGAAGGTGAGAGTTAAATATATATCTACACTATCACCGCTGTTTATTTCCTCCGAAGTTCGCAATATAAAACAATTATATAGAAGCAGTTACGATTTGACAAAAGTAAATTGCACAAAACACACAGACAGCTAAAAATGTATGTATTGACACAGTTTCATGATACCTAAAAACATCTACAGTGACACAGTTTCAAACTTTAGAGACAAACATAACTTTTTAAACCATCATGGTCACATACATTAGAATAATAATCATTAACGGGATTATTAGATCGTTTTGTTTGCTCATAATCACCCACCCGCAATAACTTCAGTACCTTCATCTGTGATCATAGCGCATACAACTGTGTCGAATATCGGATACTCACACACAATAAAAACATGGTAATAATCCCGTTAATAATAATTATTCTAATTTAAAGACGAAATTGACCTCAAAACTATTACAAAATGTTACAAACTAACACGACGACCTCGTTGGTCGAGTGGCTTGCACACCGGTTTTCATGGTGTCGCTATCTCTGAGGTCCCGGGTTCGATCCCCGGTCGGATCAATTTAGAAATACCTGTTTTTCTATATTGTTTCGGGTCTGGGTGTTTCCTATGTATAATAAGTATGTATTTAAGTATATTAAGTATGTTTATCCATAACCATATAACGAGTTTCTTAAGGAAACTTTTCTTGGGACTAGATAATTGGTGTGATTGTAGGAAACATTTATTTATTTACATTTATAACACACAAGCTTATGTGATATTGTGACAAAGATAAACTAAACATGGCCAACAAGCGTATTGATATTAACGCTTCCGTGCTCCACTTAACGAGCCTCCTGAGCGCCTACTCGTCACCCACACTAACTTTATTTGAACACCACAACTCGCCATAATCGATACTTATTTGCTACTATTAGTTGTCAGTGCATTACCATGTAAAGTCGGCCAAAAATTACTCTTCCAGTTTTGACAGCGGACTTAATTGGCTAATGTCCAAAAGTGTAAAATTTTTTAACACTGAAGTTTTTAATACAGACTAGTAGTTGATTTAAAATTGTTTACATCCACAATAGTAAATGATTATTGTTTTTTTTAAGTGGCACTTTAACTAACATAGTTTTCAAATCATCTTTTAACTTTTTTCTGAAAGTGTGTAAACTCCGTTTGTCAAATTTTTAGATAAAAAATTTATGGCCTTTGTGTTATACTTTGAGTACTGTAAATTTGATTATTATGTGCTGTTGTTTCTCATAATGTAAGAAAAAAACATGCCATCTAGTAGAGAACTCCTAAAAAGGTGTACTATCATGCACGGCCCCTTAGGTATAAGCCCGCCTCAGGTATCTTTTAAATATTAATACGTGAAGCAAATACTTTGGACCCCTTTTTAAGCAAATTGCGCGCATGGAGAAGTGTGAGATTTGGTAAAGTTAAAGTTTATATGGAGTAGGTCTCACAAACGATAAAATATGATGTATAATATGTCTTACAAATACACTAAATTAAATCAACACTGTTATTTAATTTTTCAAAAATTTTATAATTAGAATAAGAGCGGCCGAAATCTATCAAAGCCAATCCAATCCAAACTCACATTCTATCTTTTTAATTTTTTCATTGCTTAGGATACAATCCCTGCAGCCTTATTAAAATATTGTTTCAAAAATGGAATCGGAGGAAACTAAGTAATAGGGGTTAATGACAAACACTTTTATTATTTTTTTTTATTATGTTTATTTTCACATTCAAATCGGAGGTGCTGTTTAGTTTAGGAATAATTTTAATTAATAATGTTTTTGTAATTTGTTCGCAACAAAATTTGCGTTAAAAATTATTAGAACATTTATAAATAGCTTGCTTACTTCTTAACTGATCTTTAATATTCGGAAAAATATTATGATCGGATGTTAGTGACGGTGGTTGTTGACATTGAATAGGCGCCTTTGGCTTTCAAAGTAAAAACTGTTGAATAATTTCGGTGGGCTGGTTAGAACCACGATAGCTCAATTAGAAGAGCACCTGACCCGGAATGTCAGAAGGGTGCAGGTTCAAATTCTGCTCGTGGAAATTTTTTCAACATTTATGTTTTTTTTACAACTATTTGAAGGTCCAAGAAGGCGGGTACTTAATTTTTTTTATTAGTTATTATTATTATCAGAATAATCTGAGGATATATTCTTCTTTGAAAACTAAAAAAAAATATATATGGGTATCGCTTTTTTGTGGATGCCGATTATAAAAATGACATCTGTATCGAAATTCAAGATGGCGGACATGATTTATAAAGGTATCGTTTTTATGGTTTTTGAGAGTGCCAATGTTATATGATTTCTATTTTGAGATCAAAAATGGCGGACGTGATATAAAAAAAAAGTCAATATGTGTTAGTATCGTTTTTAAGATTTTCATAGGTGCCAATTGTGAATATGACATCTATTTCGAGATCCAAGATGGCGGACGTGATCTTTTTCAAAAAAGTCAATATGTAAAAAAATCTTATGATTTTAATCTGTCAATGTCAAACACATAGTTTTTTTTTAATTGTCATGGCCATTGTTACCTACAAACCCTTCAGCCGAAATAGTAAACATCTTTTAATAAAAATTACGGTCGAATATCGACTACTGAGCGACCACTAGTCATACTTAAAAATCATAAAAGCATATTCGATATCAACATACTTATTATTACTATCAATGTTTCTTCACACAATAATATTAAGTAGTTACTAAGTAGAAATTGGGAAATAATGGAAATAAAGAAAAGAGAAAGAAAGGCAAAACAATGACATGCTTTCTTGTTAATAATGAGTATGTCCGTCCATAAGTAAATAATCAACGTAAAAAATTCTAGACAGAATTTGCCTTCTTAAAATAAAAATAAAATTACAATACTAGAGACCTAAACCGTCCAAAATTCAACAAAACAAAGTTGACACACAATTTTAAAAGGTTATTAAGTAATCTAAAGAACTCTTTGCTCCATAAAATTTTTATTTCCGTGTTATAAAAGCCTTTGATGTCAAAGAGTTGGTACAGAATTATAAGCTGTTCTTTTCTCGTTTCAATTTGCTAATTAATGAGAAAGATGCAATTGCTGTAAGTAGGTACTCGTACTTTGTTTAACGGAAATCTAGCTTATGGCCGGGAGCTTATTTTACAAGCGTTCTTTTTATTTAAGACACGACAAGACCAGACACAATTAGCTAAAAGTAGTATTTTTACAAGTTGAATAAAATATAATTTTGTGTCTAATAGATTTTCAAGTATGACTGAGCAAATGTGCTTTAAATGTTATAAGACAGAAAGTTATACTTTTTATATTGCACATCACAAAGATGAACGTAGAAAACATACGTTAGATTGTTCTAATAACAACAATACAGTCTTATCGCTTTAAAGCGATTTCTTACAGACAACCAGCCGAAAGCTGAGAGCTTAGGAACTTAAAATTTGAGGTGCAAACACTTGAAACATAATAATTGTTGATGATTACATTGTGTACAGGTTGGGCAGGTCCAATTTAATGACAAATTCATCAATGTTTAAACAAAATTGATGGTTTCTTTTGCGTACCTACAATTTTAGAATTAAATAATTGACAAACAAAATAAAAAAATGCGTATAGTTGGCCGCGCTAATTTTAAGATGGCCGTCTTCCTCGCTGCACCGTCTTCTCGGGTCGCGTCGTCATCCGTCGTCTGGCGTCGTGGTTGATAAGCGCAAACAATAATAAAGGTATACAAAGGCCACACTGAAAGTTCTTAGAGAATCAAAAACTGAACGAACTGGCAAGTTATTAAATCTTATCAAAATAGTGTCCATTCACATGAATACATTGCTGCATCCGATGGAACCACTGAGAAAAGCACTTTGCCCACTCGTCCTTAGGGGCCTTCTTCCTCGCCTTCCTTCCTTCACTTTAATTGGCAACTCCTCGGAAGGAAACACCCATTCAGCAGACCGTCTTTTAGTTTCAGGATCATAAAAGTAAATACTGCTTTCGTCACCCGTAAGTATGTCGAACACATCATTTGAGTCACCTCCGTTAAATCTTTGAACCATTTCACGGCACCAATCAACACGACGGAGTTTTTGGGCCTCTGTCAAATTATAAGGTATCTACCAGGCACAAAGCGTCCTGACCGCTAAATGTTCATGGAGAATTTTGTGCACTTGACTCATACCGATGCCTAAGTTTGTTCGAATCTGCTGATAAGTCACTCTGTTGTCAGTGTCTATCATACGCCTCACAATACTGATGTTATCTTCAGTCATCGCCGTAGAAGGCCGTCCCTCACGCAGATCATCGGTGAGATTAGTGCGACCACGTTTAAACCACTTGTAACCAGTGTCACGAGATGGGGCTTAAGCGTAAAATACCAATCGAACTCTATTATAAACTTTTTTGTTGACTTAAATGACATCGAAAGTCATAAAAAATAATTGCACGAAAATTTTCTCGCGTTAAATTCATGCTGACGTAACGCAGACAATTTTCAATTTGCCGCCAAGTCGTAAAACAAATGACAAATGAATAAAATACATACACATTAATAATAATAATTAATATTGGCAAAGAGTTTCATTTTCAAAATTTGAACTTATTTTTTTATTATATCGTTTGTAGCCAGTTCTAAAAACTTTCAGTGTCGCCCTCGTACCTAGTAAAATATTACGTTCGGTGTTAGCTATTTTATGTTTAATTTATACACAAATAAAAGTATGCATACAATGTAACAGGTATTATTATATACTTACTAGGATGGTCCCAACCTTAGATTATTGTTTGTACTGAGTTTGTATGAAATAATAATTTTTGAAGTGAAAACTTCTTTAGCGGCGTTGTGCACTTTTTTTGGAATGGGTAAAAAATGTTAAACTCGCGTCAGGACACGTGACCGTCAGGCGCGACTGTTTCAGGCAACGTTCGAAAGATGGCGCTGCTAGTTCTCCAAGCATGACTGTGCTTCTACAAATCTTATAAGGTTATCCCAGCTGCCGACAGATGGCTCTAAACTTCAATTATTTTTATCTCTTGTACGAACAAAACTATTACAATTTCTGATATTATAGAAAATATACAAAAAATGAATGACAGGGTTTGTATGTACGATCAAAGAGAACTTTTTTATTTTGATAGCTATAGAAATGCCAAAACGACTTCTTCTTTGGTGTGCATGAATCTTTGAAATGTCTACTGTATACCTACTATTTAGAAAGGACTATATTATGCTACTATAGGCATATATTAACACTACTATATGCATATATGAATATATTACCGAAAAAAGCAACGCGACTTATAGTTGCGGTTGATAAAATAGAATAGAATATTTTATTTGCTAAGAATATGGTTGGTATTACAAAAAGTTGGTCATATTTTCATGTAGACATGCAAAGTTTATAATAATAACTTTTTAATGTAATATAAATTGTCATGTTTGTGTACGATAGCCCAATAAATAAATATTGTATTCTACCACATAAATGAGAGTACTTTTATACTGATAATTAAAGCAATTCGTGCAAAATTATTCCCTAACCATTCCAAAATATCAAAAATGCACAACGTTAATATTCAAGTTTTCACTTCTGCCGGCACTCCCAGAGTGCAACCAGTCGGTTTTTTTTATGTAACAGTATTTGTAAGACATTATCTTGAAGAAAAGTAAACGTGTTTTTATTTCGTAAAAACATCGATTGACTATCGATACATAAAAGCAACAATGTTGGTTGATTGATTGGTCTGTGTTATGGTTCTCGAATGCAAAATAAAACATTGGGTCAAATGTTGAAATGAAATATAATGAAAATATTCTTTATTGTACACCATACAAAGACATACAGAGGACAATAAATCAAATCAAATCAAATCAAATCAAATCAAATCTTTATTGCTGACTAAATGTATAAAAAGGTGTTACATTTTTAAAGGAACTTAAAACTTAGTAGCTCTTTTCGGACACGATAAAATTGTTTATAGAGAGCTCCCTTGTATTATAAATTCTAATTTTAATATTTTAACTGCTTAAACAGTTAAAATATTAAAATTAGAATTTATAATACAAGTAGTAAATAGTGCAAATGGCGGCCTTATCGCTACAACCAACTTCTTCCAGGCAATTCTCGTTCTCCATGTTCTCAATTATGTTGAACTAGACAGAAATAAGTAAGAAATGTACAGCTTGTGGTGTTTTCAGTAAAGTAAGCTGTATAATTGTAACGTTGTATGGTCTCAAGGGACCTTTTGGTTAGTTTGGCTTGGAACCTAATTGTTTATCTGTCAAACTGTGCCCACTTATTTGGTGACGTCATCGTCAGTAGGTTGGGCGGTGACAAATGGGTTATTAGAATAGTTCACGATTATCAGAACTTGGCGTCATACCGATTATAGTGAATACCGGTTGACTTTTTTATCAGCGTCCAAACCTTCTAAGATGACTCCCGTGATACAAACGAACAACTCTTACTATTGGATCAACTCCCTAACTCGTAAATAAAATTCAACTGTTCCATACAAAACATCAATATTCATTCAATGTATGGAACAGCTGAATTTTATTTTCGAGTTAGAGATTTGGTCCAATAGTAAGAGTTGTTCGTTTATATCACGGGAGTCATCTCAGAAGGTTTGGACGGTGATAAAAAAGTCAACCGGTATAAAACTCAAAATATTGATATTCAAGATGCGTTATTCTAGTCTAGACTACAATGATTAAGCTTTTGTAAGTCTGTAGACTTACGTACAGGGCGTATAGACGCCTGTACATTAACTTATCCAAAACTGACCAATTTCTTCAATACATTTTCGACCATATGCTTTATGCATAAAGTTGAAAGTCTATTGAGGAAATTTGACAGTTTGTGGTAGGTTCACGTGCCGGCGTGTGTACATTATTCTGGGCACTTTAAACTGAGAATAACCAGCAAATATTTCAACAAGGGGATTTGTTTTTTCGCTTTCTTTTATAGCGTAAAAAATCTGAAAATGCGTTCCCCTGAAACAAAGAAGGTCACATTCCATTAAAAAAAAAGTAAACAGATTTTTAAAACTTATATTGCTGAGAATTTTGTTATAAATTGGCAAATGAATTGTGTGTAAAACATTATAGAACCCCTTGTTCTCCTGCCCGCACCCCGTGCAATGTAAAATACAAAGGGTAATATCAGATTGCCCGAAAACCACATGGCAGTATTCATAATGTCTAGGCAATGTTATAAATAAGGAAATTCAAATTCAAATGATTTATTTCGCCTATAAGTAACTTGTCATTATTTATACTGTCCGGGCATTATGAAAAATGCCCCAATTTATTACTTGGTCCCCAACATATCTATTGTATTTAAATTTCAATGACACTGTTTTTATGAGCCCTACAAACAGATTTTCCAAATACTTACGTTTACGGATTGGACCTTAATCGGTAGACACAGTTTTGTTGAAAAACAAAATTACTAATTACCAATTTCATTAGTCTTTCGTAACTATTTCGAAAATGTAAATAAAGTCATTCACAATAAGCTCATCGAAGTAATCGTATCTTGGTCGCGATGGTCAGATCTATAACCGTAGTCATGTGCGTGATGTTACATCGATATCGATATATTGGCAGGATTGACCGCCGTGACGTCGCGGATGGGGACCGCGTCAATCCAGAATTGTTAGATCGCGCGATGCGGCTAATCCAGCTGCAGAACCTAGACCGCATTTACTCCTACCACACCCGACCAAGGTACGATAGTCGATGTGCCGACCATTATCGATATATTGCACCGCACAACACTAGCATTGAATGTTTGCATGTCCATAGAAATGTAGCCTGAAACTATATGAAAATGTACCAACACTAGTAGGATAGCACACTAAATGTTGTTTGTAGATTAATCTTAAATTATACTCTCAATTAAAAGTCCTGAGTCACTTACTGACTCGTCGACGAACAGTCCAAGCTCTTGCATCTAGGATATTTTTAATAAGATTAAAATAAGTTGCAAGATAAAAATATGTTTGGTATTCAACTTGGTATCTATATATTAATACGTGAAGCAAAAACTTTGTACCTCTTTTTAAGAAAATTGCGTGGACGGAGGAGTATGAAAATTCGCACACTTATAGTTTATATAGAGAAGGATTACAGAATGTTAATACTTTTTTTAATTATGCATAAAAAATACATAAGTAATTCAAATTTCAATTTTCAAAATTATTTATTCAGTTTAGGCTACAAAAAGCTCTTATGAACGTCATTATGCCATCGGTTCGTAAGTCTACTCTGGGCGGGAGACCTTGTACTGACAAGAACCGGCAATAGACTCAGCAAGTGTCAAGCTCTTTTCTCCCTTACAGCGTCAAAAATATTGGAAAATGCCCTATCATAAAAGGACACTTTCCATCACAAACAAACACACAAAAAAGGACAATCACAACACCCAAAAATACAACAAAAAAAAAATCTAAGTTTGCAAAAATTACATCAGGTACCTACCAATTTCAATTTTCACAATGTCATATAGAGTTGTTTATCGATAGTCCACTATCGCTAAACTATCGATAGACTATCGATAGTTGACGTCATAACAATAGTATCGATAGCCTATCGATAGTATCGATAGTATCGATACTATCGATATCACAAATTAACTAATACTATTGATAAGAAGCAATACTATCGATAGTATCGATACTATTGCATCACAATACTATCGATAGTATCGATAGTATCGATTTTTTTAAAGTAATACTATCGATACTATCGATACTATCGATAGTATTGATGTATTAAATTGCTAATACTATCAATACTATCGATAGTTTTAAAAACTATCGATAGTATTACACTATCGATAGTTTAAAAGCAGCCGATAGTATCGTTTCCCAATTACAGTTTAAGAGCTATCAGCTTCCTTTTGAAAATGTATCCACATCGCTAATTTTCTTTTCTCTATTTTAACTTCACCAAACTTTTTTAAAGTAGGTATCTTTGAATTTGGTAACTTTTTGAATTTAGGCAATATTAACCCGCTCGTAGAGTCTGGCCAACGAAAGCTGAACCTCGTAGTTATTTGATTGGCAACAATTTGTCTCTATGTTTGCTTATCAGAGGTATCTATAGTATCGATATACTACTACTATCGATAGTATTGATAGTATTAGCGATTTAAGACATCAATACTATCGATACTATCGATAGTATCGATAGTATTACTTAAAAAGAATCGATACTATCGATACTATCGATAGTATTGTGATGCAATAGTATCGATACTATCGATAGTATTGCTTCTTATCAATAGTATTACTTAATTTGTACTATCGATAGTATCGATACTATCGATACTATCGATACTATCGATAGCACTATCGATATTGTTACTAGTTTTCGAGGTCAACTATCGATAGCGAAACTATCGATAGTTATGCAACTCTAATGTCATACAGTACTAATAGAAGTCAAAAATTGTCTAAGAAAAACAAAGTTAAAGTATGTATTAGACACACACGCATATAAACTTTTAAAAAAAATTTCAAAAATGGAAGAGGAGCGGCCGAAATCTGTCAATGCCAATCCAAACTCACATTCTATGTTTTTTAATTTTTCATTGCTTAGGATACAATCCGTGCAGCCTTAATAAAATTACGGACGAATTTCGACCACTGGGCGACCACTAGTTGTTAGGAATTGTTTTAAGATATCTGTGATGCGTACATTGTTTTAAAGGTTAAACATTATTGACATCCACGGGTCCACGGCACTAAAACACAATTTACAAGATCCCATAAAGGTTCATGCTCATAAACAGACATGTAAATAATTCGACTACGATTCTGCTACGAATTCTTCTACGGTTTGCTACGAACTCTACTACGGTTCTGCTACGGAAACTGCTACAGTTGCTGCACGTTCGTTCGCAAATTTCTTGAAATGGCGAATGTTTGTAAAAAGGTTGTTATCCGTTATGTTCGCGCACCTAGTACGCTACGTGCTCCTGCTTATGCTCCTGGTAATTGGTACACTTTATCTATTTTCTTAATGACTCTCGGTAAACTTCGTGTTTCGGCTGTCGTCAGATTTTTATCAGTTATAGAATATATAGAGTAATTACTACTACTATTAATTGACTGAATGAAGGGAAATACTATTGTGTCACACATACTTAATTGGGTTACGTTTTATAGTTTTACAGTTCTGTACAGTTCACACAAAAAATCAAAACAAAACAAAAATAAAGTACGTTGTTCTGAATTCTAATTGTTATACATGATAATTTTAATAATTAATGGACATGGATATTAATATTTGGTTGCATTCAGAAATGCGATAATCACCGAGAGATATTCAGAAAATAAAAGCACTGTACAATGGAGCGTTCAATGTTGCACTACTGCAGCATGCAATCCGCGCCGTGTCGGTTTTTATGAAAGAGAGTGAGTAGCGTCTGCATTGGAGCAGTTGCAGAAACGCGTAGCGTAATAGATTCGCGAACATAGTGGATCCCCACCTTTAGGTGTTAACACAAAAAGGTATTTTTCACCGTCATTTGCCGTTCAATTAACTGACCTATAAAGGGAGAAAATCTAAAAATAATACGATATAATAATTCGGCGTCAAACAACAGCTCGTGAAGTGAAATTTATTTAGAAGGTGTATTCTGTTAAGTTGATTTTTTTCTAAAGTAAACTTATGAATTATATGAATAAATGTATAATATTTGTCTACAGGTTTGGGAAGCGCTCCGAGGCGATCTCCAACTGGGCTAAGGACGTGGAGGTAACTATAACCGACTAATTACGAATCTTAATCTAAGAAACTTGAGATTTGGCAGCGGTAGTCTGTAACTTAAAGTTTTGCTGACAAATATACGGGCGGGTATCAGAACTATATCATAAATCTAAAATAACCCATGGCCTAATCTTACCATACTCATCGTGTTCATAGTAATAATTTAAACCTCTTCCATAGTCTAGTTAGATAGCAGGTTTCAGACCCAAAGCTGGAATATATTGAATAATAAAAAAATACAGATCTATATATAAAATGATGTATATATGGTACGGCGAGAAAGACCACAAAATGGTGGCGCGGGTAATGTTCTGCTATTTAGTGGACTGTATTATTTTGTTGCCGTTATACTAGGCTAGGACGTATCGAACGGCGACGGTTGGCTACAAGGTCAATAGGTAAGCCGTTCGAGGAGATGGAAACATGACGTACCTTTGATCAGCGAAGGGCAGGCGCCACGTGTGCGGCGGGCGGCCGAGCAGTCGGAACCAATCGAAATGGAGATCTCCTCTAAGTGCGAATGAAAGCAGCCGCTTCTTTCAGACGTTGTCAGTGCATTAAGTTTGCGATTGCAGCCGCAGCGCTAGTTGGCGTTCCATATTGCGGTCTATTAAGGTATTGGAGGGGATGGGTATAGGAAGCTAGTATAGCCCCAAACTACCTATAGCGCAGCAAATTTAAGTCACCAACTGGCGCAACCTTTATTTATTTCATGGCGCAATTTTTATTTATTTCATTTGAATTATAAAATACTACAGAAAGATTTTTGAAAGATTAGATACAAACAATCTTTAATTAAAGACATTTTGTTTTTTTTTGCATTTATAAATTGAACAAGTTATTAATATACTGACAATAAAGTTGAAGGGCGGTTGAGGTGAGCCAAAATAGCTTTCCACGACTAAAAATACATTTCTCGAAACACAGCATTGTTTATTAATTAATTACGTAATCTTGTTCTGTTCAGTACAGTTAAGACACATCAAAAACTTGTTTACTAACAACCATCCCAGCGATTAATGTAATTAACATTTCTGCTTCTAACAATAGAGTCATTGCGGAATAATTATATCAGACAGTACAAATTGAAATGTAAAAATTTATAATAAATAATTGTATCTAAAGTATGTACCTACATACATGTAAGTTCTTTCTTATTTATTTGTTTATTCATTAATTGCATGTCACATACAATTTTTAAATGGTATATAACAACAGCATACATGTGACGCCCTGCAAAAGCAAAGAAATGTCAGAGCAGAGGGTTTTCTATTTCATAAATTATAATCGGTAATATTTTGTTTTATAATTTGGGTACAAACGAGTATGTTATGGACCAAGTAATAAATTGGGCATTTTTATAATGCCTGGGCATAATGAATAATGACAAGCTACTTAGGGCGAAGTAAATAATTATAATTTGAACTTCCTTATTTATCACTTTGCCTAGACATTATGGATATTGCCATGTGGTTTTCGGGCAATCTGATAATGCCCTGTGTATTTTACATTGCACGTGGTGCGGGGAGGAGAACAAGAGGTTCTATACACACAATTCATTTGCCAATTTCATTCCACAAGCAACATTTTGTCAACATGAGTATTTTTAAACAATACAAGTTTGTTTCTGGCGCTTCGTTTTGGTCACTGATCTGACCTAACCTAACCACTCCAAACCTTACCAATCACTTTTCTGCTCTTTGAGACCCCCTAATGGGGGGCTGCACCCCCCATCCCCCAGCTCTCCGTTCTTCCTGGCCGGAATACTGGCCAAGTAACCATTATATTCAATTAAAATTTATTAATAGATTTTTGTCTATTTCACGTATATGTGATAAATTTGACGTTATTACACAATAACGTCAAATTTATCACATATAAAAAAACAATAATAAAACATGGTTTTAATGACTCTGCCCCATAGATGACAAACATTATAAATAATGCCCGGACGATTTGATTATTTCAATAGTTGTAGTCAAACTGCCCTCTCATTTTGGGCATTATTCAAACTGCGTGGGCATTTTTTATAATGGCCTATTAACACATACATAAAGTAACTGATAAGTTAACAGGAGTTACACTAATGTATCGACTCGTATTTTTAGTTTCCCTTTATAATTGTAAGTTTTAACCTAATTATTATGTTGGTGGACACCAATAAACGTGTAATTTATTCATTTAAATGAATTACGTATCTAAAATAAATGTATTTACATATTATTTTATCATCATGCGAGCAACTGCGTACGTTCCATTTCACGCGTATTATAGTATCTTTTGGTCTTGCAGTGTATTGCTAAAGATGGGATTAAATAGCCTATATGATGGGATCTCAGCTATTTATTCGTTACAGACAGAATATAATATTAACACAAGTAGACGCGTATAAACTTGTTTATTGTAATCTGCGTGTGTGAGTGTTTGCGTTATCTTTAGAAAGTAAGTAAGTCGTTACCAAATTAAATCTTTCCGAAAGGGAATTGATCAAAGTAAAATCTAATTGTATTATGTGACTTAATAGTATTTTGTAAAGTTTATTTGCAGTAGAAGTCTACTAGGTAGTTAATTTGGATTAAAAAAAACAGTAATCATGTTATTCGTCTGAAGTTAAGTTAATTTTGTTAACGGCCCTGTTTAAATTAATTACGAAGTTCACTTGTGTATAAGAACAAAATCTAATTAGCTAAAAGTAGGTGCTATCCTTCTGAGAATTTTACTAAGCAGGTCTTTGACATAGACTACTATGATTTTTTATAAATTAATATAATATTTAATTATAGGCATCTTTGGTGGCACATTTTGTATAGCTGTACTAATGAAATAACTATTCTTTTAATTAAGGGTAGTAGGCAAATCTATTTTTTCGTTATTATTAAAAGAATAATAACTGCTGCCTGTGGAGGTTTGGTGCTTCTGACTACTCACTTTTTAGTTTCGTTATTGAAATCCTACAAACTACTTAAACAATCTGCTATCAAAACGTGTGTTCATTATAATAGTCAAGTTGATGTTCCAATTAAAAAAAAACATCGTATATTGCTTAGAATAATATCTATGCTGAAATATGGTAGTACTTCAATTTCATCGTAAAATGAATTGAGCAATATTTTTCCCGAAACAGAAAAACTAAACAGTGCAGAAGTTGCGTTTTATTGACTACTAAAAGCTTTTGAAAAAGGTAATTTTACGTTTAATTCACATGATTATAAATCGATATCACTAACAAATGTTTAACTAGTTTAGTCCCCTGTACCATGTGCAGTTGGCAAGAAAAGTAAGTGAACACTTTTGTACTATAAATAAAATGCTTTACATTATTGGGGTTGCTTTGATAAGTTAAGAGTCTTTTGTTGCTGGAATAGAATATAATAAAATGTAATTGGTCGTATTTTGAAATTAAAACACAAAAATATTTACGATTACTCAACATAGCGATTAAGTACGGGCATAATTAATTTTTATACAAATCGATGTTATTTAGAAATATACTTAAGAAAGTTTTTTTGTTTATATAATTTTTAACGCAAATTTTGTTGCGAACAAATTACAAAAACACGAATGTGGGGAAATCAATTGGGAGAGCACCTGACCCGGTATGTCAGAAGGGTGCAGGTTCAAATCCTGCTCGTGGAAATTTTTTCAACATTTGTGTTTTTTTTTTAAATATACTTAAGAGTTCAGACGAAAATAGTCTGTAGCTAAATAAAATACGAATGCCCAACTTAAGTGAAATGACTTGTTAGAAATGACATTTCTAACTATGTACTCGCGTTTACTTAATACATTAGTTTTAATTTGAAAAAAGACAAAGCGTTGAAAATATTCCACGAGCGGGATTCGAACCCGCTCCTCATGACATGCCGGGTCAGGTTTTTTCAAATTGTAATTTGTTCGCAACAATATTTGCGTAAAATTATATGTATAATACATTAGTTTTGATTAATGTTCATCCTGACGTTTTGACGTCAAAGTTGTTTCATTTCAATGTGTAGTGTTTGCGTAACATTTTAGAAAACAATATAACTTGTTAGGTTAGAAGTCTTGAGCGAATCCAATATAGAAAAGCGCCTGCTTAGTGAAAGCCTATAAACCTAGGCTTTCATTTATGCTGCGATATGAAGGAGTCTTGAAGTTTATGCCAATATCACCCCTTTCTTAGGTTTATACCTGTTTTCATTGCCTCTTATGTCCTTACTATTGGTTTTAGAATTTTATTGAAGTATGTAAATGGGGCTCTTTGATTGTTCTTTATATTCTTAATAATATTCATGTTTAGCCTTGGCACGCCAATGTCATGGCATGAGCTGAGTGTACGCTATGCACTCAGCTCATATGTAATATAGCTGAGTGGTGACGATTTCGGTTGCAATATAAAATTGTAAAATGTCCAAAGTTGTTTTATATGCTCCGAAAAAAATAATGTTCATTTTATTTATTTTTTATGTTTTTAAACACACGTAGAAAAGGCGCACAGGGCGGTTTACAAATATGCTATTTAATTCCGCAAACTTATTCGACTTCGCTCTCTCCCACTAGCTATAATGCACATGCAATAGTAGTAATCTATACTAATATTATTAAGAGGAAACCTTTGTATTTTTATATGTATGTATGTATGTATGTATGTATGTTTGTAACGAATAAACTCAAAAACTACTGAACCGATTTAAAAAATTATTTCACCATTAGAATGCTACATTAGCGCTGAGTAACATAGGTTATATTAAAACAAATAATTAAATAATGTACTAAAAACGACAATTAAATTTTCCAATACAAAATGATTTGTTTGTTTTGTTGTCATGGAAACCATTGATATATATTTAACTCAATGATGGAAACTGTCAAAGCGGTACAAAGTCCGCCGGGTCAGCTAGTAATAAGTAAGTAAGCAAACGTGCAAATCAAACTGATATTCAAACGTAATACATGATTCCATTTATGGTAGATATAGTTAACATCAATTTGAATGTAAAGAAAGCTAAAAGCAAGCTTGAAAATAGGTAAACCAAATGAGATTAAAATAGAATTAACTTTAAAAGATATTATTGGACAAGTTTGGTATCGTTAAGCAAATCTAGATCTGGTTTGTAGCTAAATAAATAAACTAGCTTAGAATCTGATTAGCTAGAGTGCCTAGTACATACTTGTTTTATTCAATGATCGACTGAGTTAACGGTAACGAATTTTTTAGGAGCTCGATGGCGCAGAAGTTAACGCGCCCGGTCTGCGAGTGCTGAGGTTAAGCAACAGGCCGGTCATCAGTGACCAAAAATATATCATCTCGAGCTCCTCCGTGCTTTGGAAGGCACGTAAAGCCGTTGGTCCCGGCTGTATTAGCAGTCGTTAACAACCACCAATCCGCACTGGGCACGTGTGGTGGTTTACGGTCCATTGCTCGTGCCCCAGCAGTGGGGACATAAAATGAGCTCATGATGATGATGATGATGATAATGAATTTTTTAGTTACTACTCGTATTTGTATGGGATCAAAGCAGTTATATGTTACTCGTAGTGGTTACACAAAAATGTTTTCTTAAGTTCACGCGAACGCTTAACATAGAAAAAGACACTTTTGGGTAATAAAATGGCGTTTAATTTTCTGCTGTAAACTATTTGATTTTATCCTGATTTTTGGCATCCTTTCTTCTTGTATCTTCATGTGACAAGTGCAAGTTACGGGGGTCAGTGCTCCGTAACTTCCATAATTCCATACAAATTGTAGTAAGGGGCCTTTGGCCAGTGCAACAAACAATGTGGGGACCTTCCCACCTCCACTCTGCCGGTCTGATACGGGTGTGTAGTATTTGGTGATGACGCCTTCTTACGATAGTTTCACTATCAACACCAGCTCATATTATGTCTCTCCTGCTGCAGCATGAGCCTTCCTTACATTGGGTCCTTACCTATGAAATTGGCGTTTTTTTCACACTCATTAATAAGTGTATTACTTCTAAAACTCAATACCGGTTGTTAATATTATCATACACATTTTATTAAGACTATATTAGTTAGGCTTCAGTAATAACAATGATTTTTGATTTTGTGTCTTTATTGCCCAAATATTTTTTTTAAATTGACTTCTTTTTTTGTTAGCGGAATTGACCTTTTGTTTCAATGTAGCTTTGAAGGTACTTGTTTTTTTTTTCTTTTTAGGGTCTGCTATATTTAGCTAGTGAAACAAACACACTGCCCTACAATTTTTATAGTGTTGACCTAAGTAGATGCTAAGAAAATTGAAAAAAATGTTATTATGAAAAATAAATTTTATAAAAAATCTTCATACAAAACACCAATTTCATAGGTAAGGACCTAATATATGGATAGGTAGAACGAGCCATAAACCACCACGCGGGCCCAGTGCGGGCAACATGCAACCAACAGTAAGGGACCAAGTCTGTGAGCGTAATAAGTACTTATAAGGTAGCGTTACCCACGGTTCATGTGTACAATGTAACCAATTATGTACCTTTAATTAACTCGTTATAATTATGATAGCAGTCCCCTTTAATTGTTAATTCTCCTTGATGTAATACTTCTTCCCGTCTGTTAATTAATTTGTAACATTTCGGAACGGATTTGAGAGTATTACGTTTTGAATGATAATATTGGGTCCTTACCTATGAAATTGACGTTTTTTTCTCACTTATTTATAGGTGTACCTATTACTTCTAAAAGTCAACACCGGTTGTTAATATTATTATACACTTTTAATTAGGACTATGTTACTTAGGCTTCAGTAATAACAATGATTATTCATTTTGTGTCTTTTACGCCTAATTTTTTTTTCACTGTATCTTTGAAGGGACTTCATTTTTTTTCTTTTTAATGTCTGTTATATTTTGCTAGTGAAACAAACACACTTCTCTTTATTTTTTATAGTATTAACATAAGTAGATGCTAAGAAAATTAAAATAAAACGTTAGAATGAAAAATATAATAACACAAAAAATCTTCATTCAAAACGTCAATTTCATAGGTAAAGACCTAATATAAAACAGAAATGGTTTATTTGGAAAAACGGAGTATTATATTTTAGAGCTTTGTATTAAAGTACATTGGTAATTTTTTGTAACAAAATTAAAATCATTTTTTATAAATACCTACGTTTTTTAAATAAGATGTTACTTAATAGCGCACCTTAAAAGTTATAAGGAAATAATCATATTGATATTGGGTAACGTAGAATCTGAAAGACAAAATCAATGTTAAATAACAAGAATCAGATAAGAAAAGTCAAGCTACATAAAATAGGTACCTACATTATACGCAATTTGTTTTGACGCATTTAAATTTGGAGTGTTAAAAAACATATGCAACCGTCTGTTGCCATAAACCCACGTTTTGTTCAACACCTCATTTCACTAAGTATTTCTATAACTAAAGATATCGGATAGCGCAAAGATTAAAGTAGCAGCATCACCTTGAGCACAAATGAAAAATGTGTATCAGTCACAATATGACAGGCGAGACATCTATCCCACATAATATTTGGGTGGGCGGGGTATTAATATTACACATAATAATATTTCGTAAAAATAACAGTTTGCACAAAATGTTAGTGACACAATTTTGTACTGCAGGTACAGTGTGACTTCATCATCAGTCTACAAGCGTTCGCTGCTGGGATTAAGCCTTTCTTTAAGAAAACGGAATGATCAGCTTAATATCCATGAATTACAGCGATGACTTGACCTCAATAATGGATGCCTTTGCTCAGCAGTTTTTTTTTTAATACTTCCTCCTCCAACATTATCGGAGCTATTTTAATCTAATTCTCTTTCGTTCCAGTTCTATCTCTTTTTCCTCTCGCACTTTCATGCCACATACTTCACATTCATACTTCATCTTTCATTCCTGGGCAGTGGGTGCTTTGCCTATTTTAATTTCTATTCTGTTTCTGTTTTAATTTTATTCTAGATACAATGTAGCGGGTAAATAAGTTTTTCAACATGTTATTCTTTCATCATAAATGGGAAAATACGGATTATGAAGGTTTTAAATTATTAGCATCTTATACTATCTTAGTTTCTAACATTTTAGTTCTCTTTTGGGACACTTACTTATTACATTCTTAATTAACACACTTAATTTTTTTTTATATTTCATTACTTCATCACCACATGATCAGCTGTTTTATGTCCCCACTGCTGCACTGAGTCTTATATATGGTTGTTAACGACCGCTATTGCAGCCGGGACCAACAGCTTCAAAAGCTTTCCCAAGCGCGGAGGAACTTGAGATGATACAGTTTTGGTCATCCATCCGATGACCGGCGTTTGCAAAATTTGCTTAACTTCAGCAATCGCGCTTGGTCTGCGCTATACTGCGTCATCGATTTCCTAGGGGTAGGTTCACAGGCTACTTACTTATTTTACTTTACTTTATTTACAGAAACCGGACTTACCCGCTTGGCTGTCGTACTCGAGGAGGAGATGAGGGGTGCAACAGTCTCCGGATCTTAATTAAAGTATAATCAATGTTAATGGTCACACACTATTGTACCGGACTCAATGTTAAAACCTTTTTATTAATAGCATTTCTCTGTGGTTATGTAACATTCGTTGTTTGTGGTTTCATCGTTCCAAATTTGAAATTGTCTTTCGTAATATCGAAAAGAGTTTAAATGCACAAAAAAAGTTTTCATCTCAATTAGAAGTCATTTGTTTCAAAACATCTTGTTAAAAATAAATCTTGCTTTACTTTGATGCTACGAAAGACATAAGTCATCATGCTAAAAATATACGTTAAAAATAACCTGGATGTAATATTTCTAGTCATTGTTATGTTGTACTTCTTTGTGACTGTATTGTGTATCATTGAAATCTTTCTATTTACTTTGATAGAATTAGTTATTCTAGTAAAATTGACTACCTAATTATTGTCACCATTTAGACCTATAAAAAATATGCCTAGTTGTAAAAATCAGAATGATGTATGAATAATTCAACTGTCCCTTCCCCAAATGAATTCTTAAAGCTGAATTGTAACTTTTGCAATATAAATCATTCATCCCTGTAATATTTTTGGCCTAACCAAAGTATTTGAATTTTATTGTTTTCGTAATATAATTCTCATATGATGAATTGTTCAATTCCATTATATATAATTAGTTAAAAAAGACATCGTATTGAACCAAAATAATTGTACTTTTACTGAATCAAATATCATTGTATCGTTATAAAATATAAGCAATTAAGAAAATGTAATTAGAAATTGTTGTTTAATTTGACAAAACGTCAAGGAAAATTCCCTACGACCTTAGGTAAGTACAGCTCATTATACTACCGTAAGATAATTTCAAAAGAGACTGAAATGGCACAGTAAACACAAAATAGGGAGACTGCAGAAGGTATGTTTTGTACATACGCATTAGAACAACGCCACCTTTTTTTGTGCCAATAAAGTACAAGGTAGAAAAAAAAGTACATTGTGTCAAAATAAAGTACGAATATTTATTTCGCTTAAAAACATACTTCTCATTGTTTTTGGCAACTTTTAACAAATGATTATCACTGCTAAATATCTGCACAGCAACTTTTTTGTGTGTTATATGTAAAAAGAATCCCAGAGAAATGAAATATGTGAAATAAAGTATTTTCGCATACTTTATTGTTCTCATAAAGTATAGAGCACAATTACCCGAAATAACGTACAATACTTTATAATAAAGTACGAGTGGCAATCCTAACTTAGACACGCACCAGCAGGCTGCGCTCGAACTAGTTTGAGATTCGGTGTCCGTGAAAGGGTCTTTTTTTATATGTCAAAGGAGCCAAACGAGCAGGCGGGTCACCTGATGGAAAATAATCACCGCCGCCCATGGACATCCGCAAAATCAAAGTAATCGCAGATGCGTTGCCGGCCTTGAGGAAGGAGTTGGATCTTGAGGAGGGAGTAGGGATTGGGAGGGGGGAGGGTGAGAGATGGACCTCCGGTACTTTCACTCACCGGACGAAACACAACAGCAACGAGTGCCATTGTTTCACGCCGATATTCTGTAAGACGCAGACGTAATACGCAGGTATTACGCCGGGCGAGCCGGCCCATTTCGTGCTGCAACGTAGCGTGGCTCTACCATTCAAAAATGTCTATATTTGCATTGCTCGAGCGCGGTATGTATGAATATTAAGCTTAGCTCCTGAGGTCTCCTTTTTTGTGCAGTTAACCCGAGTCAAGGTCCTATCCCACGCTGTAGATGCGCCCACGGATTTTTCATTCTTCGTATACGTTTTTTCATTCGTCGTATACGACTCGTAGAAGGAGAATCTATTAAGGTTAAAGGACTTACTCGATGTCAGCCCCTAGATAACGGTCAGAGACACGCTTGATAATGCTAGCCCCTAGAAAACCTCCGAAAATAGTTTGGTAACTGTGGTCACGCAGCATGAAGAACAATAAGCCAATTACCGCCCTCGACGCCGGCTGGTAATAAAATCGGTCCGTCAAACGAGGCGTGAAGAGTCGAGTTGTTGGCCGGTAGGGTGAGGGTGACTGATGCTGCGTTGTTTTGCGCTGCACCAGTTGTCTTCCCTTCTGGACTCCATTTTCACTTAACACCGGGTGGAGTGGAGACATTTGCCGTGCAAACTATCTAAAAATATATATATATATATCATATTAGCATCTTCATGTTTTGACATTCTTACTGAAGTTTGAAGATCAGTACACAAACATTCTTGCAGTCCCATGTAGCATCTTATAACTGACGATAGCTAAGTCCAGCCGATTGTTTGATGTCGTCCAGTATTTGCATTTCGGACGTTCTGGACCTCTTTCCCAGAATTCTGCTTTCGTGGATTCAAAAATTCAAAATTCAAAATCATTTATTCAGTTTAGGCTACAAATAGCTCTTATGAACGTCATTATGCCATCGGTTCGTAAGTCTACTCTGGGCGGGAGATCTTGTACTGAGAAGAACCGGCAAGAAACTCAGCAAGTGTCCAGATCTTTTCTCCCTTACATCGTCAAAAATATTGGAAAATGCCCTATCATAAAAGGACATTTTCCATCACAAATAAAAAAACACATAATATAAAGGACAATCACATGAGAAAAAAAAAATAGTTTGCAAAAACACCATTTACCAGTTAAATTTTTTACAATGTCATACAGTACTAGTAAAAGTCAAAACCTGTCTAAGAAAAAACAAAGTTAAACTATAGTTGATAATAATAAAATTAAGACAAGTATGCAAGAGCAGACCAGCCTCCACAGGCGGCACCCGTTCACGAGTATGACATAATGAATCAGCCATCGCTTCGCTCAACCATATTTTAGGGAATGTAAGGGATTAGCTGTGGAAACTCGTAAAACAATCCTCACTGCACGTGTCTGAAAAAGGCGACTTTGTGTCTCATATTATATTTTAGTACCTACACATTGTAGTATGACCGAGCTTTACTCGTTATTTTTTTATAATGTTTTCTAAAAATGAAAACTAGCTAAATCGATTTTTCGCCCTCGAAACCCCCTGCATACTAAATTTCATGAAAATCGTTGGAGCCGTTTCCGAGATTCAGATTATATATACAAGAATATATATACAAGAATTGCTCGTTTAAAGGTATTAGATGTAGGGTAAGAATGATATGAATATTTTCGAACTAAGTGGAGCATCATTACTGATTTTCATAAGCTAAACTTATCCTTAGGGTCTATAGGGGCATTTCAGCGAGTATTGGAAGAGTTATTCAAAATTCAAAATTCAAAATCATTTATTCAGTTTAGGCTACAAGTAGCTCTTATGAATGTCACTATGCCATCGGTTCATAAGTCTACTCTGGGCGGGAGATCTTGTACTGAGAAGAACCGGCAAGAAACTCAGCAAGTGTCCAGCTCTTTTCTCCCTTACAGCGTCAAAAATATTGGAAAATGCCCTATCATAGCAGGACACTTTCCATTACAATAAACACAAAAATTATAGAAGACAACCACAACATGTAAAAAAAACACAAAATAAAAAATATATGTTAACAAATTTGCATCAGGTTTGTGGTGATAAATAGGCACGTGCAAAGTTACTTACTTTCTTCGCTGATTTAGGTCTCTAAATTTGTGGTTTTGTGGTTTTATGTATCGATTAAAATAGTAGAAAGAAATTTGCTGACTCGTTTTTTTTGTCGCACCTCCAAAACATGGAATAGTTTGCCAGCACACGATTTCCCTCCTTCCTATGATATGGGGTCCTTCAAACGAGGTGTGAAGAGGCACCTTGTGGGCCTGCAGAGTGAGGATAACTGATGCTGCGTTGTTTTCACGCTGCACCAGTTGTCGTCGCATCTGGATTCCATATTCATTTAAGATCAGGTGAAATGGAGTCATTTGCCGTGCTACGTATAGAAAAAAAATAACTAAAAATGCAATATGTGTGTATAATATATATATGAATTGTAAGCATCGTTATATTTAATTCGATGGAATGCTTGAAAAAACATTCTTTGCCACCAAAGAAAAAGAGAATTTATCAATTGAACAATGAACTTGGTATACTTTGTCGCATCAAAGTTTGATTGTTCCGCTATTTGCCAAGTCATGTGTGAAAACAACTAAAAAGACAGAGGCAGGTAATTCCTTTCTTATGTAACTTTTGTTTGTTCGAAATGTGATTGAACATACTTTTTCCTCTGAAGTTAGACGTGATTTTGTCTAGAACTTTGTTTAGGTATTATTGCCGATATTTGTTTATTTAATATTCCAAACGTGCACGATGGTGTGAAGTTAAAGCGATATAGCTCTGACTGTGTCATTTTTGCTCGTTTTTTCAAAAGTACTTAGTAAATAAGTATATTTACATAATGATTATTTTGAGTTTCACTTTCACCTTATAAAAGCAGCAGAATTGAGGAGCGGAATCTGTTTGTGAGTACTATTATACCCGGTGCCTCCACCAATTATTAAGACCGGGGTAAATAATAAATGGCAAAGATAACTTGAGTTATATATTTTACTGAGACACGTATTACA
This sequence comes from Eudonia mercurella, assembly GCA_963082485.1. Lineage (NCBI taxonomy): Eukaryota > Metazoa > Arthropoda > Insecta > Lepidoptera > Crambidae > Eudonia > Eudonia mercurella. Next base: position 16,838,434 of record OY720031.1, on the reverse strand, counting down.
AATCAGCCCTAAGCTTCTCGGTAGGCTGTCACCGAATCCCTCTTCTTCATTTGTTTCATTCTAGATTTATTATCTTCTTATTTTCAAACTCAGATCACGTCGTGTGACATACGAGTATAGTGCACGGAGCAAGTAGTCCCGATCACTACAGTACAGTCTAGTGTAGTATAATTTACTTAGGTACAAAATTTTAAGAAAGACTTACCTACGTGGCCCTAATATTTTGAAAGGAATACGTTTCTCCATCATCTTATTATCAGCTATATAGGTCTCACAGTCCCACAGCTGGGCTCAGGCCTTCCCACTTTGACAACAAATGCATTTGAAGCTCAGACTTTAACCTACTACGCTAGCCCAGTGCGCATTGGGCATTGCACCATCATTCACTTCATCATCATTTCGTTCAACAAACAGTTGTAATTTTAAAAGGGTTTTCTCTTTTATTTTAATTGAATAGAGTTCAATATTCAGTGGCACCAGGCTATTGCGTTCAACATCAGCCTATTTTAGCCCACAGCTGGACATTATGCCTCTCCCTCTCACACCACTAAGCACGATCATCATCATCTCAGCCAAAAGACGTCCACTGCTGCACAACAAGCACTATCCGCGGCTACTCTCAATTAAATCTTATGATATATTGCCTTCGAAAGGGTTAAATAAAAATATCTGTATGTAGGTTTTACCATTTTTATCTTTCCTAATAATAAGATCGGTGTCAGTACATCGAGGTATTACTTATAATGACTAGCTTACTATAAGCACAAACATATTTTAACTTACACAGGAGAGTTTTATACATTTTTAAATTGACGAAATCCTCCGCACAAGCACCTAGTTTCATACAACCGTACATTTACACGTTTTAAATAGTGCTTAAATGTTAATTTATTATATACAAAGTATCGTGCTAGTACAAAAAATCTTTTTAGTAATTATACATTTTTGGAGGCTTAGTAAGCCTGTACGTTCAGCCACGTCAAAACATAATTAGGTATGTAGACAATTATTTCAACAGTTTTTTTCAATCAAGATTTTAATTTTAAGAGAGGCAACTGATACACAGTACAGCTCAAGCTGTTAATAGTGGTAACGCACGGACTAATTTAAGCAATAGATAATGACCGGCTATCCTGTTACACCAGAAACGTCCTTTACAGCAAGAAAACTCTGTCACGTTATATCTTCAGCAGTGATTATTTTTGCTTACATGCAAAGGACACAAGTGGGGTTGGCATGTTCTGTTCAAACTCTCATCAGAATAAAACCCTCAAAATATTAGAAAATAAAAGCGCTTTAAGCATGAGACGGACTTATGGACTAAAGGCTATCGAGTGGTCTAGCCGATTTTCGTTCGCCATTTAGCAATACGACTAATAGAGGTTAATGCTGAAGAAATTAACTATGATTAATGATTAACAGCTCGAGCTGACCGTGCAAAGACGAACCTAACACAGACGATCAAGTAAAGTAGTCCTAATGCTTATGATAACATGTGTCTGATTTTAAAATTTACAGCAACTTGACGCCCAGTCATTTTTAGGGTTCACCGTTAGATTCCTATTACGTACCTTGTGCTGAGTGTGTGATAAAACTACTCGATCGAGTTAAAGTCATTTGTAAATTTGTACGGGATAAAAGCTTCCCACACCCATCCATGACCCATCAATGTAATAAGGTTGGATTTACAAGTTCATTATAATGTAGAGAGTTGTTGCTTTCTCGAAATCTGCTAAATCTCTCTCTCTCTGATTCTACATGAAGATTGTTTTGAACCGATGAGTTACTCATTAACAGGTATACCTTGGAAAAACCTAACTATTAAACTTACGAAATCTTAATACTGATCTTTCAGCCACACAATCAAACACACTTTATCCAAACTATTTTAAATTATTCTTCTTCTCTTTAAAATAAAAAATCTTCTCGACCATAAACGTTTTTAAATTCTAGGGATATTTTAGGACACAAGAGGGGATTTCTCTTTGAAAAGCTTTTCCTACTTTGTGATGTCTAAGACTGGATTGTATTACAACAACAGTCGGAAAGCATGTAGTAGCCAAAAAAAGGACAGAATCACGCATTCTCGCACGAATTTCTAAAGTCACTACAGAAACCTGATATTGAAAATCAATGACACATACTTCAATCTCATTTTGTATCGATTGTGTATTGTGTAGTTTGGTTTCGTTATGTAAAAAATCACATTAATTTTAATAGTATTTTGAAATTGCACTTCAAAATTATGTTTTTTTTTGGTAAATGTATTTGTTTTCGTTTCATGCGTCATTGATCATCAAAATCAAAACAAATTCATCTAGATAGCTACAGTAAGAGACTACGATTTACATACAATAGATACAGAAGACGATAGATTAGACGGATGGAAATTCTGGGGCATTAGCATTACATTACATCTATAGAACACTAGATTTCACCTATCAGTATTTTAGACACTAGGGGATAAATAATTAGCATCTAGAGAACATAAAAAAGAACTACCTACCAAGTAAGATCAAGTTAAGGACTAGATTTTGGCAACTCTCGACTTGTTAATTTAAATTTTTGAGGCTGTCCTCAGCGATTATAAGGAAGTATATAACTTTATAAGACAGAAACCAATTGAATCCAATCTTAAGATTGGATAGTTTGAGATATTTATAATTATCTGCTATTATCTAGCCAATCTAAAATGTTGCGATGGTAATGCTACAAACAATTATGTTGTCCAACCATTGCAAACTCTACGAAGCCAACTAATCAACTCGAACAATGTGTTTCGAGGGAGAAATACAATAGTATTTGAAACTTACTTCAGGCTTTGAGCAATTGGGCGTTAAAGATTCACACATCCACTGTAGGTAGTCACAGCGCAGTATCTTAATATTATCTTAATTTATTATTTACACACAAACTTATAATCCCATTAAATAATACAAAAAATAAGTGCAATTACATCATTCTAACAATCAACAATTATGTGCTTAGGAGATGCCGTGTCAGGTCAAGATTTAGTATTAACAAGTTCATTAATCATTACAGGTAGTGGCATGAGAGTGTTACAAAAATATTTACTGAAGTCTTTGTGTATTACCTTACATAATATTTAACAATTAAGTTTATAAAGAACGATTCTCGTTTTGTGTCACATTTGAAAGTTTTTGCGTTAGTACATTTAGCCTGTTGTGCACTTCTAACTTATCGTCTATTTTAGAAACGTCGGCATCGGAACCTTCTTTCAGTAGTTCCCAAAGGTTGTTTTTGTCCAATATTTCAAAACCACCTTTGTTCTCTGGCGCAATATCTGCCTTTATTGTTTCAGATAGCGTTTTTGATGTTTCTGATATCGGTGACGATGGTATTTTATGTATCTCTTTATTAATCGACTTTAAAGTTTTTATTGTTCGTTTTTCAGTATTGATGTTTTTTATTTTAGTTTTATTTACTAAAAATTCTGTTATGTGTGATTCATTCTTTTTGTTATCAATTTCTGTGTGATTCGATGCTGTACGAGGTTTTTTGATTTGTGTAATGGCTTTCGGTTTTTTAGTTCTGTAATGCATTGTTTTAATGTTGGTATTTGTGATGGTAACAATAGTGTGAGAAACCGTTGAGGTTTCTATATTATCTTTTAATACTTTCGTAGATTCAACAGGTAGTTCTTTCTGAGTCTCGTTAACTAATAATATGCTTGGTGTTGTTGTTACGTTGGAGTTTATGAATTCATGTGATTGAATTAAAGAAATATTTTTGACATCGAAATGGATTTCTGTGACCGAGTCCTTAGATCTCGTATTATTCTTTATTGTTGTCTTATCAGCTTGGTTGACGCGAAGTTTCGTAGAGTTGTTAGATTTAACTTTTTCAAACAATTTGTCGCCATAGGTTGCTTTTAGAGTACCTTTTCTTCTTGGTAAAGATTTCTTCTTATAATCTTCTTTCTTTGGAATAGATTTTGATAACATGACCTTTTGTACAATCAATTCACCATCATGTTTTGGTATTATGGGTATAATGTTTTCAATTTTTGACATATTTATCTCATTGGTTTTGAGAATAGATGTCGCAGTCGGTATGATTATTGGTTCATCTGCATTTCCTACCTTGTTGTTTAAAACATTTTCATTTAGTGTAGTTGCAGTATGAGTTTCTGTTATTATTGCTGCTTCCAATGGTCTTGAAGTAGATTCAGTAGCAGAGTATATCGTTGTATTGTCAATAACAGTTGTAGTTTTGATGTCTTCAGTTGATTTAACAAGGTCTTCAGTAGTGGTAGGAACCGTAGTAGTACTAGAAGTACTTAAAGCAGTAGTTGTTGTAGTTGCTTCTTCAGTTGGTTTAGGATCAGCTTTCCTGAACTCGTAATCCCTGCTACAAATACGTCCACATTCACAAATATTATCGATATTAGCTGTGGTTTGAAGGCTTGCAAGTTCAGTCTTGTCAAACCAGGTGATAAAATCGTCGTCAGTGATGCCTTTTAATAGTGGACTTCCTGGTCTCGCATGGAAGAATGTTTCAACAGCTAGATCTGGACGTGTAGAAGGATAAATTTTGGCGAATGCTGGACGAAGACTGGTGATAATAAACTTCGATCTTGCTTCGTATGTCACACAGACTGGACATGTTGAGCTGATCTGTAACAAAACAATTATTATAAATAAAGTAACATAGACACGTTTGTTTGTTTATTTTAAAAACCATTTGTTGTATCTGTAACCCCTCAAATTCAATTTAGTTAATAAAATTTTTAACTAGGCATAAGGTAGGTTTAATTAAATGAGAGTCTGTGAAAAACCACATGTAGGGCGGAGTGACCAGCAAAATGAGCGCTATAGTTTTATCTAGGTAATACTAGTTTTGACTCAATTATTATGTCTTAATGCTAAGAAGACTACTGATGAGCATAAATAATTTTTTTTAATAACATGCCAACGTAATGTTAAATTAGTCTAGACACTGAGTACTAAGGTGGAAGAATTATAAATTGAGCACAGTACTTACGTTAGCAAAAACGAACCACACCGATTCACCTCTTGACCCATAGTGCAAATCGGCGAAAGTGGCGCCATCCAGCACTACAGGGTTCACTGAGTGTAGCTCGTAGCCTGAGAATAATGAAGATTCCAGACGCAAAATACCAGAACGCTCCTTGCCCCTCCATCTATAAAATTTAATGGCCAATTAAAATTATGTGTTATAATAGCGGCAGACCAAAATTTGCTTTGAGAAGGACATCGGTAACAAAAAATATACTAAAAATCATTTTTTTAAGAATGTTAATGAAAGCAACAGTTCTTACGTTTTTTAAATCCCTCTTACGTTATTTTTTCCATCACGAATCTTTACTTTGCTCGACATTATTATTTAAACGCTTTAAGCATTGCACTACATACGATTTAATTTTCTAATACTTACTTAAAACACGTCTTTATTATCAAGGTAGGAAGGTTGCCTTGCAGCTCCTCGATGCTGCTCCGTTCCGGTCTTATCTCTTCAATGATGGCGGCTTGAATGTTCAGGAGAGCGTTTTCAGGCTTCGGTGTGTATGTGGAGTATGATATTGTACCCTGAAATATAGAAACAGAACGTATAGCTCCAAAAGCAAAGCATTATTTTATTTTTTATTCATTAAACTTGTATTCCTAATTTATTGAATGAATGATCCCTGGGCCACAGGGTCTGAAACTGGTGATTTTATCAACAGATCTTCTTTTGTTACTAAGCCATCAAAGAAGCATAGAACCCGCCTTATGATAAACGGCCATCACAACATATAACCGCTTGCGATACCAACGGTATCACCTACATAATGTCGATCCTTCTTATGCTTTCTTATGCTTTAGCATCATTGATGATCGACATTTTTCAGGCTTAAAAGCCTTGTAATATTACTGGACTAGAACACAAGAATACAAAACAATGAGTTTTGTGCCTATGTATTGATAATAAATGAAAAAAAAAAGTCCATTTTTAGGCAAGAGAAAATTCATTACGCACACCACTTTAGTAATAAATTCTCTCTCCTCTTCACTGCACACCCGGGTAGACGAAGATGGTTATATGGGACTCTCCCTCGCCCCCCTCAAGGTGGAAGGAGGGTAATCTCACGAAAAATTGCACTTCTCCTCCATGACGTCAGAATGATCCGGACCGTTATAAAGAATCATTCACAATCACTATGGATCTTTGCGCCAATGGAGTAATTAAGGCATTTGCCGAAATCTCTATAGGAGTCACTGCCTTCTTGTCCAAATCGAGAACATTTTAACGAAAGGCCAGTTCAAGAGCACCTGAATCGCGTTAGTATGTATGAGGAAATTAATGAGAGTAAGTAGATGAAGAGAAAGAGGTATGTGAGAATCGTAGTAAGTGGTAGGAAGTGGTCTGCCTACCCCAATGGGAGATAGGCATAATTGTATGTTTATATGTATGTGTTACCTGCACAGTGGCGCATCCAGCACCAGTGGCGTACACGAAAACCTTAGTGGGAAGACCAGGCAGCTGCAATGGTCTTGGCGGAGTCCTCGCTCTGAGCTCCAACGTGTCTGTCAGCTCCATGCCAGCGGTTGCCAAGGACACCGTTAGCGCTCGGTGTCTGTAAAAGTTAAATAAATTTTTAAGGAATAAGTGTGGTGGCGAAAAAAATCTAGACGAGTCCTTTGACCACCGGAAAAAACATTACAAATTAAAAATTGTCTCATTCACATACACTTAGCACTGGATGAGAGTAACCACCACTCCAAGTTAGGCCTCTGCTTATGTCCAGCAGTAGACGTGTGTAGGCTGATGATGATGATAATGATGATGATGATGATGATGCTGATGATAATGATGATGATGATGATGATGATGATGATGATGATGATGAATGTACTTAATAAAGTCCCACTTCTTCTTACCATTCAAAATTTTAACACGTCGACGACTATCTCATAGCCAGACACTATTGACATTTAATTATTGGTCAACTACTAAATATCTTTTATTTAAATATATATTAGAAGGCTGCAAACGAGCAGGCGGGTCACCTGATGGAGAGTAATGTGTGTTATTACAATTAAAACAGCTAAGTGCTGATTTGTGCACGATACAGAAAATTACCAAGACAAAGTGTTCTAACCTGACCTATCATTGGTAGCGCTGTAAGCTAGGCTGGGGTACCGCTGCAGCATAGTGGACGCACGGTAGTATAAGAACCTCACCGCTGTTATGTTCTCTGCTAAATCTAGTCTAGCGCTCGCTCTTGAAAATTACTTTAATAGAATAGCTGACTTACCTATCATGTGCGAGTGCAGCGTATTGCGCTGCAGCCTTTGTAGCGCTGTAAGCTAGGCTGGGGTGCCGCTGAAGCGTGGACGCGCGGTAGTATAGGAACCTCGCCGCTGCTTCGCCCTCGGCTAAAGCGCCTCTAGCGCACGCCGCGAGGAGCACTCGAACGCCTGCCACGTACTGCTCCATGGTAACTGCTTCTATAATTTGAAAGGATTTGTGAAATATCACAGAAATAAATACTAAACGGACCAATCGGCTCACGTTTATTTTACAGATTATTAAAACCTGATGTTTCGTGGCAGTCTCCCAGTGACCATAGACTTTGCAAAGGTTTCGAATTGTCAGAAAAAAAATGTAGGATAGTGGTGGTGGTAGTTTTCGATAGGCAACAGTCATCAACAATTTTATCCTGTAATTATGAAAACTAGAAGTCAGCAACTGATTTTAGTCTTTAGCAATAATTGAAAATAGACCAACAGCTTTCTAGCTGTCATCCCGTAAAATCTATATAAGGTCACTTATCAACTGTAAATATTTTGACAAAACATTTATTTATATCAGAGAAATAAGGCCCTTAGCATTAAAAAAAAAATCAGGCTAGTTTTTTTTTACTTTTCCTAACACAAAAATAGTAATATTTTTAAGAGCGGCCTCTCTGTCGGCTCTTTTGAATGAAACTAGGGGCACGTGTAAGCGGTGAAGGCATTGCGGCCTCTCTGTTTCGGCTCCTTTGAATTGAAACTACTGATAGCGCTTTATATTTATTTTAAATCTAAATGTTTTTTGGCGTTTTTCTTGAAAACTAGCTTATAAAAATTTAAAGTTTTTTCATAAAAATAGTTTATATTTATATGTTGTTGAATTTATCCTCAAAATATTTGCAGGTGATAAAATGTGACCTTATATATTATACGTGAAGCAAAAACTTTGTACCCCTTTCTACTAAAATTGCGCGGACAGAGGAGTTCGAATTATCGCACACTTATAGAGAAGGATTGCAGAATGATAATATTTTTTTTATTATGCATAAAAAATACATTAGATCAATAAAACAAACATTACACACCATCATACACCATGTATTTGACACACTCGCATAATATGTACTCTTTTCAAAAATTTAAAATGGAAGAGGAGCGGTCGATATCTGTCAATGCCAATCCAAACTCACATTCTATCTTTTTTAATTTTTCATTGCTTAGGATACAATCCATGCAGCTTTAATAAAATTACGGTCGAATTTCGACCACTAGTTTCAATAAAAATCTGTTACTTTTTCACGACGAAAAATATGATGACCACCCTATCTGTATAAAGTAATTAATAATTATTTTTTCTAAAAAAAATGTCTACAATTTATTAAACTCATTGCAGCCTAAAATACTATAATCGTGATTATTACCGTAGGATGTAGTCTTGATATTTCTGGAGGTTTCTTCAAGGAGCCAGTCAGCAGCGTCCTTTCTCGGCGCCGGCCAACCAAACTCGCCTTCCTCAGTCGTCGATGCATTTCTTAATATCACCAGAGCTTCGGGCACAATGGGGCTTCTGAAATATCAACCGAGAGTTTATATTAGAACTTGATGAAGCCGAAAAACGCTTACTATCAATACGCTAATGGTAAATAACTCTATCAAGATTACCTTAAAAAAAAATTGTGAGAGAATAATTCAATTTCAATCGCTACATTTTACAACAACTTTTCTAGTGTATTTTGTAATCGTCAATCGAAAATTATAAAGAGAAATAAATATTAAATAAAGAAATGGTGCAACTCGCTGTTAACAATACATAAACCAATAAAATTTTCTACATGTGATCTATAAAAGTATGTAAATCATAAGCATAATTTTCATCAAGCAATGCAACAAAAGAACGTATTTACCTAGCGAGAACAAGAGCTAAGACGGTTGCAGCTAAAGCCGCCGGTGAAGTCAAATTGTACAGATTCTTCTCCAAATAACTCTGTGATTTCTTCACGGTATTCGCATCCAGCTGAAACATTAATTATTTTATATTTTCTATTTTAATATAAGTTTCTGATAAAAAACTACTTCTCTTAACTTTTCTTTGGACTTTTTTTCTTTGAACGCAACACTTACCTGGTTCTCAACACCGACTTCGAGTAACGCTACCAAAGTTTCTGCGGTCACTTCAACAGTTCTCTCCCAATTTATTTCATCTTGAGTCATATTTCCATCTTTATCATAATAATAATATTCATTAACATCCACTTCCATTTCAGTACCATTGCTCTTTCTTATTTCAACTGGGTAGTAATCAACCTCTTTATCAGCGGGTAGTGGTGTGAAAGATCCATCTGCTCCTTGTCTGGATTGTATCCACTTTTTGATGTTGTGCAACAGATCCGGATCTATAGGGTAGTAGGATTGAATCTTGGTAAGAATCTCTAGAATTCTGACAGTGGAGAGATGGCTGCTCATAGCTGGGTGGTCGCTGAAGGAGTTGTCACTTTTACGGAAAGACAGAAGTACTTGGACCTGTAACAGAAAATTTGTTTAAAAATGTAAGATGTTTCAAGACAGTTACACAGGGATAAAGGTAAGTTTTCTATTTTAGAGAGTTCTTTTGCCTTTGAAAACCGCTTTGTCATTAACTAAATTGCAGTTTTTGAAAAAAAAAATTCAAAACATCTTTATAAAGTAGTTATCATACCTGCTCAGGTAACTTCTTCAATATTTTCTCTCGCTCAGAGTCTTCCACTAAATGTGGTATGTGTTCTAACGCCAGTAATGGAGCCAGACTTGCAGAAGCAGCTGACAGTTGGGAGTCCCTCCACACTTCAGTCCATTGTTCGGTGGAGTCGGTTTGCTGATTGTAAAGGGGTAGGTGTAGACCACCTGAGATCAATAGGGACCCACTAGCAGACCCCGGAACGACGCCTCGAGGTAGACCGAGTTCCAACACTTGCGAGAATCCTGCTTCCTCATTGAAGTTCCAGATTCTGAAATGGAGTAAGGACATTGAGTTATTTAGATATAGTTACAAATTATATTGTGTTATAAAACTGATTTAAATTAATGTTGTTTCTACTTCAAGAGGTAGAAATCTACCTACTTACCGAAACAAATGACCAGGGAAATAGAATTAAGATTTAGATTTTATTATATCGATTTTACACGTATATCAAAGTAAATATATTTTGCAAATGTATTGTGGTTAAGTAAATTAATTGACGTTATATAAAGCCCTGATGGGAATCGTACCTTAGGTCTTTTGGTCTACAACCTGACAGCCTTTCCTACCACAAAACGGGTTGTAAGGAGTGGTCACTTACCTAAAGTCAGCTTTTTCTCCCCACAACGCGCTGAATCCAACGTATTTAATCCTCATATCGGCAGCTAAAGGCCACACCAGCAGCCTCCTTTCCGACGGTGCAGCACCACGACCCACGGACAACCTCCCCCCTTCCCACCACACCCACCAGGCGCACCAAGCGTCTGTTCCGGCGCATTCTTCGTCACTTTCCGTCTGCTCTGCACTGGCTAAATGCACGTCGTATCCTGAAACACAAAAGATTTTCCGATGCATACATTTTGTTCGTGGGGTTTCTATCAAAAGGCTAGGTTTGTGACCCAGCAGTGGGGACGTAAAGTGAGCTGATGATGATGGTGATGGTGATGATAATGAAACACATTTTATTTTCAGTGCTAATAAAATAAAAAACACTTTAAGAATTGAAACGTTAAAAAAGGTTAACATTAGTACTCTACCAGATTAATAAAACTGTCATTGAAAAATTTCGCTAAGCTTGTGTTAAAAGTATTGGCAGTTTATTGTAACAATACAAAATGGATTATGCTATTTGAAAATATATGATAATATTTTAGGCAGACGACGTTAAAGGATCGTGACTAAAAATTTTATACGACATTCATGTCAGAATTGTAAGCTACCAGTTAAATTCGATTAAATAAGGTTTTCTTTTTTCAGTGACTCACCGTGCTTTCCTTTGGCTATCCATACTTTGCTTCTCTCGAAGACCACTCTGTACATTTCATCTGATGGTTCTCTTATAGCGGAAAGGGCTACATGAGCGGCGCCTTGAGCCCTCAGCTCCAACACCAGACCAGCTCTGTTTCTCGGTGCTGCCACCCATTGCCACTCCCATGAATTGCGTGATGATACCGCTAGGTGTTCTGCAAAAATGTTTTATAAACATTTTATGTCATATCCAAATAAAATAAAATATAAGTACACGATTTGAGTATGTGGTTTGTTTGGGTCGCATTATTGTACCCCAATGCTAAAGGAGCCCAAGAAAGACCAGTATCAGGTCGATGCCTGACATTGGCTGAGTTGGATTTCTATTGGGTATACCACAATACTTAGGTACTCTTATTATAAATTTTTAATTACTATTTTGTAATACTGGTAAATAAAAAAGCCGGATAAATTATTATTTTATTCTATTTCACCAAATGACAACCATGTTGTGAAATAGCACTATAATTTCAGTGTTTTAATAAATTTAGATAAACTTGTCATTGACTAAAAATGAAGTTCTATTTCATTGATAGTATTAATAACAGAAATAACGGTGATTTTTATGATTTAAAAAAATATAAAACTCATAATTTACTAAAAAGAAAGCACTACTACTATGTAACCCCTCGGGCAGGATGAACACACTGGTGGTCCTGAGTATGGTTAGCCATAATCTAGAGCAGCATTACTGCAATATTAATACGGTTGTGAAAACGCGACGCTGCTACACGCGTCTCGTTTTCACAGCCGCATCACAGAAGAGATATTAGCCGCATCAACACCACTACAATTCTGCTTTATATGCCCACCAGATAACGGACCCCACCAGCGATATAGCTGTATAGCAGATTCAACGAGAAAAAGAAAGACAGAAAATGGTCTAACCATTCGCGCAGAAGTAAGCGCTCTGTGTGTCACTCCTGTGCAATCCCTCAGGTAGGACGAGCACGCTGGCGGACCTGATGACGGACCCCACCAGGGTCTCGTTGTTGAACGACGTGTACGACACGGAGCAGTTGTCAGCGCTGTAGCCGGTTATTTCCACTGAAACAGACGTTAGTTTTGTTAAACCTGGAACTTGAATAAACGGCTCCTTCTGGAGCACGGAGGAGAACAACATAACTTTTAAGTTTTTGTTAAGTTTTTACCATTTTTTTAGGAGAGAGTTTGTTTTTGGTTCCAAACGGCCGTTACAGCTTCACAGGTTTCTTTTTGTGATCGAAACACCGTCATAGTATTTTTGGTTTGCATCACGTAGGCGTATCCCACTTCCCCACTAGATTCTCCGAGGAGTTCGTATCGGACCGATCGTCATTGTAATCAGACATTGCGAAAGTGGCTTAAGTTTCATGAAGACTACCCGAACTCGCTAACCAAACGCTAAAACCGTTGCGCCATTGATATTTTCAGATACAATAAGCGAACGTCCTAAAGTGCGGTTTATACAGTAATGACGTACCTACACCACGGACGTGATGCGACTATGTTTCCTGAATCCATATAAAGTCGCAAATATATAGGTAACTTACTTTTTATTTCATTTTAATAATTGTAATTATTATATTAAAAAAATCTGTAGAATATATTATTTCCGTTTCGCTTTTGCTGCTAAACCACAAATAATGCGGAGTCATGTATAACGGTATGCCTCCAGTGCAGCGCCAGCCCTAGGGTAGAGCGAGTGGAACGATCGATCTACGAGTAGGGTAGGCCTGGTGGCAAGGGGCGCTAAAATATATTCTCGATAACCCTTGATCTAGCTTGATCAAGGGCTAGGGCCAGCGTTGTGCCTGTGATGCCTTTACTAAGTAGTTTGCGTTACACCCAGTTAAAAAAATTCTTAAGGATCGGATGTTTAACTGATGTATGTACATTATGTATTTTTTAAAATTGTAAGATGTATATAATTACTATAAATGTATATAGTAATTGTAAAATGTTGATCCACAAAAAGTGAAAGTAATTAAGCTTCGCACAATGTAAACAGAAGGAGCGTAAAATAATGAAAATAGCAAAACAGAGCAACATCACGCACCAAGAGAGTTTCAATAATTCTTATTTCAATACAACTCCACAGCTCTCAAATCATAAATTGTTCTCGTAATCCAGGCCAACATAAAATTACTTTATTCTCCAGTGCTCCTTCCAACCTCGTTCCTGATGCAGCATTTTTATCTCTATTCTTTATGATTATGACAGCGCGAGTGGCGATTTGGTGCAATTTAAGAGCGGTTACGGCCAATAAAGGGTTGCCGTATTGTTTTTCGTACGTTTTTATATTGTACGAGGGCATGAATTTAGCATGAGCATGTTGGAAATTGGTGTTTTGTTTTTGTATTGTTGCATTAGATGCGGCTCATTTAAAGGGGGAATGGCAGATTTACTTAGGCTAATGTGAAATATAAGATTATTTTGGACTTGTTCTCTGATTGCGTCGTTTTAAAGAGTTATTGTTATATAATTGCTTCTTTTTCTCAGCTAGAAGCCAGTTTCCTATTATTATTATCTTAGTTTTTTATTCTACTCCCATTTGTGAGGTGTTACATTTTTTATTATTGTTATTTACAAGTGTGTTGATTTTTTGTATGCCTACCTACTCTATTCTTTTGTAATGCTAAAGTGATAGGTTAAACCTCATGCAAGATCATTATCGTCATTCTAGTCTTCGGTAGGGTTATGCATGTATTTTAAACAACGTCAAAGGTATCATACGAAATTACTTCTAGAGCAAAGATAATACATTTATAATTAGGTGCAGCAGTCTCAATAATTAAAACTATGCCATTATTTTCACCAGTTACATATAAAACGTTTGAGAAAATCTAAGTTAGTTTAGAAACATAGTTTAGAAACATCATCGTTTCAAAAGTCTACCATGACACTTCACAAACTGAAGTGACAGCGATTACAACCCGCTCGCTTCTATGACTTAAACGAATGCGTGTGGATTCCAAATGGGCTCTCTAGAATACTACCGGTTCGTATTGCGAGGTAATAGAATCTACCGCATATAACCGGGGCAGACGCAAGGAGTATTCGAGAGCAATTGAAGCGTTGTAAAATATTTTCTTGTTGGTAGTAGGAAATAGAACTTTTTTTACTATGATACGAATTATATATGTTTTGCTTGCAACTGAACTGAACTGTTTTTGTAGTGTGTATAGGCATAGAATATTTATGTGGAGTAAATTTTGGTTTATCCTTACTATGTTTTCTGTATGCGTGTTTTAAATTCATAAGAAAATATTAACGCAGTATCTGAATTATTCTTTCCCTCAACATCGTTAATAAAACAAAGCATGATGTCTGATAACAATAGTCTAATTTTCACCGACAACAGACAACATACACGCAGTTGTCTCAAAATAAGTTTAATTTAGATGTTAATTGGAACAGAGCCGAGAGAATGACGAACTAATACCATTTGAATATCACAAACAAGGGCCCTTTGGAGATTGGAAAATTTAAATTCGCTCACAAAGCTCATCTCATCACGTTTACATGAAAATTCAAAGTTGACTTTAAAATTCCGTACGTAATCTGCTCGTTTGAAATTTCAGATTTTGTCAAACAAAAGAATGTTAATTTTAATGATTGACTTTTGTTTGTCTCTAGTAAACTATACATTGCAGTCATATTCACATAAGGAGTAACTAGTTACCGACACGTAAATTTTTTTGTTGAAAAAAGATGTTGACAGAAGTTGACACTGGAAGATACTCTTAAAGGCAAAATAAAAGAAAATATTCGTTAGGTCTCTAGTTCAAAAAATATTCGTTTTAATAATTGAAAACGAAATGTTTTACGAGTATGATAATTTGATGACTAAAGTAATTCAATATTGTTGATATTTTATTTTTGTTTTTCTATAATAATAATGAGGTTCCTTTCTCTGGAGCCCTAACCACCGGTAGCTTGGATCCTGGTCCCAAAAAATGTAAATTTATATGAGAAAAAATAAATAAAGGAATAATAATAAAAAAAAAGATGCAAAAGGCAGTACTCCTTGACATGGCACGTATTGTCAGGAGGTTCCTCACTCTGCAGCCCTAATCACCGATAGCTTGGGTCTATCCCCACTGCCGGTGGCAACCTAGGTTAAGTTTTCTATAATATTTTATATTGTAAATATGTTTTTATATAAAATATTGTAAAAAAAAATAATAATATCAGGTTGCCGCGAATAGACATCACATAAATTAAAATTTATTGAACAGAAAACTTCTTATTATAACGCGTTCATGATATGGTTCGGGCTGCCCCGCAGTTGCCCCATGAGCGCAACGCTTCCTAATGATGGCATGGAAACCATCAACCTGCTACTCAGCAAACATTGCTGAACCGCTGCAATAGCGAGGCAGCCCCAAACAGCACCCTAAACGCGTTGTTGTAGGTACAGTACTCTCAAGACGCAGTACGCGCGCTGCGTGTACTTCACCCACAGGCTGGGGGTATAAAAGGTTTGACAATAGGCCTTAAACAGGGTGACCTTGACCTGATCAGTACGCTGCGCAAACCTGCGGGCCAGCATGTTAAAGCGCACGGACAGCGCTCGGCGCTCACGCTCTATGTCCAGATTGTCAGACAGGTCCTCAGAAACCCAGTGACCCAGATACTTAAACCGATCCACTTTATTCAGAGGGGTGCCGCGCAGATACAATGGTGGTACACTATAATAGGATTTTCTTCCGGCCTTAAAGATAATTATATCACACTTTCTCGCATTGTATTTGAGTCCTTCAGCTGTCACATATCGTTCACAAACGTGAAGCAGTCTGCGCATGGCGCTGATCGATGGAGTCAGCAACACCATATCATCCGCGTAACTGATACTGTTTACGCACACCCCATGACATCCAATGCTGGTGCTGCTGAGCTCACCGATCAGTCGGTTTATGTACAGATTAAAAACTCGTGGCGAAGTCAAGCCCCCCTGCCTTAAGCCACAGCCCAACCTATACATATCCGAGTGCAAGCCCGCCCATCTAACAACATTTTCTTGGTTATTGTACCAATAGCTCAAGATTGCCACGACATTAAGCGGTACAGAACTCTCCTGTTTCAGCTTTTTGAATCAGATCCAAATAACAAGCGTAGACAAAAGTATTTCTAGCTGTGTAATATTGAACCGTCTGCTTGAGACACAAAATGGCACTTTCGGTAGAAAAGCCTGGTCTAAAACCAAATTCGAGTCGTGAAGGTCAATGTGTGCCAGGTGTTTATCAAGCAGACCGTCCAGCACTTTAGCTATTACAGTAGCCAGCGATATCGGTCTGTAGTTTCCTAAGTCCGAAACGTCCCCCGTCTTAATCTTTACAATAGGCACCACAACTGTGTACATAAGATCTTTAGGCAAATAAGAGTGACCAATACACAAACTAAAAAACATAGCAAGCACCCTTGCTAGATGAAATCCAGCATAAGGTGGGTGGACCATGGAAGGCCATGCTTCTTTGAAGGCCAACTATAAAAAAGTCGTAGTTATAGTCATGTGATGACAAATTCCTTCCACTTACACAAGGCTCTATCAATCTCAAGAACACAGACGCGGCGGCGAGTCGCTCGCGTTGCTATTCTGGCAGTGGGGTCCCTCGCTTTGTAGACTTCGGTCGTCGACGTTAAAATTGTAATTCGCGCGCTCAGCAAATGGTAAGTTTTTATGTGAATATCCTATTATTATCAAATTTTTTTTTACTGTAAATTGTCATATAAGGATTTTTTTATAGTAAGTACTAAAGAAAAAAAAATTTACTTCGATTTCAGTTAAAATATAGGTAGTGTTCCTATGAAAGCCGGTGGTTCCTTATAAGGCCAATCAAAAATTTTACGGTTGGCCTTGCTAGGGTACATGGGCTTTACTAGGAACATTTACAAATAATGAAAATATGAACGAAGTGTTTTTAGTTATAAATACGTACCAAGAAAGTTGGAACAATGTTTTATGTTTATAATTTTATTATTTATAAGGATTATTCAACTTCTAACTTAGACTGAATAGATATTTCTTTCAAAATTATTATATTACAGATATATCTTTAAATTTCTTTTATGAAAAGGTTATGTCTGTAAATATTGCTATAAGAATAAGTCGTTAATTGAACAGATGATTGAATTTTACACGCATAATTTCAGATTTCAAGAATGTCAGGATCAAAACCAAGAAAAAGAGGTAGTACATGGGATGAAGATAGTTTAAGTCTGTAGTGTCTATTATTTTCTTAAATAAAAAAAATGTTGTCATAAATGATAATTGTTAGTTTGGCCTTCTTAGGAACATTTTGGCCTTACAAAGAACGGACCCATAAGAAGGCCATTATAGTTAAAAAAATATAATTATAATTTGATTGTAAAACGCATTGGCAACTTATTTGTTATCGATATAATATTCATTACTATAATTTTAGAATAATTTCCATTAATATATTCTTAGTTATACGATGGTGTTCAAGAAATGTTCGTTGAGTTTTTTAAAGAAGATTATATTATGTTAACCATTAAATTTTTAGTTTAAATGAAAGAGCTTTTTATGTAGTTTTAGTAAAAGCGGATATTTTGATTATTACAATCTAGTTTTAAGTTGAATGACTGATTTTTAATATTGGCCTTGTATGGAGCCCTGTTCCTTGCAAAGCCGTTTGGAAGAGCTTTATAAAAGTTGAGTTTAAGAAATAGTGATTACATCTAGAAATAAAAAAAGTAATTTATATGATACACAATAAAACAAAGTGTCAATTAATAATTTGTTTCTTTCATTTATCCAGTAAATGAACTAATAAAAACTGTTTATTCGTTACAGTGGCCTTCCATGGTTTACCCACCTTATTTCAAATGCTCGATGCTGAGGCCGTCATGCCCTAGCGACTTACCGCGGCACATTTTTTGTATGACGGAAGCTACATCCTTAGCAAAAAATCGAATACTAGCGCCTTCAGAAGCTTTTTCAGCATCGAGCATGTGATCAGCCATGGTTGTGAGAGATGGCTTTACGTCAAATTGTCTTTGGAACAGTTTGGCTATGTCTCGAGGCTCTTGCACGCTCGCCACACTTACAGGCAGACTCAGTTTCGGGCTTAACTTGTTTGTGTTTCTCCAAAATTTACTTAAATGGTTACTAGCATGATGCCGCGCTATTATATCCAACTTTATCTGTTTTTCGTTATCTTGGCAAAATTCTAAAATTCTTAGGCTTCCCAAACAATAACCAGTTTTGGTAAGACAGCCGAGCCGCCCTGTGTGCATCACTCACGTGTCTATTCCAGCCGGGCACAGATTTATACCTCCACACCCTAGGACCCCTACAGCTATACACAACAGCCTCACCAAGTATACGCACTATATCATTGTACATTAGATCCAAAACTCTCCTGTGACCTTCATTAAAGCAACATTCGTCTGCACAGTTTTTGAACTCCACAGGAAAATCTATCTTCCTTAATTCTAAATTACAAAATTCTGAATACTGCCGGGTCCAGAGTTCAAGTAGGTAATTAATAATGAATTTTCCACTGTTGTATTATCTAATCAATATTTCAGTTGTGAACGTCAGCGAGCCAGATTTATGTTTGTGATTGAAATACACAGTCATGGGTTGTTAGATACATACATGCCTACAACTTACTCATTTAAAAAAATTATAATGCTCTTGCGATCATACATGGTTCTGCAGCTAATTTACTAACCTAATAACTTGCTGTAATAACCTTGATTGTTAACACAGTGTTCAAACGTGTACACTTTGTTTTTTATTAAGAAGCATTCATTGAAAAGAAATGTACACTGCCCGCGACTTCACTCGCATGATAATTTTAATCTTTCACAAAAGTTTAATCGCATACTCCGTAAACTGTTGTACAAAAAGGCCCAACTATCTCCGTGGAAAAAACACGTTGATCCGTTGCTCCGTTTACAAGTAAACAAAGAAAAAGGAAACAAACACATTCCTCCATTTATCCTTAGTAGATAATGTATTTAAAAGAAAAGAAGTCTCATTATCGTTGAAAAGATTACAAAACTCAAAGATAACTTTTGTTTATAATTTACTTGGGAAGTGCTTAGCGATGGTCCTGTTATGGAGAACAACCGGTAAGTGTTCATTTATTAGCTCCAAGATATTTCGAAGTTGCCTTAAAACTTCTCGCTAAAGATATTGTCCAAGTGACGTTCTGTTTACCCGGTAAACTTGGACGAAATTGAATTTTCCAACAAAAATACCGCATTGGAAATCGCATCGGAACGTGACGTGAACGCGTGTAATAAGGCACAGAATCGCTTGTACATTGTACTTGTCATGTACACCTTCTTGTTCACAAATTGAGACATTGTGTACTTTTCAGTTGTTACAACAAAGGCGGAAGAATAAAACAAAAAAATCTTCAATATTTTGTTGTTTATTGCTAGCGGACTTTTTAAGCTCACTCATTTATCTGCACTGGTCCAGATACTTTGCCAAGCTCTTTGCGCACGAAATGGAACGCGCACGAGATGGAACGCGCACCCAGACGACGATATGACGGAGATACAAAATGTTTTAACCACACCACAAAGCCCCTACGAGCTCATACCCTCTTGCAAATTCAAATCAAAGTCAATGTGAACATTTTTTATTATTAAAATAAACACAAGAAAAATTATTTTTTTTTACTAGAAAAAACTATATACAGCTTTGTGAATGCAAGATTTTGAATCGTCCATACATTTTTTACCTACTATCCATTCAGGACGTCTATTTTTTGCTGTGGAGAAGAATGGTGACACCCACAAAGGCACGATTAGTGGAAGCTTGGACAATTAGAGACCGTGGTACCCAAAAGTCTGACATCAGGATCAATAACAACTGTTAACCCTACTGGACAATCTACTCTGATCTTGAGAACAGCTTTGTTAACTAGCTAACGTTGCCTTAAGGCCAGGATAGCCTATCCCAGGAACTGGTTTAACCTGAAATATTCTTCCTTCCAGGAGGTTATGCCGATATCTCGTTGACTAGTTGTGTCTTGCCAGCCTGGTCCTAACCTCAACGCAACGGGAGAAAGGAGAAAGTTAGGAGAGTTCTCCTTTAACCAGGAGATTTGGTGTTACCTGTTATATTCTTCCTGCCTGGAGTGTTGACTGCTATCCTGACGATCAGCTGTGTGCCGCCACGTGCACGGGCACGTGTTTTATACTGACACTACTAACCGCTGAGGCCATACGAGAGGCGCCAGACGGCCCTGCGCAAGTTAAACTTTCACTACGGACCATCTGCGTCAGGTCATAACGCCAGATTAGAAACCCGCCGAAGCGCAGACCTGTCACCGGGAATAGGTTTTACCTGTAATATTCTTTCTGCCTGGAGTGTTGACTGCTACCCTGACGACCAGCTGTGTGCCGCCACGGGGTCCTAGTCTTAACCGCTCCGTGACATAGAGGGCGCCAGTGCTCGCGAACGCTGCGCCTGCGCTCAAGGCCAGGAGAGCTGTTACCTGAACAGGAAATTAGGCAAGTGTTATTGGGTAAGTAAAATTATTTTAGGGCTAAATTAAATAGTAGGTACTTTATTTCATTGACTTTGTCCTAATTATTTATATAAAACTGGTAAAAGCGGCTTGGAAGCCTGTTGGGACTTGGAACCACGAGTTCACTGTTCAGGTTACCTACTTTCCTTCAAATTGAAATGTCAAGTAGTGCTTTGATAGCGTTTGAGTAAAACCTGACCTAACTGCTACACACATACATGGCAAATAACTGAAATGATTTATACCTTCTCTTATTGTAATAAAGACAGTTAAAAGTTTCCTACTTATGATGATGAGGTGTTTCTACTGATCTATGATTCGTAGATATTATGTAACGAATATAAAATAAGGTAAGAATGTTTAATTACGTGCCACTGTAAGTGGTCATAGTAAATCTACCTCTAAGTTTGACAGAGTTTTATTTTAGCACAAACATTTTATTTTATTGCATTTACTTAAGCACTAAAGTAAGCTATGCGACCTCTAAGTAACCTTACACATCCAACATCCATTTTGTGAGTGTGTTTGAAAACGTTTAGTTGTGACTCAAACCATGTCGGCAAGTATACCCGTTCAATAGGCTTAAATAATCAAACTAGTTGAAAGACCAACAGCGCCACCGGTCTCACGTGTGATAGCGATTTGTTTGCGATCGGCGCCGCTCATCGAATCCCGATTAGGGATTCCCGGGTGATCCCGGCGATATCGGCGCGAATCTCGGCAAATGGGGCCGATTAGGCAATCTATCCTAGATAAGCGGACCAAACGCAGCCGACGGTGGAATATAAACAAACTATGTGGGAGTTGAATAGTAACTTTTTCTTTTCCTTGTTATTGTTATGTGTTTGAGTTATAATGGGTCAGGTAATGTAGCTACATTACCTGACCCATTATACTTGACATTAGACTTGCGTATAGCTATGCGCACTGTTGAACTCAAGTCTGAGTGTTTGCCTATTGCTGTAATCAAAAACGTATAAGATGATTTTTTCTTTTTTATTGTTTATGGTGAACCGGCCCGACACAAGATCGTGGAGATAAGGACTAGTATAGGTATTGTAAAGTACATAGTATAGTGAAGTCGATCTGACCTGTGTGTGATGATGATGTAAGGTTTTCTAACGTACCAAAATATTTTAAGTAATTTACCTACTATGTATTAGTCTAACATTTTCGTTACAAAAGGTATGAAAAAAACTCATGTAAAATTGGGCAGATAATAAAATCAGTGTACCTACAATGAAACAGTGGATTGACCATGGTGTATCTGTTCAAATGTAACTAAAAGAAACCCAAGGAGGTTTGTAGCAAACCATAAAACTTTTTTAAGATAACTGAGTAGTAGAACTCATTTTCCATTGTCGGACACCGATTATCATTTCAAGGCAGAGGATATTGTCCGTTAGATTTTTTTTTACCTTGTTTACCTTACCAGTTTTTTATCTTTATATATATAAATCGTCTGTGCGTGTGTGTTATTGAACTCCGTCTAAACGGCTAGACCGATTTGGATGAAATTTTCTGTGTGTGTTCAAGAGAATTCGAGCATGGTTTAGATTTACAATGATACGAGTAGAACGCTATTCCTTGCTTGGGTAACATAGGCATGGGTATATTTTAAAAACGGTTTCTTTTTGAAATCTCAAATCCACGGTGACGACGTCCCGAGTAAAGTGCTAGTAGAGGTAGGTATGCTATAAATGTACCGTGTTTGTGATGTTGATGTTTCGTGTTACATAATATTTATTTCAATAAAATTGGTGCCGCTCAGCGACGCAAGCCGACATAACAAAATGAGAATGGGAATGCAAAAAGACAACTGTTTGCAACTTTTAATTGGCTCCCGCGAATTTGTGTTGCTGTTTCATGGAAAAATTGAAATAGGAAGTTGTTAAATATTGTATGTTATATCATTTTATGGATATTCTTATTTATCATATTATAAGTACTCTTTTAATTGTTATTTTTTCGTTAGTTGATATTTTGTTAGTTCGATTGTGTTCTCGAAACTGTCAAGTGTTGTGTATACTAAAAAAAATTGTGTAATAACTTTATGTACAACGGACGAGATTTTCTATTTTTTTCTATTTAACACATTATTTTAATGCATACTTACCTTATTTTTTTTTTGTCTGGAAAGATCCAGTATTAAGTTTAAAATGTACCAAAAATAAATCTTTTTTAAATATTAGAATGTCCTTTTTTGAACCTGTATTTGTATAGGTACCTTAACTAAGGTAGAAATGTAGTGAGACTTGTATACTCATGACATCATTGTAATACCTATGTTTCACAAATAAATATTCTGATACTGATTCTGATTCTGATGATCACGAGATCACAAAATTACTGCCTAAACCGATGTTTGAACCCCCACATAATTAAGTTCAAAAGATATGCTAACACACAGCGCAAATATATGTGATAATATTTACTAAACTCACGATCCTAAGTAAATACAATTATTTTCATATGCTAACGGGCCGCGAATTCTGCTAGATGCTCGGTCATGTTTATTTGTTCTAGCTTTAGCACACAGTTTCTGTTTTATCTCTTTGCTTAGCAACCCTTGCGGCTCGTAGCTTTGGATTCCAAAGTTAATTTACACCCAGTGTACAGACGCTTGCACGTGTCAACCTCTCCAAACTGTCAAATTTCTTTAATAAATTTTCAACCATATGCCTTACACATAAAGTTTGAAGTCTTTTAAGGGTGCGCCGACGAAAAAATGCCAAAAAAGCAGTCACGGTTAAGTTGATATAAATGAAAACACTGTCGTCTATATTTAGTATCAAAGGGAACGTGTTTATAATTAGTCCGATCCATAAATTCATAACACACTATAAGCTTTTTCTACAATATCATTTAAAGTTGGGCAAAAATCATGAAAACGAGTGGCGGCGTTTTAGTTGATATCTTATAGTTTATCTTAATTACTGTACCTCTGATTTTGTCTAAACAATCACCAATGGTCTAAACTACAAATCGTCCGTTTGCGTCATTTTCGATTTATCGAGCGGTTTTTTAAATTTTTATTTTTAAAATTAACACGTTAAATTCCCCATACAAAATTAGTATGGCCGCGCGGCATCAAATAAATATGGACGAAGACATTTCAAATAAAATATATGACACTAGTCACTTACCTTAAGGAAATTTTACAGTTTGTGATAGTCTGATGTGCACGCGTGTGTACAACCGAGAGGAGCTCGATGGCGCAGTAAAGCAACTTTCGCAAAGGCCAGTCATTGGATAGGTGACCAAAAATGTATCATCTCGAGCTCCTCCGTGCTTCAAAAGGCTCGTATAGCCGTTGGTCCCGGCTGCATTAGCAGTCGTTAACCACTACCAAACCGCACTTGGCCCGCGTTGTGGTTTATGACCCGTTCTCCCTATTTATTCAAAGGCTCGTACCCCAGCAGTGGGGACATAAAAATGAACTGGTGATGTGTGTGTGATATACAACTGACGTAACATTTTGACATTTGAACCAACATTAAGAAAATACGATAAAACGATTATCTCTCGTGGTATTTTACACCATGGACTAATCTTTATGTGTATGATTTACGTATGCATGTTACTGAACTCCTCAAAAACGTCTAGACCGATTTGGATGAAATTTTTTGTCAATGTTTGAGTGGGTTTGGATTTACGACTGGACCCGGTAGGTGGCGCTACAATAAGTGTCCATCATGGGAGAAGGGTATTTTCAAGCAAACTGACTTCGTCAGTCGAGAGTGGGCTATTAGTTACACATTTTATTAGTCCATGCTTACTTAAAAGGTATTTGGCTTAATGTTATAAAGTAAGTATCGCCTGTAGTTCGAAAACATAAAAGTAGATATTAATGTTCTTTTATTGTACTAAAGACTACAAGACTGAGAGAAGTCCATTAAAGTTTGCGATTACTTAGCAGAGTCAGCACCGAAAATAACTGTATACTTTACTAGGTACTCACGAACATTAACATGTAAACAATATAACTCTTATTACAATGCAATAAGAGTCATAAGTGTAGCATAGCAAAACAGACAGTTGAAATTGACGTTTTGTATGAGGATTTTTTATAAAATTATATTTTTTATACTATCGTTTTTTTTTAAATTTTCTTAGCATCTATTTAAGTTACTATAAAAATATTGTAGAGTAGTGTGTTTGTTTCACTTGCTAAATATAGCAGACATTAAAAAAAAATCAAGTCCCTTCAAAGCTACAATCAAACAAAAGGTCAATTCCGCGAACAAAAAAGAAGTCAATTTAAAAAAAAAATTGAGCGATAAAGACACAAAATTAATAATCATTGTTATTGCTGAAGCCTAAGTAATATAGTCCTAATTAAAGGTGTATAATAATATTAACAACCGGTATTGACTTTTAGAATAAATACACCTATTAATAAGTGAAAAAAAAACGTCAATTTCTTATGTAAGGACCCAATATTATACTTTAAACATTTATTAATTTAATGTTATTAATTCTTGTGTCACATACATTTTTTTTTCATCAGTAAGTTTGTAAGATACCTTACTATTAAGCTATGGAAGAGTGGCTTCTTCTGGTACCCGTGTGGAGTACACTTAATAGAAGCAGTTTACTCTAATACTCTATTAAAATCAAGTTTTGTTAGATAAAATAAATATTTTAATATTAGAGTCGACGTTAATAAAAAAAAAAAACCAGTTTAGTTACTTACATCCATGCAGTTATTGATGTTATTGGTGATCTTGACGTCCACCTCCACAGTCTCCCCGACCTTCAAGGCTGGTGGCAGCGAGAAGTCCAGCTGTATGGGCCTGAAGACGTTAATGGTGCGTGGTGCGGAGAAGCGTAGCCCACGGTTGGACAAGGAAAGGGCCCAGAGGGACCATCGGCCGGCTTCTGATGGAGCTGATATGGTGACGCCATCAGTTGACAGTTGGCTCCTGTGAGGAGGAGAAAGGCTGAATATAGCAGTTACAAGATCACTTTTAATTTACTACCTAAGTTACTACCTAAGTATGTACTGCTTTAGATAAATAAAATAAAAACTACAAAATAACATTAATTGTTGATACCTTACTCCAACAAAATAAGAGGCAAACTACAATTAATTAAGGAAAGTAAATTCAATAAATAACTAAACCGTATTGTTTTAACAATAGTTAAACAAAGATAAATCATTATTTTTAGTTTTAATGGTATTTGATTTTATTGATTGTCTATTTTATGTGTAAACTTTCACGTGTAAACTGTATGGTTATGTTGCGCTATTTTAGTCTTTGTTGAATGTTTGTAAGCGATTTTCCTCCATACTGCTGGCGGGTGGTATGCCTTATTAGTATTATTCTAAGGTATTATTATTATTATTAATATTTATTATTTTGTAATTTTCATTATTTTATCTTATTTTTATTTAGCTTTATATTTTATTACTTATGTTACAAACAAGTTACGATGCTGGTGACAATAATGTAGATGACGGATCAGACTATCTCTCTGCTTCATCTTTATCTGACTCTAGCTTTCAAAGTTTACCCCAATCTCTAGACTCATTACTTGAAGTAAATTTCGAATCATTTTCAAAAAACTTTAACGTAGTGCATATTAACGCTCAAAGCATCCCCGCACATTATTCTGATTTGTTGACCACCTTCTCCAGTAACCGGAATATCCACGCAATCCTGGTGTCGGAAACGTTCCTAAAACCATGCCTTCCTTCCACCTCCTATTGTCTTCCCGGATTCCACCTCATTCGCAATGACAGGACTGGCAAAGGAGGCGGTGGAGTAGCCATTTACCTTAGAGGGCACTTATCTTTTAATCTTATTAACAAATCTCCATCTGATTATTGTGAATCTTCTGAGCATCTATTCATCGAAGTCCTTCTGGGTCACTTAAAGATTCTCTTAGGCGTGTTTTATAGTCCTAACCTACACATTGATTATTTCGCCAAATTTGAATCCTTATTAGAATCACTGGTACCAACAGCTGACCACACTATTATTTTGGGAGACTTCAACACCTGCTTACTTAAGCAGGATTTTCGGTCTACCCATCTGCGCTCAATTGTGGATTCAACAAACCTTAACTTTCTCCCCTTAACTGCGACTCATCGCTTTCCTGGCTGCCAGCCCTCACTGTTGGATCTTGCAATTGTCTCCTCTATTGATCATGTGAGTTCCCATGGACAACTCCCTGCGGAAGCTTTTTCCTACCATGACCTTCTTTTCCTATCCTATAAGATCCGTTGTCCTAAACCCAAACCACGAGTGATCATGCAGCGTAATTTCAACAGTGTTGATACTAATCGCTTCATGTCTGACCTGAGCAATATTAACTGGGATGCGGTGCTTGACGCCCCAACTATCGATCTGAAAATGGAAATTTTCAACTCCAATCTGATCCAAATTTTTGATATCCATGCTCCTCTTCGACCTGTCCGGCTCAAGCATCTCCCTGCACCCTGGCTTAGTAATGATATTAAAGTCATTATGGCCAGGCGCAATGTAGCTAAGGCACGGTTCGGGAAGGATCCGTCGGATGAGAATCGTCTCAAGTATAGAAGGCTACGTAATCGGTGTAGCAGGCTGTGCAGGGATGCGCAACGTCGTCACATACATTCTTCTGTTGCCAATGGTGATCCTGCCAAGGTATGGTCCTTCCTTAATTCTCTTGGGATTGGTAAGGCTAAGACCTCTGTTCCTAACAACCTTGACCTGGCTTCCTTAAACCAATATTTTTCTGCTCCATCCGCCATTCCACATTATTTGAAACAAAGTACATTGCAATCACTATGTCCCTCTCCTAACTCACAGCGTCCTACTTTTTCCTTTAGACCGGTGTTCGAGCGTGAAGTTGGAGATAACATCCGGACAGTTAATTCTAATGCTGAAGGCATGGATGGGATTGGCCGTAGAATGATCCTTCTAGGATTTGAAATTCTTGTCCCTATCCTTTGCCATATTTTTAACTTCTCGCTCAATACCGGTAGCTTTCCAAACTGTTGGCGCCAGGCAGTAGTCATACCCATCCCTAAAACCTCGAACCCTTCCTTACCTTCTCATTTTAGGCCTATATCCATTCTTCCTTTTCTTTCTAAAATCCTAGAGCGTCTTGTCCTCCACCAAGTCAATGCCTTTATTAACTCTAATAATTTCCTTAGCCCTTTTCAATCCGGTTTCCGCCCGGGGCACAGTACAACAACCGCGTTGACAAAAGTTTCCGATGATATACGCCTGGGAATGTCCAATCAACAGTTAACAGCGCTAGTTCTTTTGGATTTCTCCAATGCCTTTAACACTGTTGACTACGATATCCTTCTGGCAATGTTGAGATCTCTCCTAGTCTCGGATACTGTAATCGAGTGGTTTCGTAGCTACCTTTTTGGGCGGCGACAGTGTGTCCGTGCCAATGATAAAATGTCATGCGCTAGCGACGTCACTGCCGGTGTGCCCCAGGGCGGTGTCCTTTCTCCTTTCCTTTTTTCGATATTTATCAATTTTCTCACTCCACTCCTTTCTTGTCAATTCCACCTGTATGCTGACGACCTGCAAATCTATTCTCAAGCCTCCGTCGATAATATTACGAATATGATCGCTAGCCTCAATGCTGACCTTGCGACAATTTATGAATGGAGTCGAACCCATGGCTTAACGGTCAACCCCAACAAGTCACAGGCTATCATCATCGGTGGCTCAAAACAGATAGCTAAGTTAAATAAATTGTCTATCCCTCCGCTCATGCTTAACGGTGTCACACTGGCTTATGGTAACGTTGCCAAAAATCTGGGAGTTCTTTTCGATTGCACCCTCTCGTGGGCTCCACATGTATCGGAAATAAGTCGTAAAGTGTTTGCGGCCTCTGGGTCGCTTAGGAGGTGGAAAAACTTGCTTCCTGTGAAGACCAAGGTTGAACTTGCGCAATCTCTCCTTTTACCGATCTTAGACTATGCTGATGTCTGCCTTATTGATTTAAATGAGGACCTACTCAACAAACTACAACGCCTCCAAAATCTCTGCATCAGATTCATCTACGGTTTGCGTAAGTTCGACCATGTGTCTGAATACAGGCAAAAGCTTGAGTGGCTTCCTATTGGGTTGCGTCGTGAAGAACATATTCTCACTCTTGTTTTTAACGTACTGTATGATCCTCGTACTCCTTCTTACCTCAAGGAGTGTTTCCGATTTCTCGGGGTGGATCACAACAGGGATCTCAGGTCAAATACTGATAATGTCCTAAAGCCTCCTTTTACTCGGTCTGGATATTTTAAGGACTCTTTTACAGTGAAAGCTACGTTTCTTTGGAACCAACTACCGCCTGAAATCCGTCATTCTAAATCACTTTCAACTTTTAAATCCAAACTGCACAAGCATTTACTACTCCAGTCAACTGCTAGTAACATATTGTTATAGTTTTTTTTTTTAAGTATATATTTTTTATTTAAGTAGGTATGTATGTATGTATGTATTTATGTATGTATGTATGTATGTATGTATGTATGTGTGTGAAGGGTATTATTTGTACTTATGTATTTAATGTTAGCGCACTTCCTCTATCTCTTTCTTAGATTTTCTTACCAAAGGTTGTCTGGAAGAGATCGCTTGTAGCGATAAGACCGCCTTTGCCCATATTACTAGCTTTAAGTTTTTGTTTAATTAATTCCAATTCATTTGTGTGTGAGCAATAAAGAATTTATCTATCTATCTATCTATCTAAACCGAACTCGTAAGTGTCAAACAAGTAAATTAACGAAGAGGATCGTATTGAAATTAAAAACAAATTAGTGAGGGAAAAATGGCCTTTAGTTAAGAAATAAAATTCCTTAATTTTAATTTAAAAAAAAAACTTTAAAAAATATAAAAGTAATAGACCCCCCTTTTAGGGTTTTTTCTCGATAATTTTTCATGTATATTTAAAATATTTCGGGCGGTCACTTGCGCCCGGGCGATATCATACTAAGCAGTTGGCACTTTGTTTCTCATAATATTTGAGAATTCAAAGCAAACTGCGCTTCGTTCCCTTGGATATTTTCTCCGTTACATCAGGTGACGCAAACATGAAGCTTATACATTGATAAATAAAACAAAATAAATTATGTACCTAAGGTTAAATGTAATTTTTAATGAATGAAAAATATTCGGCAATATTTATAGCGGAAAATGTTTTTTCTTCTTTAGACCATCTCAATCGTATTTCATTTGGCGTGAAAATAGAGAATAACAAAAAAAAACTTGGATAGCCAGATGATTAACGAATTGAAAACATACAGTGAAACTTTCATACCTTTTGAACAATATAAATAACAAACAAAGGCCTTTAGCTAGCCATCCCCAATAAAAAAGATTTAAAGTCAATCGTGTATGTTTTATAAATATATTTTTTGTTTATAAACCTACATTGTCGGCAACTCATCTTGAAATTGCATACGTTTTATAGCAACTACAAACTCTTTGGAACGTAATAAAACCTCATTTTTATTCACAACTGCTATAAATCTGAGATGCGTAGCACGAACTTAGATTGCGACGAGATCGCTTTGTCTCTGTCGCACAGCCGGACGTCAGTATGCGGGCCCGGTTTATCATGCCGTCCGGTTTGAGTTACGGGTGCGTTGTTACCGTTTTGCTGTTTTTTGAGACACGTTGCTGTGTTCAGATTTGATTTAAATCAGAACTATATTATTGAAGAAACACAACAAAAAAAATCATAGGTAAATAGTCAAAGTCCTTTGGAGAACATTTATTTAAGTAACAGATTTAGAGCCGTTCGAATAGTTAATCCGTGTTTTGTTCCTGTCATGTAAACGTCAATTCAAATAAGAGTAAAAGAGTCAAAACACAGAATAACAATTCGAAGCTTATTCTTTGTTTGTTTGTTACACCCTTAAAGGATAAGATAGACAGATCATCAAATCAATTATTTGAAACAAAACATGCACTAATTTAAAACATAATCAAATGCAAAAAATTAAACCCAAATCTATTTCAATTGGTTATCGATTTGTGTGCCGTAGCGATGCAAAAAGGAGAAAACTTTGTTATTCGGAATCATAATTGAATTGAACCCACAACAACAGAAACTACATGAATGATTGGATAGTCACACAAAGCGACGTAAAACAAACCTTGAAACTTGCTCGTTTATTAGTTTTAACTCATTGTTTTCTAATGTTAACACTAGACAACAATAGTTCTAATATGAAACACCTTCATGACAAAAACAAAAGAGTGGCGAACATTTAAAAAAAGTTTAATTCAATTAAAGTTTCGTTCAATTCAATTTCTTTTTTAATGGCTCGCTATGATTTCAGCCAGTGTCTTGTTTATATCGTTTAATTATGTAATTCTAAAAAGTTTTAATTCTTTATGCTTTAACGCTGTTGATACGTCGTTCATAGGTAGCACGGTCATGGTATGATACAGTCTAATGGGCAGAGACCTTTATACGTTCTAGAATGTCACGCGTACACTTTGGACACATATTGCAGCTCCACATTATTTGCGGCGTTGAATCGTGTTGTTTGTGTCTCTTAGTAACGGTATTGTGTGGGCTCCGCTTTTAGTAGTATCAATGGTTAGAATCACTAGTATGGAGGACGGCAGCCTAAATGTAAATGTGGACTATATATTACACACCGAAAATATATTACTCAAGTTAAAAAAAAATCTAGAAAATATCAACATGTTTCAGGAAGCTCACAAAGCACTAGAAGAATTCAAAAATTCTTCTGGGGTCTCGGTAGCTCAGCGGTTTGAGTATTGGACTGGATATCTAAAGGTCGAGGGTTCAATTTCCACTCGAGTTTCCTGAGACTGGTTTATTTTTTTAGTAAAATTTTATCTTGTAACTATATATATCATTGTGAATCATCATCATCATCATCATCAGCCTATACTAGTCCACTGCTGGACATACGCCTCTCCAAGTGTCGCCACCGAGCACAAATAAATGCAAAATACAAAATAACAAAGATCTATTACTCGTAAGATGGTTAGAATCTACCACCAGCCTGGGATCCCATCATAAAAAATATTAAATCCCAGCACCAACACCATACTGCCAGACCAAAAGATACTGTAAGCTCTTTCTGCGTAAAACGGAACGCACCTGATTAAATTTAAATGAGGGTATACAAGCTAGTAACTAATTATAAGACGACCAACACCTCAGTCTCCCTGTGACCACGGACCCTGCAAAGAGTTCGAAACGTCAGGATAAACATTAAAAAGTAATGTGTAAAATAAACGCTAGTAGATCCGTAAAAGTTGTTTCATTTAAATTGTATCTATCTATCTATCTGTCTAATACCTCAAAAGAAGAGTATTTAAAGTAAGCATTCCGAAAAGTCAGTGCGACGTAACATGAAGTTAGAATCCGTTTCATCTCTGTCACGCCGCGCGCCGGACGGCACTATCCGGTATTACTTTATCATGCCGTCCGGTTTGAGTTACGAATGCATTATTACGATGGGTAGGGGCAGGTTTTATTATGCCAAATGGAAAAAAAATATTCAGAAATCCTTTCTTTCACTTTTACAACAGGACTCGTGAACTGGAAAGCGAGTCAGTGACTTTGTACATTTTCTGATATTAGTACATTTTGTGGAGATATGCACAACGAGGTTCCTTTATTTTTCAATACTCCTTCAATACAATACTCCAAATACAATAATCTAATACTCCAATAAAAGATTTCAATTGATAAAGTATTAGCTAGGTACTTCATTTTATTTGCACTCGTCTGCGTGAATACCAGACACAATAGAATTTTAATTGTTGTCGGTCACCTGGTGGTCGATCGACACTCAAGGGGA
Source organism: Eudonia mercurella (assembly GCA_963082485.1). NCBI lineage: Eukaryota > Metazoa > Arthropoda > Insecta > Lepidoptera > Crambidae > Eudonia > Eudonia mercurella. The sequence goes on along the minus strand of OY720031.1, from coordinate 16,805,863 downwards.
TATCGAAACTTTAAAACCACTTAAAAACAATAAAACTTTAAAGAACTTTGTTTTCAATTTCTTTTTATATAGGTGGGGCTGGTTTTTATCGGACTTAAAACAAGCCCGAGTACAACAAAATGTACGCTTTGCTGGGAATCGAACCCGCCGGTTTCTCTGAGCCTGAGACCTGTGGTTAACCATAACCGTAGTTTAAGTTAACCAACAGAGAGGCTGTTTGTTCTAACAAAGATTGAAGCTTACTGAATCGACATACCGGACCTCACAATCCAGTGGCTGTTCGGAATCATTTGTCATGGGTCCTCACAAGTTACGAGTTCCAAAGCTCCGACAGACGTATCAACGGATCACTGATTTATTAGATCTGGCGTCGTGAGTTATTAGCCATCATCTTGCTTAGCTTCCAAATTATAATAAATACTATATTCCGCCCGTAGATTCGCCTACGAATTATATTTGATCTGACATAAAAAGTCTTTATTATTAAACCTAATAAATATAAGTTATTTGAATTTAATACTTTAAAAAAAATACAACTGCACGACCCTTCATTTTTCCCTCAGTGGTCATATGCCTCAAAGGTGGTCTGAAAACGATCGTGTTAAGCGAAAAGATAGCCTATATGCCTTTGGGAATATGCTTTTTGATTGTGATAAAAGTAGTCGGTGACACTCCCGGGCTATTAAACTAAAAAATCTTTATAAAACATCATAACGATTCGTTACCTCGTTTTGACGCGAAGTAAAGACAAACAATACATATATACACTAAATATGAAAGTGTTGGATGTTTACAGCTAAGATTAGTTCAGACTATATGACGAAACATGTTATATATCATGGTTAATTATGTAGCTTGTTGTATTAGTGTCGACGATAAGTGACAATAAAACAACCTTATACTTATACAAAAACACAAATATTGAAAAAAATTCCACGAGCAGGATGTTAGTGACGGTAGTTGTTGACATTGAATGGGCGCCTTTGGTTTTCAAAGTAAAAAGTGTTGAATAATTTCGGCGGCCTGGTTAGAACCACGATAGCTCAATTGGAAGAGCACCTGACCTGGTATGTCAGAAGGGTGCAGGTTCAAATCCTGCTCGTGGATATTTTTTCAACATTCGTGTTTTTTTAATTTGTTCGCAACACAATTTGCGTTAAAAATTATTTGAACATCATGTACTTATAGTTTTGTAACACAAGTTAAATAACATGTTAATGTGGACATACCTTTACATCCCAATAGAGCTACTTGTAAGTGTCTTGTTTATGTTTATTAGGTTATGTCTGTGGCTTTCATATGTAAAATACACACATAATTGAATTGTTTAGAAATAATGATTAATTATAATTGGTGTTATAAAGTTTACACGAACGCTACAAGCTACACTACTACGTTATTTTACATAATTATTTTAACCTGTCGCACGCTTTGAATCCGGCAAAGGGTTCGAAAAGGATTAATATTTTTTTAAAAGATACTTAATCCGTAGGTATAAAGTTTTTCATTTCTTTAAGTATTGTGATTGAGTTGGACTAAAAGCGTCACTTTGAGCCTTCAAAAAGGTTTGACTGCTAAGTTTGTATCAATGAAATAAATGGAATCCCTAATTAATTATTACTTTAGACAAATTGACGCTCGGGCGAGAATTGAACAAACTAAGTTTGTATTTGAGCGTTTAAGCACTCAATTAAGTACTTAAAACTATTAGTACAGGTGAGCAAACCTTAATCCGAGTGTGTTAACCGTCTGCCCCTTTACAACTATTTGCTACTTAGAGTTATTATTCTTTTTGTATTTTCACAAAAGAGTTTTCGAGTGGAAAAACTTATTGAACTAACTAGAATGGACTTTCTTGTTTCGAAGGTTTGGTTGTATACTTACTTTTATTTCTTTATTAGACGCGTGATTGACCTTCATCACACATGATGTCAATAAGCCTAAAGGTAGGAGCGTACATCACTCGGAATCCTTGGCTGCTGAGAAATTGGCTATCTATCTATCTATAAACAATTCTATTAACATTGTTGTAGCGACAGACTTAGGTCAGTTGGTGGAAGGTAGCTAGACGTACTTAATGATTGAGTTCTGAGTGCAAACATAAACGAATTGTTCAAATTCAAGTAAATTTTGTAGGTAGGTACTTACCATTTGAGTAGGATCGATCGTAGCGCCACCTATTGACTGACCCGTTTAACTAACTCAATCAAAGTAACGTGCGTGACCGACGTGTTTCTAACGAACTCACGTGTAGTTGAAGCACTTCCACATCCACAGTCGGTCGTGCGTCGCCGGCGGGACGAGGTGTGCGGGCGAGTGCGGCGCGGGCGCAGTCCTCTGCCTGTACAGTACACCGCCGCCGCACGCGCCGCCGCCCACGAAGAGGGACACGCCCGCTGACACGAATTCGGGGCCAGGCTGTTCGTCGTGCTCAGATGGTCTAAGAAAAAAAGAATAACTATATTCGGAAGTGTTTTGATTTACGACTTGATTATTAATACGAACAGTGAGGTTTGGCTGTTTGTCGTGATCAGGTAGTCTAAGCAGGTAGAAAAAAAGGATTTCACGTTAGTCTTTTGTTTAATGGGTTGACTTAGAAGGTACACTCATCAGCTAATAAGGATTTACACACTCTACTTGAGCTAATATTTATTTATTTATTTTATTTATTTATTTAATATGAAGAGCGAGATGCATGTTGACATAGACCCGCCTAGCTAGGCGAGTATGTGTCAACATGTTCGTTGTACGTTCGTTGTACTTTGATAGTCTATCATCATCATCATCATTATCATCATCAGCTCATTTTATGTACCCACTGCTGGGGCACGAGCTTTCCCTATGAATGGATAGGCATAAACCACCACCTAGACCTGTCACCGCCGTTTATGTAAGTGCACTTGGAGAAATAAGAAAGTCACGTTAGTGTTTTGTTTTATAGCAGGATTCATTAATAGTCAAGCTGATAAGGAGAGCGAGATGTCGCTGCCATGAACTCAGGTGGTCTAAGAAAAAAAGAAAAAATATATTCGGCAGTGTTTTGTTCAACGACTTGTTTGAAGGGTGACACTTTCTTTCGTCGATGATGGATCAGATGGTCTAAGAAAAGGGGATTCACGTTAGTGTTTTGTTTTGTAGCTGGCTTTAAAGCGACGACGCACTCTTGTCAAGCTGATACCTACGAAGAGCAAGACGCTCGCTGACACAAACTCGGGCTATTCGTCGTGCTCAGATGGTACGAGTTTAGGAAAGATAAAAAAAGAATTCTCGTTAGTGTTTTGTTTTACAACTGGATTTAAGGGCGACACTTTCTTAAACGAAGTATGCGTTCGGTTTAATACGAATAATAGCGAGACGCCCGATGACTAGAACTCAGGGCCTGTCTGTGAACGCTTCGTGCTTAAATGGGCTAAGAATTTTCTTAGGGAAAGGGAGGGAACAAGGGCCTGTCTTATCTATACCCCCCCTCCCCCCCTCCTGTCACTCGCTCAAACACGCGCTATAATTAGCTATCGCTCGGTGAGTCGTTTACCACTGAAGCACCTATATGTGGGTTACCGCACGCCGAAGCGCCCGCATGGCACAACTTTTCCCGCGCAAATTGCCCTTACACTCACGTTAGGTATATATTATAAAAATGCCAGAAGCACGAACTACAAGTACTCTTACGCTTTGTATAGATGTATAATTATTGCTTCTGTATTCGAAATACGAAGGTAAATACTTACCTGTAAAAATATATTTTATATTTAAAGTTTTTTGAAATTGTTAAATTTTTATTTTATTTTATTAAAATTTTATTCGGTAGTAAATTCGATGAGTAAATTACTCGGAGGTTAAACTTGTGTACGTCTTTACTTATATTATGGCACGTTTCTTTTGGTAACGAACGGCTAAATCAAAAATACATACGATACCAACAAAATTTTGCGTGAAAAACTCTAATTTATCAATGATCCTTACCATATGCTATGAATTACTACGAAATTGGAACATAACAAAATAAACTTTGCGTCATTCATTTGTTTCACAACTTTATATTCCACATAATTATTTCTTGTTATACAGAATCAGTCATTCCTTTCGTGACCATTGCTTCGCTTCTTTTTTTAAACAGTTTTTATGTCTTTATGAAAGTTTTTAGAGGGGGAGAAAAAAAAACAGAAGACGGTAAAAAACATTAGCGAAACAAACGATATCGCCCGCGGCTTTATCCAAATGCCAAAAGACAAGACGTCTCTCCAAGTTATCGAAGTGACATAAAAAAGTCACGGAACGGACATTTCGGCCAACGTATCTCACTCTTAGACAGATGAGAGACCAGCAAATATTTCCAGTGAATTTCCTTTAGCAAACGGAGCGTAAGATGAATCGTTTTCACGCAGCGTGACATATCCTTGGCTATGAGCTACTGGAAATAAAACACACAAGCCTCTCTTGTATTTTTGAACGGAGCGGCAACATGGCGTCTTGCTAGTGTTTGTTTATTTGAAACGTTACCAAACGTTCAAATAATTTTTAACGCAAATTTTGTTGCGAACAAATTACAAAAACACAAATGTTGAAAAAAAAAACCACGATAGCTCAATTGGAAGAGCACCTGACCCGGAATGTCAGAAGGGTGCAGGTTCAAATCCTGCTCGTGGAAATTTTTTCAACATTTGTATTTTTTTTTTTTTTACGTTACCAAACATTTTTTTTATTTTCTTATTTTTATTTTAGCAGGATACAGTCATGTACTTCAACATTTTACACGTTACAAGTTTAACATACAAAATACTAGACTTTTAGTACCTAGAATTAAAGATTATACGATACATTATAATTTAATTAACTAATCAAGCTGGAAACGGTTTAGAAGATCAAAGAACAATGCTCACCTAGTATGGAAAATTAACCCAGGCCCGGCGAAAATTATATGTATCTCAAATTACTGGTAATAAAATATTTATATAAAATACAGTGAAAAAATTAAACGCCCATCGGTTGCCAATACCTTTGGATAGATGGCACTCCAAATCAAAAAGCAGTGACAAAATTCAGCGCTTACATCAGCCTTCCCGGTAGCATAATGGTCAGTGCAGCCGCCCGGATTGCGAAAGACCCAGGTTCGATTCCTGGCTGGGTCGGGTGGGCGTTTCATTTTTTCACTGTATTTTATATAAATATTTAATTCAGCTTAAGTGTAGCAATTAACACTTAAAAATAAAATTTTCTGGTAATAATAAGTAATTATGTATAAAATTGCTATTCGAAGTTTTGTAGTGTTCATATTAATGTTTTAGTAAAAGGATTATATCATTAATTCGCTAAAATGGGTATTTAAAAGTGAGTAACAGAGGGCATCATCCAAATATTTTTTTACATATTGTGTAAATTGCCATTATTTCTACTACAAGTGGCTACTGTCATCAAAGAAAAAAAAACACAATAGTAGTTACATGAATCATTAAATTATTTATCATTTTATTATTAAAACATTGTGTGGTGCCGTGGGTAAAGAATTGCACCACCCCATCTCTTCCCGTGGGTGTCGTAGAAGGCGACGGCAGTAAGAGATAAGATAGGCAGTTTCTCAGTTCTATTTTATTTTTATCATTTTGAATTTTGTAATCACAATGCTTTAAATAGTTAAAAGATATTTTTTTTTACTAGAAAAACCAGCCTTAAGAAGCTCGAGTGGAAATCGAACCCACGACTTTTGGATAACTGGTCCAATGCTCTCAGCCTCGGTAGCTCAGGCAGCGGTCAGAGCATTAAACCGGCTATCGGTTTTTTGTAGTAAAAAAAATATCTTCTCTAATTATGTAAATAATTAGGTTTAGTTTGGTATAGTTTTCAAAAAAATGTGTTATTAATACTTTAAAAGCGTTCAACATTTCTGAATTTAAGTTTTTTCAGACAACTTGGAACTTTAGCAATCGGTATTTAACCGACTTCAAAAAAAGATAGAGGTTCTCTATTCGTCTGTCTGTATTACAGTGTATGTTTTTTTTGTTCGACTATCGTTGTACAAAGGCGACTTTTCACATAGCCATTATGCGATGGTATTTTAAAAAGTGCAGCGTTATTTTGTAAAGATAAGTATCCTTGTGCGCCGTAACAAGTTTCAGAGAGCGTTCACAAAGCTGATTGGCTGGAGCGGGCTTCAGCGGGTGATTAGACTTTGTTACACTTAGCTGGCAAATGTCTTCTAGGGCGTTTTAAAACGAGGTATTTACAGTCAGTGTTATGTAGAATGGGGTTATTTTTGATATAAACGTAAATATATATATAAATCATTAAGTAGCTGCAAATATGGATATCCCTAGCGTTCTAGGCGCTAGGGATATCTAGAAGAAGTTCTAGAAGAAGCTTTTGCTTCACGTATTAATATATAGATACTCTGGAGGGAATCGCACTAAAGACGCCTAGAACGCTAGGGATATCCATATTTGCAGCTTTGTACCCCTTTTTAAGAAAATTGCGCGGACGGAGGAGTATGAAATTTCGCACATTTATAGTTTATATAGAGAAGGATTGCAGAATGTTAATATTTTTTTTTAATAATGCACAAAACATACATTAAATCAATAAAAAAACATTACACACACTACCATGTATTTGACACACACGCTACTCTTTTCAAAAATTTCAAAAATGGAAGAGGAGCGGCCGACATCTGTAAATGCCAATCCAAACTCACACTCTATCTTTTTTAATTTTTCATTGCGGATAGGTACAATCCGTGCAGCCTTAATAAAATTACGGTCGAATTTCGACCACTGGGCGACCACTCTAGTACCGTAGAAATACATGTGGAAAACAACTGTAGAGAACAGGAGCTGTGATCAATATTACACTTGATTGTAAGCTATGGTGATCTTTATCTGCTTTTTTATCCCACTGCCGGGCTCAGGCTTTCTCATCTACTTCTTTTCATGTCAGCGACATAACAAAATAAGGAGACGCAAAAAAAGGTAAGCTACAAAAAATAACGCGCTCGAGTAACGCACACATAGACTCTTTAGATGACCTCCGTGGTAGTGGAGAGTGGAGTGGTTAGTGCGCCGGGTCTGGCGTCGCGCCATCTGTGAGGGTTCAATTCCCGGTCGGGTCAATTTAGAGAAAACTGTTTTTCTGAATTGATTTCGGGTCTGGGTGTTTTTCTATGTTTATGTATATTTATCCGTTATCTTGTTTAACCATATCAACGAGTTTCAATAGAAACTTATCTTGGGCTAGATAATTGGAGTGAGCGTACACAAATTTTATTTTTTATTTTTATTTTTATTTTTTCATGGACACATAATTCGGAACAGCTCGGAACAGTCCGAGCGCAGCCGTTGTTCATATGCGTTTGTATGAAGCTTACCTTTGAAGTCTCCTTTTTTGAAGATTTTGAGGCGACATCGACATCATCATATTCTTCCTGACCAGAAAGCTGCCACGTCAACAGACCGGTCAGTCTCGATTTAATCGTCTATAGCAAGAGGTAGGGCATAAGGGTCAGGCGATCAGGTGTTGCATCGACTGCGGGGAGGCTCCACACTCGTATTTATTTGTAAGAAACTCTCAGATGCAAAGGTTCTCTTTGGAGCAACCAACCTAGGCCTGCGGACGGTTTAGCATCTTCCAGATCGATCATGGGAGTTCAGCACCCGTCGCTTAAACTATTAAGTGAGAAATTGAAGTTTCCCTAGAAAAAAACTCCTTTCAGAGCCTAAGCAATCGCCTTCGGTGCATCCTCATTTTCCTCTACCACATCTGAATGCCGCAACGCCCTAAGTATGGAGATAAGGCTATGCCACGCCAAATAACCCAATTTGCCTTCTTGGGTTTAGCGGGTTGGTGTGTTAACCATAACCAATCATGAAAAGTTATCTTCCGTTGGTAATTCGTTTTATTTTGCAGCAGTTACTAATCAGAACGGTTAACACCAATTTAAGTCAATAGCACATTATCTTATCTTAGTGACGAGTTCTCCCTCTTCCAGCAGCACTTCGACCCATCAGGATCTTTTGTGCAACTCAAATCTTTTCACTATTCTTTCTCTGTAGAGATGACTCCCGTAAGTTTGGCAGCGTCTTTGAGAGGAAGAGCCTGAAGTTTACTGGTATCACATAAGTCAAATCCAGGAGTTCTGTTATTTTCAAAGCCAGAGAGGCACAGTCGCATAGTGGGTGCTGCATTGACTCCGCTTTCTCTCCATAAGCCTAACACAAGGAGTTCGATGGCGCAGTGGTTAATGCGCCCGGTCTGCAATTGCTAAGGTTAAGTCATTTCCGCTAAGGCCGGTCATCAGTTGGGTGATCAAAGGTTTATCATCTCGCGCTCCTCCGTGTTTCGGAAGGCACGTAAAGCCGTTGGTCCCGGCTGCATTAGCAGTCGTTAATAACCGCCAACCCGCACTGGGCTCGCGTGGTGGTTTGTGGCCCGTTCTCTCTATGCATCCATAGCGAAGGCTCGTGATAGCAGTGGGGACGTATATGAGCTGTTGATAGACCTACACAAGGTGTTTATTGATAGATATGAATAAGTAAATATAGTAAACACTCACGTCTGGTGGGGGTCGAAGCGTGCGTCGGGCGGTGCGCGGGCGCCTATCAGACACATGGTGGAGTCAGGAGGCGCCAGAACTCGCAGCTGTAGGGTGGCACGAGGGTACCACCAGCGTCTCTCCTCGACTGCTACGACCACCTATAGAAACAAAAAATAATTAAATATCAATGGGCTGTGACAACTGCGGCAGGTCGTATGAAAGTTTGTAAATGTTCTTTGTTGTCATAATTGCATATTTTTTTCGTTGTGTTGTGCTTGCTTTTTAGTGTCAGCGTTTCAAACTGCTCCTAAGCCTCTGACAAGGCATTGCCTGACAAAGCATGGTAGAAAATTGAGATTAGTTACCAATCTGGTTGGTCCATAATTAACTGGTTGTTATCATCTATATCTATCAGGTATAGACGAAACTTCTATAATCGTTTCTTCTTTCACCGATAGTATAGTATATTATTAGTCCATGCCGATAGTCATAGCTGGGTGCCTAGTGTGAATTTTGTTTACTATCCGTATTCATTCGACTACGTTTACAAAAACGAAAATTCGTATGGGATTGAAGCAGCGCCTCTTGGCGACATACGGGAAGAGTCAACATTTTGCCATACAAATTCTTGTTTTCGTTAACGTGATCGAATGGCGAATACAACTCGCACTTGGCACCCTGAACCTACAACAAGCGTGTTGAGTCGATTCCGAGCGCAAAATCGGGGAAATTACAGACAGTTTTAATTGCAGCCTTTAGCCCCACGAATTGCCTTTCATTAGGCGGTCGTTGATTAAACCGACCGTTATTACCGGCTGAACTGTCGCTGGTATCTTTCGTGTACAAATTGATAAGGATTCGAGAAATAAACTCAATTATATAACGCTGTTTGTCAATGTTATTTGATTGTATGGAAAATTGGAAAACTATAGGTACTTTTTTTACTTAAATTAGACCATTAAAGGAACTAACTATAATATTTTTTGTCAAATTGCTCTTGTATGACCTGTAGGTATAAGCATTTATACTTGCAGATGTCCAATGTTTTACTAAAAAGTAAGAATGTCACGACATGAAAAAGAAATTTGCAGGATTATTTTTTACTAATTATGAGTTTATGTAAATTTTACAAAATTTGTTGCAAATCCGCATAAACATAACAGGCTCAAATGGCTAAATTTTTTAAAATTACTAAATCAATTAGAACATACCAATAAGTTTGTCTATTTATCTTAATAACCTCTTTTAATATTTGCTAAGGAACAACCACAAAGTACAACGGCAACAAAGGCAACAAACTGAAGCGAAAAACTGGCCATTTCTCAAAATAAAAAAATATTCGGTAAACAAAACTGTTCCTTAGGATATTCGTGACGAAATTAATGAAATACATTCAATGGCCCCAATTATCATGGCGACAATTATGAAATTTGTTACAATAACTGCTGGCGCTAAAAGGTCGGAAACGGAAAGGGAAGATGTCTAATTAAGACTAATTGAAATGGAGCGAAGCTTTCAATAAACTTCACCTCCATTCATAGAAAAACATTAAATACTAGTAGGTAGGTATTCGGTAATTAAAACGCGTGAACTCGCAAGGATTTAGAAATTGTGTGTATTAGATTAACTTTACAAGGTGAGTTAATAATAAATTAGTTAAAGTTTAAATTTGCATGCATTTATGCATACCATCAGTATATCTTTTTTCAATATAATTATTAATTGTTTAATATACAATTTAAGCCGTTTTAAAATTACATTATAAATGGCTTATCTATAGATAAGGCGTTCTACAATTTTATTGAATATTTCGGTACAAAAGCAGCATAGCTGTTTCTATGTAACATGTACCAACCTACTAAAAATTGCATGACCGGCTGGGGTAAATTGTTTGTTCCCATTATTATATGCATAACAACTGCTATGTATTTACACAATTTTATGGCAATAAAACTTTATCTTATCTTATCTTATCTAACAATTACCGTTTATTCTTAAAAAATAAACAATCGTTTACAAAATTGTAACGATAAAATTTTTTTTAGTAACTTTATTTTTTATATTTTACATAAGCATAATACAGTTTTATCAGAATTGGCATTTTATCAATTTATATTATTTGATTTGCATATTTTTTTTTAAATAATCCTATACAATCTTTAAAGTTACCGCAATATTATGTATATGTGAAATCTGTTAAGGTGTATTATGTTGACGAACAACCCACTTAACACTACTTTAAAGTTTATACTGACACCCCCTACCAACCGTTAGGTTACAAAGTAGGTGTCAGACATCCTTGTGCAAGCACAAGGGACCATCTACGTCAGGTCATAACGCCAGATCAGGACGCACCGAAGCGCATTCTTCATCCGGTACTTTTAAGACTAGTGTCTCAAGCTAGTCGCCCCGTGGACACGTATAGTCCACTACCTATTATCCAGATAGGTTACCGGAGCTGTAAGCTCGCTCACTTCTCGTTGCACTAAGAGCACAACTCGCAGATTCCACTGCTCGGGTCGTCAACTCTGAGTTGACTACCAAATATCCTCTTTGGTGGCGGAGTTGTAAGCCCACTCACTTCTCAGTACCCATCCAGGCACCTTGCCAATTTCAACATCCTACGCGGTTGGCTCAACCGGAGGTATTGCATCTAGCGGGCACCTCTACTAGTTATCCAGACTAGTGCCGGAGTTGTTGGAGCTCTGCTCAGTGAAAACCACCGAGCATGACAACCAACTATGGGCAACTCACGTGCCCCGCAAGTCCTTTCGCATCGGGCCCCTCGAGACCGCTACTTGGACCCGCTCGCTGTGCACGAAATGGAAGCCTGGCCACATCAACCAGGCAGACGAACATTCCCACTTCTACAGCTAACCACATGCCACCACGAGTCCAACCCATGTCCGGAACCTGTCGGAGACGCCCGCGAAGGCATAACCGACAGGGGGCCTAGGATCCGGAACTCCCGTGGTACCCTTGAAAAGACAGCCGGACCCGTAGTTCCAGCTGCCATACCCTACCTATCAGGGTCAGTAGATAGGGTAGAAGTAGATAGGTAGATAGGACGAACAGTACGTACGAGTAAATAGTATTCCGTAAGTAAGAAATAAGATTAATAAATTCGCCACTATCTTCTCTCTATGCCAAAATAATTCTGCAGCCACTAACTAAAACGGCAAATACCCACCTAGTGAAATATATGAAGGAATTTGAGTACGGTTCTCAGAATCAACAGTATACTAATTAAGCTTTGTAAACGCTATTTCAATTTCACGCCCGCTGCCTCATCGAGACTGTTAAATATAAACAGGGCTGATTTAGATGCAATTTTAATCGGAGTTAGGGTTTATTTATTTTATTGTATTTTACTACATATAAAATAAATAAGGTTTTAGGGTTAAAAGTGTCAAAATGAGGCGCTCTAACGCTAAAGTGGAGCCTTTGAGGAGGATGTACCGATGTTTGAATTCTGGGAGAGCCTCAAACTTTGTTTTCTCTATCTTTTCAACTAAATTACACACTTTTATATCATACAAATAACAGTTTTCAGAATCAACAGTTTAATAAGACTTTGTTAACGCTGCAGCCACTAACTAAAACGGCAAATACCCATATAGTGAAATATATAAAGGAATTGAAGATGGTTTTCAGAATCAACAGTATAAGTACTAATTAAGCTTTGTAAACGTTATGCCATCAAAAACAAACTAGTAAAAAAAACAAGTTTCGCAACTCAGTTCTTCTACCGTAAAAAGTTGTGAGATCCATGAAATACCAAGTCGGTTAATTTATTCAGTCCCTACATAAGGGACCTTCTGTCTTAAGTTATTACGTAATTAGCTAACCAAACAACATCTTATAGTGACCATATCAATATTAAAAATCTTTTATGTTTAAACAAATATATTGAGTTGGCAATCGAACTAAACACTACTCACTTACTCAGTCACATAAGATGTTGTTAGATTAGCTAATTACGTAATAACTTAAGACAGGGACTGAATAAAGTAACCGACTTGGTATTAAATGGATCTCACAACTTTTTACGGTAGAAGAACTGAGTTGCGAGACTTGTTTTTTTTTACAAGTTTGTTTTTATGGCATCTTATTTCGTTTTGTAGATAATCCTACTTTTTTCCTTTTCGGTACCATCTAGGTACCTACCTATCTACACTTATTATTCCATTATATCTATACTTAATAATATTATAAAGCTGAAGAGTTTGTTTGTTTGTTTGTTTGTTTGTTTGTTTGAACGCGCTAATCTCAGGAACTACTGGTTCGAATTAAAAAATTCTTTTTGTGTTGAATACTACATTTATTGAGGAAGGCTATAGGCTATATTACATCACGCTATGACTAATAGGAGTGGAACAGTCGCTAATTAACGCGGGTGAAACCGCAGGGCACAGCTAGTTATACATAAACAGGTACACTGATTCATTAACTGCAAATGTAACTTTGTAATCCTATACATTTATATGGGATTACAAAGTCATTTATGCAGTTGGTGTATCTAGAAAACTGGACCGAAATTGCAAAATATTTTAGATTTTCCTTGATTGAAACACTAAACACTAATTTGAAGCTTCTATGTCTGCTAGAAGTGCCTTAGAGTTTTGATGATCTGTCAGTCAGTCAGTGAGTGCGAAGTCCGAAGCACGGAAGAGCTCGAGATGATACATTTTTGGTCACCCATCCGATGACCGGTTTTTGCGAATTTTACTTAACCTCAGCACTCGCAGACAGGGCGCGTTAACCACTGCGCCGCCATTGAGCTCCTCTATTTTGACAGATTAATGAAAGAAAAAAATCGATCAATGGTTCCTTTTTAATTATTTACCTTCAACATTACATACAATTCTTCGTTGACAAACTTGGTAATATTTTTTTCCTCATGGAAATATTATAAGCTTTAGCTCTACAAAATATTTTGTATTATGCAAGCAAATATGATTTCATCGTAAAAGCAGATTGTAGTTTGATATTAATATTCGCAAAAAGTTTACCCGGATGTGTATTGAATATATATCCATTTTTTGTAGTGAACGGTATTACTTGTTTGCAAACAAGAATCAGCGAATTTATTTTCGTAAGCATTTTCATTTTGATGCCGTAGATTTGTTTGCTAAATATTATATTTGCTTTATACATTTTTGTTTTTATTGTTTTACTTTCATCTATATTCTCTATATTAGCTGTGAGTGTAATCTGTATTTCGTACGAGATTTCCAAAAAACATATTTACTGTTTACGTTTTCAATAAATTAATTCGGATTTTTGGTAGCGCTACGGCTATCGCGTTGGATTTACAATCGTAAAAACTGAGCAACTTTTGGCATGCCGGATCCTTGGATGAGTGACCTTAATCAAGCCTCTCTATGCAAAGGTCACTCATTTTGTAGTTGCATAATTGTATTGTTCTTTTTATTTTTTACTATGTGTATAAAAATTTCGTTTTCGTTTTATTATGGCAACCTTTAACACCTACCCGGACCTCTCATATTATTTTCTTATATTTTTTGTATTTTTTTATCTATGTACTCGACGTTCATAAGAACAGTAATGTGCCCAAACTGTAGAAATATTTAATAAAATACCGAATCGGGCCAATGTAATAGCATATACTTTTAAGTACCTACAAGCTACTGCTTCTATTTATTTAGGCATTCACAGGCACTTAAAAACGTCAATACTATAAAAATTTACAAATAATAATACTAAATTTTAGTTTAAACTAATTTACTGAATCTACCACCAGTTCAGATTTTGGGCTGGCCTTCAACCGCAAAGTGCTGTCATGAAACTCAGAAGGTTTTTTTTCTCTCTCCATTGATCTTTGTTCAATCAATTGATGGGCAAGGCACATCGCTCGCAGGACTGATGGCCGCTGGGGCGAAACAGTTATCGAGTGACGACCACGTACCGAAAAGCGCAATGTGGGCAGGCATACAACAAGGTGGACTGACGATCTGGTAAAGGTCGCGGGAAGCCGCTGGATGCGAACAGTACAAAACCGGTCGTTGTCGAGATCCTTGGGGGAGTTCTTTGTCCAGCAGTGGACGTCTTTTGGCTGAGATACCTAATGATGATGATGATGATGATGGTTCTTGATGATAGTATGATATGGCAATGCTAATGATAATGACGTAAAGACATGACTCACCTCTTTGTGCAGAAGCCGAACATGGAAACTGGCAACATCACTGACTGGTTCCCCAGCCTCAGTCACATAGTACACCAGGAGTGAGCTGACTGGAGCCATATCAGCTGTCACGGGAAACCTGTCAACAAAACCAAAGTACATAAATTATTCATTTGTAAAGTAAAGCAATAGCGTATATAACTGTCAACAACAATAACTGTCTTTCTGCTGGGCAAAGGCCTTCATCATTGTAATCACCAGTGGTCGGAGTAGGTATATTGATTTTAGATACTTGCGTCATGATATCATAACATGGACATGCATTTCTTCCGGAATGTACCGGAGTTTCCAAAAATTTGGTAAATAGAGTAATAAAATAAAAAACCATATGTAAGCAAACAAAATTGTTTATTGTTAATACAAATAATCATTATTAGTTTTATTAAAAATAATTATTTTTAATCCTCATCGGTTACAAGTTCTACATTTTGATTTTCTGTCTCTATACAATTAAAATAAATAACTATAATTTTTTCAATATTTTCTAATTTTAAGCTATTTCTTTTAACATCTAAGATCCATTTGTAAGTGGAAAATGATCGTTCAACATCTGTAGATGTCAATGGAGCGAATTTGAAATAAAGTTTCTGATTATTTGCTACGCTTTTTTCAATACTCTCGCTGTATTCTCTAATTGTATCTAAATCTGGATTTCGTTCCATAACTGATTCTATTTTATTTTTTATATTCTCATTATTGCACTCGTTAAGCGTAGCCCTTACTTGATCAAATACTAAAAGTGAATCAGCTAGAGATAAATTTTGTTTTTGTAACTCTTTTAGGGCTAGTAGTATAATAGAGTAATTTTCTTCAATATATTTTAAATCATTTTCTAAATTTTGTTTTTCCAAAATGTTTTTTGCGTTTCGTATGGCTATAGCATCAGAACTGCTCAAGCAGGATAAAACTTCTTTTATTTTATCTAAATGTTGAGCGTAGTAAGATGCTGCCTGTAACCAAGTACCCCATCTGGTAATGACTGGTTGCGGAGGCAACGGTAAGTCAGGATATTTTTCTTTTAAAATGTTTACCCTACTAGGAGCCTTTAAAAATACTTTTTTAACATTTGATATAAGAATATCAACATCGTTGTATTCTGACCTTATCTGCTCACATACACGATGAAGAGCGTGCGCCAAACATGTCACATGCTTCATTTCAGGTAAGTAATGTTTTAAATTTCGCCCTGCAGATAGCATGTACGCTACACTGTCAGTGCAAAGCATTAAAATATTGTCAACTTTCGCTTCAAAAGTGTTTTGCCATAAATTTTCTAGACATTGCAGTACAAATTGTGTTATTGTTTGTCCATTTACTGCTGTTAGCATTTTACAAGCAATCAAATAAGGCCGGCCTGCACTATTACTAGGATGCAATGGTTTTATTAGGAAATTGACTATGTATCGACCAAAAATGTCTGTTGTCTCATCCAGCGATATCCATAGTTTCTCATTTTTATTAGTTTCATAAATCGAATTGATTTTATTCCTATAAAACTTCTCCAAATAAACTTTTCGTAACTGTGATTCGTCAACCACTTTACGATTGGTACAAACGCAACAACAAGTACTGCACATATATTTCTGAAAAAACTCTTTGAACGCTGGATTTTTCATTTGCGACCAAGGAATATTGCATAGAATCAGGAACTTAATGAGGTCGAAGTAAAATTCCTCTTGCGGTCTCTTAAATTTTCCTTGACGTACAGCGCCTTCAATGTGTTTGGTAATGTTGCCTCTATTCACAGCTTTCAAATGACTTTCACACTTTGTACAGTATATAGTGCCACTAGCGTTATCGTAAAGTAGCTCAGGATAGTGCAATAACCACTTTTGCACTGTTTCAGCCTTGACCTTTGCCATATTTATTTATATCTCACCTAAAACAATGATTTAAATTTACAATATATACATACACAACTGTAAAGTCGATAATGAAATTCTGTTTCATATAAAGTGTTTTTTTTAACTGAAGCGGTGATAGCCCTGCGGTGTGCGTACCGGACTCTCATGCGCTGTGATGATTGCTATAAAGTGATTTTTTTAACTGTTTCCAAGTTCTAAAACCTTCTTAAATAGTGAAAATAATTAAAACTTACCCGTACAAAAACAACTTCAAATGGGCCCAATCCAAGAGTAATAAATCGATGTCCGTAGTTATAAGCCAAATTCGTCGTTTTAAGTAGATTTCAGAAGACAGTAAACAAGCCAGGGTCAAGTCAAGATATTCACAACACATAAAATAAGCGCACTCCACGAACCGAAATAAGTGAGTGAGCCACTTGGTCTGGATGTCGGTGCGAGCGCATTGTTTTCGAACAAACAGTCAATGAGTCATCCTGGATACTTGATTCTAATTGGTCAGATGCGTTGAGCATAGAGATAAGAGGACAAAAGACCCTGTTTGCCGGATGTCGTGTGTTGAAATGAATATTATTATTATATCATTTTATACATGCTTAGGCTTTTACTCCAACACTTTTACTACAACAAGGTTTTTACACACCAGTCATTTTTTACTATTAAATTCTGGTCATCTACGCCACTAGCAGCATAGCGTTGAGAGTATTGATACATTTTTAACTAGTTTCATGTAATAATTTCGATGTTTCGGTATTTTTATCTATTATGATAACGACGATTAATGATCCGGAAACTCGGAGGAGTATCCATATTAACATATACGTTTGATGTCAGTGACCTTAATTCAATATACCTACTCCGACCACTGGTAATCACTTAGCACCTAGTTGTCTATAGATTAGAACGGTTTTAAGAGGATAATATGTTTTGTTGAGGTATTCCACGAAGCATACCTAAACGAAGCACACCCAGAGGAAGCACACCTAAAGTATTCCACGAAGCACACCTACGAATATCACTCGCATAGTCCAGGGACTAAGAAATAAAAATGTCGACAGAAAGAATATATTGATTATGTAATAAGACCAACTTTAATTTTAAACAGCAATCCGTTCGGAGAATGTCAGCGTGTGTTTTTTTACTTTGTAATTACATTGTATTAATAAACCTACAAACCAGCAGTTTTTCATTTCGATTCGTAACACTAGTCATTGCTACATTGGCCTAATCACCACGCTTGCCAAATGGGAGTCGGTGATCAGAAACCCGAGCTATGCATCGGAAAGAACGAAATACACTTTGCCTGACCTGTGACTTTAAACCCAAGACCTCCGGATATCGACACTCTGCCTACGAATCACTTATGGACAACATTGTTAACAATACGTGTATAAAGCACGACGCGTTGTTTTATCTTTTACCAAGCTTAATATGCTCTAAAACTTCACTGGATGTCGAGTAGTAGGTACGCTTCAAGCCGAAATAATGCTAAAAACATGTTAATTTTTAACCCTACTTAAATCGTTTGATATTACACAGTTGGTATATAAGTACATATTATCACGGTCCTTTGTTAAGTGTCCTACATAACATCCAGATTCGCAATATCACCAATTGATGGCAGCAATAATAGTAATTGTCGTCATTAAGCGACTGTTTTCGGGAACGACAATGAATTTAATTTCCCCAGTTTGCCGTGAGCCGCTCCGTAATGGACGAAATGTTTCTCGCTTAATCACGCCAATCGTATATCCGATGTTGTAACGACACGCCTCGTTATAACTTCAATAACATCATGCTAATAAATGAGAAGGGACTATGGAAAGAGGTCGATGACGCAGTGGATATCGCGCCCGGTCTGCAATTGGAAGGTTAAGTCACTTTCGTAAAGGCCGAAAAAATTTATCATAAGAGCTCCTCCGTGCTTCGGAAGTCACGTAAAATCGTTGGTCCCGCCAGCAGTCGTTAGTGCGTGGTGGTTTATGGCCCGTTCTCTCTAACCATCCATAGGAAATTCGTGCTCTCTGGGGCACACTTCCACTTCTGAGTGGGACAAAAAATGAGCTGTTGAAGTGAAGAATTATGTATTACCATAATAACTATTTAAACTATCATGGTCACTTGCAATAGAGTAATTATTAACAGGATTCTTACCATGCTTATTATTTATGAGTATCCGATATTTCGGCACAGTTGCATGCGCCATGATCACGGAATTACTGAAGTTAATGCGGGTGAGTTTTTTATGAGCAGACAAAACGATCTACCCTCTTCCTTAAGGGCAACGCAGATTGGGACGGCATGGCAAAGAATTTAAATTTATACCAATGGACATTCAAACATATCGAAATATAAATAAGACATAAATTCCCATGCTTTAAAATGATTTCGCGGCATCGATGCCACGGGTTCCCAGCGGCGGGAGGGCGCGGCATGCCATGGCGTACCGCGGTAGGCAAAAGCATGCTGAAGGATGCCGGCGCACGTCGTTACGTGTCGGAGGTAGTGTTGTAAAGAACTCGAGTCTTAAAAAAGTTATACAAAGTAGCATTCAAATATTTGAAAAGTAGCAAGCTCTGTACCATCAGAACGACTTTTCTCAAAAGCTGCATAGGTTTTACCTCAAGAAAATTTTGTTTTTGCAAAGCAAAAATACTAATCACATACAATCAAATTACTTACGATATATCGAAAATATTGATATATATTTTTAAATGAACATCCCTAAGCAGAAGTTGCCGAGGCATACTTCGACGTGACGCGGCATGCCACGGCATCCCTCGGCGGCAAAACACTTTGCCATGCTTTGCCATTCCGTTCCCGTCTGCTACCACCGGTTTCTAAGTCACTATTCACCCAAAATTGCTTACGACACACTACACTCACAGTATCGGAACGCGAAACGGCTTTATTAATATCAGATAAGTACTCATAAATAATAAACATGGTAAGAATTCCGTTAATAATCACTCTATGTAAATGTGTAATGTAAATACAGGGAGTTTTATGGAAAGAGTTTATTGATTGCCTTAGGCGGCATTTTCAGCGTTACTGGACTTTTTGGGGCGGCGAGAAACTTAAAGGGTTCCTCAAGCCGTGTGAAACGAAGCCTCGGAGATAGGTTAGGTAGGCAACGGCATCACGCACTAGTGCGTGTCGCCATTCCCTACTAGATTTCCGAGGAGTTCGGATCGGATCCGAAAACAATATTAACCAATACAGAGAATAAACAGGAAGTCGTTTCATGTCGTCTCAGTGAAATAAGGAAGTTAGCACTTAAATTTTTCAAAATAAACCATAAAAAACCGCCATGATAATCTAGGAGCTGGCAGCGCAGTGATGTATCGGCCCCTTGGGCTCCTTGACTATGCGCGTTTTGTGAGTTATGCCTCTTTTATTAAAGATAATACTTTGCTTCCCAAGACGCAAGTGTTTTATATGACCCCATTTCAGTTTAAATGTCGTATATCAATCATATGATGGTATACCGAAGCGTTACCATGTGATCAGATATTCTGAATTATTGATTGTTTAAATTTTAGTGTTAGCAGTGTTCGTTCGCGTGGAACTTAGCTTGGACGTTGTTTTTTTATTTTATTTTTTTCGCGAAAGTACCTAGTTTTACTAACTTTGCCAACTCTTGTCAGTCAAACTGTAGCAAAGTTTATGAGAAGATTTCTCCTAAAACAACACATTTCTGATTCGTTGATTAAATCAATTTACTTTTGAAGATCATCAATCATGAATTAGCTCATAGCTCATCATGTTTTAGAAGAAGCTCGATGGCGCAGTGGTTAACGCGCCCGGTCTGCGAATGCTGATGTGAAGCAACTTTCGCTAAGGCCGGTCATCGGATGGGTGACCAAAACTTTATCATCTCAAGCTCCTCCGTGCATCGGAAGGCTCGTAAAGCCGTTGGTCCCGGCTGCATTAGCAGTCGTTAACAACCATCAATCCGCACTGGGCCCGCGTGGTGGTTTATTGCCTTTTCTCTCGATCCATCCATAGGATGGTTCGTACCCCAACAGTGGGAACATAAATGAGCTGATGATGAATCATGTTTTATGTTATTGTGTTTCCTGACAAAGGATATTAAAAAAAGTGAGAAAAAAAAATCCCGATAGTATTAAACTAAACTTAAAGACATCTATACCGATAATAATAATTAAAGTTATACGAAGCAGAGCCAGAGTAATCATCAGGAGAACAACAAATATGGAAACGCCTCTTGGGACCATTACCCATGTTTCAGGTTGCTATAGAGAGTAGATGAGCGTACATGGGTACGTATTGATCCGCTGCCATCGTCACAGTATTGTGTAGGAACGATAAACAATGAGTAGTCAGTACGAGCATCCGTTAGGGCCTTCGTAGACTTAGGAATTTTAGATAACGCGGAGCTTTAGTCTTCTTTAAAAGAAGAATTTTCCGTTGCGATCGATTTATTTTACAAAACTATGAAGTAATTATTGTGGTTTTTGTAGAAGCGCTTGACATATTCTTACTTATACGCTGGGCTTTTAAGTGTCAGAACAAAACGATGCTATGCTAATCTGATTGATACGGCAACAGAATTTGATTAGATGGTTGCTGGCTACCTTGTTTTTTATGGTGGACTCAGAACTAAGCAAATTATCTTTAAATTAATATATTATTGACGACCTCCTTGGTCGAGTGGCTTGCTCACCGGTTTTCATGGTGTCGCTATCTCTGAGGTCCCGGGTTCGATCCCCGGTCGGATCAATTTAGAAATACCTGTTTTTCTATATTGTTTCGGGTCTGGGTGTTTCCTATGTATAATAAGTATGTATTTAAGTATATTAAGTATGTTTATCCGTTGTCTAGTTAACTATATAACGAGTTTCTTAAGGAAGCTTTTCTTGGGGCTAGATAATTGGTGTGAGTGTAGGAAACATTTATTTATTTATTATTTATTATTTATTATTATACGTAGAGAAAAATCTTTGTACACATTTTTAAGCACATTGCGTGCACGGAGGAGTGTGAGATTTGGCATATTTTAAGTTCACAATTATGGAGAAATAGTGCAAGAAAGATTTTTTTGTGTAATATGCGTTACATTACATTGTATAAAAATTGTATATTTTGTGAATTACGGTCGAATTAAACTACTGGGCGTCCACATGTAATTAATTTAATAATTAACCTAATATATTCAAACACCCCTTTGTTTAACCAGACTACAGACTCGTATAGATCTTAAAACAAAACACTTCACTAGGCAAAGCAAGAACATCTCCACTTTACCAATTTTTAATTGACAATTTTTTTGAGCCTTTTATAAACCGTCTCTTTTTAATAATGTGATTGCTACCTCCTATTTACTACTATACTACAGCCATCTGAGTATGCTCACCCCTGTATTGAGGAGAGAGTTCCCAACTATTGACTGTTTTTTTTGAAAATTTAATAATTTCCAAAAAACCCAAACTCCTTCAAAGACAAAAAAGCTCCTAAAGGCCTACGCAGACCGGGACGGCATGGCAAAGCATTTTGCCGCCAGTCAGCGCACAATAGCCGCTTAGATACCGCGACATTCCAGAGCCTTGCCACGGCATGCCACGGCATGCCGCGTCTCATCGAAGTATGCCTCGGCAGCTTCTGCTGTCTTATTTATATTTCGATATGTTTGAATACTCATTGGTAAAAATTTAAATCCTTTGCCATGTCGTCTCGGTTTGCGTAGGCCTTAAAACTCCGCTCATCTATGTCGGCCTTTACCACGAACTCTCCATTAATTAAGCTCACATGACACGCTATCGACAACGTGGTGAGTGCACAACTGAATATTTGTCCGAAACACAGTCCACGCGTACGGTAACAATTTGAGCCGGTGTTATGTCAAATGAAACTACTGAATGGTTTTGGGTGGTGCAATACTATCACATAATGGGTAACCTCACATAGTGCGTTAAGGCTTTAAGTCTGCTTCATCATCATTCATCATCATCAGCTCATTTATGTCCCCACTGCTGGGGCACGAGCCTTCCCTATGGATGGATAGGGAGAACGGGCCATGAACCACCACGCGGGCCCAGTGCGGATTAGTGGTTGTTAACGACTGCTAATGCAGCTGGGATCAACGGCTTAAGGTGCCTTCCGAAGCACGGAGGAGCTCGAGATGATAAATTTTTGGTCACCCATCCGATGACCGGCCTTTGCGAAAGTTGCTTAACCTCAGCACTCGCAGACCGGGCGCGTTAACCACTGCGCCATCGAGCTGCTTATTACTACCTAAATATTTGTGGAGCTTAGTAAAGTTTTTTAATGAATAATACTATTTTTAATACGAGTATCTTTTATCTGAGATTATCGGTCGCGTAAAGCGTCTGCATTCTCTGCTCCGTTCGAAAAAATGATCGTTACTACAATTTATCTATTCGAGTAGAATCAATTAAAAGTTGCTTACAAATTCTGTGTAAAATAAAAAAAAATACATTAAAAAAAACGACGGAATTGGTTATAATGTCGGTGCGTCCCCAGCGGCTCATTCATCAAAACCGCCACAATCTTGTCCCGCTCCGACATAGACACATCGAACGATATTTTTTATTCATTCAATCGTTTACATATTTTTTTCGAACATGTACCACGCTTTGTATTTAAAATTCAAATATTTTTGTTTATACTCATAAAAGAAAAAGTATGAAATTATATATTGTTTTTTTTGAGAGAGTTTGCCGATTGCCACTGGGGCATTTTTTCTTACGTATATTTACTGGAAACTTAATACAGATTTTGTATAATGCAATAGTGGCGTGATCCAGTGGAAATTTAGATGAAACGAAAAGCAAGAAAAATTGTGTTCTTTTTTACTTATATATAAGTACCTAGCTAATACTTTGTGTTGTCTTGCGTCGTAATTTTCTTTATAACTCATTATTATGGTGATAAAAGTGGTCATAAGCACATCAAATTGTAGATTATTTCATTAGGAACCTATTTTGATTTACAATTAGACATTCAATAGTAGTAGGTGGCTGTAGAGAGATTCTTCGCGGGTGGTCCACTTGTGATAATAACAATGGCGGCGGTTGTTTATTTTCGTTTTTAGTGTAAAATCGTTTTCGAGAGTGAAGTGCTGCTTAACAAGTGTTTAAGAATTATGAGTTCAGTGCGTTATAGTGTAGTCTAACAAGTTATAATATCAGTTTTGTTTTGTGACCTATGTCAATATTTTATTGTCAATATTTTGTCAAACAGGAAATTTGAAAATGTTCAAATAAAATGTTCAAATAATTTTTAACGCAAATGTTGTTGCGAACAAATTACAAAAACACAAATGTTGAAAAAATTTCCACGAGCAGGATTTGAACCTGCACCCTTCTGACATACCGGGTCAGGTGCTCTTCCAATTGAGCTATCATAGTTCTAACCAGCCCGCCGAAATTATTCAACAATTTTTACTTTGAAAGCCAAAGGCGCCCATTCAATGTCAACAACTTTTCAACATTTGTGTTTTTAGGAAATTTGAAGTTAGATTTAAGAAATATTGAAAACAAAAGAAATTTGTGCCAGTGCGACTACAGGTAAGTTTTTAATGTTCATTATAAGTAGTTAACCGGACTTCTTGGCGGGAAAGTGAAGAGTCATGTCTGCGGTTTTGTTTTATTTTCTAAAATTTGTGTTATGTCGAATATTAATGTGAAATAATGGTGGATTATTAACCGTTAAGTGTTCGTGAGTGTGCATGAGTGTTGCAAATGAAACAAAACAGTGCAACGTCACTTTTCAAATTCTCTCAAGAAGTCCACCCGAGGACTTAATAAAGCCCCACATCTTTACTGAGATACTCGAGGGATTGGGGGGTATATCATTTCTCACTTCTCATTTCTATTCATTCATCATCATCATCATACATGAAAGAAATTATTATTATTTAAGTATTGTAAGACTTTTTCATTGGCTAAATGCTTGTGCAAAGCCATTATTAAAAAAAAAAAAAAAAAAAAAAGTAGTTAACCACGTATAAAAAGTAATACAGAAAAAAATGACACCTCATTTACGCAATAATTCTGTATAGTTACTTATCACGTAATTAGTATTTTTCCATAGTTATATAATAAAAAATATTAATCTCGAAATGTCTGACATTTGAAACACTATTTTATTATGGAGAGGCGCGCATGCGACGGGTTAAATCTGAAAATAGCGGAAAATAAAACTGTTTATATCAGAATTATATATGAAACTAGCTGCCCGGCGGACTTCGTACCCTTTGACAGTTTCCATGACAGCAAAACAAACAAATCATTCGTCCGCTTAAGAACACCCGTATCCCATGATGGACCCTATAGCAGCGCCACCTACCGGGTCCAATTGTAAATCTAAATCATTCTCGAATCCACTTGAACACACACAGAAAATTTCATTCAAATCGGTTCAATTCAAGCCAGAAGGAGTTCAATTCCATACACACGCACAGAAGATTTATTTAGATAAAGAATAGATAAGAATTAATAATCAACCTCCGATCCGATTCGAACCCTTCGGAGTATCTAGTAGGGCACGAAGCTCCGAAGGTGACTTCGTTTCATACGGCTTGAGGAACCCCTTACGTTCCTCGCCGCCTCCAAACAAGCCCGGTGAAGCTGAAAATGCCGTCTGAGGCAATCAGCAATCTCTCTCCAAAAAAAAAAAAATCAACTTTCGCAATATGAGGCCACTGGATAGGTGACAAAATAAAAATATTTCAAGTTCAGCCTTGCTTCCAAAGGCACGTACTGTGGTACGTCAGGCGGCCATACTCGGGCAGTCGATCCTGAACTGCTTCAAGCTGCCCGAGCCCGAACTAAGCAACTGCTTGAGTGGTTTTATGTATGTTTGTAAATAGAAAACTGTAGTTCACTATGCAGTCGCAGCTTGAAGCAGTCACATCTTGGCTTCAAACTGCCCGTGTATGGCCGCCCTAACACCTACAAACAGCTTTGCGTCAAATTTTTCGGTTATGGCCTAATATTCCCTATATGCCCGTGGGACGTATAAAGGGTAATGATATGGCATTTTGTTATAACGACATTCGCCAATCAATAAACTCTACAACGTTCCATAAAAAGCCATTACTTTTATCTTAAAAAGTTAAGTGCAGACATTACATTCATTTATTAAAATGGAGAACCAAAGAGGCGTTACCATAAACAAAATACTTCTCAGAGCCCCGCCGTCTGTGACGCGAAAATAAATGGGTCAGTATTTAAATACCCGGCCCGGACAATTCCCAAAATGCATATAAATCACGAAGAATAAACTTAACAGACTCCGTAGAATTTTTTATTATTCGTCCTAAAGAACAACTCAAAACTTTGTGCACACTCCCTCTGTGTTGCAAAATAGAAGTTACCAAAACGCTTTTAAAAGGAGAGCGGACACAGTGTTGGATAGCAGGAAACCGCTATTTGTGTAGGAATTTTGTGGAGGAACATTAAAACGGCTTTTAGGGGAAATTAAAGAAAGAAAAAAAAACAACAGGCGCAATCTTTAAGATCACGAGATTTCAGAGTGACGAATTGTAAAACTTAATGATACTTGACACAATAACATTCACAGTGTAAACTTCGAGATTAAATTCTATTGCTAACAGATTTAAGACTGCAGATAACTTTGCAGCGTTTCAGCATTTATTATGTACATTAAACTTATTTAATTGCAGGTACATTCGTTTATTTAACACTATTGTAAATATAATGATTTTAAGAGGCAGATTTTAACAGATTTTATCCCTTCTTGCAGTCAATATTTTCAAATCAAATCAAATCAAATAATTTATTTCGCACACTGCTACACAGAGAAGGGTTACAAAAAAAGAAGCGTAAAGATATTAAGGCGAAGGGTAATTCACACTGGCGCCGCTAATGGAATTAATTTGATAACTGCTAAACTGGATTTTTTTTCAAACATTCCGACACTAGGCAAACATTTATTGTGCACTACTTTTAGGTTTGTTTTTGTATTCATTCGCTAACACCAAAAGTGTCCATTGATTGTGAATAAATGCGATAGCCCGTTTTCTGAATAAACCACGCAACAAAAAGTAGTGCACAATTATTAAATAAATACTATGGATGCTTTCCTGTTATCGGTCGGTACGCAATTGTTAAGAAATATTAAAGTTTTAGAAGTTGGCAGAAATTATTATACTTACAATCACATTTTATTAATTTTTTGAAGTACAAGTTTTTCTCGTTGCTATGGCGATGAGTATTTTGACATTTCTCAACACTCCAAAACAAGGAAAAACAAAGTATTTTAATAAATTTGAAAACTAAATACTCAACGCATTATTAACAAACTTTACGTTAAATATAAAAAACTAAATAAACTATACCCAACTTATTAGAAGGTAAAACTAAAAAATATAAAAAAATGTAATGAAAAGGTACTTAATAAAAGCAAAATTAACAATCTTCATTTATTACTGACAGCCCTAGGTCACAACAACACAATAACTTTGTTACCTACAGTGTTGACTAGTTCCTATTAGGCGTTCGGACTATTCGACCCGACCGAGTAGTTTTCGTAGCCAATGGAGCAATTACCGAACACGGTTTTTTCAAATTACTAAAACCTTTAGCAGTAATACTTTCTTTATCTGTGGCTGTAACTTCTAACGAATATAACCTCTGAACAGGGCGTATGTACGTACCGGTGGAAGTTTTAAGCTCAACTGTTCTGAATACTCCATCCTTCCCTTTAAACATTTTTATGATTATACCCAAAGGCCACTTAATTCTTTTTTCTTTAGTCTCCATCAAAACAACGTCTCCTTCTCGTAATTTACAGTTCTTATCTTTCCTATTCTGAATGAGATTGGTTATATACTCTAACTTAAAGCGTTTCCTAAAATCGTCTCGCAATTTCTGTAAATATTTGAAACGAATGTTTATATTCTGTCTATCTACCTGATCAAAATCTGCAACGTCTGAATTAGGTAACGGATGCAGAAAACAAGACGGTGATAAAGGGGAAAGAGATGACTGATCGTCTTCGACATACGTCATCGGACGATCATTAATAATTGCTTCACAATCACAGAGAATTGTCTCAAGTTCTTCGTACGTTAGAACTGATTTTCCTAAAACACGACGTACTAAACCTTTTAACAAGCGAATGAGACGTTCCCAAAAACCACCCCACCACGCAGCAGTAGGTACGTTGTTTTTAAATTTAATGCGCTGTACGGTGAACTGTCTCTGTATCTCTTTCCAATCTAAATTTGCCAATAAATTATTTGCTCCAATTATATTAGTTCCATTGTCAGAGTAAATTGTAGATACACGACCACGTCGTGCTATAAATCTTCGAACAGCCATTAAAAAATAATTTGTTGATAGAGAGTTGGTTAATTCTAAATGTACTGCTCTGTATACAGCACACGTAAATAAGACCACCCAACACTTCTGACCATTGCGTAGGTACAATGGGCCAGCAAGATCTACGCCACATACCTCAAATGGAGCTGAAGACTGTACACGGTCAATTGGTAAAGGGGCAGTAGGCGCATTAGCTGGTTTGGCTTTCTGCCTTTTACATATGACACATTTTGTTATTACAGACTTTACTAATCGTCTGATGCCGATAATCCAAAACCGCTTTCTAATATGTGTAATCATCATATTGACTCCAGCATGATACAGTTGTACGTGAGTTTGTTCCACTAACTTTTGTATGACTAGATGTTTCGATGGCAATACAATAGGGCATTTTATGTCGTAAGGCTCATCGGTCAATACAAGTTTTGTGTTGAGTCGTAATAAAGTGTTCTCGTCTTGGAAAGTATTTAATGACTTCTCTTCGAAAAAAATACTATATTTAAGTTGAATTATCTTTAATGTTCTCATTTCAGCTTGTTCAAACTCCTCATAAGTAAGTTCCCCGGTACGTTTATTACTACCATGCTTTGTGTTATTTATGAATCGTAACATCCAAGCTATAGATCGAATGATTTTGGTGTATTTGGAGAAGTATGTGAATATTTTAAATTCATTTTCAGTATCGCAAACATTGACTAAATTCACACTCTTCCTTAATTCCACATTAATTTCATTTTCATCTACTTTAACCGATGATTTTGGCCAATCTTTAGGCTCCAACGATAGCCATGCTGGTCCGTTCCACCACTGATCATTTATAAGCTGTTCGGCATCGCAACCTCTGGAAGCCTCTGGAAGCTCTGGAAGCCACATCCGCGTGATTCATATTACCTGGAACATGGAACCATCTGCTAGGCGGACTGTACTCTCGAATTTCCTTTACTCGGTTTCCGACAAAATTATTCCATGGTAGTTCTTTCCAAATCCAATAGAGGACTACACTCGAATCAGTCCAATAATACTCTTCACAATTAAATAAATTTAAACATTTCTTCATTTCCGCTAACAATCTAACACCAATCAATGCAGCAGTTAGTTCAAGACGAGGAATGGATCTTAATTTTGGCGGAGATACTCTTGACTTGGCTGCTATTAGACGAACAGTTACTAGATTATCTTTTACTGATCTTAGGAACACACACGCGGCGTAAGCATCTTTGCTTGCATCGCAGAACATATGAAGGCTTAGGTCACACTCTTCAATTTTAAAATTCGACAACCTGCGAGGAATCTTACACTTCTTTAGATGTGGCATAGCATTATACCATTTAAGAAAGTCACAGCGAATATTATCAGACAACTCCTCATCCCAGCCGATTTTGAGCTGCCAAGCCTTTTGAAGTAATAATCGAGGTACCAAAGTCATAGGGCTAGTAAATCCTACAGGGTCAAATATTCTTTGGGTTAGTGACAACAAATGTCTTTTTGTGATTTTATCTAACGTCGAAGGTAAACATAAAGAGTCAACATTGCAATAAAGTTCGTCTTTTACAGTATCCCACTGAAGACCTAGTACGGATATTACTGATTGGCCAGCTTCATTTATGTTCAACGGCGAAGTCACCCATTGTCTAAGATCAAATTTTGCCTCTTGCATTATTTCTTTGGATTCACCTATGAATGTTCGCACTTCAGCCTCACTGTCGAAACTAGTCAAACAATTATCAACATAAAAGGTTTTAGACAACCTATCAGCAGATTGAAATCGTTCGTCTTTCACGTTATTTAAATGATACATAATGGTTGCCGATAAAAGAAATGGACTACATGTTAGACCAAAAACTAATCTACAGTGTCTATACGTTATTATTTCATCCCTTTTATCGTCTTTCCACCACAAAAATCTAAGATAATTCCTGTCTTTTGACGTAAGACTAATCTGCAAAAAGGCTTTGGCAATATCAGAAGTTACTCCTATAGCTCCTTTACGAAACCCAGAAAGTAACCTAGGGATATGATCTAATAAATTTAGACCTTTCTCCAAACACATGTTTACTGATCTTCCATGCATGTCTTTTGCCGACGCGTCAAATACAGGACGAATTTTTGTAGTTAATCTGGACTCCTTTATTATAGGTCTATGTGGTAAATAATGAACACTGCATTCGGCATTAATCTCATTAGCAGGCACAATCTCAATTATACCTAGAGCGAGCCATTCATTAAATACACTTCCGTAACCCTCAAATTTACCCAGGGAGAGGAGTCTTTTAGTTGTAGCCTTTAATCTCTGTACGGCTAGATTATAATTGCTAAGAAGTTCATCATAACCAGACTTCCACGGTAACTGCACCTCGTAGCGTTGTTTGGAATTGACCTTTATATCCTTTTCAAACGCCATCATTATTTCCGTTTCGTTTTCAACTCTGGTTTTGACTTCCGCTGGATCTTTGATTCCTAAAGTTTCCAAAGACCAAAATTCTGAAATATCAATCGGATTTGCGCAAAATAACGTATTGACATTAGTTGTCATAACAGTCGATTGAAGTGCCTTGCCCTGTAATGTCCAACCTAATTTAGTTTTAATTGCAATGAGGCCGTCATTCAGGTTTAAAAACTCATTTGTAAATAAATAACCGGAAAAGTCAGCACCTATTAGGAGACCTATCTCGGGAGTGCCGAAACCTTGGTCTGTCAGTTTTACATTGTATTTTTTTAATAAGGACGCTAACTTACTGTTCTTACAATTGAATCTAGGAATGTTATTACAAATGCACATTTCAGATAAAGTAGTTAACTCAAAACTATACGACTTGTCCACACTCTGTACTTGTAAATCATACACGTCGTAACTTTTTGAAGTGACTCCAATTCCTCCAAATAATGAGTGACTTAAAATTTCTTTATCTGTAGGATTAATCCCCAATCTTTCCACTACAGACCTTTTTACGTAGGATCGTTGAGCACCGTTATCAAATAAAGTTCTTACTGTTTCTCTTTTGTCTCCATTCACTATATCAACGAGAATAGTCTGAAGCAGGGTCTCGGCACGGCTTTGAGAAAGGTTTGTGACCGTGTTACCATCAGCCGACGAACTTGGTGATATATCTATAGATGAAGACGAACTGTTGGTATCCTCATTTTTGTTGGAGCAAATTATTACGGAGTGACGTTTTCCACAGGAATAGCATTTAGTATAGGCTTTGCAATTTTTTCCTTGATGTCCTGGTTTTAAACAAACCGAGCAGGCTTTCTTTTTTCTTATCATTTCTTTGCGTTGTTCGATACTCATCTTAATTATTTTGTAACATTCTATACTCACATGAGAAGTTTTATCACAAAATATACAATGTCTGGTGTTGTCTGACTTCTTTATACTTGTGAGCAGACACCCGCCGGCAGAAGGTTCTTCCGCACTAATTATATCTTCAATTGATGACCCAAAGGTTGACTTAACCATTTTTATTCTTTGTTCTGTATCAACTTCGTGTTTTAAAAACATTAAAATTCCTTTTAGAAGCGCATCGGAGTTTTCTTGGGATGAACCAGACCGTGACCTCTCCCACGCCTTCAAAATCTCATTAGGTAGAGCGGATTCTATCATTGGATAAATAAATGCAGAGTATTTTTCTTTCGTTACTCCCAACGAATCCAACGCTCTCATCTGAGCATTCAGTTTATCGTAAAGCGCGGACAGTGTTAGGCTATTTTCTTGTTTTGATTGTAAGAGGACTAGCGCTAGAAGTTCGCGCACATAAACCTCTATCAATAGATCATCCCTAGCGTATCTTGACTTTAATTGTTCTAGTGCATATTTATAACTACTTCCTGACGGAGGAAAACTCTCTACAGACGCTCTCACTTCAGTTCCAGGTTCCATTGCTTGAAGAAGGTATTGATATTTGTCGTCATCATCAATATCATTGTCTTCATCAATTTTCTTAAATTGTCCCCAGAAACTCAGCCAGCCCTTGATATCGCCATTAAATTTCTGTAACTCTAACTTTGGCAAATTGTATTTACGTTTGTTATGTTCTGATGTTACAAAGCTATTGGATTTCTCTATGCATGTATGTATTGATGCTGATTTTACTTTAGCCTCATATTTAGTTTCTATCGCCAACCATTTTATACGATAGTTGTCTGCCGCGATGTATTCCGATTCTATTTCATCGTCATTATGTTCTTTCGAGGAGAAAAATTCTTTACTGACCAGCTCATCCAAGGTTCGTAGTTTCTCAGCATGTTCATTAAGTTTTTTAAACAGCGTTGTAATTTCATCCTCATCATCTGCTTCCTTTACTTTTAAATAGAACTTTTCTTCCGCAATTGTAAACAACCGCCTTATTATCTTCCGTTCTTTTTTATATTTCTCGAGATTAACGGTCGCCATGTTAAGAAATATTAAAGTTTTAGAAGTTGGCAGAAATTATTATACTTACAATCACATTTTATTAATTTTTTGAAGTACAAGTTTTTCTCGTTGCTATGGCGATGAGTATTTTGACATTTCTCAACAGCAATGTTTAAAAGCGAAGTTCGAAAAGAACAAAATGTATGGGATTGACATAAGCCGCGCTAAATCACGTGGTCAACGTAATGTCAATCCCATACATTTATTCTTTTCTAAGTTCGCTAGCGTTTCGCTATCATTTTTGTAATGTTACTTTGGCTACGGGCTCCGGGCTACGGGCTACGGGCTACGGGCTACGGGCTACGGGCTACGGGCTACGGGCTCCGGGCTAATTGTTAAATTATCAATTGGTCGCGCTACTGTGCCTTACCCTTCGCCTTAAGGTGAGCAGTGAAACAGTGGCAAAAAAGTTATTTGCCAAGCCAAGCAAAGTTATTTTGCAAAGCCTATTTTCCAAGTTGTATTTAATTACTAGTACAAAAATAGAGTAATGGAACCAGTATCCGACACTTTAAGCCCAGTCTTCCACACAACTTTCGTCCCCAAAAAATTACATAGATATTTTACGGGAGGGACAGCGGGAAGCAGGTGGCCTATATTCAACACTGCTAAAACCTAAAATCAGTAGTTGACCTCTATTTTTGATGATCAAAGGAAAAAAATGTTGATCACTAGTTCCTGTCGAGCACCACTATCTCATCATCATCATCATCACCAGCTCATGTCCCCACTGCTGGGGCCGAGCCTTCCAGTGCGGATTGGTGGTTGTTAACGACTGCTAATGCAGCCGGGACCAACGGCTTTACGTGCCTTCCGAAGCACGGAGGAGTTCGAGATGATTAATTTTTTGGTCACCCATCCGATGACCGGTCTTTGCGAAAGTTGCTTAACCTCAGCACTCGCAGACCGGGCGTGTAAACCACTGCGCCATCGAGCTCTTCACTACCACCAGTACTACCGACACTACCTATCTACTTATTCTACTATACTTTTCTATCTACTATCTACTATATCTTTACTTATTGTGTTGTCATGGGTCTCCATTATCTCGTGGATATTGGTGTGGATTATACGCAGAATTAACATTAAAATTCATGATTTTAGTAATGTAAAATGTGTAAATGCAAAAAAAATAAACAATAAAATAAATTAGGTGTTATTATCAGCTATAGTATCGTGACACCAAAGCTGATAATGGTTACTGATTATCCATAACAGCAGCGGTCTTTCGCTTCAAGTCTTAGTTGAAAAATATATAAATGAACACACTTAAAAAAGGTACAAAGAAAAATGGTGTCTTGATAAACATAATCCGGCAAGTAACACTTTGTAGGGATCAGTCACTTTGTAGGAAGTGTTGGAACGAGACATCTGTGCCCGGCAGGCAGTGTGACACTCCGCTGGGTAAATAAAACAAGAATACCCATGGCCATGATGAAGTATGGTAATTTCGGTAGTTCAGAAAATGTTCAACTACAAATAATGGCGTACCATTACGCGCCAGAGGCTGACTTATGCAAATTTGCGGGGGCAATTATCGAGGTTGTCGAAAACAAATATTTTATTCAGCAAGTTTCAGCAAAATTTTTAGTGAAAGTCAGGCGGAAGGGTGGAAAAGTTCGATCCTGGCTGATAATTAATTGATCGACGTCGAATCCCATGCTGGCGGGTTGGCTGAGTTATGCTGATTTTGTTAATTCACTGCGAGTTTAATGAGTTCCAATCACAGTTGTTTGACGGAAATATTTTACGATCACGTCGACGACGTCGGCTATTATCTGCAGTTGGGAGTTGTGACTTAATTTATTGTGTGCAGTGGTATATGTGGTCATTATTTATTATAGTAAGAGTGTACGAGCTCACACTCTACATTGTATTATTAATTAGCTGACCCGGCGGACTTCGTACCGCTTTGACAGTTTCCATCATTGAGTTAAATATATATAAATTGTTTCCATGACAACAAAACAAACAAATCATTTTGTATTGGAAAATTAAATTGTCGTTTTTATTATTTTATTTAATATA
Source organism: Eudonia mercurella (assembly GCA_963082485.1). Taxonomy (NCBI): domain Eukaryota; kingdom Metazoa; phylum Arthropoda; class Insecta; order Lepidoptera; family Crambidae; genus Eudonia; species Eudonia mercurella. The sequence goes on along the minus strand of OY720031.1, from coordinate 16,771,500 downwards.
TTTTTTTTAATATAGTCTATGTTACTCAGCGCTAATGTCGCATTTTAATGGTGAAAGAATTTTTAAATCGGTCCAGTAGTTTTTGAGTTTATTCGTTGCAAACATACATACATACAAAAATACAAAGGTTTGCTCTTTATAATATTAGTATAGAGATATAGATATAGATATTGGGCTGACGGCGCAATTCCTTTGTTGCCTTCCGCGCGATTTAATTACATGTTAAATATGCGTTGTATTTAATCGATCACCAAACTAACCTAACCTAACCCACAAAAATACTAAGTTAGCACCTAAAAATACAAAGTTAGCACCTAAACTACTATTTAGATGCTAACTTAGCATTTTAGGTGCTAGCCTACTATTTTTTTGTGGATCAATTTATTATTTCTCGTTAAATATTATATAAATTTGTGGCAAATAAACATTTAACCTAAACACCCGTGTCATTCATTTCTATCGGATAACTTTCAGTAAAACATCAACCTCTTTTAACTATTTCAACATCAATTCATCTCAATATTAAATGTAGGGTTAGCAACGCTACAGAGAGAATGGTTCTTTCCATTGTAAGTTGGCATTGGTATTTCTTTTTTTTGTTGGTAAAAATATGAATAATTATTATTTTTATAAAACATTTGTGCACTGTAGATTAGCTTTTTTATAATGTTTATAAAATAGCATTGTTATTCGACGGTTTGTTGCCAAAATAAATAAAATAAAATAAAATAGCCCTTAAACGTCAAACTGCAGGGCAAAGAACTTTGAGCCACTTGAACAATAGTATATATGGAGATTGTTACATTACTTTTAAATCACTCGTTGGAGATTATCTAAGCATATTTGATACGCCATCTTGTTTGTTATGGTTACTTTAAACATTAACAGCAAATCTGTTTAGGTATAATAATAATACAGTTAAAAACATTTAAAATATTAGACAATATCACATCTACAACATTTGTTCTACGAGTTTTATCATAACTCATTAAAAATGATTTTCCAAGTTTTTTTTGTACTGTCATGACATTTGTAAGTCTATGTTCCATTCACATACGAAAAAGCGACGCGCGCGACGCTCGCGAAAACTCACGATGCGATGCGTACAGAGATAAGAACATTCAGACGTACAATTAAAATGATATTTTTTTGTATGAAAGTAAAATGTGTCAAATTATCAAAAATCGTAGAACAAATGTTGTTATTTATGATGTTGGCTACCTAGTCATGCGAGGTTGTTGATGTTTTACAAACAACCCTGTATTGTTCTGATCCCAGAGTAAGTAGCTAAAGCACTCGTTTTATGGAAATCAGAAACCACATGAGTAAATAACATTAACAACGACGGTACCACAACCACCCAGACCCGACACAATATCAAAAAGTTCGTTTCGACATTGACCCGACCGAGAATCGAACTCGGGATCTCAGAGTTAGCGCCGCCCAAAGTCCGGCGTGCAAGCCACTCGGCTACGGAGGTCCTCCCAGCTAGGCTGTTTTATCCTATTGTTATGATGTTTGATGATTTATAATGATTACTTGATACCTATGCTTAAGAAATTTATACTTCTATACTAATATTATAAAGAGGAAACCCTTGTATTTTTGTATGTATGTATGTTTGCAACGAATAAACTTCAAAACTACTGGACCGATTTTAGAAAATCTTTCACCATTTCAATGCTACATTAGCGCTGAGTAACATTGGCTATATTAAAAAAAAGAAAAAAAAAAAAGAAAAAAAAAAGAAATGCGGTACGAAGTCCGCCGGGTCAGCTAGTCTATACTAATATTTTAAAGAGGAAACCTTTGTATTTTTGTATGTGTCTATGTATGTATGTATGTATGTTTGCAACGAATAAACTCAAAAACTCCTGGACCGATTAAAAAAATTATTTCACCATTAGAATGTTACATTAGCGCTGAGTAACATAGGTTATAGTAAAAAAATATATTAAAAACTGCAATTTAATTTTTTAATACAATATGATATGTTTGTTTTGTTGTCATGGAAACCATTGATATATGTATTATTAACTCAATGATGGAAACTGTCAAAGCGGTACGAAGTCCGCCGGGTCAGCTAGTACATAATAAAAGCATTGAACCCTTTAACATGAACGACATCAAAATATCGTAATAGGTCAATTTCCGGTTTCATCATTCAACATACCGAAAATACTTTTACTCGATGACTAATATGCGATGACAAATTAATGTGGCCCGAGCGACATTAACATTCTGAAGCGCCGAAATATCGGATATTCAAATCATACAAATTCAACGTATGAAATACAGCGCGGAGCCCGAAAAGTCACTGACAAAATTTGCTTTTGTTAATTTGAAGGCACCACAGCTACTGCAATATGCCCAGAAATAAAAGACTTGAGGGCGGCAGTCCTCGGCAGTTATTTACTGAAAAGGCAACTGAACAAGTTAGAGAGCGCTCAAAAACCTCAGTATCAGATTTGTTATTTTTGTTATGCTATGGCAGAAAAGCAGATACTGTTCATACTCCTATCAGTAGCTTTTGAACCATTTATTTCTTTGTCTTTTGAAGGCACCGCAGCAACAGCATGTACGTCTAAAAATAAAAGACTGGAGGACGGCACAAGTAGTATAATTTTCTGAAGAGCAACTTAACATGTTAGAGAGTGTTCCAAATCATCTGTATACGATTTATTATTTTTGTTATGCTATGGCAGAATAGCAGATACTGTTCATACTCCTATCAGTAGCTTTTGAACCATTTATTGCTTTGTCTTTTGAAGGCACCGCAGCAACAGCATGTATGTCTAAAAATAAAAGACTGCAGGACGGCACAATTAGTATAATTTTCTGAAGAGCAACTTAACATGTTAAAGAGTGCTCCAAATCATCTGTATACGATTTGTTATTTTTAATATGCTATGGCAGAATAGCAGATACTGTTCATACTCCTATCAGTAGCTTTTGAACCATTTATTGCTTTGTCTTTTGAAGGCACCGCAGCAACAGCAATATGCCTAGAAATAAAAGACTGAGGACGGCACAGCTAGTATTATTTTCTGAAGAGCAACTAAACAAATTACAAAAACACAAATGTTGAAATTTCCACGAGCAGGATTTGAACCTGCACCCTTCTGCCATACACGATCAGGTGCTCTCCCAATTGAGCAATCGTGGTTCTAACCAGCCCGCCGAAATTCTCGCCGAAAAACCTGCTCGTGGAAATTTTTTCAACATTTGTGTTTTTGTAATTTGTTTCGCAACGAAATTTGCGTTAAAATTATATAAACAAAACAAAAACATTTTGCAACTAAACAAGGTAGAGAGTGCTCCAAGTCCTCTGTATCAGATTAGTTGTTTTTGGTTTTGCTATGGTACAATAGCAGACGTTGTTCATACTCCTATCAGTAGTTATTGCTTTATATTTTATAGTTTGAAGCTGATTCTGAGCTATGTACCGATTTGTGTTCCATAAACGTATGTATAATCATCTATATTATGTGCTTCATTAAGACAAATCAACAATTTTATTTATTATTAAAGGCTTCCAGAAATATGTTTATCGTGCTTGCCAGTTTACCTTCGCCGTGCACATTTAAGAAGTGCTTCCACAAATAGATATATTTTTGTATAAGTAATGTTTTTAATAAATATCAGCTAAGATTTATGGTAAATAGCCAACTGCTTACTGTTTGAGTTATGTATTTATTACCTGAGTCCTAAAGATACTATTGATACATACATATATAATAGCTGACCGGCGGACTTCGTACCGCTTTGACAGTTTCCATGACAACAAAACAGACAAATCACTCGTGCCGTCGAATCCACTTGAACACACACAGAAAACTTCATTCAATTCCGTGAACAAAAAAAGAAGTCAATTTAAAAAAAAATTGGGCAATAAAGGCACAAAATGAATAATCATTGTTATTACTGAAGCCTAAGTAACATAGTCAAAATTAAAGCACTTTCGGTAGTTTCAATTCAAAGGAGCCAAAACAGAGAGGCTGCAATGCTTTCACCGCTTACACGTGCCCCTAGTTTCATTCAAAAAAACCGATAGAGAGGCCGCTCTTAAAAATATTACAATTTTTGTGTCAGGAAAAGTAAAAAAAAAACTAGCGTGAATTTTTTTTAAATGCTAGGGCTTTATTTCTCTGATATAATTAGGATATAATTAGATGTTTTCTCAAAATATTTGCAGTTCAAATAATTTTTAACGCAAATTTTGTTGCGAACAAATTACAAAAACACAAATGTTGAAAAAATCCTGCTCGTGGAATTTTTTTCAACATTTGTGTTTTTTTTTATATTTGCAGTTGATAAAAAGTGACCTTATGTAAAGATTATTAACAAAAAAGAAAGGAAAAATACACATTCCGGCTTGGTGGTCTTACTTGTAACGAGAAAGGTCATCAAAGAATAATAGTCAGACAGCAAAGTGGACGAAGCACGAACAATGATCGTATTCGTGTAGTAGTATAACTCGTTAGCGTGAAATAAAAATAATGTATTCAAATTGATATGCAATGCATTGATAATGCAACAACGACCGTAATTGAAAATCACAATTGACAGTCATCATTTTAAAGACACTATGATATTAGATCAGCAAGCTGAAGTGGCAGTGGGCCGGTCATATTAGCCGCAGAACCGACAACCGTTGGGGTAAACGAGTTCTCGAGTGGAGACCGCGCATCGGCAAACGTAGTGTAGGACGCCCTCAGACTAGGTGGAGCGACGATCTTCGCTAGGTGGCTGGCAAGAGCTGGATGAGAGTAGCCGCGGATCGTGCTCGGTGGCGTGCACTTGGAGAGGCCTATATCCAGTAGTGGACTAGTATAGGCTGATGATGATGATGATGACATTAGCATGACATTACGATGAAGTTCGTATGAAACCTAAGATATGATCTCAGAACATTAACTAAAGCCTAATAATATTCTGAGGATATGATGATAATTATGATACATATGAAGTTCGTACTAGGCCCACAGTAGCTTGATTACCATCGTGCGAATCCTGTCTCTTTTTCGACGCAGACTTGTAAATTGCATTGCGTTCGTTACACGTTGAGCGCGAGCGGGGAAAACAACAAAACCACGTTTTGTTTTCTGGCAGGCGGCTCCGGCTGTCATGACTTCGTTTTTCGGTTGGTCTAGTTAACTCGGTTAGTTGTGTCCTTCCAACTGATTCGCGGTGGAAAAATGGGACAGTAACAACACACATTTTTGGTTGAGTATTTTTTTATGTTTTACAATGATGATGCGCTCGGTTTTCTGTCTGAACTGACGGAAAATAACGATAAGGCCAATGGTGGTAGTACATCTTCCTCACTACTCATGAACTGGTTATCTCATCTCTGATTATTAGAACGTTGCTACTAACATTGTTGTAATGGTGACAGACATAAGATAGACTTAGGTACCGCCAATAAACCAATTCTGAATCTAAGACTAAAGAGTGAGAGAGAGAGTAAACATCTTACAAATTCCATCGTTCATGACGAAATAAAGTAAATCGGTGGCACTGAAGACCAGCGTAGGCTTCTGGACTAATTTGTTCTTCAGAACACTCGACGTGGTACATTGAATAGAAGGCGCTGAGAGCCGTTATATCTCGACGAACGGAGGCAGAGTTTAATGTTAACTTCAAGTTCTGTTTTTGTAACTAAATATTTCTTGAAAAATTTTGTGTTTAATGTTTTTGTAAATTGTTCGCAACAAAATTTGCGTTAAAAAAAATATTTGAACATTTTATAAAAAGCTTGCGCCTTTGGCTTTCAAAGTAAAAAGTGTTGAATAATTTCGGTGGGCTGGTTAGAACCACGATAGCTCAATTGGAAGAGCACCTGAGCACCTGACCCGGTATGGCAGAAGGGTGCAGGTTCAAATCCTGCTCGTGGAAATTTTTTCAACATTTGTGATTTTGTAAAAACATGAATTACCTATATCAACATTTCAGATTCGTGAGTCATATTCGCCGAAAGTCGGTGCGTTTTTTCAGGGTGTCGCCTTAAACCTTTTGGGTCTCCTTATTTTGTTCTATAGCGAACTTACGTGTAGTTGAACCGGCACAGCTCGCTCACGTTGGCCGGGTTGGGCGCGGGCACGGCTGCCCAGTGGACGGCCCGCCCACCGCTGGTCACCGCGGCTAGCAACCTCTGTCGGCAGCCGCAGGAAGACCACACACTTGCGCTGGCTATACCACCGGCCTGATAACAAAATAAAGGCATGAAATAGTAACTGAGGCTTTTGAAGATACACAAAGAAGTCAAAAACTAGAATAAGGATGCTTATTCTGAGTTTTTACCTATTCGATCAGGTTAACGACATCTAGTATTTGTATGTATTCATGAAAAGAGGTATAATGATTATGGTTATTATCAAATAACGCAAAAAAAAGTAATGCGAACAAATTACAATTTGAAAAAACTGTTGAACAAATTTCCACGTCCCGGTATCAAATATTTGAAAAAATTTTAGCACCTCATTTTAAAGAGAGCTACAATTTTGCTATATCAAATTTCGTTCTCGTTAATGTGATCGATTGGCAAATAAAAATGCTCGAGTTGAATGCGACAAATCGTTCTTCAGTCCTCACTACTGACGTGAACCTTTGCTAACACAAGCAAGCATATTGACTTTCGAGATGGGTTTCCACAAGACTGTTCTTAATGTATTGATAGCCTATTTACAATAATCGCTGTAAATTAATACCTGTAATGGTGTCGGCAAGTTTTCCATCAGCAGGTAGCATTTGGATGTGGAGTTCCAGCGGCGCAGGCTCTCCCGAGCCAACACGTAGTGGGTTTCGATCTCCTTGCCTTCCACTGCCACCAGCTCAGCCTGGAAAGAAGGTCACAGCTTAGATTTGTTATTTACAAAAATGTTTTACACAACGCCAATATCAAATTTTGAATAAGAGATAAATTCAGCACTTGAAACGTATGTAATCGCGTTTTTTTATTTTTATTTTTTAGATATTAGATTAAACGGATATGTATCAACACCACCTTCTAATTAAGACATAACTATAGAGAGGGATTCTTTGATTTTTGTGTATATCAAAGGTTATTTTTGGAAACTCTTTACATTTAACCAAGAAGTAGTCCATATTGTATTTTTGTTGTAAACTTTCGAAATAGTGACTTTTCCACAAGCAGCGTTACATCGCTCAAATAAAGCTTAGAAGTAATAAACCGTCGCAATATACGAGAAGAGCGTGTCGATAGATAGTGGTTGAAGTAAGGAGTTTCGCAATAATAGCTTCACGTAGTGACCCCTACCACGTGCTCGTTTCCAATTTGTGAGAACTAATTTCAGTGAGTACTTTAGATTATAGACCATTAGTACAGAATGCGGCAAACGTGTCCGACCTTATGATATTAATTTGAGAAAAAAGTAACAGATACCGACTTATAAACATACCACGGGGGTAAGGCCTCTTAACATACTTTTAACGCATGAGTTGATTAGGCCATAACCTACTTGGTCCAATGCGTGTTAGTTATGTCAATAATAACTTAAAACAATAACATGCCTTCCGATGTACGGAGAAGCTCAAAATATTTTAATTGTGTCTCCCATCCGGTGACCGAAACCTCCAAAGTTGCTTAAAATGCAAGATCTCGACGTACAAGCATACAGTAAGTACCTATGCTACCACTATGAGGCACAGAAGAATATACGTTGAGATTGATGCAATGCGATGAGATGCGTTGAGGTTAGAAGTGTGCTTATTCTATTTTTAGGGTTCCGTAGCCAAATGGCAAAAAAGGGAACCCTTATGGATTCGTCATGTCTGTCTGTCTGTCTGTCTGTCTGTCTGTCTGTCTGTCCGTCCGTATGTCACAGCCACTTTTTTCCGAAACTATAAGAACTATACTGTTGAAACTTGGTAAGTAGATGTATTCTGTGAACCGCATTAAGATTTTTACACAAAAATAGAAAAAAAAAACAATAAATTTTGGGGGTTCCCCATACTTAGAACTGAAACACAAATTTTTTTTTTTATTAAACCCACTCGTGTGGTATATCTATGGATAGGTCTTCAAAAATGATATTGAGCTTTCTAATATAATTTTTTTCTAAACTGAATAGTTTACGCGAACTTCCAAAGTGGTAAAATGTGTGGTGTCCCCCCCCCCCCCCCTGTAACTTCTAAAATAAGAAAATGATAAAACTAAAAAAAATATATAATGTACATTATCATGCAAACTTCCACCGAAAATTAGTTTGAACGAGATCTACTAAGTAGTTTTTTTTAAATACGTCGTAAAGTACGGAACCCTTCGAGCGCGAGTCCGACTCGCACTTGGCCGGTTTTTTTTTAAATTAGAAGGATGCAGTCTTTCGGTATAGTATTAATTAGCATATAGCATCCTCCGTGCTTCGGAAGGCACGTAAAGCCGTTGGTCCCTGCTGCATTAATTTATGGCCCGTTCTCCCTATCCATTCATAGGGAAGGCTCGTGCCCCAGCAGTGGGGACATAAATGAGCTGATGATGATGATGATGATACTTTATAGTCTAAACATACAAAATTAATAAACGGGCAATGTATAACTGGGTTACACGCAAACTTCTTAGTAATAGGTATGATAGACATATGTACCTTTTTAAGCGGGCACTCGACGTCTCAACAAAAAGGTGTATTATCGCTGTTAACGGACTTACGATGTCCGGTAACAATGATATGCCTACTAAAATATACAACACCCACACCTATTCATCCCAATATAGTATTTTCGCAAATATCATAGCCGACGCGCGTGGCTCGGCGCGATACCGAATTTTATTAGCTACATTTTATTTTTATATTTATTGAATATCCCTTACTTTATGAGAGGGAATGTTTTCATTTCCAATATTCTTTTCGTATTTACCTAAATAGTGTTTGTATAAATCTTTTTGCGTACTTTATCTTTATATTTTAAGAAAGAATCAGTATTATTTTCTTTTTGTTCAAATAACAACAGTTTGTTACAGAATCTACTTCGATTATATCTGATATTTAAGTAATTAAAACAAGTCAAAAGTTTTATGTTTTTTTGCAGTCGACTTTTATTAGATAAGATTATTTGTAGACGACTTAAGGTTTTTATGTAAGATAATAGGACTAATTATAGACATAACTTATGAAATAATCAGACTATAGTATTAAGTAAAATATTAAAAATAAAAAGAGGTAATTTTTGTTTATATGGAACCTATGACTGGCCGATTTCATAAAATATTTTACTTAAAGTAATAATAATAAATATTTTACTTAAAAAATACTATATTAAGGGACTTCTTGGCAGGAAAGTAAAAAGTCATGTCTGCGGTTTTGTTTTATTTTCGAAAATTTGTGTTATATCGAATATTAATGTGAAATAATGGTGGATTATTAACCGTTAAGTGTTCGTGAGTGTTCATGAGTGTTGGCAAATGAAACAAAACAGTGCCAAGTCACTTTTCAAATTCTCTCAAGAAGTCCGCCCGAGGACTTAGTAAAGCCCCACATCTTTACTCGAGGGGTTGGAGGGTATATCATTTCTCACTTCTCATTTCTATTATCATTCATCATCATCATACAGAAAAGAAATATTTTTTATTTATGTATTACTTGTTAGAAAAATTACTTTGACACTGGCTAAACGTGCTAATCGCACTAAGCCATCAACAAAAAGAAAAAAAAACTGTATTATATATAAATGCATTTTATGATGTGATAACGGTTATACAAAGATTTCGCGGGTACGCTACAAAGACTTTAGTGACGACACACGAACAAAGTAGTGGTCAAAAGGTTGTTCATCACCATCATAATCACCTGCTCATTTTATGTGAATGGAATATGGCCTATGACTAGCAGTGGACATTAGTCCACTAAGTATGCTGATGATGTTTTTTTGTTCTAAAGAATTTACTTTTTTTTGTTATACCTAAACATCCATCCTTAGCAAAAACCCGTGGGTTTTTATGCCTTGGAGAGTTTGTTTGTTTGACATTATAAAAAAAAAACAAAACACAATGAAACAAAAAATACGCACGTGCTCACGTCTGATGGAGCTCTCCCACCAACATCGGCGCAACTGAGATTAGTATTTGTATATATTATTAGGTATACAAGCTGAATACCTAGCTTAGTTAGCTTGTTATTTTTAGGTTACAAATGAAAGTTCATATTACGGAACAATTCATAAGAGTGAAGATATAAAAAAAGAACTTTTATCTCAATATGATTATTATACGAAAAAGTTGAAAGCAAATCACAATTCGGGCACTTACCAGAAAAATGTTTATCTTACAACTCACCGGCTCCTTTACTGAAGCATCACTTACAAAACGAGAACCGTAAAAGGGGTCTGGCCGGCAAAAACCACAAGATTCAATGTCGAAGTTGCTTTTATCGGAGGCAAATATTTTTCGCTGGCCATAATTATTGAGTGGGACAAGCTTCGCATCTACTATTTGGACTTAATCTGCATTTTTTTAAGTAACAAGCGTTGAGTGAAAATCCTTGTAACCTCCGGTGCTTTCACAGTACAGCTACAGGGAGCAGTCTGAGACTGTCATTATGTTCTTTTTGTGTAAGGAAAATGACTCCATGCTGCAGAAGATACGAAAAGCCAGTCTCGGCTGCATTAGCAGTCATTAACAACCCACCAATCCGCACTGGGCCCGGGTGGTGGTTTAGGCTGCGTTTCCACCAGATTTGTGCGAGATAGCTAAGCGGTGTGCGAGGTAAAAATCCACCAATAGGAGAATTCTAGTGTATCCTGCAAGGACAATGAAGGAATCCTATTGGTGGATTTTTACCTCGCACACTGCTTAGCTACTTCGCACATCTCTGGTGGAAACGCAGCCAAATGGCCCGTTCTTTCTGTGGTGATTTCATCCAAAGGGAAGGCTCGTGCTCCAGCAGTGGGGTTGTAAAATGAGCTGGTAATGAGATAAATAACTCCATTCTAAGAGGAGAGCAATCCATGACATCTATTTAATTACTTTTATTAAATGCTTCAGTAAACAAGTCTACCTGGGACTCAAGTCTGCTTATTCAATAACCTCTCAATTCTGTAGCCTGTTTTTGACAGTAGAACTTTAGTGAAAATTATCTAAATCAGGCCGCCGACACACGATTGTGGACGTTTTAAATTAGTAGAATTGAAAGTCATGGCAAGATGGCATCTTACGAAACCTGTAGCCAATAGCTTAACGAGCTCGGGTCAGTTAAATCCATTCGGTGATCTGACATTACGCAAGGTGATTCTTACAAAATCGCAACCCAGCTGCGCCAACTAGCTCCTTTCTCGGTACATGCACAATATTTGCTTTTATAAGCAACAGTGAACTTCTAGTCCGTGGAATATCAAAAGATAAAATATCGTTGCATTTTGTTTGCAAATCGTAAAGAAGTTTTGGACTTCGATAAAAGCAGGCAAACATTTTCAAAGTCATTCGTCATTTCAAGAGCGGTTATAAATTAGAATGTCCTATCTTATGACTTGCACCTACCTGGATAGCTGGAGCCAAATGAAATGGAAACCTACTTTAAAATTGATCAGCCACGAGCGAAAGCTCTGACCAGAATGGTCGTCTATAGCCAGAATCATAGCAGCATTTTTGATAGTATTTATTCGAGTGGATTCCTATTTGAATTCAAAACTCTCGTTTGAAAATTACAACCAACTAAGATATTATAAAAAAAACATGGTAAAATCAATAAAATGGAGCTCGAAGAATAGGCATGACTTTGGTCTCCTCTGAGTCAAGATGCGAAAACAGCTGGAGGAGGAAGGAGCTAAATAGCCTCACAAGCGTCCTTATGTGCCTTCTGTGTGTGCTTCTTCACGAAAGGTGGCAATATCCACGTGTTACGTGAATAAGTTGAGACAATTAAAATATCTCAAACTCTTCAGTGATTCGAAAAGCAAGGTCGTTGGTCCCGCTATTTGTCGGATGACAGTTGTCAAAACCCGGCAAGCCGCATTGGTTGGACGATGAGTTTGGATCAGTGAATTCTATTCAATGATCAACAGCTACGCCATTGACATTCAACTTAATATTTTTACAAAATCTAGAACCAACTAAGAAAAGACATGGTTCATTTATAAATATGAATGAATAAATAAAGTTACGAAACTAACTTCAGTACATAAATCGTTTACATAGGCTATTTTTCACATCGGTCAAATACACTGAACGTGCCATAAGGGCTATTGTGCCATATCAATTTTCACGCTGATATAATCGCTAGCAGGCTACCATAAATAAAACTGTACCAGACATTCAACTGTACATAAGTACCGCGAATGATTTTATTCAATTTTAAACCCTATATACGTATATAATACCGACCTCTGCAATGCCAGTGATAAAGGCATAGCACTTTTAAAAGACACCGAATGTCGTTATCGGCCCGGCCATTCGCTCTGTGTATTATTGCAGCAAGAACCAAATGCTACAGCTGAAATATAATATGACAATGTGCCGATATTATTCCGTTTTTTATGACTTGTATGTTTCTTCTTGGTACGAAGCGTTTTCGTTTATACAAAATGGAATGCAATCAACAAATTGAAACCCTTATTGGTTAGTAAAAATGGTTGAAACCAACATGAAGAACAGCACACGGCGAGGTCGATAGCTATATCATACCAACTCCTTACTCATGATACAAATGAATCGCTACCATTTGAATCGATAAAGACTCAATACTTGATGTTGTAGGCTACATAATCACACTAATATTATAAGTACGATATAGTTTGTGAGTATGTGTGTGTATAATTGCTGCTTCTTCACGCTGCAACGGATAGATGGATTTGGATGAAATTCGGCATACAGATAGTTTATAACATGGATTACCACAAAGAATAGTTTTTATCCCGATATTCCCGCGGGAATGAATGGAAACTGTCAAAGCGGTACGAAGTCCGCCGGGTCGTATTGTATATATATATCACACTAGATGTAGGTAAGAGGAGCAACCATGGTAGTGGGTAGACGTACCTACCTTATCGAACCAAATACGAAGCATCTAATAATTACCGGCTCATTTTATGTCCCCACTGCTGGGGCACATGCTTTCCCTATGGATGGATAGGGAGAACGGGCCGTAAACCTTCTCACGGGACCAGTGCGCATCGGTGGTTGTTAACGTCTGCTGATGCAGCCGGGACCAACCGCTTAACATGGCATCGGAAGCTCGGAGGAGCTGGAGATGATAAATTTTAGTCACCCATCCGATGACCGGACTTTGCGAAAGATGCTTAACCTTAGCAAACGCAGACCGGGCGCTTTAACCACTGCGCCATCGAAGTCTTCTAATAATATATAAATAAATAAATATTAATACTTTCTTAAAGTCGGTAAAAAAGATCTCGAATCTTGTCATTGGCGTCCATTCACTCACTAATATTATTGCACGAAGAACTTGGCGTAACTTTTAAAACTTAGTCAGATGTACAGATAATATTCCACTTAGCTAGATGACTTTTCTGTTTTTCTTTTTTGCTTCTCTCAGTTTTTATGATCGCGTGTATGAAGACACAAAGTCACGTATGTCATGAAAGAAATGATACCTCCAATGGAGGTATCATTTCTTTCTTCTTTCTCATTCATCATTCATTTCTTTTCATCATTCTTCTTTTTTCTTTCTCATACCACGAGTGATCGTCTCTGAAGTGGTTAGGTCTCAGGTTCGATTCTAAATTTGGCGTTTATAAGCTGTGTGGTAGTAGTAGCTACAAGTAAAACTTTGAGCAGCAATACATCTAAACTATTTTATGAAAGAGCTGCAGAAATGTATCCTTTGTATGGACATGCAATGTAACAAAAAGTGAAAAAAATAAATTGATGCAACCCCTTCTGATACAACATTGTTTTATGAAGACGATATAAAAAGGGTTGTATTTAATCGATCACCAAACTAACCTAACCTAACCCACAAAAATACTAAGTTAGCACCTAAAAATACAAAGTTAGCACCTAAACTACTATTTAGATGCTAACTTAGCATTTTAGGTGCTAGCCTACTATTTTTTTGTGGATCAATTTATTTCGCATATAAAAATATTTAAAATATTTTAAGCTTATTTAAAGCTGTTCGAAATACTCATGTGTGAGCAATATTAGTTGTAGTATTTTATTTCTAAGAATTGGTAATTCAAGTGTTGCATATATTACATTGATCGGTTCCGTTTGCAGGGTTACACGAGGTTTCTAAATATTGATACATTTTGTCAAAGGCTGTTTCCTTCCCAATATGGTAACATGTCATAGTACACCACCAGGGTCCATTGGTCTCTGCTCAGTTGTAAATTTACCTTGTGATCGAAATACAGCGTCTGATTTTGTCGTAATTCGGTAATAACGGTTGCTCCTAGTAGGTATGGACACTTGAGTATGCCATGTAGAACGTGCCAGGAAATATAATTATGCGTTTCGACGTTGCTATAATATTAGGTAGACTAGTTATACTGTATTCGTAATATAATAATGCTGGTCACAGGTTACCTGCTCTATAATCATGATATTGTTAATTCAGGAATTCATAAGAAGTTTACATATCTCATATATAGATATAGATCTCCTTGGTGCTCCAAAATGCATATTGATCCACCATAACTGTTATTTAGTTTCATATATACTAACAGAGCCTCCTTTTACTTAACACCGAGTAAGCATCATGGATCAGCCCTAACCTCCTTCTTTTCCTATATACGCACATAGAGATTAGTTCTCGTAGACAAGGCAGTCAGCTTTATAAGTATATATTATAAGAGGCAAAACCTTCTGTTATCTAAATCGTCGCTCCTAAGCTGGACTTGGTTTTCTTTTTAGTAAAGTTTGGGTTCTTCCGTCCATTACGCTCGACACAGTGAGCAATTTACAGCTCATTTGCTTCTATTGTTCCCTCATGAGATGGGACAGTCTTTAACAAGCTTATCCGGCCTTTGGAGATATTTGATTTAATTTCTGATTATGCTTTTGCAGCGAAGGCGTGTTAGGATAGCACTTATTAAATTTCGTTTTAACAATAAGCAGTATTGAAATGATGCCTTCTAGAGATTCCCGTACGCTGAATCTTAAAGTGGAATATTTTATGCAGATCTGATCTAGCGTACAGACGTCTACTTATCCAAAACTGTTAAATTTCTTCCATATGCCATATACATAAAGTTTAAAGTCTATTAGGGAAATTTGACAGTTTGCGAGAGTCTGTACTTTACAAATTGTATTTCATGAGTCTCTGAGAACACATTATTATTTTAGCGGCATAATGGAACATTTTTCAATTTACAAACGGCGTCATCTGGTTATTAAGCTCGCTGTTTTGTAAAATACCTAGGGCAAACTAAAGATACTTAAACTTAATAGTTTTCAGCCGCCTCTGTGGTCTAGTGGCTAAGACCACCGGTTTAGATCCAGAGGTCGTACATGTTTGTGTACTCGGTTTGGTTGGTGGTAGGGCTTGTTAGTCCGCCTGGCTAGCTACCACCATCTTATCTAAATATGTCGCCATAGCAACAATGTCTGTAGCATTCTTGTGTTCCGGCAGCTAGAGACAAGATAGCTAGTGCCTCACTAGTTGAGGTTCCCGGGTGAAGTACGCTTCCATCATTAGTCTTATCATCACTTTACATCAGGTGAGATCAAGGCACTGTGCTTAACCGTATTTAAAAAAAATGCTTAATTAACGCACTTCGGTTGAAATCCTCAACTAGTGAGAAACTGGAAACTTATCTCAACCGGTCGGAATGCAGCAATGCTATTAACATTATTGATATAGCGTCAGACTCACATCAGATAGTGATAGATAGCCAGGCGGACTTAAAACCAGTTCTACCACCAACCAAATCAAAATTGTACCGTTGAGAATTAAACCCGGGACTTCATAGTCTGAAGACTGGTAGTCTAAACACTATTACCACCAAGTCGATTAGGTTACTTTGAAGAACGTCTAATGCGGCGACGTGTGAATATATATCCACAGAACGGACTTTATAAAAACAAAATATAGCTTCATTTCTGCTTCGGAAAACAAACGACCCGCCCCCAATTAATGGCGACAAAGGGCAAGAAGACTTAGGAGACCATTAATTGTATTTGCAAAGTTATTTATCCCCAAATCTTTTTTCCCTGAAAGGATAAGGCCCCAAAAAAATACAAGCAAAGTTAGAAGTTTGTAAAGTGTCAGCCCTAATGAGTTTGAACAGATTTGAATAATTTTAATAGTCCCCCCGGTTTTTTGTTACTCTGGATGGAAACTGTCAATAATGGTGTTTCAGCAGATGACTTAATGGAGAAAGAAGTGAGACATGACAAAACTTTTCATCGTCATAGAGGACTTTGTTGAAGCAGCAGCTAGTGCGTTTCATTCTTCAAATATAAGGTACATTCGCAATGGTAACCAAATTAATGACGAAATTAATTAAAAAATTCAAGCTCCTCCGTGCTTCGGAAGAAAAGTCAAGCTAAAAGTCCCATAAGTTGTGAAACAACCTGCCTAGGGCCAGCGTGGTCAGTTGTTATGGCTTGATCTCCCCATGTGCTGTTGTTTCGGTAAAAAGACCTAAGCTAACAGCGGCGGGGCGTTAACCTGCTGATAATGACTCATCGATAATATCTCACAGCTGCTGGGCAAAGATATTCTCAAACGGAAAACATCACATGGGTTAGTAAAACAATCCATCAGGTGAGACAAAGGCCAGGCACATCATATAAACTTTTGAAACAAAACATAAAGGGCCTTACAATTTTTTTGTATGAAATATTTGGAATGTCTGAAGAATACTTGGAACTTACTAAAAGCTGCGATGCAGTTTCGTGCTAAATCAATTTATAGTTGTTCGCGCAAATTTTGTTTAATTTCCATTCAAGACAATAACTTAGCTAACTTATGACAAACACGTGAGTTATGTGACTGACGCTGAGACCGGTTTAAAACCACGAACACAACTTGTTAAGACTTTAGAGGCTTCGAGCATTACGGTATCCCATACAAACTTTAAAGTGAATTATACAAAACCGGCTTAAAAACAGAGATCTATAATATTTTTAAGTACATCATCATCATCATCATCAATAGCTTATTTTATGTCCCCACTGCTGTGGCAGAAGCCTTCCCTATGGATGGACAGGGAGAACCGGCCATAAACCACCACGCGGGGCCAGTGCAGATTGGTGGTTGTTAAAGACTGCTAATGCAGCCGGGACCAACGGCTTTACGTGCCTTCCGAAGCAGGGAGGAGCTCGAGATGATACATTTTTGGTCACCCATCCGATGATCAGCCTTTGCGAAAGTTGGTTAACGTCAGCAATCGCAGACCGGGCGCGTTGACCACTGCGCAATCGAACTCCTCCTTTAAGCTCCTTTAAGGACAATGTTTATTGAAAACTTTTGTCAATTCGGTTATAATATTTGCGATTTAATATCCACAATAAAAAAAAATTAAAATCGCATACAACTTGTTGAATAATGTTTCTATTTATTTTCAAATATGTATAACAATAATGTAGCATAGTCTAATATATTAACAATTGTATTTTTTTTATATTTACGGGTAAGCACAGTGCCTTGATCTCATACAATGCTACAAACATTGATGTTATGGCAACATATTTAGATAAGGTAGTAGCTAGCCAGACGGATAAATAAGCCCTACCACCAACCAAATCGAGTACACAAACATGTACCCCCCGCTGGGAATCGAACCCGGGACCTCTGGGTCTAAACCGTTGGTCTTAACTACGAAACCACAGCTGCGGTAAGCTTGTTGATTTGAAAAACATTCATAAAAATAATTGTATAGGATACGGTAAAGTACAAATTTATAGTTGATTGTTAAAATCTCCTTTGAAATCTTGAACTTTTAGCAAAAACGTGAGTAAGGAGGTTGCAACGCGGCGACCAGTTTAAAACCACCGGCACAAGTTGTTATGACTTAAGTTCGCTTGCAAGTGGTACGGAATGAATACGGCACCTGTGTGGGACGTGCTCGCAATTAATTATTCCATGAAATACACCTTGGTGTGGCGTTGAAGCGTCTGTAATCTTGCGGTGGCTCTGCTTCCAAAGTTTCACAACACAATTTGGGGAAGAAACCAATCGTGTTGTGATATGAAACGTTGCTATGTTCAATCTTAGTCGTCTATAAAATTACTTTTTCCAAAAATTTACTACGACTTTTGTACAGAAAGTCCACGTCAAACACCTGTATTTATCTGCCATGTTTGATTGATTTATAAGCCTAGACAACGCTACTGCAAAGACTTACTCCTGCGCAGCACGCATAGCTTCTTGTTGCGTAATAAACTTATTAATATACTATACTTAGT
The DNA here is from genome assembly GCA_963082485.1 of Eudonia mercurella. Lineage (NCBI taxonomy): Eukaryota > Metazoa > Arthropoda > Insecta > Lepidoptera > Crambidae > Eudonia > Eudonia mercurella. The sequence goes on along the minus strand of OY720031.1, from coordinate 16,753,181 downwards.
ATGATATATTGAGAGTCTATGTCCAGCAGTGGACTAGTATATTGGCTGGTGATAATGATGATAATATATAATTTTACGCAAGTTTTGTAGCGAACAAATTAAAAACATGCTTTAAAACTCATTTATTTTTTATTTAAAATAGAAATCAATTTCGAAAGTTAGATAAGAAAAAGGTGAGACTCGCTTAACCAAAAAGTCGAATTGGCCTAATCTAAGAAAACAGATCAATCTTCAGTTGCCAACCAACTCCACCATACAAAAAACTGTTGTCCTTACACTTAACAGGCCAAGTGATTGATAGACTCGGCGATGTCAAAGTTTTTCAGCTGCTCAATATTCATTTTCGCTGGCAGGCCCCCGGGACGAGTCTATTGTTCGACATGACTTAACTTTAAATGAGCTTTATTTTTTTTTAGAACCATGTCTATCACTCAATTATTTCTGAGAGGGGAATTCATTTCTTTCAAATGCGCCGAAAGTCGACGGATTATGGTAAACACGTCAAAGCGAATGTCATGTTTCGCGTTTCTTCTCTTTTTGTAATGCAACGTCAAAGGTCATATAATTTTTCATCACTTTATTAAAGTTTCTTTTGACTTTGAAGTGGAGTTTTTGCGAATTTAATATTCCGAATATGAATATTATATAATATATCTAAATGATTTGTGTCTTCGACTGTACCTATAAAACACAGTCATAATTATAGCCAATACCTTAGTATTATATATATACATATATATGTCTTAACATATACGGTTGTGCTTAGGCCTTTCAACATGGACGAGGGGGTAGTTATAACAGCTTTACCTCATAATGGTATTTATTTTTATTATTTATTTGTAATATTTAAGAACTACTTTGATCTTAGCTCAAATTTGAACTAAAAATGTTACTAGATTTAAGGCAGATACCCCAAAGCTGGTCCTAAGATCATAGTTTTGTTGATGTGTTGAAATAAATCAAATTTCTTCAGGTCTTTAGAGTGGTACCTGGGTTCTTTTACACATGCATAATACTGACCCAATTATGGTTGGTAAATAACTTGAAATATGTCTGAAATTGTAACCAGTTTAAAACGAGCCTAAAAAATCCTCAGAAGTAAGTACGATGATTACTTCAAAAACGGCTTAATTTCATAAAGTCCTCTTATTTCTAACTCAGTATCCTACCTTCAGCTATGGCTTTCTAATAAAAATCCGCATATAATAAATATATCGGTAGATAGTTTTTCTGGGAATATCAGTAATGGCTGTCTAGTCCAAATATTAATTTATTATGATGTACCAAAAATATTGAGTTTCCTCACAATCAAATATCCATGTCAACAATGTCACTTCTATTGCTGACAAAATCTCGCTCGTGGATTTTTTTTTAAGTTAACTCATCAACTCATCTAGAAAAGCTAATACGCCTGTTTTAAATATGGGTTCACGTCAGTAGCCTTACAAAACTACAATGATTGATGCGAGATTCGCACATTCAAGCCAAGCATTCCGTTCGGCTTCCGACGCTTCCATTTATTACCGAAGTTTATCTACCTATCTTATTTAATTATGTTATGGGCAAAAGCCCGTCTAAACAATCTAATTCCTCTCGAACATTAAGCTTCCATCTCTGTCTCCCAACAGCTTCAAACTATGTATGTAATAACGAACCGGCGAGGCGTATCATTTGGTAATTTACCAAAAATCATTTCCCATCTCGAGTACCATAAGCGGTTCAAGTCATTACAAACAGCTCTCCAAGTTGTGGGTCGGTAACTTACGCGAAGTTTCCTGGTCTTGGCTGGCAACATCGATTGCCACTAATGTGTTCCGAATTTCGTACAAGGGACATTAACAAAATTTCAGTGATCCGACCGCGCTTTGTTATTGTCTGTTATTGTCAAGTTTTCTTTTGTTTTATTATATCTTTTATTGTTTATATCTGTATGCTAATTTTGTTTTTGCTACTATTGACAAATGGTCCAATGATATTTAAAGGTATTTGTTGTGCGTTACTTTTCATTTGCTATGCTTAATATTGTTGGTATTGCTAGGTTAGGCAAATATTAATATATATAATTGAAATGGTAAAGAGCCATAGAGGTTCTGGTTGGTGTAAAAGGTTCATCATGTCTTATATCTATTATTTTAAGATACTTCAACTCATCCCTTTAAACAATCTTTAACAATAACTTTAAAAACATCTATAGATATTGTAGACGATGTCTGTTAGCGCGGTGATCCAGGATTCAAAAATAAGAACACGTAGACAAGTAATTTGGAAAATAGCTTTCGCGATGCGACATGCGGGTGTCTGCCTCGGGTTTGACAGTGCAACTGACGTTTGAAAAATACAGATAACTTATGGCACCGATCAAGTCATTAGTTAATTAACGACACCGACACACACATGCTCACACCCTACGGCGTACTTTATTTTACAAAGAAAATTATTATTATATATTATTATAAATATAGCAAATATAGGAGCTGCGTCGTCTACACTCTCCGCCCCATTGTCCGTCAAGGACAATCATCTCTAGCGGTAGGTAGCAGAGCCAGGCGAGTAGCGGGTCGGGTGAGTATACCGGTCTTGGTTTTAACTTCCACAACGCGCACACGACCATCAGCGCCCGGGTGTACTTTTTCAACTAGGCCCTTTGGCCACGTATTTCGGGGCAAGGTGGGATCTACAATAACAACAACATCTCCTTTTTTCAGGTTGTGCCCTTCTTGGTGCCATTTCCGACGAGGTAAGAGAGTAGGTAAGACTTCACGAACCCAGCGCTTCCAGAACATATCCGTTAGTCGCTGAGCTATTCTCCATTGCTTCTTTCGGTACAGGTCACAATCAGTAAATTGTCCAGGAACTGGTAGATTAGATGAAGATCCAAGGAGAAAGTGATTGGGGGTGAGAGCTTCTGGGTACTCATGATCAACAGAGACGTGACTCAACGGGCGACTATTGACCATATTTTCTATTTCAGCCAGTAATGTACTCAACACTTCTTCTTTGGGAGCTCGTTCCTTTAGGACCGTTTTAAGCGCTGTCTTTACGCTTCTTATCAGGCGTTCCCAAGCTCCTCCCATGTGAGGACTAGCAGGCGAGATAAACTGCCAGTCAATGCCCTTATTAATCAGTTCATCTTTTGCGTCAGACTGATTTATTTCCTGTAACGCAACTTTCAGCTCGGTTGCGGCGCCTCTGAAATTTGTGCCGTTGTCTGAGAACATTTTAAAGGGCCAACCACGTCGCGCTGCCATTCTCCGTAAGGCCATTATGAAGGAATCGGCTGACAGCGAGGGAACCGTCTCAATGTGAATCGCCCTTACGGTCAAACATGTGAAAAGCACACCGTATCTTTTTTCTCGGCGGCGACCGACAACAACTTCCATTGGGCCAAATAAATCGACCCCACAAAAGGTAAAGGCTCGTTGATGGTGTGCAAGTCTCGCCGTTGGGAGATCCCCCAGTCTTGGGTTTGTAGGCTTAGCCTTTCTGATTCGACAGACCAAACAGCGCGAGGCCACTGTGCGCACGGTAGGGCGCAAGTGAAGTAACCAGTATTTTTGGCGGATTTCATTTACTACCATTTCGTTATTTCCATGCGCTGCCATCTCATGATAATATTTTACTATTAATTTTGCAGTCGGATGGTGGCCGTCCAATATTACGGGATTCTTTAAGTTACGGTCAACATCAAACATCGCTTCGATTCGCCCTCCGACTCGAAGTAGCCCACATGCATCAAGATATGGCGTTAAGGTACGTAGTCGACTATTACAATCTATAGGCTTTATATTTTTCAGCAGGTGAACCTCTTCAGCGAATGATTGTATCTGTGCGTGGCGTAAAATCAAATTTTCAGCGGCTTGCCTTATATTAGCATTATTTGCAGCGTTTTCAGGATATCTACATTTTCTTATAAATAATAATACGTTCGCTGTGCATCTTACTAAGCGAAGCCAGGTGGAAAACTTAGACGCGTCGGGAACAGGTAAGTCAATGCGATCAATTATATGTACTGTGTTAACTTGCAATAATTCTTCATTAAATGTTTTTTCTTTTTCAGGTTCAAACGACCACTCTTTGCTATTCGTATACAGGAAGCGCGGCCCTTGGAACCATTCGCAGTTATTTGTTAATTGGTAAGTGCTTAGTTTTGTAGCTTTATCGGCTATATTCATATCGGTAGGTATATAGTTCCATTCGTGTGCTTGAGATAATTCGTCAATCTCACCCAATCGATTCGCTACGAAAACTTTATAATTGCGAGTGTCATTTCTTATTTGATGCAAAACGATTAGCGAGTCCGTCCAGAAATATCTTTTATCTATAACTAACCGGTTCTCACGTGTTATTGTTTCGGCGAGCCGGCAGGCGATAACAGCTGCTTGTAACTCAAGTTTAGGTACTGTGGTATACTTATGAATAGGCGAGGCGCGACACTTGCATGCGATGAATGAGATGCATATATCATTTGTTTTTGTTATCTTTCGGTAATAAGCTACGGCGGCGTATGCAGCGGGCGAAGCGTCGCAAAACACGTGCAGTTCTATGGTGGTCTCTTTCACGCCCGCGCTATCGCTGTAGATGTGCATCGGCAGGTGTTCGTTTTCTATCTCACTCGTAGGTATAGTTATGTGAAAATGATATCTTGGTATGCGCAAGTGTTGAAGTTTTCGTAGTTCGATTAACCAATCTATAATATTTTTGTTTTCATTTTCAGGTATCGTCTCGTCCCACTTAATATCCATTTTCCATATATTTTGCAATACGATTTTCGCTCTAATTGTAAATGGTGCGAGGAGCCCAAAAATATCAAATATAGACATAAGTATGCGCAGTAGTTCTCTTTTGGTAGGTGTCCTAAGTGAACTCAGTATTTCCGCCGGTATTCGCTTCAATGATAAGTCAAACCCAAAAGTATCGCTTAACGGAAACCAAAGAAGTCCGAGAGTACGTTCGGGTAAGTCGTCGCAACCGGTTTTCATCCTTATGGCCTTATCACTTAAGGTTTCTTTTACTGTGCCTTCCAATACATTCGGCTTATTGCATATCCAGTTTCTTATCTCGAATCCACCTTCACTATGGATTTTAGACACTTCTCCTATTAACTTCATGGCTGTATGTTCATCATCCACCGACTCGATGTAGTCATCCATATAATGAGATTTCAGGATGGCTTCAGTAGCTTCAGGCATTTCATCTTTGAATCGCAGCGCATTTTTATTTTTAATATGTTGCGCTATGAACGGTGAGCAGTTAGCACCGAATATTAATGAGGTCATGACATAAGTGTTAATCTCGCATTTATTATTTTCTCGCCATAAAAAACGGAACGCGTGCTGATCTTCTTCGTTTATTTTCACTCGAAGGAACATGTCTCTAATGTCACCCACAAATGCGACAGGCTTCTCGCGAAATCTCAGCATGATTCCCAGCAAAGACTGTAATAAGTCAGGTCCCTGCAGTAGGTAATCATTCAGCGAATGACCTTTGTTGGTGGCAGCGGCGTCAAAAACTAATCTCATTTTATTTTTATTAGGATTGTCCACGCCAAAATGCGGCAAATACCAGATGCGTTTTCTGTGCATTGCGATCTCATAGTCAGTCAACTTCCGAGCGTAATTGTTATCAAATAAATGACTCATCCTTTCTATATATCTCGAGGCAAAACTATCATTTAGTTTGATTTTTCGCTCAACGCCTAAATATCTTTTATAAGCGTTCTGATAGCTATTTGGCATTTCTAGATCATTTTTCCAAGGTAAACAAACCTCCCAAAATCCATTTATTAATTTGGCAGATTTATCAATGCAGTCGATTGCGCGAATTTCGTCCTTATTTACTCGTGGCTTAGAGTTCACTCCAATCGCTTCAAATGTGAAGGAACGTCGTACTAACTCGTGCAATTGTTTACATTCTGAGTTATCAATGCTATCTATGTGTGCATTCACATCCCAGGTTTGTTGCATTGTGTGTGCCCGCTGAGCGAGCTGGCTGTCCGCGAGGCTGGCGGCGGAGAGGGGCGCGACGGCGGCTGCAGCGCCGGCGTTGGCGGAGCGAGCGGCGGCCGGCGGCACCGGCGGCTGGCTCGACAGTGTCATAACACACGTGTGCTCAGATAGTAACGATTGATTACGAGGGAATGTAGTGGCGGGTACGATTCCGTGTAAGCACCACCCGAGCGGTGTAAGTGTCGCGCACGGTTCGTTCTTGCCGCGATAAACAGTCTTTAGAGAAACTAACAATTGATAATTGTCCTGACCGATTAATAACTTAGGCTTAACATCACTGCTACACAAATAATGTTTTAAGTACTGTAAATGTTCGTACGCGTCGATGTTAACTTTCGATAAACGTTGCATAGGTAGGTCCAATTCACTAATCGCGCGCGCGCGCACCTCGTACACTTCATTGTTATTGTTTGAGAGTTTAAAGTTAATTATCTCACTTTGACACACTACATCAGAGTTCCACGCACCACGAATTCGTATAGTTTGGGGTTGACCTTTTAAGTCAATACAGTCCGCAAGATCGGCTGACATTAATGACACCGTAGCTCCGTCGTCCAATAAAGCGTGCGTACTTATAACACCTTTGGGTCCATGAATGTTTACGCGCACTATTTTTAGCATTACACTACTTGCGTTTGGCGACATTATAGTTGTGTTTGTAACTGTTCCGTTAGCCGAATTGTTAATATCACTTATACTAGTTGTCATTAAGTTTGCAGCAGTCGGTACTTCGTCGTCGTTGGAGACGTCATTAGCTGATGCAGTTTTCTTTAAAGGCCAATGAAGTAAGCGGTGGTGGGACATACCACACTCGTCCACATCACAGGGCGCGGCGGGACAGGCGTCTTTACTGTGGCCGGGCAGCAGGCAGTTATGACACAGTTTGTTTATTTTGACGATGCGCCACCTGTCTTTTCTCAATGCTCGCTTGAATTGTTTGCAGTTTGAAAGCGAGTGTATGGCGACGCGGCAGACTTTACACTTGGCATTTGGTTCACTATTATACAGCACAGAGTGAACTTGAGTTCTGCGCTCATCACTTTTCTTGTGTCCTCTATTTTCTGTTTGGCTATGAATGTAACTTATTCCAGCAGAGGCTATCTTTATGGCTTCTTTGTGTAAAAAATCTGCAAATATTTGTAACTTAGCTTTGCTGTCATCTTGGTGCTCATATAAGTAATCTACCCATTTATTTATCAGCGTACTGGGGCACTTGGCCATGACGGTGTTCAATAGTTCTGGACTTCTCATGTAGTCGGTTTGCTGAATAGACTCGGCGGCCGCAACGTAGTTTCTTATTTTAACAGCAAATGACACTAAGTCAGTGTGGTAAGTCCGCGGTAAAGGTTGCAAATTCTTAAACTGTGTAGCAATTTTATGAATAATCAGCTCTGGTCTTCCAAAGCGAAGTTCTAGCGCTTCTATAATTACACTTGGCTTTGTATTGCAGATAAGTAGTGACGAGACGGCTTCTCTTGCTTCACCACGCAGACTTTTACAGAGACGTGAAACATTTTCACTCTCACTGAAGTTGCAGAGTTTAGTGGACTCTTCGTAACTATTTTTATATTGTAGCCACTCAAACGGGTCTCCAAAAAATAAAGGTAGGTCCTTGGGCGTAGCTAGTCTTGACAGCAGTTTTGTATGTGCGCTGCAGGTGGCCGTGGCCATCCGTTCCATTGCTTGTGCCAGGTGATGAAGGTCCGATGTGGAGGCGACAGCGGGGGGCGCCGGCGGCGGAGTAGCCGCGCGCTGCTGCTGTGACTCCTGTTGACTCTTATCTAGCCACTCTTCCACCTTGTTTGAAGCTTCAGCATAGGAGTTTATTTGACTGCACTGCGATTTCCGAGATGACCCACCTTCAAGAGCGGCGAGTTGAGCTTCTAATCTTTTTTCTATGAGTTTCTTTTCAATTTCAGCTTTGGCTTCAGCTGCCTCTAGCTCCAGTTGTTTTCTACGTGCCGACAAAGAAGATCTATTGGAACTTTTCTTGGAATTAACTGATGGAACAGGACCGGTAAGTTCAATTTTTAAGCTACCTTCTTTTTTCGATAATTTATTTGCAATTTCTTTCAGCTCATTTTTGGGAATCACTATGTCAGATTGCACTTTGCGTGAAAGCACTTCACTCTTTTCCTCAGCGGTATGCGACAACACTTCTCTTACGAGAGCTCCGCGCGTTTTAACCATTGTGCGCGGCGGTGTATTGAACATTCCTTTGTTCACCTACGGCTTGCAGCTTCTGAACTCCTGGGTGATCCGGCCGAAGGACCACTTTGTAGACGATGTCTGTTAGCGCGGTGATCCAGGATTCAAAAATAAGAACACGTAGACAAGTAATTTGGAAAATAGCTTTCGCGATGCGACATGCGGGTGTCTGCCTCGGGTTTGACAGTGCAACTGACGTTTGAAAAATACAGATAACTTATGGCACCGATCAAGTCATTAGTTAATTAACGACACCGACACACACATGCTCACACCCTACGGCGTACTTTATTTTACAAAGAAAATTATTATTATATATTATTATAAATATAGCAAATATAGGAGCTGCGTCGTCTACAGATATTATAGGCAAATTATAGATGAACTACTTTTAACTCACAAGCAAGTTCAAATCACCCCTAGTTAGTCAGTGACTTCGCCAGACCAATTCCGTTAATTTCAAATTTTAATAGGCAATAGTAGCAACGATAAACCATCTATTGATATTATAAGCAAATTAACGATAAACAACACTAATCACAGAGAAGTAAGTTCAGATCACCACTAGTTAACCAGCAGCCCCTCCAGACTAATTCCATTTATTTTCACATTGATTGGATTCCTGACTTCGTAAGTTGCCATGGGGCGCTGACTGTGTTACTTTAAAATCTTTAAGCTAGTTAACCAGTCTTTGGTATTTAGGAAATTGGCGAAAATTTATGGGATTAAAGGGAAGGTAAGGAAAGAAGAAAGCGAGGCCGCTGCGCTAATGTTTTAGTTGTTTTTGAAAAGATTATATTTCTATGTTCTTCTAATGGTTTAATACTTGGACTTACGCTTATTATAAATATACCGCTAGGTAATTTCCATATAAAATATTAGGTTTTAATTAGTGATAGGTCTCTGAAAGTTAAAAAAATGTAAAATTGAACCTACATCGTCATCACTGTCTTTATTCGAATAATGACCACGTTGATTTTTTTGGAGAGAGAAGCAGTTTTTGCGTTACCGGACTTTAATGACCAAATTGAGTGTAGACCGAGCTGTTCTATGCTTCGGAAGACACGTTTGTTGTTATTGTTGTACTATTGGTTGTTATCGTAAGATGGAAGTTGTAAAAAGTACCAATCTTGAGAGAGTTTGCTTTTAACCCCCTATGGCTTTGGCCCCTGGAGACAGTAAGTGACTCCGGAGATCATCACGCGTACTTCTAGTTAGAACTGTATCTTCATCGTAAAAAATAAAGGTCGCTGCTTCATTCAGTGAAATTCTACATAAACCACTAAGTTACTCTATATTCATAAAAACTGATAAATCAAACATACAGTACATTCTAAGTTAAAAAAAACAAACTGATAATTCACGAATTTGAGAAACGTTAGCCAGAAACAGCATCCTAATATTGTTCCAAATTATACATCACAAGTGACAGAAATCGCTACGACATTTACCTTTGTCATCCGAAACCTCACACCTATACGTACGTGAAAGGAATTAACCTAGCAATGCATAGGTTATGCAAAGCTATCCCGGGAACACCTCATTAATATTGATACCAATTACGTCACATTGATGATACAGTGATAGCTTTGTGACTAGCCGCGTAGTTGATACCACAAATTAGTTATACCATAGTGGACTTGTAACTGACCAATTACATTGTATTTGTATAATTTATATTTAAGACAGGGTATATTAATTTTTAAATTAAAAAAAATATTAATATAAGTAAATCAAAAGAAACCTTTTTTGCAATTTTGGTGATGCTGAAACTGAATAAGAACAGAAAGGTATTTAAAAGGATATTTATAGTTTCCGATTTTGGGAACAGCTCATTTAACATTTATTAATACACTTACGAATATTTTATTAAACTTATTTGTAGTATCTTATTTTAAGAGTGTTAATGTTCAAAAGCATAATTTTGGAGTGCATTACAGGATTATAAGTTAACAAAACTGAGTACAAAAGTAAAAAAAGGGCCGAAATTTGAACAAAATTACTTCTCAAAATTGTAGTTTGCTGTTTTATTATATGAGTATGCTTGGTATGCACTCTCTACACAACCTTATTCATTACATAGAGATATTCTAGCGTAGATAGTCTCAAGTTCTAAATGAGATAATTATGAAACAGTGTTGATTAAGTTCTGACAAAGTTGGCAAACAATATGATATTCCCATTGAAGTCGCGTGATTACTGTTTAATATTGTTGTCTACATTACGTTTGTTCATGAAACAATTGCGGTGTAAACATGTTTCCATTATGCATGCTTTTTCAACCGATTACAAAATTGAGAAGATTCTGAGTCTGTAAATATTTTTTTTTTCAAATTAATTTTACACTTATATGAAATGCTGGCAACAAATTTCGAAAAGCCAGACAATTTACAGACAGCTAATGACATTATAGCTAGAAATCTTTCTTGCTAATTGATTACCACAAAAGTTTCAGACAATATTACATTAATATGGCATTACAGTTCAGTAGTTTTGAAGCAGAGGAATGTGCTGTACCATTACGAGCTTTATTTCACTTCACTTAGTTTAACGGCAGACTATACTGATGGTAAGGTGCCTGATAAATAAAAAGAACACAAATCCAAAATTAGAATTAGTTAGTAGTAACTTTAAAGAATTCTACTATATATTTATAATATCTATATAAGAAACTATCAACAAAATGAAGAGTGTCGTTAACTTTATTCAAACAGAATTAAACGCGTTCACCAATCGTTTCTCTCGTTAAACTTTATCTGTAAGTCGGATACATTTGTATCTACTGGGTCCCCGAGGATCTCAACTACAGCTAATTCAATTAATCTCTCTTTAAGATTTTACACCGTATTTGAACTAAGGAACGTAGCTGTGATGCTACTAGTATTGACAATGAACTCCCTAACGCCTAAGCTAAGTAAGTAAAGGTTCGTTGTAACTTTTAATAGTTAGTCTTGTTAGATGCTAGAACCATTCTCTTGTTCGTATATACTTCAAGGAAACAGTAAAGGAGTAAGTCGAGTCTTTGTTACATTCTCGTACATAAGGCTTATTATTGGTATGTTTAAGACAGCTTTTTCGATATCGACAAACAACTGGCTTTGATCATTATACCATGTTTAATCATGGACGCATAGATAACGAAATTAATTTACAAAAGTATTTCATAGTACGTGACGAGAATAGTTATGAGCATGAAGATTGAAGTCTATGTGGGAAAATAAAGACCGAAGAAAGGGCTGACTGTTTGGAAGATGATAATGAAAAAGAAGAAGTAAATATTCAGATGACGGCTGATTAAGGGGGTTGGAAGAAAATACATGTTGTGCCAACCCAAAATAAGATTGGGAAGAGGGCAGGCAAATTATGAATGTTCAGCCTCTTTTTATTTGTTGGCAAATGACACCGCTTTACCTGATGTTAAGCAGAAGAGGTACAGCTACTGGGTGAGTGAAACCTCAGCAGGCCCGTCTAAGATAAGATAAGATGGACCTTATATGTACTCGTATTTAAAAATCAGTGTCATCTTTACTTGCAAGTATATCTATAAAGCTATAAAGACCACGCCGGAACCGATCCGCGAACCGTCCGTCGCTAACTCCGCAGAGTGAGCCTTCCCACTTTAATTAATGATCTTGAGGCCTGACCGCAGTCTGCAAATCCGGCAAATGAATTGATTCCGTGCTGGATTTCTGCTTGCTAACCACTTTTGGGTGGATACGGGTAAATATTGCGAAAAATTTTGTTAATTGTGTGTAACCTTTTCAAATTTTCAGTCGCCGAGAGTTAAAGTACAAGGAAAGTTTAATAAACTGAAACAAAATTACTGTCAACACTTATTGGAAGCCCAATAAGTGTCGATAAGGTCGATGAAAACCAATACCTATAATTATATGAACGATCTAAAGATATAATATAACCACAGCTTTAACTGACAGCGTTCTCAAAAAAGCATAATTTATCTGAAACAGACCTTTTACCTTCTATCGAAATATGAAACTCTTTTTATGGTTTAAACATTAATTTTTGTATTTATATTATATAGAGGTAAATTGTACTTCCAAAAACAACTAAATCAATGCATAAATACATTTCACTAAAAAGCTTTTGCTATCCATGTGTAAATAAGATTGCTTATTAATTTTGCATTCGGATTTCAGTCCGTATGTTTCGCTGGTCGGGAAAGCCAGATTGATTAACATAATTAGTTCTCGATAGCTCAGGGTTTTTTTAAATAGTGTGAACTTCAGTCGTCGCGTGCCATTTCATACTAATTAGGTTTATTTTCAATATGTATGTATGTATAATATGGATGTCGAATGAGGAGGTTAAATTTGATAAAGAATGTCTGTAAACAAACTATTCACAATTCTTATTGCAAATATCTACTGGTAGATAATAGATAGGTTAATGCTGTTAAAGTGTTAAAAGAAAGTTACATACAAACTTCGATAAATGTAACTTGCGCTCATGAGATATTAAAAACTGGCTTAATTTGAATATTTAATAAAAGTATTTGTGAATATTTTTTTTAATAAATTATTATTTTATTATAATTTTCAGACTTTATCGTCCCACTGCAGGGAAAAGGCCTCCCTTTCCTTTTCAATATTCACGGTCTGTAGCTTTTTGGGACCAATCCTTCAAAAATAAGTCCAACTCGTCGCGCCATCTTCGTCTAGGTAATAATCATTAAGCCACTTACAAATAAACAAAGAATAAGGTTCGAATAGTTATTCCATGGTTTGTTCCTGTCATGTAAACGTCATTTCAAATTGGAGTAAAAGAGTTTACTTTGTTTATTTGTAAGACCTTAAGGGTAGGTTATCGGAGCATAACGTTAGCTTTTTTCGTTGCTTCTTACTTTTCCACAGTTAAAAGAGTTCCTAAATGGTTGATAGGTAAAATATTTTTGTGACAAGAAAATGCTTATTTACTCGAATAAAGATTTTTTCATTTCAGCAACGGAAGTCGCTCTGTCCAAACATCTTTACTAGAACTGTTAGACAATTAAATTGGTTTGACAAAGTGAAAAAGAATATGAAAGGACTTTTTCTGCTGCCTGTACTATAAAGATTAGTACGTACCAAACGATCGGCCGTAAAATAGATTTTAAAACTGTTTAATGCAAACAACATCGTAAAAGTCACGTAAATTAATCTTTCCGATGATCCCTCTTACTCTAGGCAAGATTAGTGAGCTAATTTCTTAAAAGCGTCCTTTTTTAGAGATTTAATGGACTGTCGGATTATTTGTGTCTATCTTGGCATAATTTATCTGACCGAATTAAGCCCACAGCGGAAAATCTCGCTGAAAAAATGTCTACCGATAAAACCGGAACAAAGGGATTTTCTCTCGGAAACGAAGAGGCCAGAAATATTATGAATAATGCGTATCATTGTGATAATGTAGAAATCACTGAAGAAACAGATGTAGTGATTGCTTCATGTCATTTAAAACATAGTGCCTTACAAATAAACAAATAATAAGCTTCGAATAGTTCATCATCATCATCATCAGCTCATTTTATGTCCCCACTGCTGGGGCACGAGCCTTCCCTACGGATGGATAGGGAGAATGGGCCATAAACCACCACGCGGGCTCAGTGCGGATTGGTGGTTGTTAACGACTGCTAATGTAGCCGGGACCAACGGCTTTACGTGTCTTCCGAAGCACGGAGGAGCTCGCGATGAAAAATTTTTGGTCACCCATCCGATGACCAGCCTTAGCGAAAGTTGTTTAACCTCAGCATTCGCAGACCGGGAGCGTTAACCACTGCGCTGAGTTCGAGTTCGTGAATAAACCAATAGAGTATTATTTTGTAGTGTCTTTTGTATAAGTACCCTTTTACAAGCAGTGGGATGTATCATCATCATCTTTTTCAGCCCGTATCTACCTACTGCTGGTCATAAGCCTCCTCCATGTTACGCCATTCCCTTCGGTTTTGAGCTGACCGCATCTAGGTTTTTCCAGCGACCAGCTTTATATATCTAGCCCATCTAGCAGGTCGGCTTGTTTTTCTTATAGTGGGATATACTGACCTATGCTTTCACTATATATTGATCTTTTTATAATAAAGATGAGGAAATCATTTGAAACCAAACAAAATATTTATACCTGTTTTGTTACACACAGAACCGGTAAGATTTACACACAATTCCTGCCGGAATTTCTGCTTCTCGTTCGTTCAACGACGCAAGCAACAGTGTTATACATTATCGTGTTCTACATCTGATTTTAGATCTAGTAAAATTACTTTTTTATGTGACTGAGCCAGTAATCGAATATACAACCCGCCTCATTAAAATCAGTCACTGCAGTCCATGGGCGCTTGCATATTAATTTTTTTCAATAATTAGCGTGGCTATTTTCTCCACTCCACCTGATGTTAAGTGGAAATTGAGTCCAGACGCAAAGACTACTGATGCGGCGTGAAAACAACGCAGCATCAGTCACCCTCACTTGCCAGCCCTCTACTAGGTGACTCTTCATGCCTCGTTTATAGGGGTCTTTTGTCGATTCATACCATGAGTGGTTCATACCACGGTATGAATCGCACAAGGACGCTTTTTGAATTCGTTTTTTCATACCATGGTATGAAACGGCTGATATCTTTTTTGTACTTCTGCGATTCATACCGTGGTATCATTTCCTTGTGGATTCATTTCATGGTATGAAAAACAGAAGCATTTTTTGACTTCGTTGATTAGAACGAATTAAACTTTATTATAACTTAACAGTCGTGCACAAAGGTGTTAACACGAATTTAAGTATTTTACAATAGTTTTTGGAAATGCCAATATGTTTTATATCTATATATAGCACCGCAGTTTATAGTAAGGGGGAAGACGAATACCTCTATATTTCCTGTAGTTCTAAGTATAGAACCTTTTAATCTTAAACACAACAGACAAAACGACATAGCTGCTTGCAAAATAAGCTGAAACTATCTCTTGATCTTTCAGTGTGGAGTTAGGGCTTTAATAAACGGGGATTTAATAAACTGTGTGATAAAGTCTAACAAGTATAACAAGTATAACACAAGTATAACATACCTATTTCATATTCTTTTCTAAAGGTTACTAATTAATTATAATACGACTAACACCTAAGTCTCCCTGTGACCACGGACCCTGCAAAGGTTTCGAAACGTCAGGATAAACATTAAATTAAATTAAAATTAATGTGTAAAAGAAACGGAAGTAGATCTTTAAAAGTGTGTAGAGTTCGCGGAAACTTTAAAGCCAAAATACATTTGACACATTTGTACAATTACATTTCAAAGCCGTTAATAAATAAAATTAAATAAAGCCGTTTGCCATATAAACTGAAACTATCCATTGGTCTTGCAGTGTGGTTGTATCAATAACATGACTGTATGATGAGATCACAAGCAGTTGTGTCCGAATAAAGTATTTTACTACAAAGTTTCGCTGCTGCAGCAAACACTCATTTTTAATTTCAACCAATATTTGTTTTAATATATTTTCAATATGTAAAAAGGAGAGCGTAATTAAAGCAATTAGAATGAAATATACAGATATTGTTTATTGTTTAAAAACTTTAAAATCAAATACAATTTATTGTTCGCAACTCACGCACAAAGTTCAAGCTCACATTGACTGAGCAAATTATCCAACTATGCCATTTGTGTCATAATTGAATTCCAGTTGATGATCGCCACATGGTCGGCGGCAATGTACCGACTAATTTGAGATGAGCACGAAGCCATTAGCCGACCAACCGTCACGCATACAGACGCGACATTCGACCAACATGCTGTAGGTAATTAGTTCACATAAATGCCGTTATCAATGTTACTCATCATCAGCTCATTTTATGTGCCCACTGCTGGGGATTACCTTCCCTATGGATGGAAAGGGAGAACGGGCCATAAACCACCACGCGGGCCCAGTGCGGATTGGTGGTCGTTACCGACTGCTAATGCAGCTGGGACCAACGGCTTTACGTGCCTTCCGAAGCACGGAGGAGCTCGACATGATAAATTTTGGTCACCCATCCGATGACCGGCCCTTGCGAAAGTTACTTAACCTCAGCACTCGCAGACCGGGCGCGTTAACCACTGCGCCATCGAGCTCCTCAATGTTACTCACTCGTATTAAATCAGCGTCATGGTTAAATGATAAACGTCAGAGTGAGCAGCAATAACTGGACTGAACGTGGAGCTCGATGGCGCAGTGGTTAACGCGCTCGATCTGCGATTTCTAAATAGGTAAAACAACTTCGGAAATGCTTGTCATTGGATGGAATGACCAACAATTTATTATATCGAGCTCCTCCGTGCTTCGGAAGGCACGTAAAGCCGTTGGCGCCGGCTGCATTAGCAGTCGTTAACAGCCATCAATCCGCACTGGGCCCGCGTGGTGGTTTATGGCCCGTTCTCTAGTGTACCTATTGTCTCTTCATCTCTTGACGAGACGGGGGAGTACTTAATGCATTTTCTACTGTTTAAAAAAAGATCAAAGAACATGCACTTAGACGAAGTAATTATGATATATCATACTCACTCGCCCTCTGCCCATTACCACTTTATCGACATTTACTATTACTATCGATAAAAAAGCTGAATCAAAGGCCAGGTCAAGAGTGCCTTAAACCGGTGAGTATGTATGAGGAAATTAATGAGAGTAGATGAAGCGAGAGAAGTATGTAAGATTCGTAGCAAGTGGCAAGAAGTTATTTCTGCCTACCCCTATGGGTAGGTAACTGGCGTGATGTATGAATAGGTATATTTATTGTTATTATTATTTTGTGTTATTATTTATTTATATTTATTTATATAGGAATGTATTATTTATAAATAGAAGGCCAAGCGCTTTCAACTTTTTCCGGTTGAAATACGCTTCCACCTTCGACCTTGGCATCACTTTACAACAGGTTGAGATGAATGCCGAAGTGCGCTTTTATCTTCGGCTTTATCATCACTTAGATAAGGGTGTTATTTAAACGGTTAGCAAAGTATTCGTATTTTTGTTAGCAAAAAAATGTAATCGGTTAGCTAAAACAGCTAGTTGGGCAGTTCTAAATCAGTCTGCAACTTATATAATTCTGAACAGCAGTCTTATGCCGCTCCCCCCTTCCGTGACTGGCAGACTGGACCGCGCTACGCTGCGCTTCGCTCGGAAAAAAAATTATTACTTAACCAACCAACAGTAACGATTTCTTATGCTGACCGATTGTATAATTCTGCTGACCAAATAATAATTTTGCGTTACAACTATTTATTTTGTAATACAAATAAATTATTTTCCGATAGTTTTTACATTTATTGCAATACTTACTATAAAACGTAATCATGAACAAAAAATAAATGATTTACAAAGTTACAATTTGGTGGTCTTATCGCTTTCAAGCGATTTCTTCCAGACAACCAAAACTGTAAGATCAGAGGTGAAAATATTAAAACACTTAACATTTTACACAAAACACAACTTTACATAAAACATTTAACATCAGGTAAGATGACCTAGGTAGTGCTAATCCGTAACGAACGATAACAACACTTTACTAATGCTAGTGAAGCTCTTTCTTTATTAGTAACATAAAATAAAATATGGAAATTTAAATATTTTTAATCGTTCGTTATTTTTTTTTATTACCTACCTACATAGAAACATTTAATATGATAATTGAACTCGAAGCAAACGTATCATGTTTGTAGCTTCAGCTAGCAGTGTGTCCAGATAACGGCCACGGCCGCTCACATAATAATTCATAAGATAGTTATCAAGGCCTAAAAGCACTTTAGCCGGAGTGCCAATCCGGCGAGGTCGGCTATTTGCATGAGCAGTGTTATAACCGCACTTCACCGACTGTAATTGCTCACAGTTAGTGGAGCGACGTGGTACAACACAGCCTCAGAATATGCTGTTTGATAATTTGTATGCAAATATATGTCGTATGGAGCAGCAAATAATGTTTACTTTTCAATTGTATACTTAGTCGACTATGAAAATGCTTTAACACTTTAACAAAAACTTCTATTACAAAAAAAAAACGTTAAGACTACTATATCATGATGACAACGTATGTGGTATGATATCGCCGGTGAGCGTGCGAGACTACGTAAGAGCAGTTTGTAAAATCCGCGTAATATATTTTTTCCGACTGAAATTGGTAGCTACTTCGTTGAGGGAAACAACAAAAACATAAACATTTGGCAAAGATATTCTCTTTTCTCGTCTTTTTGCAAAGTTTTTGCAGATACGCGGTTTTTACAATTTACTTTTACGCGGTCTTGCACATTCACCGACGATATGCAAACACTTTCAAGGTGGTAAAGTAATTCTATAGTAGACTATACAAAAAAAAAAAAACAAATTTAATTATATGTCACATATTTTAATAGTTTGGTTTATGCCTATATCGGTGCAAAAACAAATATGATAAAAAGGATACACTTGTTAATCAACTAGCTATTTAAAAATCTTTTATCAATAAAAGTATCAAAGCTTATGTTAGTTGTACCATTAAAAATGGTTATCAGATGCAAATCGCCTGAGACGTATTTTTGGCCATAGCTCCGAGGATTTTGGGAGAATCGAAATGAAAACAGTACCAATAGCTAAGGAATATATCAAGACACGTGTGAGCGTTTGAATTTTGAAAATCAACTGGAAACCTTTTTTGGAATTTTGAAAAATGTAAAAAAATCGGGTTTTTTGGGGGGTGTTTGTATACTAAATTGTAAATATTTCAAAAAAAAAAATCGACTTAAGAAAAAAATTAAAAAAAGAGTCCTAGGGTTAAGTTTAGCAACAAAATGGCGAGAAAATTTTGAAAATCGGTTAATAATTGTGACCTGTAGGTGGTCCCTTTAGATTTGGTATTGTAGAAAAACGGGTATTTCCGTATATAAAAAGTGATGTAGCTACTTTGATTATTGACCGATCGTCATGGTAATGGTGTTATAAGATGCGGATGCAGGCGAGAAGTGCATTCATGTTGGAATTGTTTTATTTAAAATAAAATGTTTTTTTTTCGTAAATTGTTGTATTCATTTTCAATGCTCCGATTCTTGCGGCGACTGCGAAATCTGTGATTTTATTTAAATAAACTAACATAAACTTTGACACCTCAATGGGTGTAATCCAAACGGGTCAGTAGTAAGTTTTATCTATAAAAGGCTCAAATCTAAGCAACGAAATCAGCGATGTAAAGTATCGAGTATGTAAAACAACAAACTGCATTCACTCTAAAACCTAAAGAGATTTCGAACTTACAAAGGTAAGAACTACCATCAATACTTGGAACTTGAGAAATTGTTGCCTTTGTTGGCAAACTACTACTCTAAACTACTGCAAACAATATGCAACCTGTTAGGTATTGTGTAGTATCACCGTATTCAAGTTTCCTCAAAGTTACAAGCTTGTATATTAATCAATACCAATAGAGGATATTGGCTAATTTAAACAGTGGGCAGTTTATTTTGATAAACACAAAAAAACTAGGACGTATTAGCTAGATCCCTCTGCCTACCTTAAAAAGTGTGGTCTGGTACGGTTACCAATCATCTTCATCATCAGCTCATTTTATGTCAACACTGCTGGGGCACGAGCCTTCCCTATGGATGGATAGGGAGAACGGGCCATAAACCACCACGCGAGCCCAGTGCGGAGTGGTGGTTGTTAACGACTGCTAATGCAGCCGGGACCAATGGCTTTACGTGCCTTCCGAAGCACGGAGGAGCTCGAGATGAAAATTTTTTGGTCACCCATCCGATGACCGGCCTTTGCGAAAGTTGCTTAACCTCAGCACTCCCAGACGGGTGCATTAACCACTGCGCCATCGAGCTCCTCTTGGAGCACCAATGAAGCTGTAGATATAAGTGGTCACCTCATTACGACAGGCAAGTACATACTTGCCTGCATAAAGTGAATCTAAAGATTTAACAGTAAAGAGACAAGATAGATTTCATTCTTATAATTAAATTGAAGTCACGCCAATATTTACAAGTACAACAGAAAGGAAGGTAAAGAGGTTATTACAAAATTCAAAAGTTCGATTGAAGCATTTGCATATATTTTAAGCTATCGCAAAGACGGCGGCACGACTCTCAATCTAACCACAATTATTTCCCAATCACAAACTTGTATGTTGCTGCCTGCACTTAAATAGGACTCTGTCGTTTGTTGAACGAACTTAGGTCATGTAAGCGATCAGTTATCTGGATTATCCTCACCATTCTTACGTTGGAGTGTGCCTAAAATTTGACCATTTGTATTCGTAGGGAGTTGGGGGTATCCAATCCCAGAGGCATTGGAGTTTCACAAGTTTCTCGAGGGCCAATTAATGACGCGATTAAACTAAATTAGCTTTGAGGCGCGAACGGCCACTTAGAACGGCTGATCTGTAGATGTGTGCCATGGTACTGGGCTATGCAGTATCAACCTTATGGAGTTCGGATAGAATTTAAAATCTATCTTGCATTTTGGTTTGAAAGTGACTTATTACAGTCATAATTCATGTGCTCTAATTCTTTTACCCATTAGTGTGGTAAGTGGTTTATAGAGCATAAATCTATTAAAGCTATAGATACCTAAGATACCGCCCTTCGTACGTGTAATTTTATGTTTTTTTTTTTCAAATGTTTATTTTTTATTTTTGGCGTATAATAAATTCTATGTGTCTTATATTATCTTATCTTATTTAATGTCTCAATTGTTCAATCTATTTTTATTAGACTTATAGATAGTAGGTATGACCTATTCATTGTATTATAACTCTATAAAGTTACCAACTAAACCAAATGAAAGTCTAACGAGTTAATGTCGATTTCATCCCAAATTTTGACATTGATGGGAATGAACATGGGTCTACTGTAATTTCAGAGGCCCTTAATTGCAAAGCAAGTTTGAAGATAGATAATATTACCATAAACAATTTACTGGACGTCGATTCTTGGCATTATATGAAACTAAACTTGAAGACTGAACAATAGCTATTTGCCTCGATGTTAATCATATCAGATCAGAGCTTCAACGAATCGATTAAAAAGAAAAATCACAAATATACTCAGAAAAAGAAAACAACAAAATGCTATCTTTCATTTGATATTTTCTGTCGGTTACCTACCTGTCTAAACTTCTGTCGTTCCGTTTTTGGGCTTATCAACAGATTATTCGTGACGTGCATGACAAAAGCGTAATGCTACGTAAACGAAATATAACCAGCTTGTATCGAAATATGATGATCTCTACTGTTGTATGGGTGTATTATTTTTTTATTTAATTTTACTAGGAAAACATACATTATGAGTAGGTATAGCTAAAAGAGCATAACTAACATAATAAAAATATACACAGTTATATTGTTTTAACGCACTAGTGCGTGATGCCGTTCCCTCTGAAAAACCTCCGAAGGTGATTCGTTTCACACGGCTTGAGGAACCCTTTAAGTTTCTCGCCGCCCCCAAAAAAGCCGAGTGAAGCTGAAAATGCCGTCTGAGGCAATCAGCAAAATCTCTCAAAAAAATAAAGTACGAGTTATCATGGTTATCGTTATCCCCGCAGTTGATGCAACACTTGCTCACCAGTCCCTTTATGCCCTACGTCTTGTTATATGGATAATTTGATCGAGGCTGATCGGAGGGCTGTTGACGTGACTTTCTAGTCAGGACTTATACGACGATGTCGTAGTCGCTGACCTGAAAAGAAGATCTGATTCGTTCCGAACCCCTCGGAGAATCTAATAGGGTACCTGGGCACTTTTCCCTACCCCCGCAACCTGGTCAACCCGAGCCGAGGTCCTAGTCTTTAGAAGCGCCCTCTCGATCCGATTCGAAGCACTCGGAGAATCTAGTAGGTTACGGGGACACGCACTATGGCGTGATGTGGTTCCCTCTAGAAAACTTCTGACGGTGCTTCATTTCAAACGGCTTAAGGAACCCCTTAACTTTCTCGCTGTCTTCCAAATAAGTCCAATGATGCTGAAAATGCCCAGTAGCAATTAGCTAATTCTCTCAAAAAAAAATGAGAAGAGAAGAAGAATTTTTGTACAAAAAGTGATGAACGACGCATCAGCTTTGACAGTCGGAGTGTTCGACGTTGTAGTGGATATGTCTATGTTAGGTCTTTTTAAGTACCATCTCATCAGAGTAGGTCGATATAACCTCAACATAATCTTTCCAAGCGCAGTTGTATGCATAACGATTACAGTAAAACCCAAAAATTATGAATAACTTACCTGTAAGTTAACGAATGGTGCGTCAGCCATAACTGTGGGAACGATGAAGCCCCCTTCTCCAGTGGACATGTCGATGTCTTGGCTGTAGATGTCCGTCTTGTCGTCGTAGAGTTTGACTCGTACTCTAACCTTTTTCTCCGTGCTCATAGCTTCGACCTGTAAGGAAAGAGTAAACTTATTACCAGCTCATTTTATGTCCCCACTGCTGGGCACAAGCCTTCCCTATGGATGGAAACATCACATTCATTAACGACTGCTAATGCAGCTGGCACCAACGACTTTACGTGTCTTCCGAAGCACTGAGGAGATCGAGGTGATACATTTTTTAGTCACCTATCCGATGAACGGCTTTCGCAAAATTTGCTTAACTTTCACAATCGCAGTTAAATAATATAAAAAAAATAATAAATAATAAAAATATAATAAAATTATTATTTATTAATATTTAATCGTGTTTACCACTGCGCCATCGAGCTCTTCAAGAATAAATAGTAAACCCAAAATACTCTAAAAACAACCCAAAATACTCGACTGTGTACGTAAGCGAGATAATAAAATAGTACCCTCAAAACAATGGAAGTTTAATATACAAGGGATATTGAACAGTTGTTCTATTATTGTGTAGTCTTCGAGTGTTATTGTTTCATTAGAAAGTCTAAACAGAAGTTCTATCCGAATAACAATTCTAACAATGTATATCAAAGGTATAAAAATAACATTTTAGATTCAATTAATGTTGGAAACGAAGCATGTATTATTGAATTATTAAAAATAAAATATTATTAAAAAATGCGCTTTAGGTATAAATTTTATGCACGTTGACCCCCATCGATCAGTGCCTGACCCTATGAGAAACTACTTTTGATACTTAGTTTTGCTTCCATTTACTTAATTATAACGCAGTCTGTCTAAAATTAATACGTTCATTTCAAAATGTATTCAATCACTCGCCAAGAATATCGAGACGAAGTCATAAGAATCGAGATTGAATCTGAAATGAATGAATCCACAACATCATAATCTAATGAAAGGCAACCTCAACATATCTAAGTGAATGTCTTAATACATTTTCTGATTACGACCGTCTGGCGGCGAAAGATAAGTCAGCAATTATCATAACACGAGACTCTAAGAATTGTACCTAAATCGTGTTGGCATTTTAACGCGTAACCCCGGCAAGCCGAGTCGCTATGAAAACGATATTGCGACGACTTAAGTCTTAATTAAGCTATTAAGTTTGTCAACCCGACCTGGCTTAACTCCAAAACCTGTGCCGACAGAGGTTCCGATATGAAATACGGTGGCAATGAAAAGTAATTAAACATTTAAGCATGCACAATGTAAATTTACAGCGTGATTTGTGTACAGTGGTACAATTAAGCTATCATCTATATTAAAACTTGAAACAAATAATAAAAGAGCCGACTAGAATCACTGAAAATTCATCCACTTGCCTTGACCTTGTTTTCACTAACCTAAGATACGACTTACAACCATCCGTTCGTGAATTCGGGTTCTCTTGCATATAAATTCATCAATCTTAAAATGGTTAACAAATGAAAAAAGAATATTTAACAAAAAAAAATTCAGAAATTCATTATACTCTATAAAATGGGATGAAATTATAAAACCAAATAAATAATTAATCACGCAGTAAATAACAATAGACAAAACATAAAATTAAATATAAATAAACATGACAAACCAAACCAGAAATTATAGCAAATTATTTTAACACATTCATTGCATAAGTTGGAAATACAAACATTTCTTCACTCCAGAATAAAAATTACAAACCAGCAAGAGTTCTAAATTACATCGAAAATACTTTATACTTATAAACTAGTTCTTTTTAAAAATAACTTTTCCATATTCCTTAAAAATATCTATTATAAGGCCAATACACAAAAAAGGCGATAAAACAGACCCAAATAATTACCGTCCAATCGCGTTATTGCCGACATCGTCAAAGATATTTGAATCAGTGATGTGCAAAAGGCTGTACTCTTTCTACGAATAATATAATATTTTTGATAACAGCCAAAATGGCTCTCGAAGGAATCGATTAACTATCCAAGCGATCTATAAATATACTAAAAAAAATACGCCATAGGACTCTTACTTGATATGAGTAAAGCCTACGATGGCGTTAAATATGATATTCTTTTAAATAAACTTTATGGCACAGCCATAAGAGGAACGTTTCACAGATGGCTAAGTTCGTACCTCTCAAACCGAGAACAATTATGTAGAAATAGAAAACGTCAATTTAAACACAGGAAAGATTCAACAGGTAAGATCAAATAAACTAAAAACTACTTGTTCAATCCCACAAGGCACCGTCCTTGGTTGCATCCTATTTTTAATATACATTAATGATCTACCTAAAATAATAAATGAACATTGTACTCTTTTCGCTGATGACATGTCTATTCTATTCCCGTACTCTAACTCTACTGAAATTAAAAATAAACTAAATACAACCCTAGATAAAATCCAATATTGGCTCAACGATCACAATCTCCTATTAAATTTCAAAAAAACCAAAATTATAGTAGTCCGACCATTCCAAAAAAAATCTTTGAATCTACAATACACATACAACAACACACAAATTGGAACCAAATACACAGCTACGCTACTTGGAATTGAAATGGACTCTAAGATAAACTGAAAACCTCATATCTACAAACTTGCAAAACAAATCTCATCTCACTCACTTATGCTATAAATCAACTTAAAAAACAGACTTCCAATCCGCCCTGACAGCATACTACGCATACATTCATTCGAGACTCACCTACGGAATAATATTATGGGGGGATAGCTCAATATACAAGACATATTTGTATTACAAAAAAAAAATAACACTAAGCGCACTAAGCGCTTCATGTCATCATTTTTGCTGCGCACTGGCAAGGAGTGGAATTCTCTGCCATCGTCTGTGTTCCCAAAAACTTATAACCTGAATTCCTTCAAGGCGAGAGTTAATAGGCATCTTCTAGGGCAGCTCGCTCCATCTTAGACCTCATCTACGCTCACCATCAGGCGAGATCGAGGTCAAGAGCTGTCTTATAAGGCATAAAAAAAAAAAAATATTAGAATACTTTTTAATATATCAGACCAAACCATTTCATGTAAACCATATTTTATAAATTAAAATATTTTAACATTACCATCGATATATATATTAGAGAGCTGTTAATTTGTAAAAAAAAATCTTCATCTCTACACACAAATCACCATTATAAAAAGAAATAACCATTATTCAAGCAAATTAAAATTTCCTTTCACTACTCTTAGCCTATATAGATCCGGCCCCCACTCTAAGGCTGTTCAAGTTTATAACTGTATCCCTAATCACAAAAAAAAAATAATAAAAAAAAATCTTGCTTTGTAAGAGGATTAAAAGAGTACCTAATTATTATTAGTAAAGCCTTTTATAAATTAGAAGAGGTATTTCTTGATAATAAGTGCCAAATAAGTAAATAATAATAAGAATAATATAATATAAGTATATACTTATATTATATTCTAGTTATATCTATATAAATATAACTAGAATAAATTAATATTTATGTGTAAATTAGTTTGTTAGTGCAATATTTGTAATATTTTCTTTTTTATAATTTAAGTGTCTACATAGGGATGCAGTAGTGTCCAGTAGTGCTCTAACACTTTGCGGTGCCCTTACAGGGTATCACATGTCTTATGTACTTAATTATTTTTCTTTTACCTTTGTAATACCGTGTGATATGCAAATAAATAAATATAAAATATGAAATATAAAAAAAAATATATGAGCGCCGTCTAACAAAGGATCATTGCAAGATTTGTACTTAATAGTAGAGTAGTAGTAGTAGCGTCAATATATACAATAATACAGAAAAGAATACAGAAGTTGGAATTGGCTTGCCATTTATATTGGGTACCTTAAGCATACCTTGAGGCATTTTCAATATTTTTAGAACCATAGGCTACCTCTAGAATAGGCAAATTCTTCTCATGATCATGTACACCACGAAACACAGGCCTCTAGTCCCCAGCGGCCCCACTCACCCTAGCTACGGTAGAAGCCAAGGCAGCGCCGGGGCAGAAGATGCTAAGAATCTTCAGCAGAGATCTGGCTACCATCATCATCATCATTTATCGTTTGCAAACAAAGAACTCTGGCCCTGGCAGCCCTATTGTAATATTGTGAACGTTGACCTGAAATATACTTTACCCATCTTTCTAGTCTCGATCTGATTAAACTGAGTGAACCGACCTCAAGTACAGTGAGTTTAACATTCTGGAATAGATTCTGAATAGGTGAGGTTGCCACAAACCTAATTCATTTTAATGCTCTTAATAAAACCGCAATACCAATAGCACTTAATACACTACACTATACATTAAATAATTTAGATCAACATTTGCCAAATTCCATTTAAGCAAGTTCGTCAAATGTGCAAAATTATATTATCTTTACACTTTCAATATTAATGTTGGAACTGTCAATATTAGAGTGTTTAGTAAAGGTAAACAAGTTAAGAGCTCGAGCGTGCGAATACCAGACACAATAGAATTTTAATTGTTATCGGCCACCTGGTGGTCGATCGACGCTCAAGGGGTTATTGTTTCATTCTAGCTACGAACAAAGTTCTAAAATACGGTTTAAATGGTTATCAGCTCTCAACAACATTTAATTGAGAGGTATTACCTCTGTCTATTTTAAAACTCCCAAATGTTTTGCATAACAAAACACAACTGTCTTTTGGGCATTGTCATTCCTATGGCTCCGTATCATCATTCATCCCTATTCGATCATCCACACAATATCAAACATAATCAATCAACAACTTTGCTCCTGAAAATATACGATACGAACAACACCAATTCAAAATAGAATAGCTATAACACCGATGGAGGAATGAAAGTAGCAACGATGTAAAGGCTTTTTGCACACTCAACAGAAATATCTGCCAAGGCAACTTAGACTTTGTTGCTTTGATCGGAAAGAACATAAAAACCTTTTGTTGGCAACTCTGTTGTCGTAATTTATTATATTGTACTCTTGCCAAGACTTCATAAATGAATATGGGGTGTACCAGGCGGGGTCTATAAAAGGTTACAAAATGTTGTTCTGATAAGTACGCGCGATAAAATATGAGCGTCATTAATATGTTTCTAAAAAGTATTGCAGTTCCTCAACTTTTATTGTACGTTATTATGTCTGAAGATGTTGGGAAACTTAGCCTATCGATCTACCAGAACATAACAATGCTAGAGACAGTGATGTTATGGCGACATAATATTTAAATAAGATGTTGGTAGCTAGCCTGGCATACAGACAAGCCCTATCTACGCCGTAGTCGTCCAGCTGAGTCGACGATTTGGACGATACATAAGTTAGGTATAGGAGTAGAATGTGTTGAGTATGCCACCTCAGCCATATCCACCTCATACTCAGTTATATATCGATAAAAAATATATACTCTAGTTACTTTTAGTATCAATTTGTAGTAGCAGACCCGTGGTGTATTTTCCCTTAGATATTTTTTAGATTTTTCTCGTAAGGTAGATCATTTACATAAATGAGAAATAAAAGAGGTCCTAATATTGAACCCTGGGGCACCCCCATAAGTAACGGAGCGCTAGAAGAATCGGTACCTACCGTTAATATAACTGTATAAAATATTCTTTGAAGTACGTTCATATTGGTGCTCAAATCTAACTATCTGACCACTGTGATCAGAATTTATAAAATTTATTATTGATTTCTCAATAACATTACAATTAGAAAAAATATTATCGAAACAGGTGATGCTGATGTGGCTGTAACTCTTGTAGGTTCATCTAAAAATTTTGCAAGTTTAACGATTTGAAAAGATTAAGAAACCTTACAGAGTTCTGCCAGTCATCTAAAATATTTATATTTAAGTCACCACATATAACTATCCTCTTTTTACAATTGCATACCTTTTGCAAGGCTTCTTCCATAATGGACTTAAATAAGCGGTAATTACCAGAGGGAGGCCTATAGACACAAACAATAACATACTGTTCGACCTCCGCACATAATAGTTCAATATTTTGTTCAACTGAGAGAGTCTTTATGTCTTAAGCTCCTTTGATTGTAATGTATCGTTTAATAATATCAGTGACCCACCTTTTATAGCAGACTCTCTTGTAAACGAACTAATGACTTTATAATCATCAATGCCTACTAACAATTCAGCTGTTGTATTTTCGTTGACTATTTGTAAAACCAAATTATATAAAGGGCATTGTGGACGCATAAACATGGCATGACCTGAGCGTCGACGATTTTAGTTAAATAAATAAAAATACATATTTTAAAATTTTATATGTATAATACATGTTTAATTTCATCTCATTTGAACGGTATCCAAGTAACGGTAAAACTGGAGAGGTGAATCCCTTCTATATCGAGTTTCAATACGCTTACGGTGAGCAGGCACTCTATTAATATACAAAGTGTTTATAAACTTAACAAAGTGAGCCTTTGTTTTGCCCCAACGACTAAAGACTAAAAGCTTTTATCGGGAACGCATACTGGCGGAACAAAGTTCAGGTAGCGTTGTGTTTTTGTCGAAATTAGGTCACGTTGATCGAACAAGCTTTCAGATCAACTGAGCGGATGTGTGGCAACGTAATTTGTCGAGAGCGTGTTATGACCTAAAAGCTGACCGACCTCTATGCCCCTAGGGCTTAATTGTGTAAAACCGAGCCTAAAACCAGTTTGCTTTTTACGGTTGGTAGGTAAAAAATTGTATTATGATTTATTATCACATAATAAGGTATATCATGGAAGAAGAGGATTGCGTGTTGATTTGGAAATCCAGTGCACTGGATTCGCTCAGTAGTGTGACGCTTCAGAGGTGTATGTAATCTTATGATTCAGAATAGTGTTTTTAAAAAGTTTCACAGTCGTTTTTAGTAAAAACTATGTTTACTTTGACGTGATGATTAATTTCAAAGGAAAAGTACTACCTATTTCATTTCGGTTAAAAGTATAAAGAACTTCAAAACACACTCGTTTGCCAAAACTGTTAGTTATATGCGAACGCTGTCGGCAACTCGCAGCTTCTCAGCTGTAAGATAAGTTTTTGTTCCGCCGCATGCTATCATCATTCTGCTACGGGCGCTTTGGAGGTTGGACTGTTAGCCCCGGGGCCTACATTTAGACCGACTTGGGCTGACTCAGCATGTAAAGAGTTTTTATTCTCCTTGTTCTTCAAAGCAGTCTCAGGATCTTTTTGCGTGTTATATTCTGACTCTGGCAGTGACAAGGTATAGAATGGGATCTTACTCGTCCAACGAAAGGTAGACCAGGCTTGTACCGCCTCCGCATGCTGTCAGCGAACCGCAGCTCCACGTAATGCTGTTCTGCTGCGGGTGCAGCAGAGGTAGGGCTGTTAGCTCCATTGCCCACATTCAGGTCGACCCTGGCAGAACCGCCTCCACAACGAGCTTCAATCCGCCATGTACCGGAGTGAGCGCTCGATGCTAAGATGGCGCTTAATTTGTGAACACCTGTTGAATTGAAAAAGAAAATATATTTTGAAAAATTAAGTATATATTGTTTTCTAAAGTTTACGCGAACACTACACATTTAAATGAAACAACTTTTACGGATCTACCAACCATTACATCAGATTTGATAAACTGCAAGTACTCGCTAGAGAACAACGATTTATCCCTAGGATGATACGCGAGGCTATTGAAATTAAAAAACATCCTAATTTTAATAGAGAAGATGGTTGGAGTCTACCACCAGCCTGGGACCCCATCATACAAAATATTAAATCCCAGCCCCAACACCATACTGCCAGACCAAAAGATACTGTAAGCTCTTTCTGCGTAAAACGGAACGCACCCGATTAAACTAGATGAGGGTATACAAGCTACTAACTAATTATGAGATGACCAACACCTCAGTCTCCCTGTGACCACGGACCCTGCAAAGGATCCGAAACGTCAGGATAAACATTAAATAATATAAAGTAAAATAAACGCGAGTAGATCCGTTAAAGTTGTTTCATTTAAATTAAGTATAATAAATAAATTACAGGTGCGTGGGATATTTGGGATGTCATATTTTTTAAAGACTTCTATTAATGCCTGCTAGCCAATCCAGATAAGCTTATACGCTAGTTTTTAAGTACGAGTTAACGTTAGTTAAACGGAGCTCTTGGCTATGTGCTTTAGTGTCATACTCAGTGGCGTGCACTTGGAAAAGCCTAGCTGGACAGCAGTAGCCTAACATAGACTGATGATGTTGATGATGGGGATTGAACCACGACTTCTCACATTCATTCAAAGTTATCCGTTCGACTAAAAAAGCTTCTTTCGTTTAGTTTTATAACTGACAAAACTTTTACACAGCTCTCTTAAAATAATCACATCAATGTAATCAAGCTACTTCAAAAAAGACGTTAACAAATACCGTTGAACAGCAAAGCTCTAGCGTACCGAATTTTAGATTTTCAATAAATTCACAAAAGTATCAAGTGCCAACACGTTTCAGTCATTCGATATCACAATACAGAAATATATTCGGGCAAAACATTTCAACTTCCATTATTTCGACCGGCAAAAACTAACAAAGCGCCGAATGTCGGCGTTGAGTGTCAGCCGTGCGTGCCTCGTCCACTACAAAAGTTTTTGCCGCTGGTTATGACGTGTGACTTTAAGAGGGTCCCCACGATATAATTAATCAAACTGGAGGCAGGCTCCAACTCGATTCAATGGCGAGCATCGCTGTCATGTCGCGTCTGGTGACATCTTCCATTTATTACATGTAATGAACTTGACCTTATGTAAAAAATATTGAGACCGACTTTACTTTCAATAGTTTTTTTTTATTGTCTTTAAAGATAACTGTTAAGAATTTAAATGAAACAACTTTTACGGATCTACTCGCGTTTATTTTACTATACATTATTTAATGTATTACTTCAAGCCGCCAAAGAAGATCAACCAATTTTTACGACCTGTCAAGTGCAACATACCCCTTCAAGATGCAGGCGTGTACAAACTGGACTGCGACTGTGGGCTCTCTTACATCGGGCAAACAAAGAGAAGTATAGGAACCCGCGTTAAAGAACACATAGCCGACGTCAAGCATAGGCGCGAAAATAAGTCTGCAGTATGCGAACATTCCCAAGAGGGGCCCAACCATTACATCAGATTTGATAAACTGCAAGTACTCGCTAGAGAACAACGATTCATCCCTAGGATGATACGCGAGGCTATTGAAATTAAAAAACATCCTAATTTTAATAGAGAAGATGGTTGGAGTCTACCACCAGCCTGGGACACCATCATACAAAATATTAAATCCCAGCCCCAACACCATACTGCCAGACCAAAAGATACTGTAAGCTCTTTCTGCGTAAAACGGAACGCACCCGATTAAATTAAATGAGGGTATACAAGCTACTAACTAATTATGAGATGACCAACACCTCAGTCTCCCTGTGACCACGGACCCTGCAAAGGATCCGAAACGTCAGGATAAACATTAAATAATGTATAGTAAAATAAACGCGAGTAGATCCGTAAAAGTTGTTTCATTTAAATGTGTAGTGTTCGCGTAAACTTTAGAAAACAACTGTTAAGAAGTTACTTGCTTATTAAAACAAAAACAATATTTTAAACTAAATAAAGTTAGTAGAGTTATAACTTATACTGTCCCACTGGGTTAAGACTTTCATCATCAAAATCAAGTCATCGTTACAATTGATAGGTATTAGCTTAATCACCACGCTTGCCATATGTGGGTAGGTTATTATCACAAACCTGGGCTGTGTTTAGAAAATTTCGAAACACACATTTACCAACCTAAAAATTGACCTCAAGGAAGCGTTATCGTTTCCCAATTGGTAATTTTTCCAAATTTCCCAACTCACGTAATAATATTTATAGTAAAGTTGTTTTTTGATTGCTTCCTGTTAGCGGCGATACAGTTAAGAAACTTATCAAAGAGCTTGAATCCAATGCTCAGGGGGCTGAGAGCGATTGCCTTACAGTAGGTACCATTTTTTGATATATTTTTTTATTTCTCCTTTTTTTTAAATTTTGTCTAAATAAAGACTTATTTTATATATTTACATTTTATAAAATACAATAAAAAAATTAAATGCCTACATATTTAATTCAGCTCAAGTGCAGCAATTAGCACTTTAAAAAAATTGCTTATTTATACTTATTTATATTATATTATAACTACTTCAAGCTCCGTACTTTTTCTAACCAGTAAAAATAACATTATCCTTAAGTGAACAAACATCAAACTTTGAACTCAGTGGCGTGCACTTGAAGACGTCTATGTCCAGCAGTGAACTAGTATAGACTGATGATGATGAACAAACTTTCTTTAATTCTTAATCACTTATTAAAACGCAGAATTACTATGTTTATAATAACATACAGTAAACTTTTATCCTTTACCGATGTACTGTTGAAAACATAAATGTATGTAACTGCACGCACCCAACCAATAATGTAGGTACGTCAGTTATACGAGTCAATCACGCACATAGGGGAAATCCAATCTATCAAAATTTGACGGAGGTTGGCATCTAAGATGACATGGAAAAGCTTTCATGGGAGGCACGTATCGGGTAGTTCCTTATTGTGAGACGGGATAAGGCCTTCTTGCGTATGCACGTTTAAACGACGAATAGTGTTTGAGAAATTTACGGGCGGTTTAAAATATTTTCTTGGTATTATGAAAGAAGGATGGATTTAATAATTAAAGAAGACAAATGATTTATTTGTATATATTTTTAATCTTCTTTGCTGGTAATAAAAAAACTCGTTTTATAATTGACGTTCCTAAAATAATCGTTACGTTTGTGTTATAGTGTAAAAGCAAACTGTAGCAGAATTTGTTTCTCACAGACTATTTAATTCCAAAGTTTATTATTTGACTGTCTTAAAAGCTACTTTTTAATTAAATATAGTGGTAGGTAAATAAAGAAAAGAAAATGGTGTAAACTACTGTAAATAATGACCAAAATCACACTAAATTGTTATTTATTTCCGACTGCATAATATAAATTACTTGAAAAAATTACTGCTTTAGATGAAATTCAAACATACGACCATTGAAAGCATGCAACTGCTCTTCCTATTAAGCTACCGAAGCAGATGTTTCGATTGTCATTTCTTAATTACAGTAATCTATAAAAGTTCAAATAATTTTTAACGCAAATTTTGTTGCGAACAAATTACAAAAACACAAAATATGTTGAAATAATTTCCACGAGCAGGATTTGAACCTGCACCCTTCTGCCATCCTGCTCGTGGAAATTTGTGTTTGTGACATTTGTGTTTTTGTTTTTACAGCAATCTGCTGTTTTTTTTAATTCGAAACCTCATTTAACAGCACAATCATTAGCATCGTTTCATTCTTACACTCGTAGAACAATGAAAATTGTAAACTTTTCTCCCTTTGTAGCAGATACGAAAGACTTCGCTCCACCCATAATATTTAGCTAGCTACCAGTTAGAAGTACCTATAACAGAAGTAACTTCTCAATTAAGAGTAGATTGTCCAAATGCCGGACCGGCAAACGTAGAGCTCTTCCAACAGCTATATCACGCTTTAAGTTCTTGTTGGAACGGAAATCGTAGCTCGTTTGGCAGGTCAACGTAAAATGGATTGCGAGTGTCAAACTATTATGTGAGTTTGATGCAGCAGCAATGCGGATTGCTCATTGTTCTTTTGATCAAACTTTTCTAGATTTGGTTTTAAATAGTTATAAGAAACTTCTTTTGATTCGTCTGTGACATTTTTTGTTATTGTTTTATGTTGCAATGGGAAAGCACTAGGCTTTCATTTCATCTGATGGTAAGTGGCGATAAGGCTGAAATAATTCTCAACTATTGAAAATCTATCTATCTCATTTTTACGGTTCCATACCAAAAATACCATACGTATCCATACCATCCGTCCGTCAGTCTGTCTGTCTGTCCGTCTGTCACCAGGTTGTATCTCTTGAACCGTGATAGATAGACAGTTGAAATTTTCACAAATGATGTATTTCTGATGCCGCTATACCAACTAATACAAATATATATATATATATTTAAGGGGTCTCTCATACAACAAACGAGATTTTTTTGCTCGTTTTTGCTCGATATCGATAACGGCAACAAGTAAATGCTTGAAATATTCATAGAATATTTAATTATATAAGTATTTACTTTAAAAATAAATAATTAAATTAAATTAAAACAAATATTTAAGGAGGGCTCCCATACAGCAAGCGTGTTTTTTTGCTGGTTTTTGCTCGATATTGATAACGGCAACAGGTAGACGCTTGAAATATTCACAGAATATTTAGTTATATAATTCATTTAAAAAATAAATAATTCAATTAAAATAAAGTAAATATTTAAGGGCCATTTTAACGATAACAGGTAGAAACTTGAATTCTTTTTATAGATAATGGTACGAAACCCTTCGTGCGCGAGTCCGACTCGCACTTGGCCGGTGTTTACTGTCGGAACACATCAATGTAACTAACGTTGTTGTTATTAATTTATTTAAATTTAAATTGCCCATTACACCTACCGTTAAACCTACAGTTATAAAAATACATCAAAGCGTGCTTAGGTCAATTACATTTTGTGTAGACAAATAACTATTTAATTTCTACAAAACGTATAACTCTATTTATAAATATAAGAATACGTATGGCGACATACTTAGATTCGATGGTTGGAGATAGTCAGGCAGACTAAAGAAAAGCTGTACCGAGTACAACAAACACTAACTAATTACGAATACTAGATATTATTTCGTAGTCGTAATTAGTTAGTGTTTGTTGTACTCGGTACAGCTACTATCTACGATACAATACAATACGATATTATCTAGTAGTCTTAATTAGTTAGTGTTTGTTGTACTCGGTACAGCTTTCTTTTACTAATTACTAATAATATCTAGTAGTCGTAATTAGTCCATATACCTACTGTTCTACAGCTAGGCAAAGGCCTCAATCATTGAAATGAAGTCATCGCTACAATTATCCACTTGCGCCAAATGCGGGTTAGTGATCACAAACCCGGGCTAAGCATCAAATATTTGAACCCAGGACCTTCAGCTAACAAGCCAAGCGCTTTGCCATTATGCCACTGAGGTATTATAACAACAGTACAAAATTGCTCCCCTGCTAATATCTCATTCATTACCTGTCTTAAACCAGTATTCTCTCCACTAATCCTTAAAGGCGACAAATTACATTTACATGCACGACATCAACTCGAGTTATCATTCAATCTCACACAGTAACGTTAATAACAGATGAATGGGCACCAACCCTTGTTGTTTCAACAATACTATTATAGCATCATACACGTAGTTTTAAGAGACTATAAACTCGCACAATACATGATAATCGTATCAAAAGCAATGAAGACGTTTAACATGCTTGAACACGTTTTGTTGAAATAACCATTGTTTCTGCGTAATATGTAGGTACGATTAAGGAAAATGGACACTTTAGATGAATAACTAGTTGTCACTCTATTGTCTTAGATGTTAAATGTTTTATGAGCCATTTCACAATTCGGTATTAAAGCTCTAATTCTTTCAAACAAATAATCCTTTTTTAATTAAATACAGAAATCTTGAAAGATAGGGTTAGAGAGAAGCACAGCTAGAGATAAGATAGCCAGTGACTTACTAGTTTAGGATTCTGGGTGAAGTGCGCTTCCAAAAATTGGCATTATCATCGCTTAACATCATGTGAAGTCAAGGCACTGTGCTTACCCGTAAAATAAAAAAATAAAAAAAAGATAATCGAAAACATTTACAAAAAAGTAAGTTCAACTGATTGTATGTGTTTTGAAATTGTCCATAGTATTTAAATCGCACAAATTCAGTAATACAAACATTTAAAAAGATTTTGTTAAGTATTTTAGCTTTAGATAAGATAACAAGATCGCCCTTTATACGACTCCTGATTATTTTATTTTAACGTGTCTGTATTTTTGTTATTTATGTGTATAATAAAATATTATTTTCCATTTCAATTCCATTTTCATTGACCATAGATGTCTATTTTATTTTCACGAACCATAGAAGTTTTCATTAAAATTATCTTATTGATTTAAAAGAGTTTGGAACTCGTATAGGATACCGAATTGTAAAATGGTATTTAACGGAATACGAAAGAAATTTAATTATAAAATTTCGTCGCTTTTCGTCTGCGGTTTCGCCTTCGTGAAATTCTGTCTTTCAGGAACAATTTCAAATATTATCCCGAAATATTAAGCATTATTTGTCTTAATACAGGATATGATTCGCCGTGTTTGAAGAAGAAACAAACAAATGAAATATAAACATACATAATTGTATTTATCTAATAATGTTGTTTACTGTTTAATAATATAGATTGCCAAATGATTTAACAAAATAGAACTTTAATTACGAGAATATACAAGTCATAACAATCTTACAATTTGCACCCAACAAGTAGGTAACTACAGTGTCTGACTACTTGTAACAATTATATTTTCGAGCCGTTTGGGGTTGAAACCCTCGGGCCGTGGGGTCCGAGTGCTCATGTTTTGTTTAATGACATCTCCAAACGGCTGGTTGACACTTCCCATGACCCAAAGGCTGGCTTTTTCCTTGGCCAGAGGCTAAGCATTGCTATACAACGTGGCAATGCGGCCAGTCTCTTGGGTACTTTACCAGTCAACTACGACGCGGAGGAATTTTTTGACGCCATATTTTAGTTTAAGTTACTTTAGGTTATCACATAATATACAAAATTTTGTTAACTATTTAGAATTAAGTTAGTTATTTTGTGAGTAATTAAATACATTTTTATATAAATGATGTAAGTAACAATAACCTAACATAGTCCTACTGCACTCGGCTATCGAGGCGTTATCAAATAGGAGTAAGAAGGAACAATCATAACTGATGATCGTAGCGTGAGAATTAGTCCCTTGTTCAAAAATTACATCCCGCATCCCAGATTCTGAACTCGTCCCAACTACCTACATTATCCTATTAACAGTAAAATTACTATATAAAGGAAAGGAAATCTTTATTATTATAATTAAGGTAATAAACAGGATTATCGCCAAGTCTGGATTTAATATTTTCGGTCCAACCCTAAAACTTGGATTTCATTGTAGAGAAATGAAGAGTTAATCAGCATTTACAACTTTGTTTAGTGCGCGCAGCCTTTGTCTCCTTACTTAACAAAGCCGGCATTCCTAAAGACACTCTAGCAAGAATTTTCTTTACAGAAATTCTTCAAAATGTTTAAGTACTTGTTGATAAGATGCTTACTTGTCCACGACAGTACTTGCGAGTTGATTAAGTCGCGAATCAGATGGTAGTTTACCTTCAGTCATAACTGCTTCTTTTTACATTTCTCGCTGACTTCGAGAATATGAAATACTGGTTTTTCAGCGCTCTCTGTCGATTTGCATACAAGCAAAAGAGATAGAAATAGTGCGGGTACAATTGGATTCAAATCAAAAACTAACGCTGACTGTTTAGATGTGACTTTGGATTTTGTTTCTATCGAGAAAATTTCATAATTTTGCATTTTGGAAACAATAACATTGTCCCTAATAATACTCTATTAGAACATAATTTTCTAGACGTTTATGTTGTATACTTTTTGTAGAAAACATGCATAAAGAAGCGCATTTCAGAGTGTTCGGTACCGTAAGAGCGTTTACGCAGCACACTAGCGCCGCCAATGAAAAAAAAACATATCTAGTAATTAAATAGAGATAGAAAATTATGCTCAACAAACTATTTGAATAAAGTAATTTAGCATTTTTACGTATACTAATGAACATCTGACATTTTATTTAAATAAGATGTTACAGCTAAAAACGGCCACTTTTAACTATAACGTCTTATTTAACTAAACCATAACATGTCAGATGTTCATTAGGTGACGTAAAAATGCTAAATTACTTCATTCAAATAGTTTGTTGAGCATAATTTGATTTTCTAACTCTAATTACTAGATATGTTTTTTTTTATTGGCGGCGCTAGGCGTAAACGCTCTTAAC
This sequence comes from Eudonia mercurella, assembly GCA_963082485.1. Taxonomy (NCBI): domain Eukaryota; kingdom Metazoa; phylum Arthropoda; class Insecta; order Lepidoptera; family Crambidae; genus Eudonia; species Eudonia mercurella. The sequence goes on along the minus strand of OY720031.1, from coordinate 16,714,701 downwards.
CTATTCTGTCCTTTATTCCCTTGGAACAGAACACTGAATGGGATATGTAGAGTATTTGGACATGATATGTATAACACTCGTAACTTGTATTTCTGTCGCTATAGTAATAATTCAGAAGATGCATGAAGACGCAAGGAGTTTTGTACCGTTATACTTATATGCCTGAGCACATACTCTTGTCTACACGCTAGTAGGCACTTCGCCAAATAGTCAGGAATATATTGGCACAGATTTATGTGTAACATTCCTTTATCTTCATAGTAATTCCGCTGAAGTAGATAAAAGAGAATTGATAGTGCTATCTGGAATAAATTTTATGCTTTCCTGGAGAAAAGTACTTACAATGAAATTTTCTCTTTTCTTTTCAATTGCATTTTCTTAGTGAAATTGGTACCATTATTTGAATTTAAATATTCCTGTCATTTAACAAATGGCAAGAATAATTAATTAAATAGTGTGCATGTTAGCACATTGCTGGTGTTATTTTTATAAACGGAATGGATTTGCGTTGTTGTCGCCTCTTGTGGAAATCATAATAATACCCAAACGTTATCATCATCATCATCATCATCAGCTCATTTTATGTCCCCACTGCTGGGGCACGAGCCTTCCCTGTGGATGGATAGGGAGAATGGGCCATAAACCACCACGCAAGCCAGGTGCGGATTGGTGGTTGTTAACGACTGCTAATGTAGCCGGGACCAACGGCTTTACGTGCCTTCCGAAGCACGGAGGAGCTCGAGATGAAAAATTTTTGGTCACCCATCCGATGACCGGCCTTAGCGAAAGTTGCTTAACCTCAGCATTCGCAGACCGGGCGCTTTAACCACTGCGCCATCGAGCTCTTCCGTTATAATAATATGTTATTGCATAGAGGTTACGTGCAAAATCTTTCAGGCTGTATTATTGATTTTAAAAGACCTAAATAAAACTGTGAAACCATAAAACGGAAGCATCTCTACGTCACTAAACAAGAAATTAAACAAAAAAGTTTTTGCAAAAGAGTTCCAAGCCTAAATACCAACGTTCAGTTAAAAAAAAAAACAATGACCTAAAGTTGGTAAGAGATATTCTAACAACTTTACCGGGCTCCAAAACTATTTTACACGCCAAGTTACAAAGTTGGGCAGCTAATTTACGTGCTGCCGAAGTTAATCAACGAATACTTTAATTGAGTTCGAGCTGTTATAAGAATTAATTCCCTGCGATCCACTAAAGAAAGATATTTACTGAGTTATCGGAAATGAGCTCTTTGTGGTTGTGATTTAATTTTATGTAATGGTGATACTAGATATCTATACTATACTTTACTGGTAACCTGTAGCAACGGGTGTCACTTCTGCAACATATTTCAGGCACCAGTCCTTCTCGTTTAGACTTCAATTGCTTACTTAGCTTTAGCATTAAGTACCTAATTTGTGAAGGAAATTAAATAATTTTGAATTGAATTGAATTTTGAATCAATTTTTAAGTGTCTTTTTCTATATCTTACGTGTTAGCTTTTGGCCCTCATCATCATCCCACCTGATGTTAAGTGATGGTTAATGCCGAAGATGGAAGCGCACTTCACCCGGAACCTCTCAACTACTGAGGCTCTGGCTATCTTATCTCCAGCTGCCGGAACACAACAATGCTACAAACATTGACGTTATGGCGACATCATATTTAGATAAGATTGTGGTAGCTAGCCTGGCGGACAAACAAGCCTTGCCACCAACCAAACCGAGTACACAAACATGTATCTGGAAATGTAGCTGGGAATCGAACCCGGGACCCCTAGGTCTAAACCGGTGGTCTTAACCACTAGACCACACAGGCGGGTAAAAAGGGACTAATCCCTTTAGTCATGTTAGGTGACGGTTGCCGAAACAAATCAGTCTCCTTACATTGCTTAGTGGTTCATTAAATCTTTGGCGTCGTCGGTGAAAACGGTAATCAAAAATGTATTAAGGTAGGATACCATAAAAGTAATCAACATCGGTACATTATTATTAACACCCTTATTGTAAATAAATGAATGGATAAGACGGCAAATTAGCTAATATAGTAAGGACAGAAATTAATGTAGATGTTGTTATCCTCCGTGCTTCGGAAGGCACATCAAGCCGTTGGTCCCGGCTGCATTAGCAGTCGTTAACAACCACCAATCCGCACTGGGCCCGCGTGGTGGTTTATGGCCCGTTCTCCCTATCCATCCATAGGGAAGGCTCGTGCCCCAGCAGTGGGGACATAAAATGAGCTGATGATGATGATGATTATGATGATGATGATGATGATTGTTATCCCTATCCACACATAAGGAGGGCTCGTGCCCCAGGAGTAAGGATTAAAAAGCTGTCGATGATAATAATGAAGGCCAAAGATAGAATCAGAATAGACTCCATTACTGACGTCACCGTCAAGGGCTGTCTTATCTCTAAGCTGTCTCAAAAATGCTTCTAACAAAGCTTATTCAAAGAGCACTTTAACATTTTAAATTCATTCTAGTTCTTAACAACAATGGTTGTCAATTTTATGTTTGCCGTCGAGAATTCAAAAGGCAATAGTACAACAAAAAGTTTTTATTATAGGAAATTGAATCTGTCAAGCGCACGAACCAGCATTTGGCCGGCGTGGATGCGACAAGAAAATGCTTTTAAGATCACACGGCCAAAGGTGTTTATTTAACTATTTGTGTCATTGGGTATAGGTCTATTTTATAATTTACACAAGTATTTCTTTGTTTATTTATAGGAGCTCAATGACCCCGTCGATTGCCTAGTTGTTGCGATATAAAGCATTTTTAAATTATAATTTTGGATTTCTTCATCTCAATTAAAGACACTTCCACTAAGACCTGTTTCACACGTACCACAAACGCACCACACCGTCGCGACAAACAGTGGTCAAGCTGTGGTGTGGTGGTTACATGTGAATAGTGTCGCTGCGGCTTCTTGCGGTTGGGATATGGCCGGCCGCTAGTTTGCAGTGTCGCTGGTGGTTGGGTTGCGTTGTGGTTGCGAAGTGGTTGCGATGTAGTCGTTATCAAACACGCGGTCAATAATGACGGCAAAATGTGGCCCGTGTGAATTCAACTATTAATTTTCATACAAATTAGCGCCCGCCCACGTGTTGTGGTTGTGGTGTGGTTGTGGTACGTGTGAAAGAAGCGTTACCAATTCTTCAGTGTTTTGCTACTTCTACCCTTTATAGGGCAAGTTGCGAAATCGGTCTATATTTCGACCACTTGTATCCCCATAGATATAAGAACTAAACTCCTGTAAAAAATGAAAGTTAACAGCTTTATTATAGGAGTTTAGTCCTTATATGTATGGGGATTCAAGTGGTCGAAATATAGACCTATTTGTCGAAATATAGACCGATTTCGCAACTTGCCCTATAAAGGGTTAATGCATATCAATAATAAAAGAAGTTTTGTTTGCCTACAAACATGATTAACTAACAATCACTTAATACAATTTGAAGCGTCTAACGGATAGGTGATTAGGAGGAATGAGAGAAACATGGTTCTAACTTAAAACCACGATTTCTCGCAGTTGCAACTTTTAAACGTATACTTTTTCGGACTGCTGTAGTGAGAGTCGAACGTGAGCGTATAAGCTTTCCAGATATGTTAACAGGAATACTCTTAATGTTCTTAGCTCTCGTAAAATATATTAAAATTTTAGAAGTTATTACCTTAAAAATAGTTAGTTACAAGATAAAAGAGAAAATTTCTAGTATAAACTAGAAAAATCAACCAGTCTCCGAAAGCTTGTTTCCCACTCGAGCTGCTTGAGACTAGTTGTTTTTTTTCTAGTATAGTTTTGTCTAGTTCTTACCTTCATTCATGGATAGCTGTTCCCATATCGCCACCTTGGTGCCAGCAGGATCACTAAGAGCTACGTAGGCTAGCTCATTCCTTACTAGTCTCAAATCGTGGTCCAAAGCCAAGATCCAGAATGTTACTGTAACAAAAATATCATAACTGTATATTGGTATCATACTTCAAAATAAAAAAGCACGTAAATATGGACACATCATTATTTTTCCTAAATGTTCCAAATTAAACAGAGCCACGACAGTGTAACTGTTAAAGTTAGAAGCGCACCTCACATGGCATATCAGAGGATGCGGGTTCAAATCCAGCTTGTGGGAATGTGAAAACACTTTAACACTTTTCCTAATTGTAAAAACAATCCGTTTCGCGACAAGTCGTGGATTCACCCAAGCCATATTTAATTTAAAATAAAAAAACAAAATATATAAATTACGAATTCAATTAATCACTAAGACAAAAGCATTTTAAGACGTCCTCAGTTCCATTAACACGGTCTAATCTAAACGACTGACAAGCTAGTCCATTGTACGAGTCGGATAAAGCAAGTATTTCTTCATGAACAAGTTTCGAGTTTCAGTTTTCATTGTTACACCATTTGAAGGAGAACAAATACCTCAACAGTGGCTTAACCAGTTGTTAGCGAAATGTATGGGTCTGTTTTGTAATTAATTACAGCAAATAACACCCCCGAGGAACTTGCACAATAAAGAGAAAGTTGCGGCCAAGTTTGGCGGCCTCGTCCGAGCTGGCTTGCGCCATTGACGTTTTGCTACCAATGAGTTTACCGATACTGTTTGTAAGTAGGACGAACATTTAAGTCGTGCTCTTGTTTCTTTGCTTCCACTGCTTGGAAGGGCTTGGCTTTCATCTCACCTACGCTACCGTCAGATGAAGTGAGTGCAGAACAAGAGTGTAAGGTCGAAAGGTGGCACACTCTACCGGGAATCCTCAACGACTAAGCAACTACCGCCGCTGAAAGCTACACAGTGAATTTAAAGATATTAAACCTCTCTACCAAACACTAATCCTGGACCAAGGATTTACCAAAAAATTATAAAATAAAGAAAAAAATATAGTAACAGATGCATTATTTACATTTCATCACGTTTGCAAGATCATGAGTACTGCATGGGTGTTGACTCTAAAATTCAGTTCTTAAACTCCTATGCCGTGTAATTTTACTGGATCTGTTATCCTTAAAATCGAAACACATTAATACAAAACTATGCTGCTTGGCGACAGATATATAGATAAAGGTCGCCATCTACTTGGCCTCTTGCCGGAATAAGATATATCCTATAAACAGTATCTACTGCTTGGTAAAGGCCTCCATCATTGAAATCAAGTCATCGCTACAAATTATGGGTATTGGCTTATGACGGCGCCACCTACCGCAAACGCCGCACATTATTTCGACACGAAGCAAATACCTTCTTAACCGTGTCAACAGATGGCGCCACAAACGCATACCAACGACGTCGTCGCCATACTACGACGATGAAATAGTATGGGAAGCTTGCATCGCGGTAGCGAAGTTTCACCATCTCCTTCGCTATATAGAGAATGGCACCTCCAACTAACATCCGTTGGACGTCGGTCCCCGAGCTATACCACCCAGCTCGGAGGAAGATCTTCCCTTTGGCCTTCTTCAAAGTGGCATTCTACCTACCACAGGCTTCTCTACAGGCTTAACCACCACACTTGCCAAATGTGGATTGGTGTTCACAAACCCAGGATTTGCTAGAAAAATCCTAAAAACAACCGACCTTGGAATTCCAGATATCAAGCCGAGCACTTTGCCACTCACCTGCGGAACGACCTATGAATCAAATAAAAAAAGAAAATATGAAAAAGTTGGCTTACTGGTCTCTCCCGGTCTGTAGTGGTGCCGGGCAGGGCGCACGATGACATCCCGCACTGGTCCCAACAGCCGGATGACGCTATGGCTCTTCGCAGTGCATTCGTCGTTGCCGATGCATCCAACTGTGGTGTGTAGGGTGCAGTGAGTGGCTGGAGACGACGGGATTTTGAGTGGTATTATCCCGTAGCCTGTAACAAAAAGGAATTGTGAGGTCTCGATGGCGACGTGGTTAGCGAGCTCGGTCTGATAAGGTTAAGCAACTTTCGCAAAGGTTAAAGGCGGGCTGGTTAGAACCACGATAGCTCAATTGGAAGAGCACCTGACCCGGAATGTCAGAAGGGTGCAGGTTCAATTCTTGCTCGTGGAAATTTTTTCAACATTTGTGTTTTTATAAGGTTGGTTGACACCAAGAATTTATCATCTCGTGCTCTCGTGCTTTGGAAAATGTGTAAAGCCGTTGGTCCCGGTTGCATTAGCAGTCGTTAACAACCATCAATCTGCGCTGGCCCGTGTGGTGGTTTATGGTCTGTTCTCCCTGTGTTTCCATCTATAGGGAAGGCTTATGCCCTAGCAATACGGACATAAGATGAGCTGGTTATGATGATAATGATGCGATGAGGTCGACTTAGTACAATTCAGATTAACGTTGATTATTAACTAGATTTATTTAATTTGGTTTTCACTGTTTTTAGTACATCATTTGTTATGTTAAGCCACACACACTTACACATATACACGGGTTATTACGCCCATTGTTCTCCAAATATATTATTTTCATTTCCACAACAGTGATGGGAATAATTCGTGGAAGTCTGAGAACGACACATACACACACATACACACAAACTTAATTAAATGCCTACGAGTGCAGCCCCTATGAGGGAGAGAAGGAAAAAACAGATATAAAAGAAAGCCAATCGCCTTGGTTAGAGCTGTCATAATCAGCCGAACCAGAAGCTCTAAATAATGTTGGTGACAGTATACTCTAAGAAAGATAAAATGCCATATATTTCTTATCATCAGGTAAATTGGTAGGAATCTGCTCAACATAATTGCGACTGATTCTTATTATTTAAAAAACTGTTAGATTAGCAATTACTTAGTTGTTTCTTTTCGCGGCAATTTAAATTATTAAATCTTTCTAATTCCCTTTGCCGAAACTCATTCAACTTTATTCTGTGGCTTCTACACTTCGAGATTAGCATGAATGTTTACGATTATTCTTAAATTATTTAAATTAACTTCTTATTAATGCCGCAGCCTTAAGAATAAATTGCAAAAGTTTTGTAATAAGCCAGTTTCAAGCACTTTCTAAATTGAGTACTAACCGCGCTTCTCGGGAAATTCCGAAAAATTAATGTCCGTAGTTCGTGTCCGTAGGCATCTACTACGGCGTAGTACGCATGTTCTACGGCTACGTAGCGTCGATGCTACGGTGCTACGGAAATGATGAAGTTTCGATTATAAGTTTACTAGAGACCTCCCGCGCTGAAACTTAACAGTATTTATTTACATGATTATCATTTTCATTTACTATTATAGTATTTCGATAAAATTTAGTAAACCTTTTCGTAATACTTACTGGAATTTTATTTTTATTTTTTAATAAAAAATCTAGTTTTATATTGAGCGCTGTTTCATAGTTGTCAGCGCCTTAAATGCTACTGCTTCATCAAGGATACGTGTTTGTTTGAGGAACTTAGCGCGGAATTCCATGAAAATTATTGCATTTTTAAAGTTTTAAAGCGTTACTTAAAGTTTTGCCCTTTAAACATTTAAGAGTTGCTGAGGACAGCCCTTACGTAGCAGATGTCAAGGAGTGCGAGAGGCTGCAGTGATCAATCTTACCGCTCTCTCGACTCGAGGACTGGCCATGCAGAATGTCGAAGTTAATTCCATAGGACGTTGCGGAATTTATAACTTAGTTCGTTTGAAATGAAATATTTTCTTTTTGTTAAACTTATTTTATAAAAAAAAAAAATTCAAAGACAAATTAATAAACAGGTTAGATTGAAAGCACGAATTTAATTCTCATTACAATAATTAATTACATCTATTCTTAAACATCTACCACTATACCTAATAAGTTGCAGTTTCGGCATTACGAAATTTTTATTTATTTACGAGTATTAAATGTGTGAACTACAAAACTATTAAAACTAGTGGTCGAAATTCGACCGTAATTTTATTAAGGCTGCACGGATTGTATCCTAAGCAATGAAAAATTAAAAAAGATAGAATGTGAGTTTGGATTGGCATTGGCAGATTTCTGCTCCTCTTTCATTTTGGAAATTTTTGAAAAGAGTATATGTGCGTGTGTGTCAAATACATGGTAGTGTGTGTAATATTTGTTTTATTGATTTAATGTATTTTTTATGCAAAATTTAAAAATTATAATCTAATTAAAAATTTTTATCCTTCTCTATATAAACTATAAGTGTGCGAAATGTCATACTCCTCCGTACTCGAAATTTTCGTAAAAAGGGGTACCTACAAAGTTTTTGCTTCACGTATTAATATATAGATATAACGTCTGAAGTATATTGATCTTTGACAATAAATTGATGCTGTAGTATAGTGTAGTATAGTGTGCAGCTGAAGGATCTTGATCTTTAATAATAAATTGATGCTGTAATAACTCGTCAATACTCCAGAAAAAATTACAATATTGCCAAAAAAAGTTGATGCTTTGGACCTCCTAGAACTTTATTAATTTTTTATTCCTTTAGAAGAAACAAAAGCTAACACTTTATTAGTATGTATGTCAGTTATGATGGTTAATATAGGAAGTAAACACTAACTCCACCGTTCAATATAATATTCCCTTTTGCGGGCGTGCTGGAAGCTATTTTAAACTGGAATATGCACCGCCATTGTACAGACGCACATTCATGCACATTAACATATCAAAAACTGTAAAATTTCTTCAATAAATGTTCAACCATATGCCTTTGTCATAAAGTCTATTGAGAAATTTGACAGTTTATGGTAGTGTGAAGTGCATGGCGTGTGTACTACACTCTTCTTCTTTCTTTTTTTCTTTTCTTCTCATCTTTATCTTTATTGTAAACTAGTGGCCCGCTCGCGACTTCGTCCGCTTCTGTGAACACCCTGAAAACTTTTTTTTATACAAACATTGTCCGGACAGTAACGAACACAACAAAAAAATCGGCCAAATAGGTCGATCCGTTATCAAGTGATACTATGTGAATGCGGCAATTGATTTTATTAATATAGATAACATTAGGCAGCATTAGCTGTCGTTAACAACCACCAATCCGCATTTCACCCGCGTGGTGGTTTATGGCCCGTTCTAGATCCTCGTGGAAGACTTGTGCCCCAGCAGTGGGGACATAAAATGAGCTGATGATGATGATAAATATACTTAAATATTTTTTTTGTGTAAAATTTACGAAGGGGCAACCCGAAAATAGGCTTAAAGCTCAAAGGAGGCTCAAAGCCAAAGCATAGAGTAAAGACTGACTCAAGGTCTGTTAATAGAAGAAGGGATAATCCATAGAGCTCCGCTGGGACGTGCCTGAGTGACAAAACATAATGATTATTGAAGTTGGCAAACATTTTCCTTACAACTCTGCGCAATTTAAAATTGTTTTGCAATTTGTAAACCTTTGAAGGTGATTCAGACGCTTTTTGATTAATGTTTAATGTTTGACTTATAACAAAAAAGATAATCAAAATTGTTTTAATGAAGCTGTTAATGCACTAGTATTCTTTATATAAAGATTCTTATTCTTATTCTATTCTAAACAAGTCCTCAATTATTTATTTGCTTCAAATCTGTAAATTCAGCAAATTTACAGATTTAAAGCAAATAAATACTGTGTGTGCTGTGTACAGAGCTATAAAGAAATCAGAAATCACTCACATATAAAACTGAAAACTAAAATCTATACTAATACTATAAAGAGGAAACCTTTGTATTTTTGTATGTATGTATATATGTTTGCAACGAATAAACTCAAAAAATACTAGACCGATTTAAAAAAATCTTTCACCATTAGAACATTAGCGCTGAGTAACATAGGCTATAATTAAAAAAAAGAAATACGGTACGAAGTCCGCCGGGTCAGCTAGTATCTATACTAATATTATAAAGCTGAAGAGTTTGTTTGTTTGTTTGTTTGTTTGAACGCGCTAATCTCAGGAACTACTGGTTCGAATTGAAAAATTCTTTTTGTGTTGAATAGTACATTTATTAAGGAAGGCTATAGGCTATATTACATCACGCTATGACTAATAGGAGTGGAACAGTCGCTAATTAAAGCGGGTGAAACCGCAGGGCACAGCTAGTATAATATACTAGCTTATGTACTCTATACTATATAAATAAAAGTTATTGGTATACGTAATGTGAGGCTATAAAAACAGTTTCTAGATCACAAACACGCCTAGTCTGTAATCTGGACTCCGATAAAATCAGTGCCTACTTCAAAATTGATTTAAGAAATATATGGTCACAAATATGTTGACATTTGTGATAAACAAATATTTCGGCAGTAATTTTTAAGTCAAGCAAAAACGGACAGAAAACATTTTTTATCGTTTTCGGTGCTTCATTTAACATGATGTACTGACTGTATTATCCCCAAAGTCATATTACCCCCGAACTTAATTAAGTAACAGTACAAATTAAATCTTATAGTCACACGAGTATCCACGGTACAAGTATGAAGCATTTCCTACGTTATTAAAAGTAACGTTTCTAAAATATGTTAGAACAAAATATCTCAGCAACCGTTGGCGTAAGGTTAGAATTCGCTTGGCACGCTCAGGTGATCCGATTTCTCCGTGCATCTGCCTTAGAATCGCTGGAGCTTGAAGTGATAGCCGCCAACCAGGAAGATTCATGACTTCTAGACAAGGAGAAGCTTTAGACTAGTCGAATACTTTGCCCACTTCGGAACTGTACAGAGGGCATTATTTTATTTGCCCATTTGAATTTGAAAGCGCCGTACAAACGACGTTATACTGGATTTGTAAGAGTAGTTTGGGAGTTACACGGTTGAAGAATTCATGTTCATGATAATATTAACTTAAACATGTTTTAACCAATTAGTAAATATTTTTATACTACGTATTATGGCATGGCATGGCATGTGGCTACTTTCAATTATTATTTTGAACTATTACATAACAAATGGTTCCCTAAATACTCTCTTCCGTGCTTCGAATATATATAAATTTTGAGCTGTTTGTCCTGGTGGTTTCAATAATAATAAGCTTTATATTTTAGGTTTCAATGAATGATACTTACAAGGCTGATAAAATTAGTTTTACCTCGGTCAACACACAGAATTAGATTACTTCAAGTTGTTTTTATTATTATGTAAGTTACTTATATGATGATATTGAGTGCAATTCTGCTTTGTGCATAACATAGTATTAACTAATTTTTTATTATTATTTCCATCTTACAAGCATTTTACAAATACCAACAACGCTGCAAGAAGGATTTATTTATTTAAAAAACTTTTTTTCACTCGGTACGTAAACTTTTTTGACGAGAGTCAATCTTGAACTGTGCCTAAGTATCGTAACAAAAGAAACGCAACTAATCCCAGGGCTGATGAGAAGGGATAATTTGATTACGCTTCATGGCACGCCCTTTGTACTTTAATACGGCTTTCTGTGTGACAGCCCTACTTCAAAGTTAGCTAAAACAGAAATGTTGATGGCAACCCTAATAAGATCCAACAAAAAAAATACAAATGACACTACCTTTAAACGCCTAATCTTGTGGTGATATTACTAGTTTAAGACCCTGAGGTCCCAGATTCGATTTCCAACGGGGGTTTCATATTATACTACTCGGGTTGGTAGCTAGTAAGTCTGGTTTTAAGGCACCTGGTTAGCTAAACCAACAAAACCGGTTTGCCCCTAGCTGAATCGAATCGATCGAATCGATCGATCGAATCGTGACCTCGGATTTTGACCAATGGTCTTGTCCACTAGATCACAAAGGTGGTGTAAGACGAATTTTGCTTTCCCGTTGAGGATAGAAAAAAACTTTTTTTTCAGTAAATAAAATGCGTACCCGCACAATTCAAGAAATCTTTGTTTAAAACCATGAATCCATAATAAATTCTATTGTTTTTACAACCTAGGTTTTAAAGAAAATTTATTGTCTCAAGAAATTACAATTTTACTTAAAAGACAAACTTAAGTATATATTATTACATGCTAAAACCTAACCTAACCTAACTAAGTCTACCCCATATGGAGACAAAGTCATCAGCATTCCATATTCAATCGATAGATATGAGGCTGTTCAACATTCAGGAGCCTTGTTACCGATGTACGACAGGATTATTCCAATCTTTATCTGCGCCAAAGTGTCGAAACAAAAGAACCGTTCCTAATCCCGGAGACCGGTGAACGGGGATAATTTGATTACCTCGGATATCTCGCCCCTTGTGCATAGTGCAACAAGAACAGTAGCTCAACTCTTTGAAAAATTAAAGTTATATTTTTAACCAAATTAAAAGAAAAGGAGGAAAGAAGGACAATCGTTCCTTTGCCGAACTGCCCGTATGTGGAATGCGCTTCCCGCACACGTGTTTCCCTCCTCTTTCTCTCCCGGGTTATTTAAGCGGGGCGTCAAAAAGCATTTATGCAGGCCGCCATAGTGTGAGCGTTCGGCATAGTGTGGTTACGCTGTGAGGAACGCTTTTACTTCTTGGGCTTCCCTGGCAGCTTTCATCAGGCAGGGTGAGGCCATTTTGGCGTGCCACAATAATAAAAAAAAAACCTTAATCTTAACACAGAAAATAGACAATAGGAATTAGAAGGCAATAACAGAAAAAACAATTTCAAATTCCAATTCAAAATATTTATTCAGCATAGCAGGCTTAGGTTCTAGATCGGATGAGTTATCAAAAATCTATCATTTCGAGCACAGGGGTGCTCAAAATGCACATCAAGCCGTTGGTCCCGGCTGCATTAGCAGTCGTTAACAACCACCAATTCGCACCGGGCCAGCGTGGTGGTTTACGACCCGATCTCTCTATCCATCCTAGGGAAGGCTTGTGTCCCAGCATTCATAATGTAGTTCTTAATAAACATTTGATTTTATTTAACTTTAATATATTTAAATATTGTAATTGGTTATGTAACCGTTTTATTTAAATTAAATAAATAAATAAAATTTTATTTAAATTAAATAAAAAAGCCGAGCCGAGCTGAGGTAAGGCGAGGCAAAGGTTCACTTCAGTAGTTAAAGTGTTAAAAAAAGTTTCTAAGAAAGTGAACTACTATTCTACTTTTACTATGCCTTTTTGCTCCAATCCTGCTCTCTATACGGCAAACCTACTCTAAAATAACGCAATTTGCCTCCCGGTGAGTACTAAATCTCTCTAAATATACGCATTTAGAGACCAAATTCGGATAGCATTCGCAATTAGAGCTGTAACTCGAGGTTGATGTCGTGATCATTCATTCGATACCTAACACGCAGACACGATAATGAACATTACGAATTCAATTAGCAATAACAATGGCATTGTACCTACGAATTCTTTACAAAAAGTCTATTAAATTAAGTTATTAGTTCTTAATTAGTTTATATACAGCTTTTACAAGCTGTAGTTTTCTTTTGCCAGGCTAACAAATAAGACGGAAGGTCACATCACCCATTAAGATATCTACTAACTTATGATGATATTTGTTAAATAACATTATATCACTAAACACTAAACCAATCACTAAACAATATTATATCATCACAACATTGTATTAACTATTAGTATTTTTTTACCATGTTATATAACATTTTGTAACAATAAATGTTATATAACAAATTACAAAAAGAAAATCAGATCCCAATTAGAACTTATAAAATGATGTACACCGATGCTATACAACATGTAATACAAATTTAACCATGTACCTACTGAATGTAATAAAATGTTAGAGAATGTTATCGTGTAGCTGCAGCTGTAAGGTTTAGAACGTTGCGTTGGTAACTACTTCGTTTAGTTTTAAGTACGAAGAACAAGTAGTGTGTCTTAATATTTTTTTTAAATTTATTTATTTATTTATTACAATATTTCTTTATGTAGCTTTAAAAATGTTAAACAACTATGACATAAGAAATCTGTCCTAATAAACTTTGTTGCTTCTCCATGTGGCATAGTGTAAGATTTATTGTTCCATGTTTGAAAGAGGGTCAGCATCCAATATTCCAATGTAATAGACTTTACTTCGTACCTATTCCAAAGATTTATTTTGTTTAGGCAAGCACAGCTCAACACATTTGTGGCTTCTCGGCTTCATTAGCTTGCAGGATTAATTGCTGGCGCAGTTAATGTCTCATGAAGTTAATTAAATAGGATATTGTTGGTATTTAAACCACACAGAAGAAAACAAATGTAATACAGTTATTAAAGTCTTCTTTAGGTATTTTTTTCGATACTAAAGTGGGTCGGACACATTGTCCGAATGTCGGACGAATTCTGGGCAAAGATTGCTACATTATAGGTCCCATCAAACGGACGACGACAACGTGGAAAGCCTAGACGGAGATGGAGGGATAAGTTGGACTCCCACTTGAATGATTGGCACGTATAAGCTCAGGATAGACATAGGTGGAAGGAGAGAGGGGGGGCTATTGCCCTGCAATGTGAAAGCAATGGCTGACAACAATAATAAAAATAATCAAATTACAACAGCATAATAATATACAAAGTATATTATATGAGTAAAGTACGTATTTTTTAAAAGTTTATCAAATCTAGTTTTTTTTTTGTAATTATATTAATTAGTTAACTATAAACTCAACGAAATTGTAATAGCGATAAACATAGATTATTATGTCTAGTCATTAGTGCAGGGATCACTTAATCTAAAAGATGAATAACAGTAAACAGTAAATAAAATTAACTAATAAAAAGGTTATGCTTAAGATACCCACACGAAGTAGATTGCGTTAAGCCCCATTAAACATTTAATTTATAACGGAATACGATAGTTCATAGTTGTATCAAAATTAAGAAGTACACCATCTTTTATCGCAATGCAAAACCTTCGGAAACCACATCACTGTCTCAGTAGCTCAAATGAAAGAGTCACCCGGATCACGTAACGATCGACCCCCACAGAAGACAGTCACTTGTTTCAAGTTTCAAATAGTGTTCTGGAACAGAATAAAACCTTGTTCTGCAATAAACTGCACACCAGCAGCAACTTACTATCTCCGAGTAATTAGAAAAGTATCTATCGGCAGTACTGAAGGTGAAATCAATTAAAACTTTCCGCCAGATAATTAAATTTGCCGCTACGACACGGACGCCATCACTGTTTGGCGGATCGAGTATGTCTGGGTTCCGTGAAGAATACCTGAGAGGGAACGACTTATTGTTTTGTAACAGATTGACTTTTTGAAGCATTTCAAGTAAAAAAAAAAAAAAAAATGTTTTCCCACACTCACACCAATTATCTAGCCCCAAGAAAAGCTTCGTTAAGAAACTCGTTATATGGTTAACTAGACAACGGATAAACATACTTAATATACTTAAATACATACTTATTATACATAGGAAACACCCAGACCCGAAACAATTTAGAAAAACAAGTATTTCTAAATTGATCCGACCGGGGATCGAACCCGGGACCTCAGAGATGGCGACACCATGAAAACCGGTGTGCAAGCCACTCGACCAAGGAGGTCGTCAAAGTGACTGTGCTATGCATTTTTCTTTAAAAGTTTTTATGTTAAGTAATTTTAGTAGCGTCGTACATGACGGTATTTTTATTAGGGTGTGTTTTGTATCACGCAAAATTTATTCTAAAAAATAATTTGTATTACAAAAACCTTTGTCAAACGGAAAATAATCTAGATTAAAATAAAAAGATAGTATGCAAGCTCCAAATTAATTATGAGACGACCGACAACTCAGTCTTCCTCGTTTCTTTTACTAAGTAAAAGGCTTTACATATACATCGGGGCTAGGGACGACCCCGGGTTATGTGGGACTCTCTCTCTCTTCCCTCGCCCAGCTACTAAAAGCTCGAAGAGAGGGGAAAGAGGGGAGTTATACCACAAAATATAGTACCATCAGCTTTTTATTACGGACCAGACAAACTGCGAGACGCCATAGTTATACAATACAGAGATTCCACCCATGCGTACGAAGCGTTTGCGTCCACGTTTTTCTTACGTACCGCAAAGCTGTGGAGCTCCTTGCCTGAGTCTGTGTTTCCTATCAAATATAGTATTGGGGTCTTCAAATCACGAGTGAATAGGTACCTTATAAGGTACCTATTCACTCGTGATTTGCCTATAGGCAAGCAGGGTATCGTAGGGTACAACGTAACTTACCATCAGGTGAGATAGTAGTCAAATGCAAGCCTATTTGGCTCGGAGTCACGAATAGCAAGCTTACGTACCTTGTAAAGGGTTCAAAACGTTGGGATAGCATAATAAATATGTTTTATAAAACTCTATTAAATTTGTAAAAAGTGTTTCATTTAAATCTTGGTATCTAACCAATACTTAGTACTAATAAATCAATTCCAATTCCCGAGTAAGAGTCATCGAATTACAAATTGCATGGAATGTAATCAAAGTAATTAAACCGTGAAAGACAGGATTGCATTGCTCCAGTTTCTTCGCTGAATTGCTTCCAACACGATTAATTGTGCAATTTGTCAGTGTTTGATTTACTCTCGTCGAAGTTGGTTTATTCAAGAGCCATCGGAAATGTATAGTTTAGGAACGTACCTACTATTTTGTTCGTAAAAAAAGAGTTACATAGTTCTTGACATTAATTAAATTTAGAGTCTGTAAAACACGCTGAGCTTGAGCAAATATAATGTATTATTTAATAACAACATAATATACATTTTTTAATGTTTACATTTTTGCACGACTGCCAAAAAAGAGTGTTATGTTTTCAGGGTTCATGTATGTATGTATGTGATGTTTCTTTATTCCACCATAACTTCTATACGCCTGAACCGATTTAGATATATAAGGTATCGTTACAATCCTTGCATCGTTCCGACTAAAATAGGCTAGAAAAAAATTGGAAATTCAACCCCTATGTGAGTAAAATAGGGGATTGTATGATGAAAATTCGTCATTATTGGAGTTAGAGACTAGAACTTGATGTTTAACATGAAATCTGTAGAGGTTATTTTTGTTTCTTCTTGTATAAAAATGCTTACAAATTAAATTACATAGCATGACATGTTTTATTAAAAATAAACTTATCACTAAAAGGTACAAAATAAAAATAAATAATTAAAAAACTTAAAAAACACAACTGCCATGTGAAAAAAGAAAAAAAAATAATGAAAAGGCAAAAAACAAGATGTCATGTATTTATTTCTCTGTATTTATAAAAGTAAAATGTCACTCATTCACTCACTCATTAGCAATCGTTAACAACCACCAATCCGCACCGGAGACATAAAATGAGCTAATGATGATGAAATACTGTAAAAGCCACAAGCAGCCAAAAGAAAGTTACGTAAAAATATGAATGTTTAAAAATGTCTGCATATTTTTTACAGATAGCGAAAAGAAGAGCACTCATAAAATAATAAAAAATCCTACAAATTATTCCGTAGCCGATGCAATTGGAAGACCGCATTTGGCTTTTCACAAAAAAAACACTCGACGCTGAAACAAACCCGCTCCGGCGGCTTCGACAGTTACCAGGGGATCTGGTTTTACTCTTTTTTTATCACAAAACGGAATTCAACTCGATAACGAGAGCGTTGGTCCGTATTTAATTCAGTGAAAATGTCAAACTGCGCGCCGGTGGGTGGGTGATTAAGTAGCAATTTGTTTTCGTTTTTTGTGCTGACATACTGATTTTTGTACGTTAGATGTTTTACATAAAAATCATTGTCTTTTGGTTCCTTAAAAAAAAGAAAATTACTATAATTTTCTACGTAATCATTCCGTAAGAAAATACAAGCCAATGACAGACAATGGCCATTTTGAGTTTAAGATGTTTTGGTTGTACCACGCACTGGTGCAAGCTTTATGGCTGAATGTTTTACTTATTCCTTCACTCTATCTCTCTCCCCCTGTTTATATTTTTTATTATCTTTTTTTAAAGCATGTTTATCTTTCATTTCATTCCAAATCATAATAATAAATCTTTTAGTTTTTACTTCCTCCCATGAGCCATAAAAATGGATATTACATACATTTTGAGGTTCACTTTTAAAGTTTTACCTGACAACAGAATGTACAAATACATATCAGTTTTAATTTAAAATGCAGTACAATTACTTTATTCAAAAACCCTGCTACAGCCTCGCGTCGTCGGTCGGTCGCGTTGCGTCGTCTGTTTGAAAATAATTTGCGTGTAAAATATTGCCATGAAATACCAAAATACTTGCATATCAAAAATGTTGGCGAATAAATCTACATGACATGACTAAAGCTGTCTCCAACACAAAACAAAGACTGAGCTTTTGTCCACATCGAATTGTAAATATTTCATAAATGTAGTATTTTCCATTACGCGATGTCACATTCGAGTTCATCATATTTTCTAGAGGCGAAAGTTTCCTTTCCAATTTTTCAGTTATCAAGATGAGATATGAAATTCTTGTAGTGAAGCACTTTTAGCTGTATTGACATTGGAGTGACGCCATTTTGTAAGAAAAATATTGCACAGTAGTGCGCTTGCCAAGTTCTCCTAAACATTGGATAGCGAAGCAAATTCTGTGCCCAGGAAAATTGGGGACTCGTGAGTTGAATTTATTTGCTGCAACCAAATAGGTTTTAAACAGAGTTGATGTCATCAAAGACCTACACAACTTCTTAAAAGTGATTGTAATGTATGGAAATAAAATATGCATTGTAAATAAATTTAATATTCCGAAGGTACTTTTTAAATGTTAATAACCAATACACCGAGTCGAGAGCTATGCAGAGCTGTTATTATAATTCCATTCCATATTCCACATCCATACCTTTCGGCCCCCAGACCCATTAGAGGTATTCTGTACAGATATTTTACCTACTAACCAACCCTTTTTATTTGTTTTCACC
Organism: Eudonia mercurella; assembly: GCA_963082485.1. Lineage (NCBI taxonomy): Eukaryota > Metazoa > Arthropoda > Insecta > Lepidoptera > Crambidae > Eudonia > Eudonia mercurella. The sequence continues at coordinate 16,695,990 of OY720031.1, read as the reverse complement.
TCATTTTGTTATTGTTTTTTATCAAGTAGTTATTTTTGTGGACCAAACTGACCTCAGGACTCCTGTTTTTGAAATATTTTTATTTTCAAGAATTGAACTAGATAACCTTGTAAATCCACCATTGTATTGTTTTATTTTATTTTATTTTAATAAAATACCTTATTTTGTAAAGTGTGAAGCGTTTTTTATTTTTTTTGTCGCCTCCTCACAGTAGTAGCAGAAGATCCACATTACATTACATTCTAAATACTCGTAGTAATACAATGTGATATATTTCACATGAATGCACACTTGTTAACTGCTGTATGTTTAATAATTTTATCTTCTACTAAAGCGACTCATGTAATTATGATCAAACTTTACTTTAGGTCAATTTGTTTGATCACATATAAATACGTAGGTACCTAAATATGAAATAGATATGTAAATGTAATGTGCTTAGCAATAACACAAAAACTAATAACAACAACAATAAAACTATTCATCAGATCATTAGCTCAAAAACTGTAAGAGTCCTTAGTATTCGAAAGCTACTGGAGCTTATTAGCTGTAGTATTCCAACTTGAACGGCGAGCGACTTAATAATTCCATAGGTACAAAGCAGCAATATTTTGTTAGAGAAAGTCCTTTGCATAGAAATCGGAGGAGATTGGCTTTGTCCGGACGCACAAACAAGCCGTGGCATTCGGAGGCATTCGCTCGAGGCAGCGATTGTTTTGAATGAATAAAAATTGATGGAGCTTTTTTCGTCTAGCTCGACAACCATTATTTAGTTCAGCTCTGTTTGAGGGTGCTTTATTATTAAAAGTGGACAAATAGCGAGTAGTGAATGGAATGCGCTACCTACTGCGTTCCATGGTCACTACAACCGCCTCTGTGGTCTAGTGTTAAGACGACCGGTCTCAGATCCACAGGTTCCGGGTTCGATTCCCAGCGTACATGTTTGTGTACTCAAATTCAAATTACAAATTCAAAATATTTATTCAGCGTAGCAGGCTTAGGTTCTAATAATAAAATTAATACATACAGTTAAAATTAAAATGTAACGACGAAGTAGACTCCTCTTAGCATAAGTTGCAGCTTCATGAAACTGCAACGCTGATTTTTAGAGGGGCTCCTCTCGTGAAGTGAGTTTAAGTGAGTGTGTGTGTGTATGTGAAATGTCTGGTTGATGGTGGGGCTTGTTTGTCCGCCTTGCTAGCCACCATCTTATCTAAGTAATAACATCAATGTTTGTAGCATTGTTGTGTTCCGGCAGCTAGAGGTAAGATAGTCAGTACCTCAGTAGTTGCCTTATCATCATTTAACATCAGGTGAAATTAAGGCACTGTGTTTACCCGCAAAATAAAAAAAGAGGGATTAGGTATTTTTCGTGTAAGCATCTGACACCCACTTCTGCTTACTAATACGCAGGTTTGTTCTGAAAATCTTACCAAGTCTTTTTTTCCCAGCCGAACTTTCTCATTGTCCTTTACACGGCCCTATGGACTAGTCGCAAACAATTACAAGATTCCTCAATACTTAGCTGTTACGTAAAGCTTCTAGCTAGCTTGCTATTTCTATTCTGCAGAGCTGTTTTTTGCAAGCCGTCTGATGAGGCGCCAGCTGTCACCCTCGGTTCGTTAGGCGGCGAGCGCACGGCAAATCGGATTTCTTTGAGACGGAATTAGCAATCACTTTGTACCATTAACACCTGGTGTTGACGAAGCCGATTCGATGGTAATCGAAGTATTGAATAATCCATTTCGACTGTGAATGTCTTCAGACTTTTACTCAACATTCGATTACGTAAACGAAAACGAGGATTTTGTAGAGAAGTTACAGCTTGCCTCGTTTATCATATGGAGGTGCTTCGACGATTATACAAATTGGGAAGTTGTCAGCAACAATAAATTAATTATGGAACGTTAAACGATGATATTACGTAACAGTTCTTTAAAACATTAACCTATGTTTTACTTGACCTTATCATAAAATTTTGTAACCTAATAAACACTCAATTGAAGGAATGCAGTAGAAACATCATAGTTTATTTTAATTATACAGTGCCTTGATCTCACTTGATGATAAGTGATGATAAGGCCAATGATAGAAGTGCACTTCACCCGGGATGCTCAACTACTGAGGCACTGGCTATCTTATCTCTAGCTGCCGGAACACAACAATGCTACAAACAATGGTGGTAGCAAGCCAGGCGGGCAAACAAGCCTTACCACCAAACCGGGTACACAAACATGTCGAATCCCGCTCGTAGAACTTTTTCAACACTTTGTCTTTTTTATTTGTACTTTGTCCGCAAGAAAATTTGCGTAAAATTATATATAATCATAATCATAAAAACATTTAATGTCGTATCATCCTAAAGTTAAGGAATCCAAAATGTACATTCCAACCAATTAGCTAGCCCCGATACACTTCACCGTCTCCGGTTTATCAACATCACCCAGACATCAGTTCCCGCACTATCTCGCCCACAATCATGATTCACTAAGCCCGCACCGATATCTCTGAAGGGGATTGCCAATCGCTTTCAGCTATTAACACTTTGATTTACGAAGTGCCAGCAATGATTGCTTCGAATATAGTCATTTGGGAACTCGCTAAATGATTTGCCGAGAAATGTCTTTTTAATGACTCTGGAGAGCTGTGATGTATACAATTATTGGCGAAATTTTTATTTATTGGATAATGATTGGTCGCATATTAATAACTTGAAATTACAAAGATAATTTAATTAGTTTTTTAAAAAAGCGGAAGCTCTTTTTAAATGAAAAATTTAATAATGGTTTATTGGAGAATTCTATTACTTGATGTTATTTTATACAAATAATTGTTTTGTAACTAATTGTGGACGTTGTCAATATTCCTTTATATATTTATGCATTATGACTATGTTGTTATTCGCAAATTATTCTTTCCAGCTTACCTACATGAGCGCTTTCCGCAGACTTAATTTAACGCTGTATGATTTTGGCGTGTCATAGTATTTTATATGATAAAATAGTCATTCTCCGATCATTTTTATTCTGTCAGGTTTCGAAGTATTGGCCACTGATCTTGTTTGAGTGGTACTTAAAGATGTCGAATTACAACATATTGAACATCAAACAATCGGCAACGAATATCTATATATTGATACGTGAAGTAAAAACTTTATACCCGTTTTTACGAAAATTGCGCGGACGGAGGAGTATGAAATTTCACACACATATAGTTTATATAGAGAAGGTTATCCGAATGTTAATATTTTTTTTTATTATGCATAAAAAATACATTAAATCAACAAAAACAACATTACACACACTACCATGTATTTGACACACACGCATTGTTTAATGCGCCCGTTATCTGTCAATGCCAATCTAAACTCAAATTCTGTCTTTTTTAATTTTTCATTGCTTAGGATACAATTCGTGCAGCCTTAATAAAATTACGGTCGAATTTCGACCACTGGGCGACCACTAGTATAATATAAATACATTTAAGATAAAGTTTTGCGTTTAGTTATAAATTTACTGTTTTATGGAGTCTCAATTAAAATGCTCGGCGTTATGGCCAAGTTGCACCGGTTTTGGTTTTGGAAAAGTTATGCATAATGACACCTATACTAAGGAGTTTGAGTTAAATTCCTTCAAACACTTTATTAAAAAATCGACCGAATCGAAAATAATAAATAGGACTTTCTTGCTCTTGTTGCTCTTTCTGTTCAACACAAAAAATATTGTCAGATAAAAATCGCCTTCATGCACTTCAGATGCAGTTACAAAAATATATTTTTTAATAAAACTTTCGAACATCATAAAAGCTTCTTTCATCAATATTTTTCTAAGGAAAACATTTTCAACAGTTGCCAAAGCGATTTCAAGTCATAACAGAAATATAAAATAGATTATCGTTATAAGAGGAAAGTTTCAGAGCACTAGCTTTGAGCGTCCTAGATCTCGCTAAGAATGGTTGAAGTTTTGAAGACGGCTGGAAATGTCTTTATGATTCGCTCGGATGTCGTAAATTGATATTCATTTGGAATGTTCCTCTTTCGTGGTATCAGCTCATCAACATATTATTATTACTAGTGGTCGCCCAGTGGTCGAAATTCGACCGTAATTGTATTAAGGCTGCACGGATTGTATCCTAAGCAATGAAAAATTAAAAAAGATAGAATGTGAGTTTGGATTGGCATTGACAGATTATGGCCGCTCCTCTTCCATTTATGAAATTTTTGAAAAGAGTATAAATGCGTGTGTATCAAATACATGGTAGTGTGTGTAATGTTTGTTTTATTGATTTAATGTATTTTTTATGCATAATTTAAAAAAAAAATTAACATTCTGATATCCTTCTCTATATAAACTATAAGTGTGCAAAATTTCATACTCCTCCGTCCGCGCAATTTTCGTAAAAAGGGGTACAAAGTTTTTGCTTCACGTATTAATATATAGATTATATCACACATCATACAAAGTTATTTTGGCAATTGGAAAAATATTTAATCGTAGACGACTCACTTATATAAATGCAAACAAATGCGATGGGCGCGTGAAATGCAAAATGGTGCAGTTTGTGGTGTGATTCTAGTGTTGTACTAGCGAACGAAAGTAAACATTTATTAAATTTATGTTCTCATGTAAGCGACTTAGGTCTTAATTGAGAATAAATATCTTTAACCTTAATCTTGTTTTTAAAACAGTAGTCTAATTTTCAGGAGCGTCTCGGAATCGGTAAGTTAACAAAATTCTTCTAGCAACATAGGTAAAACTTTTGGATTTTTCATACAAATTAGCCTGATCACATGTTCGCTTTAGTGTGGAAAGTTCAAATAATTTTGGCATATTACAAAAACACAAATGTTGAAAAAATTTCCACGAGCAGGATTTGAACCTGCACCCTTCTGACATACCGGGTCAGGTGCTCTCCCAATTGAGCTATAGTGGTTCTAACCAGCCCGCCGAAATTATTAAAATTTGCGTTAAAATTATATAAACAAAACAAAAACATTTTATTTAATTTTGGCATATTTCGACCTATGATACTAGAAGAAACTTGTTTTCTTACCGATTCTTAGTCGAACCCGGGACCTCTGGGTAATACATTCCCCACTACTGGGGCACAAGCCTTCCTTAAGGATAGATAGGGAGAACGGGCCATAATTACTAATGCAGCCGGGACCAACGGCTTTACGTGCTTTCTGAAGCACGAAGGATGATCGTACTGATGACTGAACCGTAGGTAGCCTTAGCAGAATAAATCTTGACAAAACTCTTTGTGTTGGCAAATGAAACATTAATAACTTAGTTGAAATACTACCTACCCTAGATGTTGAAAGGTCGTTTTGTACCGTTACCTACTTAAATAGTATTAATAATTTAAGCCCCCTGTTCCTTTGTTGAAGTTACCTGCCGATTCTAAGTCAATTTCTGAATTGATAATCATTCTATCAAAATTTATCGTTTAAGTTATAAGCGTATACGCTATGCAACCTGCGGCTTATAAGGGTCGTGATTACATCATATGGCACTTGTTTGTGTAGTTTCGCAACTGTTTATACAAACAAAACTAAGATTAAAGTTCTAATAACTAAGATACTTCAGGAAATGTATAGTTACACATTGATATAACACGTTACGTATTTAGATGAATAGAAGCTAAAACGACTTCAGTGTTGTAAACTATTTTGTTAACATACGAAAGTTATTGAGTGTTGTGTTAGTACCTACTATATTATATTAAAAGTAGTAGTCCACAGTATCGGCATTTTATATTCCTATACACTGTTCCTGTCATGTAAACTTCATTTCAAGTTAGAGTAAAAGAGGCAAAACACGGAATAACTATTCGAAGCTTATTCTTTGTTTATTTGTAAGACCCTTAAGTTTTTGCTGTAATTGTAAATTTAGTTATATTTTACTAGTGTTTAAATTAAAATAAAAAAATACAAATGTATTATTACCAAAATTTCTAGTAATCCGTTATTATAGTTTGCATGTTGTGGCTACTTTAGTGAGTTGTGAATTTATAGTATTTGTTTATATAATGTTTTGTAAATTTTTACTTTATTTTTTAAGTGTTAATTGCTACACTTAAGCTGAATTAAATATTTTTATATAAAATACAGTAAAAAATATTAAACGCCCACACGACCCAGCCAGGAATCGAACCTGGGTCTTCCGCACTGCACTGACCGTTATGCTACCGGGAAGGCTGACGTAAGCGCTGAATTTTGTCACTGCTTTTTAATTTTTTGAAATGCTTTAGAGCGACATTAGTGCCATCTATCCAAAGGTATTTGCAACCGATGGATGGAAGACCCAGGTTCGATTCCTGGCTGGGTCGGGTGGGCGTTTAATTTTTTCACTGTATTTTATATAAAAATATATAATGTTTTGTGTATAATATTATTAGGTTTTGAAGTAACAACTTTTGGTGGTCCTTAAATAAAGAAAATAAAAATAAAATAACGAGTATTAACGCAAAGTACTATGTATAGGTATCCCCACCAACTGTCAGGTCATAGAGTAGGTGTCAGACAACCTTGTGCAAGCACAAGGGACCATCTCCGTCAGGTCATAACGCCAGATCAGGACGCGCCGAAGCGCATTCTTCATATCCGGAACTCTTAAGACTAGTGTCTCGAGCGAGTTGCCCCGTGGACACGTATAGTCCACTACCTAATATCCAGATAGGTCACCGGAGCTGTAAGCTCGCTTACTTCTCATGGCACTAACACCCGTATTTATAAACAAGCCATTATTAAGCAATTACTTTGTTCTTAGAAATGTCACTAAGATCTAATTTCATTTTATATACAAGTAACGTTTAAATTAGAATAGAAGTTTTCTTATTCAATTAAATAAAAGTATTATTGTTATTATCAAATTCATCAATTTTATATTATTTTAGACATGGCATTAACTGTCACACGGAATATAATCTCAATACTAGCTTGTCACAGCATAGCTTGAGTGAATATATTGGTTGCTTGGCTAAGAATTCTAGCTTTTGGAGTTTCTAATTCATCGATTTACTAAAGAATATGATATTTTACTTAAGCAATTACTTTGCTTCAGTATGAGCTTTTACTCATTTATAAATACGTGGGTAAGAGTTTGTATAGGTATCATAGGACATCCCCGTTATAAACCTTTAATTAAAATGGAACGTGAAACTTTAAAAGTGTATATTTCAACATGTTTCTTTTGTAAATAGCAGTTTACAAATCAAGTAAAGGTCAATACTTATTTTATTTTACAGCCCACTGAACAGTAAACTCGTGACAAAAGGTTTTATCTCATAATTCAGGTGTACAGGGTTAAAGCGCCAAGTCTGCGACTGCTGAGATAAGCAACTTTCGCTAAGGCCGGCGGATTGGTAACCAAAAATGTATCAACTTGAGCTACACGTAAAGCCGTCGGTCCCGGCTGCATTAGCAGTCGTTAACAACCACCAATTTGCACCGGGGCCGCGGCCACGTGGCGGTTTATGGCTCGTTATCCATAGGGAAGGCTCACGTCCCAGCAGTGGGGACAAAACAAATGAGCTGGTGATGCTGTGATAATACTAATATGTTTTAAAGCGATAATCGCCCTAAAAAGGATTTTCCCTGAAATTAAAGAGGATTTGTAATTGGTAACATTAAAACCAAGGGCTCGCTAAGAGCCTGTTAAATGACAGGTCCTTAACCTAGTTTAAATTTAGCCTTTTCAGACCGTAAATAGTTGCTTTACGATGTTTTAATAAAACGTTTAAGTATATATTTTTTCTCTTTCGCTGTCAAATTTTTGTATGAAATATCTAGAATTAACAAAGAAATATATTATTGAAACTTATTATTAACGCGTTAATAAGGGTGCGTCATCCGTAAGTGACAGGTGTCATATATTTTATTTGAAATGTCTTCGTCCATGTTTACTTGATGCCGCGCGGCCATACTAATTTTGTATGGGGAAATTAACGTGTTAATTTGAAAAATAATAATTTAAAAAACCGCTCGATAAATCGAAAATGTGAGACGGACGATTCGTAGTTAAGACATTGGTGATTGTTTAGACATAATTAGAGATATAACAATTTAGATAAACTATAAGATATCAACTAAACGCCGCCACTCGTATTCATGATTTTTTCCCAACTTTAAATGATATTGTAGAAAAAACTATAGTGTGTTATGAATTTATGGGTCGGACTAATTGTAAACACGTTCCCTTTGATACTAAATATATATTTTGTTTATGTAATACGATAGTTTTTTCATCATATATCAACTTAACCGTGACTACACTTTTGGCTTTTTTTGGACGGCGCACCCTTAACACATTACAGAGTTCTGTTAATCCATCCGGCAAGCTAATACGCTTGTTTTAAGCATGAGTTCACCGGGAGTAGTCTAATGTAGCTGTGCGGATTAAACCACGATTTCTCGTACCTATCTGTTTGGATATCGACATTTTTTACATAATAATATAAGAACTTGCGCCGAACGACGGACAGTCGTTGCAATATAAGACATTATTCTATGTCAATTTACAACCCTTTTACGATTACTCAAGTTAATAATGTGGCAACTAATCAGCTAAATGAGATTTTTTAACGAAACTTACTTCGCCCGGTATTCTCATCTACTGCGGAACTGGCTCTTAAATCACAAGGGCTAGTGATTATACCAAAGACACTTTTAGCAGTTTCACGGCTCAATCAATGGCTACTTGGGTATTGACATTCGATCTCTCTGTTATGTTCATTGCGCGTTATGATACGTAAACTATAGTAGTCATCATCGAGAAGAACGTTATTATTGCACAGCCGAGAGTATTAACCAGCCTTTGTAAAATAAATGCTTGACAAAACTCTTTGCCTCTGTACTACTAAATAAAGTATTTAAAAAAAAAGATAAAAAAAGACATCATCTCAGCCAAAAGACGTCTACAGCTAGGCACGGGCCTCCCTAAGAATCCCCACAACGACCGGTTTTGTGCTGCTCGCATCCAGCGGCTTCCCGTGACCGGATCGTCGGTCCACCTTGTTGGAGGTCTGCCCACACTGCGCTTTCCGTTACGCGGTCGCCACTTGAGAAATTGTTCCGCCCCAGCGGCCATCAGTCCTACAAACGATGTGCCCTGCTTTTCAAGCTTAATACTCTGTTTATTAGTAAACACCCATTTTTATTGAAAGTTGAAACATTAATTACTCGAGCGTTTCTTATAATTTAAAGCTGAATAATAGTTCTGGTTAAGTCATTAATTGACAAACAATTGTACGAGTATTGTATATTCTTTACGTTACTATAGTGCAAGTGAAATTACTGTTAGTAATTTTATCATAAAGGTTCTATAGGTTATAATAACCGGAAAAAATGTCCTTGCCGAATTTTTCGCGGCTTCTTCTCGGTACAAGATCTTCACCGTAGGGTTTACGAAGATTTAGATAATGACATTAAAAAAAATGTATACGAAACTAATTTTATTCATCATTTAAACCATGTTTTATACTAAAAGGAGGAAATACTCAATACTGAGCTAGAGCAACATGTCTTTGTGATACAGTTTAGCACCCGTAAGTTTCTAAAGATTTATTAAAAAATATATTACTAACTGTGTAATTAAAGTAATAAATTGTTATCGGGATTTTTACCTTATTTTTGACTTTGAGTACCTATCCGATGTTTCGGCACAGTTATATTAACATAGTCCATAAAAATATATGTTAAAAATTCTGTTATTAATAATGGCTCTAATGTAAATGACGATGATAGTTTAAAAAGTAATAAACTGTATAATATAGCACATCGCATTGTAACAATATAACGTTTTATTACGAATTAAAACCAAACATGGCGGTGCAAGTCTGTAATAATATTACGAGTAGGTACCTACATTGTATTTTTATTATCTTTCCGTGAACAATGTGAAATATTCAATAAAAACAATGTGGTTTTCTCTCGAATGTTTTTTTAATCGAATGTTTGAATAAACGATTGGCATTTGCATATGAAACACTACCCTTATAGCGTTGTCGTTAAAATATATATGTAACTTTTAGTTCATTTCATGCTTCAAGTATGATAAAGACAAATTTATATACCTTGTCCTCCATTTTTGTAATCTTTTATATATTATCGTAGTGGTACCTATGTTTAACACAGTAAACCAGTGCTCAACAAAAGTTTTTCAAAGAACAAAATCCCCTTCGGCCGCCTACGAAACCAGGGCTACGTAACCAGTGTCGTACAAGGAATAATTCTTCTTGCTACGAAACCAGTTACGTACAAAGAATATTTTTTCTTTCCACGAAACTAGAATAAATGCTACGTAACCAGTTACATGTGAAGAAAAAATTATCTTGCTACGAAACCAGTTACGTACAAAGATTACTTTTTCTCCCCACGAAACTAGATGAAACAAAACTGGGATATACTAATAGCGTTTTGTTCCATACTAGCTGTCCACCCCGCAGATTCGCCCACGATAGGCCGGTTTTCCCGTCTCAGTCGTCTAGGACGTCTTCTACCCATAATTATTTAGAAAAGAAAATTAACGTTAACGTAATATTATTATTTGTTATTTTTTTCGGCATCCAGTTTCCAAATTTTGATTTAATTAAATAAAATACTATCTTATAAGTTATCTTTTTTTTGTCAGGCAGCAAACAATAGATCAGTGGAATTATAGAGTTATTGCGTTTGTTAAATCCATGGATTGTATAAAGTTGTTTGAACATAGGGGGCAGGATTTAAAAGTGGCATCCGCCAAGATATGTTCAAAATCATCAATTAAATGTCGGACTCTAGGAGAATAAAACAAGATAACTCTTTTTCCGGTGTCAACGTCATCATAATCTGCTAATAAAAATTTCTTATATTTTTCTGGTATTACAACTTCGCTTGTTGAGGAAAAACGCATTTTACTTGTACCTAACACTCTATTGCGTGCATTGAAAAGACCAGTTTTAACACTACTAAAACTTGGAATTTTCTCATATATATGTAGGCTTTCATTTTCTAATGAATCAACCATGTCATCATATTTTTTTTGAATTGAATGTTTTCTCTTTGACGATTTCATTTCGGTCATTTAGAGTAACATTTTCAGAGCAACCCTTGTTATTCTTATAGCATAACCAGAATTGATTACCGTTACTATAAAGCTTCTTACGGTGGTATCGCCGACCATTATAAAGTAACGAAACTCCTCGTTTTCGAGTTGTAATAAATTTAATGTCTCTGCAGCCGCTCATTGCGATTAGGTTTATCATTTCCAACGTGTAAAATATTTACTGCATGTGAAATTAAATATATCAATTTATATCCAATAATTAGGGAAACCAATGATTTTTTCTTTCTCTTTCTTTTTTAATTCTACGGTTCCAAGGAGGCTCAGCGTCTCTCACACGCTGAGAATCAGCAGCTCACCTGCCGAATTGGCTGGAGCTTGGCACCTGTTCATCTAATATATTGTATTCTCTAGAAGTCTAGACCAATAAGCTTACGCGTGTATTTGGTTTATATTTCTTCAATAGGTTTCAATGGTGGTAGTAGTATGAATTATTACTTGTATGAAATTGGTTACGTACAAAGAAAATAAACATATGTATGGTGGTTTCGTGGAAAGAAAAAATATTCTTTGTACGTAACTGGTTTCGTAGCAAGAAGAATTATTCCTTGTACGACACTGGTTACGTAGCCCTGGTTTCGTAGGCGGCCGAAGGGACAAAATCACACACAATTTCATTGAAAGGATATTTTTTAGTTTTGTATGGAGCCTCGGCTAGACCTTTGTACACTATACCATAGGCAAGCAAAAGATAAATATAATAACTAAAAACAAGTTATATCGCAATAAGCTTACGCGTTTGATGGTACAAAAGCATTTTCTTGTAATAATTATGCAACCTCGATTCAATATGGCGGTAAAACGTCACACTCACAAAAAAAATGTCACTGTTTCTGACTTTTTTTTTTTTTTTCATTTTGTTGATGGCTTCGTGCGATTAGCACATTTAGCCAGTGTCAAAGTAATTTTTCTAACAAGTACAATACATAAATAAACAATATTTCTTTTCTGTATGATGATGATGAATGATAATAGAAATGAGAAGTGAGAAATGATATACCACCCAACCCCTCGAGTTTCTCAGTAAAGATGTGGGGCTTTACTGAGTCCTCGGGCGGACTTCTTGAGAGAATTTGAAAAGTGACGTTGCACTGTTTTGTTTCATTTGCCAACACTCATGCATACTCACGAACACTTAACGGTTAATAATCCACCATTATTTCACATTAATATTCGACATAACACAAATTTTAGAAAATAAAACAAAACCGCAGACATGACTCTTCACTTTCCCGCCAAGAAGTCCTGTTTCTGACTTATGTGTTTATTTCTAACCTATTTTTTTAATCTATGTTTCCGAACGTGATATAAATATGGTTGCCAGTGTGACCATGGCAAAATATTTTTATTTTATAGTTTATTTTTGTACCTGAGAATTTTAATCACACTAATATTATAAATGCGAAAGTTTGTGTGTATGTGTGTGTTTATGTGTATACTTGTTGCTTCTTCAGGCTGCAACGGATGGATGGATTTGGATATTTATGGATATCTTTTTATAGCGATATTCTCACGGGAATGAATGGAAACTGTCAAAGCGGTACGAAGTCCGCCGGGTCCACTAGTATTTTATATGACTTTACTCTATTTTTAACTATTAGTACGAATAGTGTACAAAGCACTAGCCGGAAATGAAAAATGTCCTTTTACTGGATAACAGACAGGAAGCAAGTGGTTCAGTATAGTTGTTGCTGAAGTAAAAAATTTGCTGTTGACCAATATTTTTAATGATTAACGGAAAAAAAGTTTGATATTAAACCTGTATCTAGTTACCTATATATTAGATCTTTACCTATGAAATTGACGTTTTGTATGAAGATGTTTTATAAAAATTATAGCATAAAAATATAGCAGATATTAAAAAGTTAAAAAATCAAGACTCTTTAAAGCTACAATGAAACAAAAGGTCAATTCCACGAACAAAACAGAAGTCAATTTAAAAAAAATGGGCGATAAAGACCCAAAATGAATAATGATTGTTATTACTGAAGCCTAAATAATATAGTCCTAATTAAAGGTTTGACTTTTAGAAGTAATACACCTATTAATAAGGGAGAAAAAAACGTCAATTTTATAGGTAAGGAGCCAATATATTTCATTTCACACAATTAAAAAGAAACACACATTCACACACGATACTCAACATCACACATACACACCCTTAAACACAATACACGAGAATGTGTAGTTACAATAAAACTACCAACTTACCCGTGATCATCTGGCTAGCAGCAGTCAAAAGCTTCACATCGTTTTCAGCATCTTGTGTCTCCAATCTCACAGTGACGTTGAGAGGTTCGAGGCTTTCGTCTCCAGCTCTGCCATGAAGAGTGACAAGGATAGCTGTAGTCTTCCCTGGAACTGCTACTTCGGGCGCGACCACCGAAAATCCCCTGATAACAAAAAAAATCAATGGATTAATAATCAAAACGGAAATTTGGTTTAAAAATTTTAGAATTTCACTAAATTTATTGGCTTTTTTATAAAATATTTTACAAATACTTTTTATAAATAATCCTGTAAAATCTATTAATTTCTCTTGAGCTAATAGAATATTATTATGGGGTAAATTTTCCCATTTACGAGAGATTTAATTGAGAAGTTAAAAATTTAATGATTGCCATATTTTTTTTTATTAAAACCTGAATTGTTAGAGAGACTTATAAGAAGCTATATTATTATACAAGTAGGGCTAACATACACCTGGGCTAGCTAACATACTAGAAACCAAATCTCTAACACCGACGGTCAAGCCGCTGCTGTACATATAGGCGAAAATAGATTTATAGTACAAGACACAGACAATAAAAACAAATATTTCAGTGTACAGTTTTAGAAAACAGTCCGATACTGGCATCGCTTCATTATTGCCATACACAGGCAACTTCTAGAGATAGAGGTGGCTTTATTTCGTAAAAAGCCACCGGTTGCGATTTCGTCGCGCGAGCAAATCACTGATAGGATAATCAACATCACTATAACAATAATATGCCTACACTAGAAACCTGAATTATAGACAATTAAACCTACCGGTTTGTGTTTAAAGTTTTAGAACAAAATATACTTTGCAAATATAACATGAACATGTAGTGAACTTTATTGTTTTACGTTCAATAAAATCAATTAACCCCGTGAATTCTTTCATTAAAAGAAATGAAAACGGAATACCAGCGATTTCATAATTAATTATACAAGATAGTAATTCTGAGGAAATGTTTCTTATTCATTTATTATTATTCATATAATATGACTTTTTTCATTCTGTGTTTATTTTAGTCTTAGTTGCTGCCCTGTATTTTGTGTGTGCCAAAACTATGAACATTAAATACAGTGTTTTTTTAACAAAACTTTATAGTAAGTTGCATAGTGAATTCATCTTGGAATTTATATCCTCGCTTTTTTTTGACAGACTTAACTATGACCTCAAAACAATCGCGACTCTCTACAACCGGTTGCTGCCTTACGTGGTCAGGCAGCGAAGCATAGAAGTCGATCCCACTGCTACTAAGCTATTGAAAATTCCCTTTTACTTTAAACATTGGCACAGTCGGCAACGACATGTCCGCATTACTTTGCTGCTTACAACCGAGACATTTCGTTTACTTTCTGTTCGTTGATTTTTCATTCGTTTCAAGAATATACGTCTTCTTAGGTAGGAATTAACCTTTGTTAGTTATTCTTTTACGTTAGTATACTAACCCTCTTATATTATTATAACACGTAGTCAGTTAATGTCTAACAGTTTGTTATGCAAAATTAATTGAAACCAATGTCAAACTTAACTTAAGCAAAAATATATTTACAAAAACACAAATGTTGAAAAAATTTCCATGTATATCAGAAGGTATGTCAGAAGTTCAAATCCTGCTCGTGGAATTTTTGTCAACATTTGTGTTTTTGTAATTTGTTCGCAACAAAATTTGCGTTAAAAATTATTTGAACATTTTAAAATCATATTTTATAATTATATCTTAACAGTTTTAAGTACTTATGGGACCATGATTAAAATATGTCACGTGTGAATTATATTAGGACCAAATAGAACTAAATGTAGTTTTTATGTATGTATGTATATGTTAAATATGTATGTTTAATGAAACTGTGGGAAGCCACGGCTAGCTGTAAGTGCGGGCAGCGTTTAAAAGTTAAGTAAGGATATTTTAAATATAGTCTCACAAATGTTGAAAAAATTTCCAAGAGCAGGATTTGAACCTGCACCCTTCTGACATTTCGGGTCAGGTGCTCTTCCAATTGAGCTATCGTGGTTCTAACCAGCCCGCCGAAACTATTCAACACTTTTTACTTTGAAAGCCAAAGCCAAGAAAAATATTTTTTCAACATTTGTGTTTTTGTAATTTGTTCGCAACAAAATTTGCGTTAAAAATCATTTGAAAATTTTAAAAATATAGTCTGTTTTAAAATACACTGTAAATAGAACAATTTTACCGCAATGCAAATGCATCAGTGTTCTCACACCGTAGTTGCACAGCACTCTTTATAACAAAACATTGCAGAGTTTAAAAAATGTTGTACCTACATCATTTTTAACAAAAAAAAATTGTATACAAGTTGCAACTCAATTCAGCCTCCTCGAAAGTCAAAACGAACCGATCCGAGCTAAATACTTACAAAATACTTAACAATGATAAACAACATGATATAAAGCTTTAACCGATGCGAAAGCTTAAATATAACATCTAAAAATTCTAGCAATATGTGCACAATGTCGTTATTGTGTTACATAACTGCGGTGTGAGTGCACTATTACAATACAAAAACAACAACATGCGTTCCAGAGTAGAAATAAAGAACCGTCCAGAGGCATTCTACCGAAGTAGCCACAAATGTATATTGAAAATTCTCAAAGCAAAGAGCTGCAGTGCGACAAATCGCGGCCACGTTCGAGTTATTGTATTAGGATTGGAACGAGGTTGTGCACGATGAATGCCGAATATTGTTTGAAGGCGTTCGTTCGTACATGATTCGAGGGCGAACGAGGGCTGTTACTCTGTTGCTATAGTCTCTGTAAAGGTACAACACGCCAGGGCTACATAATTGTAAAACAAACGAGAGAAAAATAAGTATATTTATATAATGTTGATTTTGATAGGGCTGTCAATTTTTTATAATTCCAAATGGTGGCGCTTCTTTTATCTCACCTGAAGGTAAGTGACGATATATCGAAGGTAGGAGCGCACTTTATCAGGAATATTCAACAACTGAGGTACTGACCATTATATCTGTTGCACGCCATGGCTGTAAAGGCGGAGACTGACAAACCAAAAACTGATAGTACGAGAGGGGACCGTAAGATACCCTACGTCACTTGATACTAAGATAAGCGCTATGGCACACGTTCAGAAAAGTGATCCCATCCTCGTCGCCACTGTTATATATGGGAGCTGGGGCACACGTGTGAGTGAAACAACAACTGCTTTAACACTAACTCTTTATTGCTAAGCACAGTGGGGACGCAGCCCGCGCGTATCTATACTTAAAGCTATAAGTACATATAGAACACTAAGCTTGGATAAATTAGTCAAAGGATACCGATTTGGCCGAAAGTGCAAAAAAAGAGGCTACTTCTTGTGAAAAAAAACGTGACACTTTACATCATTTGATACCGATGTAATACTTACGGCATCAGTTACTAATTCATATGTAGTGACAGATAAAGCCAGTCTGTCAGTTCCTATCTGGCCGAAAGTATATGGCAGACGGTCTCAAAGATGACGATTCGGGTCCCTATTTTACGTCATCTGATACAAAGGTGAACATAGTGGCAAATGTTAAGTATTAACCCTACGTTTAAGTATAAATTAGTCTGCCAAAGTTATTATGGCCGAAACACCCCCATTATGTCAACCATATTTTGTGACGATACTAAGAAGAAAGTTTTTCGATTATTTTAGGTTTGATTTTCTTTTAGACATTAGAATAGAATAATGTTATGTATTTATTTATGTTGTATTACGTTATTATGTTACCGAAATTTTATATATGAGGCGTTATCTAATTCCCATTAGTTTATTCCAATATTTGCAGAAGACTAAAATGGATTGAAATGGATCACGTTTATTAAAAATCGAAAACAAAAAACCCGCCTGCGTAAAAAATAACAAATAACTAAATAGAAAGTCAACTGAAAAGGCCGGAACAAGATAAAAATTCAATGTACGCAACATCATACATAACACACAGTCGCACTGTGTTTTTTTGGGCTCAAAATCGGACATACCTCTCATATTTTAAATACGTATAGATATTTAAGCATGGAAATCTAACTCCCATTTTTTTCTCATTTATAGTTTCGCAGAAAATCGAAGAATCGAATCGAAAAAACAAACTAAAGAAATTAAAGTAATGAATCTTATACAGTTGTAAGCCACTTTTAAAAGACATCTAATAACGATACAAAAAAAAATCTAGTTGTGTTGAAAATAAAATTATTTTAATTTACATTATTAAAGTAAAAAATAAACACCATGCAAATGAATCAAAATATATTTAGACAATAATTTAATTATTATTTTATTACCGCACCACCCTAGCACCGGAAACTTTATGAAATCGGGAAAATTGTCATAAAAAGTTAAATCCACGGGCTACCGATATATAAAAAATATAAGAATAAAGAACACAACTAAACCTAGCCTATTCATGAAAAACATTTTTATAATATGAAGATGTTTTTGAAAAAAAAAAGGAAATAATGTAAATTAAAATAATTTTATTTTCAACACAACTAGATTTTTTTTTGTATCGTTATTAGATGTCTTTTAGAAGTGGCTTACAACTGTATAAGATTCATTACTTTAATTTCTTTAGTTTGTTTTTTCGATTCGATTCTTCGATTTTCTGCAAAACTATAAATGAGAAAAAAATGGGAGTTAGATTTCCATGCTTAAATATCTATACGTATTTAAAATATGAGAGGTATGTCCGATTTTGAGCCCAAAAAACACAGTGCGACTGTGTGTTATGTATGATGTTGCATACATTGAATTTTTATCTTGTTCCGGCCTTTTCAGTTGACTTTCTATTTAGTTGTTTGTTATTTTTTACGCAGGCGGGTTTTTTGTTTTCGATTTTTAATAAACGTGATCCATTTCAATCCATTTCAGTCTTCTGCAAATATTGGAATAAACTAATGAGAATTAGATAACGCCTCATATATAAAATTTCGGTAACATAATAACGTAATACAACATAAATAAATACATAACATTATTCTATTCTAATGTCTAAAAGAAAATCAAACCTAAAATAATCGAAAAACTTTCTTCTTAGTATCGTCACAAAATATGGTTGACATAATGGGGGTGTTTCGGCCATAATAACTTTGGCAGACTAATTTATACTTAAACGTAGGGTTGATACCTAACATCTGCCACTATGTTCACCTTTGTATCAGATGACGTAAAATAGGGACCCCAATCGTCATCTTTGAGACCGTCTGCCTAGTACTTTCGGCCAGATAGGAACTGGCAAACTGGCTTTATCTGTCACTACATATGAATTAGCCACACGACGTCACGGTATGACGTCGCGTGCCCGTGACATATTGACGTCATTAACTGACCCAGCTGACGTCACCATGGGACGTCCGCTACGTCTGTAACTGACCTTAGTATAACGTCTTTAGGACGTAAAATTCCTACTTGGGTGACGACTATTGCGAAAGTAGTGATATTTGTAGCTCGTCAGACAAATGTAGTGATTAAGGATTAAGTTTAGTCTTTTTCATATTAATTGTTGTATATTTTTGATTTCTAATAAACGTGATCCATTTCAATCCATTTTAGTCTTCTGCAAATATTGGAATAAACTAATGGGAATTAGATAACGCCTCATATATAAAATTTCGGGAATCATGTGAGGTTTTTATATTATTTTATTCGACTTGTGCATTACGAGCTACTCTTATGAGAGGATTTAAGAAATAAATAAATAAAACTAATAAAAAATACTGTAGGCCAGTGACATGTTAACACATAACGAGTAACATAATAACACATAAAATTATTCTATTAGGTATAATGTCTAAAATTAAATCAAACCTAAAATAATCGAAAAACTTTCTTCTTAGTATCATCACAAAATATGGTTGACATAATGGGGGTGTTTCGGCCATAATAACTTTGGCAGACTAATTTATACTTAAACGTAGGGTTGATACCTAACATCTGCCACTATGTTAACCTTTGTATCAGATGACGTAAAATAGGGACCCGAATCGTCATCTTTGAGACCGTCTGCCAAGTACTTTCGGCCAGATATGAACTGGCAGACTGGCTTTATCTGTCACTACATATGAATTAGTAACTGATGCCGTAAGTATTACATCGGTATCAAATGATGTAAAGTGTCACGTTTTTTTTCACAAGAAGTAGCCTCTTTTTTTGCACTTTCGGCCAAATCGGTATCCATTGACTAATTTATCCAAGCTTAGCATCACTTTTCTGAACGTGTGCCATAGCGCTTATCTTAGTATCAAGTGACCTAGGGTATCTTACGGTCCCCTCTCGTACTATGACTTGTAATGTTAGTTTGTAATGTGTCATTTGCCACAAGCACCGCGTGCTCCTCTCGACTGTCGGTTTTTTTGTGAATCCCTTTGAGTGTCACATTACAAGTCAGTCAGTGCAGGTCACGTCGTCGCGAGAGCAAGTTGCAAGCGCAATCCATCTAATTTTGCACTCACGATTTAATGAAGTACACACAACCTCTACGTCTGACATTGTGGGTAAAAATAGATCACACTTGAGCCAAGAGGTCAAATGATACATTAAAAACACACGTTACAAGTCAGCCTGTGTCGCCGTATTGTAACGAGATCGCCTCGAATTATACATTACACCAAAATGTTACAAGTCAATCTCCGCCTTAAGGGTGGCAGATACCTGGTATTGAGATCGCAACTCCAACACGCAAGTCACTATGTCTCCTATAGTTATATTTATGTAAAAAGAGATGTCCTGACTGCTAGTAGAATGTCCAGCCTAAACCGCTGGACCTAAAACTTCGAAATTATGCAAGCAGGTCTCGTTTACGACGTGAACTGCGCTTCCACCATTGTCCTTATCATCACTTAACATCATAACATCAAGTGAGATCAAGGCACTGTGCTAACTCGTAAATTAAAATAAAAAGAGATTTTACTAAATAACCTATATGGATATATACGGCGGACGTAGTCGCGGGATGTTACTAGTTTATATAAATATTTTATTTGATGTTGGAAACCCTTGCTTTATTCTCTGTATGCTTTAACCCTTAATAGGGCTCTGTCGATATATTAGACACCATAATTTTAACTTTATTACCTTAACATAAGGTCGAAAACCAATGAAAAATTTCAACATGCTCTGCCACTTAAAGGCTTAACATGACTGTTAAGTTGGTTTTAAAGTGCGGAACTGATCTTCATTAGAATATCCATTTGCAGCTACTACGGTTCGTCGCAACACATAGTTGGTAGTTCATTTCCAAACTGATTAAGTTCGGTGTCCAATTATATTTTACTCTCAGTGGTTCATGGCTTAAACGGTTGTAATTCGGAATTAAGTTATAATTAAAAGCTTAATAGCAGCGGTTTAGGCGTTCGGGTTGCGATCATATAAGTTAAGCAACTTTTACAATACCGAGTCAACGGATGGATGATCAAATTAGTTGCTTCGGAAGGCGTGCTTTACCGTGGTCGAGATTGTTATTATATTTCCTTCAAAAAGAGTGTAAAGTGATTTATTTCGGCCCGGTGACGTAAAAGCAACATTACTGATGTTACTGATGGCGGCACATTTAAAAAGGTAACAGTAGATAGTGCGGACTCACTACCTGTCTGAGTGGTAGAGCCACGCTGCGTTGCAGCACGAAATGGGCCAGCTCGCCCGGCGTAATACCACCGTCTCACAGAATATCGGCGTGAAACAATAGAACTCGTTGCTGTTGTGTTTCGTCTGGTAAGTGAAAATACCGGGGCCCATCTCTCACCCCTCCCCCCTCCCAATTCCTACTTCCTCCTCAAGATCCAACTCCTTCCACAAGGCCGGCAACGCATCTGCGATTACTTTTGTTTTCCGGATGTCCATGAGCGGCGGTGATTACTTTCCATCAGATGACCCTCCTTTTGACATAAAAAAAAACTATAGGCCAGCGTGGTGGGCTATGGCCTAAACGCTTTTTAGTGCTTTTGTTTATTTAGGAAGTCCAGAGCTGAGCTTACCGGACGTTTAAAGGCTAAAGATGATTATGTTGATGTCGAAAATAATAAAAAAACACTTAAAAAATGCTTTGAAAATCAGGATCAATTAATTTGTAAAATCAATGCGAGTAGATCCGCGTAAATTTTAGTAGTAGATATGGGTCTAAGTAAAACATTTAATGCTTCTTTTTTTGATTCAATAAACCGAGTTAACTTATTACCTATAAGTGTCACCTCCATCAACTTTTCTACATTTTTATTTAATTATATTTATTTATTTGGCATTTCAACAATGTGTTTAATGTCAAAACTATGAAAACGAGCTCATAATACTAACGCAGATGCGTCTCAATTAACTCCACAGCCAAGGAATGCCAGTGTAACGATCTCGCATTAGCTTCGGCCCGCTTTTATGACAACGGCTAATAACATTATCAACATTAAATCTAATTTGATCCTAAATTAACCCTACAACAATGGCATCCGTAATAAGTGACTTCATATGGTGCGCAATAGAGCGCGATATAGGAATTTTGATTAAGGTCCGCGTGAAATTATGGTGCCTTATCATTATATTGTTTGTTAACCAATTAGCACTTACACCCTGTGCTGCAAAGTTTTGGAATTCCTTACCTCTCATTGATTACGGTATATCTTTATATCTATATACACTTTTAGACTTTCGCGTTCCATATTTAACAAAGAATTTAAACGAGGATTAACGCACATTAATTAGTAAAAGTAGTTTCATACCTTCTTTATATACCTACATTATATCGTAATGTATATACATAAACCAATCTATATACACTGGGTCTGCGTGGTTGTTTATAGTCACGAATAATATCGCGGCTATCGCACAATATCGCAAATCAACAAAAGTGCAAAACCTAAGTGATTTAGGTTATTATGTAGATATTGTATGTATGTATTAGCAATTGGCGCTGTGAAGTTTCAATCTGATGGTGGAGCTGGTATTACTGTCTCCGCAGTGTCCAAGTGGTTGTGGCTGAAAATCAGCGTTTTGCTCCCGGCCAAATGTATCGCTCAGCTACGACCTTTCTGCACTGCTGCAGCACACACATATGCTACATAATGTAGGCTTATTTATTTTGAAAATATGTTCTGCTTATAACCATTGTATCTTTGTGTTATGGTGTGTGTGTCAGTGGTTTTTGTAATAAATGTTTTATCTTTATCTATCTATAGTCTGTTTACCCTGTTATGCTTTCATCCATAGAGAAAGCTCGTGCCCCAGCAGTAGGGACATTAAATGATCTGGTGATGATGATGATGATGATGATGATGATGATGATGATGATGACGATATCGTAATGACAAAAAACTATTTCCTTGTTTAAGCTTTTGATTGAGTTCCATATACTAAGTTTGAAATGTTTCAATACTGTTAAAATATATCAGTCGTACTCATCACACATCATCAGCCACCAGTCAGCCAGCCAAAGCAGTGCATGGCCGAACACCGTATTTTCAAACTGTAGTAGCCACAATCACCAATTCTCATATTATTTTCGTCCATCAGCCTAATTGGTTATACTATCTTAATAGCTCCTCAAATTGAATTATTTTTAAACAAGTATATGATATAATACGTTTGTATAATACAAATTGCCCATTGTAAACGGGCCTTACGATTGTGGGGTGCTATGGGTGAAACCCTCAGCGGCCTTCGAGAACGCACTTCGCGTAAACGATTCCGGATGCTTATCAGCAAGCCTGAAGTGCTGTGGAGCCTTGTGGCCAACATCATAGTGGTCATGGTACGATTCCGTCGAGCAGTATTTTGGATGTACCGATCTTGTCTTCGAGTGGTGATACGAGATCTTCCTCCATGTCGCTCGGCCACGCTGCCCGTGATACGATAGCGTGTCCAGAGGCGGCCTATGACACTGTAGTGTAGTGCCAATGGCGGCAGCCACATTACGTTGCCTGAAACCAGCTTCCAACATTCCAACGGCTCTCAACATCTCTTCCCTTGTCAAATGACGCCGTCGCTCCGTATCGTTGCAATTTTTTTCACTTCCACTGCAGAAATTGTATTGCTTTTATAAAATTGCCATTACGCTCTTTTATAGGAATTCAGATTGACAGTTAATTTTCCATATTTAAACAATGTAAAAAAAAAACATTCATCAATAACGATCCAAAAAAGTTAAAATACTTTAAAATGTACTTGATCCCTAGACATTTTAATGTGTGTATATATACAGAGACATAGATAAATCTCCAATAGATTTGTTCGGCACATCAGCCACTGAACCCTTATCAAAATCAGGGCATTAAGGTGTTGCTCTAAATTTTTATAAATGGAAGGATCCGATAAAACTATAATAGTATAAGGTGTGAAGATGTTATTTAAGTAAAGAAGGTTGATCTATTCTGCTGTGCTCTGAGCGAATTCACAAGAATTGCGTTGTTTACTGTGTCGTATGAAGTGTAAAGTATATTGTTGTGTATTTTATTCATTTTATTATTATAGCTGCACTATTGTATTGGGTAAAAAAAAAAGAAACCTGTAAAGATAGTTGTATGTAATTATAAATAAATAAATAAATAAATAAAATTTTTTTAAAGTTGTTGATGGGAATCAGGAACTTCAATCTGTACCTTGGCAGCATGACTAAAGGTACAGAATAAAGTTATATAACTATAATATAAGATTCAATTATCGATATTGGATAAAGATCAGAGGTACGTATGATCGTACGGCAAACATGCCTATATAGCCTAGAAACTATCCCCACTGCTGGGCAAAACATCCATCAATGAACTTTAGTTAGTCTAATTATTAAAAAAGTGTTACAAAATCCGTATTACTGTAGCTATAAAGCAAAGAAATGACGTTTGAAAAACAGAATAAAAAAAAAATTTGGTGTTGAAAGAAATGTTTGAGTTGAAATGATCGGTCGGTTTGGCCCAGAAGAGGCTTGATCGTAAGAACAATCAGTAGTCCTTTTGTCTAAGTAATCTTCGGGGACAACTTCATAAATTATTAAGCATTTCCTTAGCAAGGTCGTTGTTGCTAAGTAATGAAGCGGTCAGCGTCGTCTCCTAAGTAGAAAAGATACTACTTCTATTTAATATTCAATTTTGCAGACAACTGACAATTTAACATCTTAAAATTATGTTAAAGTAGGTTTTAATTTCCTCCTCGTGAATTGTTTTTTTTTTCATTTATTATCAATACATTTATAGGCACAAAATTGGTTAATAGTATCTTAACTAGATACTAGGTTCTCAGTATATAAATACAGAAAAGTCCTAAAAATTAAATAAAATACAAAACAGGTATCTTCTAAATTAATTAAGCGACGCGCGCACAGACAACGACATCAGCGGGAACCACCGGCACCGTCATTGAATAGCAAAATTAATTCCAGATGTGCGCACGCGCCCGCGTATATAGGCTGCTCCAATTTAAAGGGGACTTGTTCAAGTTTAAACTATAGAGTTTGTTTATAAAAGTATTTCTATTATTAATACCTAAATATAATATATATTTTATAAACGCGATTTATTCAAGTTTTGTGCTATAGGTCTTCTTATAAATATATAGGCTGTTTCTTATTTACTTGTAGTATTATGAAATTGAGGAGCTCGATGGCGCAGTGGTTAACGCGCCCGATCTGCGAGTGTTGAGGTAAAGCATCGTCGCAAAGGCCGGTCGTGGGATGGGTGACCAGAAACAATTATCATTCCGAGCTCCTCCGTGCTTTGAAAGGCGCGTAAAGCCGTTGGTCCCGGCTGCATTAGCAGTCGTTATCAACCACCAATCCGCACTGGGCCGCGTGGTGGTTTATGGCCCGTTCTCTCTATCCATCCATAGGGAAGGCTCGTATCCCAGCAGTGGGGACATAAAAAAGCTGACTTCTTAGATACATTTACCTAAATTTTACATATCCGCTTAATGGTAAGTTTTATGACGTTCATACTTTTGGTAGGATAAGCAGGTTCCTGAACGTAATGCTAAATGCGAAATCTGTTGAAGTTTGGACTTTCCAACACACTTTTACGATATAGTTAATTTGATGAAAAATGTTATCATAGTTTTTGGCAATGCCCAACACCTGAGTTTTTTTATTAACTTTGTATGGGAAACAGCTAATAAAGCTAAATGAATACCACAACACCTCACTCAAATTAAGGGCAGGCCTTAGATTCCGAGAGAGTTGCTGAAGTCGCCCGCAGCTCATTACGCGGTAATGAATAATTCATGGTGGCATCTCCTGCGAGCGGAGATCTGGGGTATATTATGAAGATCGAAGTTGCGAAGTTCGATAGGCTGCCTTGGTAATGTGACGTAGAATACGTTCAAACAACCTACACACTTACCTACAATGAATATTTTTCTCAGTCAGAGTGAGCGGAGATCGGGGTATATTATGAAAATCGAAGTTGGGAAGTTCGATAGCGGCCTCCTGCTTAGCAACGGTATTATGACGTAGATTACGCTCGAACAACCTCGTGATACACCTACCTACAATAAATATTCTTTCTCAGTCTAAGCGAGCGGAGATCGGGGGTAAATTATGAAGAACAAAGTTGCGTAGATCGATGCTGGCCTTCTGCTTAGCAACTGTAATGTGATATAGATACGCTCGAACAACATCGTGATACACCTACCTACAATGAATATTCTACGTCATATGTAAGCGAGTGGAGATCGAGGGTATATTATGAAAATCGAAGTTGGAAAGTTCGATGGAAGCCTCCTTGCTTAGCAACGGTAATATGACGTAGAAACGCCGAACAATCTCGTGATACACCTACATACAATAAATATTCTTTCTCAGTCCAAGCGAGCGGAGTTCGAGGGTATATTATGGAGATCGAAGTTGCAAATAGATCGATGGCTGGATCCAGCATAGCAACGGTAATGTGATATAGATACGCTCGAACAACCTCGTGATACACCTACCTAAAATGAATATTCTTTTTTTATATGTAAGCTTGCGGAGCTCATGGTATATTATGAAAATCAAAGTTGGGAAGTTTCATGGCGGCCTTTTGCTTAGCAACTGTAATGTGACGTAGATACTCTGTACCTAGCTACAGTGATAGTTATTTTCCAATTTGTGGTCAGAAGCACTTTCGAACTACAAAACATCGTTTTCCATCAGACATAGAGCTCAGCACTTCCATCTAAAACTTTTAAAAAACTATTAGAAATATCAAGATTGCAATCATGGCAAGCAGCGATGTTTTGCATTACTATGAGTGGACACAGGTTTGAAAGAACCAATGAAATTACTGTGCTTAGGGTGCACCCTAAGCACAGTAATTTCATTGGTTCTTGCAACTATGCATAGTTAGCCCACGATTTTGGCTCGGCAACGCGCCGCGCCGGTACCCGTGGTTTTGCAAGCGTCCATGGACTATACGGTGCCCCTTTCTATTATGCAAGTCGGGCAGTGAAGTCGTTAGTCAGATAAAAAATAAATTAACTGCAGATAATGAAAATCCCCACCAGCCAAGATTATTTTGTGTAAATTCTATCCAATGATATATAAGTTGAAATAACGACCTATTCTTTTTCGTTATTTCAAATTTCGTAATAGGCCTACACTGAGCGCGTCACACCGAGAGGGCCCATGGACGTGTTTTCACGCTGCCATTAATAATTAAGTTGGGGTTTGAAAGCACGTACATGTAACCTGCCGAAGTATTCAAACGATCTAGTGGTTTTTGATGTAGCACAACCTTTTTGATGGAGCATAACGTATGATGTATGCTACAGAGTTAGTGACCAAGGAGTTTTCTTAGACCTCGGTCCGTTTCTCTAAGGTTTGCTGAGTGGCACTCACGCATAGATAAGGGGCTTAGTGGTACGTGCACTTATACAAACTCACACTGGACGACTGCATACGTATGAATTTATACAACCAAAATAAAAAAGTAGCTATACAATGAGTCATCGGTGAAACACTATTAAGCCCTATTCAACATTTTTTTAATTGACTGAGGAGACACTATTTAACGCTTAGTGGCAGATATTAATAGCAGCTATTACTATTAAGTCGGGATCTGGAACACTTGGCAACATCAGATTTTTATTTATGTCAACTGTTTTCTTGTATTTACATTATGGTAATCATAAAGTAAATAACCATATTTCCTACTTTAAGATTACCATAATCTATTAATTTTTGTGCTTCGATTGTTTAATTTTATGAAACAACGTATGAATTAACAAAGACATGATTGTTTATTGATATAAAATCTCAAGAAATACTTTAACATTGCGTAAATCCGAACCCCTCCGAGAATCTAGTAGGGTACGGGGACACGCACTAGTGCGTGATGCCGTTCCCTCCAGAAAACCTCTGAAGGAACCCTTTGAGTTTGTCACCGCTACCAAAAAAGCCCGATGACGCTAAAATGCCCAGTGGCAATGGGCAAACTCTGTCCAAAAAAAATAACATACATAGCCTGTCACGTGATCATGTCCGACTCTGGTTTAGGTACTTATAAATAAATTATGTGCCAGTATTTTACCTACAGGCACGGCAGTGATCTAGCGCATCGGATCGAGAGGCTATTGATGCTCCTTCGAGCGCTATAGATAATTAGTTTGGCGTGTTAGAGATAAACTTGAGACTCGTAGCTGCATTAATTAGTGCCGTCAGCAGTTTTTACTTGTTTATATTTAACTAGCTGACCCGGCGGACTTCGTACCGCATTTCTTTTTTTTTTCTTTTTTTTTTAAATATAGCCTTCTATGTTACTCAGCGCTAATGTAGCATAATATTCTAATGGTAAAAGAGTTTTAGTAGTTTTTGAATTTATTCGATGCAAACATACATATATACAAAAATACAAAGCTTTCCTCTTTATAATATTAGTGCAGATGATAGAGTGGAGGGGAGCTAGTCTTTTAAAAAACTTAGAAAAAAATTTCCTTTTTTTTAAAGTGCTAAACTATCACAACGCCTCGGGCGACCAACTGGAACCTTTATGGTCGGTCGCCCATCATATGTTATTTTTGGAGCCTGATTCTCTTCCATCCTCTCCAAGTGACCAAACAACCGAACTCGAGCTAATTTAGTTTCATCTATTCTATTGGGCATACTCTCATCATCCTGGGTACCTGGGTGTTCTGCAATCCAGGCGGCTGCACTGACCGCTATGTTACCGGGAAGGCTGACGTAAGCGCTAAATTTAGTCACTACTTTTTTGCAAAAATTTTATCAAATTTGTGGTATTTCATCTGCTAAGATGAATCTGTATAGCCATCGGTTGCAATAAACCTTTGGATAGATGGCACTGTGCCGCTATAGGCACTCAAAAATTATACCGTTTTTGAATGCTATCGAGGGTTTTTTTTAAATAATAACGGAAAGCGCTTAGTCTTCAACTCACTTCCTCATACCTGAGGATAGGCCGATAATGGTAGCTAACCCAGAATCCTCAACCAATGCGGAACTAAATATTTTATCTTTACAAAAGACAACAATGCTAATAAATGTTGCTATGCTATGGCTACTCATTTACAGATTGTTTTTTTTTATATCTTACGGGTAAGCAGCTGGCATTCACCTCACCTGATGTTAAGTGATGATAATTTTTTGCACTTAATTTTTGTCTGATGACCAAACATGCTTTTTGTTATAAATAAATATTTTTTACATCAAAAGTGTAGTTATAAACCACTTTGAAAGAAAAGCCGTATTTCCCCTTCACATTGATTTTGATGTAAACTGCATTATTTATTGTCTGAGTAAAGTTATTTTGGTATAACATATTGTCGGAGTAGCGTAGTAGTGTCTGAGTGAAATTATGTCGGTATAACATAATGTTGGAATAGCGTAGTGTCTGATTGAAATCATGTCGGTATAACATATTGTCGGAGTAGCGTAGTGTCTGAGTGAAATCATGTCGGTATGACATATTGTCGGAGTAGCGTAGTGTCTGAGTGAAATCATGTCGGTATAACATATTGTCGGAGTAGCGTAGTGTCTGAGTGAAATCATGTCGGTAAAACATATTGTCGGAGTAGCGTAGTGTCTGAGTGAAATCATGTCGGTATGACATATTGTCGGAGTAGCGTAGTGTCTGAGTGAAATCATGTCGGTATAACATATTGTCGGAGTAGCGTAGTTTCTGAGTGAAATCATGTCGGTATGACATATTGTCGGAGTAGCGTAGTGTCTGAGTGAAATCATGTCGGTATAACATATTGTCGGAGTAGCGTAATGTCTGAGTGAAATTATGTCGGTATAACACATTGTCGGAGTAGCGTAGTGTCTGAGTGAAATTATGTCGGTATAACATACTGTTGGAAAAGCGTAGTGTCTGAGTGAAATCATGTCGGTATAATATAATGGCAGAGTAGTGTAGTGTCTAAGTAATGTCATGTCGGCTTAACATATTGTCGGAGTAGCGTAATGTCGAATAAATGTTTGTCGAAGTTCAGTTTTCGAGTCTAATCGCGAAGGTGGACGCACACTTCACCCGGAAGCCTCAACTACTGTTGAGGATTGTGTTGTGGCTAATCAAATGGTGGGCTTTTATCACGAAAACATTTTTGTTTTGTGTCACACTATTTTTTACATAAACATTGACTACAAAAACAAAATAAATAAAAAAACAATTTCAAGGGATAAATATTTTTCGCTTTTCATTTGAATGAGGATGCAAATGACGGCCGTCCCGTGCATTATTCACGCTGATGGATGCGTCATACATAAGACTCATGTCATGACGCAGGGTATTTCCACATTTTTTAACGGTTAAAGCTACGTTATTGCAAAATTCATTATAATTATATTATATTTTTATTATACCTTTGTTGATGCTGATGCTGATGATACATAATAATGTAATTAAATTGATTGAATCGTTTATTTTGTTGTGGACATGCTTGGGTGAGGTATTTTTCCAGCAGTAGACGTCTTTTGGCTGAGATGATGAAGATGATTTAGGAACTCAAATATATTTCTCAAAATGTATTGTTGTACCTATCTATGTAAAAATAACAGACGGATAATTAAAACTACTTCCAATAGCTTCAAAGTGATATAATACTATTATTTTTAATTTAGTGCTCGTTTATTCTAATTATGCAGGAAATTAAAAGTACATTCATATTTGCTCAGTGTAGAAAGGCCTAAAAGACACACTCAATAGACATGCCATCTTTATACTATGTTGCCCTGACTCTTTCATTCTAAAAAAAACTAGGAACGCGACTACAAATCGGGCCAACTAGGCATCCGTTAAATTGGCAATTCGATTAACGAGGCTGAAAGGATTATGATAACAATATAAAGCCAGAGATAAATCGGTTTGAAATCTCTGACAGCGAGGTTTCACAGACGAAAAATCAAAAGCCTCCTATTTAGCAACCGCCTAAGTTCTTAAAAAGTCACGATGCATTATACCATACCATCATCACTGTTTCTCGCCACACTGGCTGGATGACTGGCTGGCTAAGCTTAGGGATAGAGATATAACCCACCAATCTGACCCAATGTGGGTCTGGCAACGACTGCTATCTACGACGTCAACCGGGACCAATTCTGAGGAATAGAGCTCGAGATAGAGACTCCCGAGTTTATGAGTTTAAAACTAGAGTATTTACCAAAACTTTGGAAAATTACATTTTCAAATGAACTAAGAACTAAGTTTTATTAACATGTTTAACGGATATTAACGTTTTTTTTTCTATTATTTTAATGTACCTGTTGATAAGTCTAAGTCGTTGAGACGAGATTTCTTTTTAATATTACGGGTAGGTAAGTACAGTGCCGTGATCTCACTTGATATTAAGTGATGATAAGGCCAATGATGGAAGCGCACTTCACCCGGGATCTTTAACTAGCGAGGCACTGGCTGTCTTATCTCTAGCTGCCGGAACACAACAATGCTACAAAGATGTTATGGCGACATAATATATAGCTAAGATGGTGGTAGCTTGCCAGGCGGACAAACAAACCCTACTAACAACCAAACCGAGTACACAAACATGTACCCCACGCTGGGAATCGAAACCGAGACCTCTGGGTCTAAAGCGGGATGTCCTAAACTAAATACCTAAATGAAGGTGACAGAATCTGGTGACCCGGCAGCATTGCGAAAGTTGCATAACTTGTAAATATACAACCCGAAAACGCTAACTGCATCATTAAGCTCTACTTATGTTATAAGTACGACTGTACGAAGAGAGAAAACGTAAGAACCCATTGAAGAGTGATTTGAAAACCTCACCCATTTCGAAAGTGCATTAATATTTCTGTCAGAAAATACCGTTGCGGACCCCACGTATGAAGCGTTATACCTATTTATTGTTGGCAAGGTCGTTTCGACCCCGTCAGTATCGGGCGGTTACAATGAAGTCACGCGCGTGTGCCACTTTACTGACTTCGAATAAAAAATATACAAACGCTTTGTACACAGCGGCGGAAGGGTTAACGTATATTTTATGTGCTTACCTTTTCTGGTGTTGATTAAATGGCACGTTTGGACACGATTTTTAAATCTAAACATAAAAAAGAAACCATTTCGCATTGGAATGACGTGGTGGTTTACGGTTCGATCAGCCCATGTGATGTTGTATAAGGGTTGAGCCCGACAGTGGGACGTTTATAGGCTACCGATGAAAAAATAATTATAATAAAAAACACTACACTGCTTTGATTTTTGACTGCTTTTTAGCGGCAGTAGTGCCATCAATCCAACGGTCATTGCAACCAATTGGCTTTGTAGATTCCTCTTTGACTTTGACTTTGACTTTGAGACTTTAACTTTGAGACTTTGAATTTGAGACTCTGACTTTGATACTCTGACTTTGAGACTCTGACTTTGAGACTCTGACTTTGAGACTCCGACTTTGAGACTCTGACTTTGAGACTCTGACTCTGATACTTTGACTTTGAGACTGAGCATACGCTTATCTGAGGCTTATGATACATTTGCCGCACTTAATTTACAGACGATGTGGTTTAAAGATTTATGATTGTCGACGGTCTTTTTATATAATTTTTTAAATATCACTTTTCCTGACCGTACAAATGACACTGAGTAAAACATCTGCTATTGTTTTTCGGGTCGAGTCTAAGCGGGTTGAGTGGGCGCGGGCCCTTTTTTTCAGAATATATTGTCAAAATTGCTGAGATGTCAAATGTTACACATCATATGCGACTACTGTAAGGCACACTCGTTTTCTTCACTGTATTTTTTATATGTTTTTTTAGTGCAGCAATTAGTACTTTTAAAGAAAAAATGATGAAATACGAGCTAATTGTCACATATCTTTGTAACACCTACGCGAGCTCAATTTCTTCTATTTCCATAGTTATCACCTTTTATGTAAGACGACTGCCAACGTATTTATTCATTGTTTCATTTATCAGGGCACGCGGCAGACACAAATACAATCAACTGCGAGGTAGGAACATGTTGTTGACTTAAACTATAGTGATGATTTAATAAAATTGTTGGCTGCTACAGCATTAGTTTTGTATGGGACTTCAGACTTTGAATCTTAATTTGATAGACTAGACTGGTGCACGTGCTTTTGAGTTTTGAACTGAACCTAAGAAAGACTTAAGTTCCAAATTGAACTCGAGTCTTATATATAATCAAAAAGTTTAAAACTTTACTCAGAGCTTCCACACAGATCTTTTACAAATAAGATGACGTCTATCTTTTCTTAGAGTTTTAGAATAATCTTATTTTAGAGTAAAAACATATTTCGTTGAAAATCTACTAAATACTGCCACGAAGTCGGCTCCTTCACATACAGCATGCAAATACTTTATGGATTACTTTTCACCATCGTCATCATCATATCAGTCAAAAGACGTCCACTGCTGGACAAAGGATCTCCACAACGACCGGTTTTGTGCTGCTCGCTACATTATGAATATAATGTAACTAAAATTAATAAATTTATAGATTTTAAAGTTAATTTTTACTTTTATTATGACTTTAGGCAATGCAACGCATGAAATAGACAAACTATTTGGTCCTTCATCTAATATCAAGTCATCGTAAAAGTAGCATAACATTAACAATCGTAAACAAAACACGTTAGCCCCCACATCACCGAAAGCCATTTAGAACTCGTCCCTAAAGACCATACATTAACAGCTCTTGAAATACTCGTGTTCCTGTAAACTCTTAGCTTTCTTTCTACGAAGGCTTTTCCTCGAGATCGATCGGTTGAGCTTGGCAAGTGTCCATTCGCAAGCCTTTTCTTATTCGTTTCGATTGTGCAATTAAATATACATATGAAGTAGGTACATACAATGGAATGTGCTGTTTTAGAACCTGAAATTTTCTTAGATAACATGCAGCTAGATGATGGTAATGACGATGAAGAGAACTATTAGCTAGGTGACGTTTCGGACATATTATATTCGGACACAGTGACCGAATTGACACTTTTTAATTTTATTATTTTTTTCACTGACGATTCGGACACCAATTATAATACTCAATGGTGGTGATTTAAGTCTCTATGTGGTGTTCCTATCCATACCCTCAAATCCCAGCAGTGGGATTATAAAATAAACTAGTGATGATGAATAAAAACAAAATACCTAATAAAAACATAGGAATAAATTAATCAGTACATAGTATAAAACAAAGTCGCTTCCCGCTGTCTGTCTGTCCCTATGTATGTATGCTTAGATCTTTAAAACTACGGATTTTGAAGTGGTTTTTTTAATAGATAGAGTGATTCAAGAGGAAACTTTTTATTTATAAATACATGCATTTAGTATCAGCATTGCTCACCCGTGCTAAGCCGGGGCGGGTCGCTAGTTAAAAATATACAAGAAAAAGGGCAAATCACATTAATAACATTTACACATACCGTTTC
This sequence comes from Eudonia mercurella, assembly GCA_963082485.1. NCBI lineage: Eukaryota > Metazoa > Arthropoda > Insecta > Lepidoptera > Crambidae > Eudonia > Eudonia mercurella. The sequence continues at coordinate 16,661,840 of OY720031.1, read as the reverse complement.
TTGCGGTATTGTAATTAGCCGTTAGAAGCTGCAACACAATGGATTAAATGTTATGTGAAAATGAAAAATGAAAATGGAAATGTTTATTTACCAAAATAAATAT